>JBBDGP010003486.1:0-704220 GCA_037952835.1 Lithobates septentrionalis | reverse complement strand
TGCTCACAGTGTTCAGCTAGATCCGTTCCTGTTATCTTCCTACTGACAGGCAGGCTTGTCTTGTTACAGTATATAAAGCTACCTGAAGAAAATTACTGGTGTTCTTTTGATCCTATTAGTACCACGGTCAGGCAGCTAGACTATTTACAGTTAGTGCAGTGCGTCCTGCTCACAGTGTTCAGCTAAACCTACAAGTTAGTGGGGTGCGTCCACCTCACAGTGTTCAGCTAAAGCTACCTGTAGAAGGTTGGTGGTGTTCTCATACTACAGGCAAGCAGTTGATTTTGCTAGCTGCAGTATCAGTACATATATATATATAGATATATATATCCCAGCTTAGTGCAGCTACAGGCCATTAGTATGTCTGGAAGGCCAAGAAGGAGAGGCAGACAGTCACAAGCCAATAAGAGAGGGCAAGCAGGCTCTGTGTCTAGTGCTGGTCGTGGAGACGGTGCATCCTCATCAGCACGTGGCCATGGGACACGCTTGGCCTTTTTTTCGGCAGCTGGCCGTGTTGAGCCGCAACATGCGGAAGACTTGGTCGAGTGGATGACCAAGCCGTCCTCATCCTCCTCATCCTCTCTCACCCATGCCCAGGGTGCTTTGCCTGGCAAAGCAGCGGCCTCTTCCCTCGGCTCAATGTCATCAGTGACTCCTTCCCTAGCTCCACCATGTCCTCCTGAGGAGTCCCTCGAACTGTTTGACCACAGTGTTGGGTACATGCTCCAGGAGGATGCCCAGCGTTTGGAAGGCTCTGATGATGATACTGAGCTCGATGAAGGCAGTAACATGAGCACGGACAGAGGGGGTGCCCAAGAAGGACAGCAATCTGGCAGTCATGCTCCCCCTGCTGCAGCATACTGCCAGGTTTGCTCCAGTGATGAGGAGGGAGGGGATAATGAGGTCACTGACTCAACGTGGGTGCCTGATAGGAGAGAGGAGGAGGAGGAGGAGGCGGCACATCACCAACGAGGCAGGATGCTCTCCAGGGGCCAGCCTAAGGGCAGCACATTGACTGCATCACACCCCAAAGCTCCACATGTGCAGGGCGCTGCAGTCTCTGCGCATTATTCAAAAAGTTCTTTGGTGTGGGCCTTTTTTGAGACGAGTGCATCAGATCGCACCGCTGCTATTTGCAACATATGTCTCAAGCGTATCTCACGTGGCCAAAACATCTCCCGCTTGGGTACCACATGCTTGACCAGACATATGTTGACCTGCCATGCAGTTCGTTGGCAAGCGTATCTAAAAGACCCACACCAAAGAACAAAGAGGATCTCTCCTTGCTCCTCATCAGCTGAGATTTCCAACCCCACTAGACCTCCAGTCCTCTCTGAGACCTGCAGTGAGAGGAATGAAGGTGTAGAATTAGGTGTGTCACAGCCAAGTACTTGTGGGCAATCTGCTTTTGGTACACCGACGTCAGATTGTACCAGGCAAATTTCCCTGCCCCAGCTGCTGCACCGCCGAAAGAAGTTTGCTCCCAGCCATCCACATGCCCAGCGGTTGAATGCTAGCTTGGCAAAATTGCTAGCACTTCAACTGCTGCCTTTTCAGTTGGTAGACTCTGCCCCCTTCCGTGAGTTTGTGGAATGTGCGGTTCCTCAGTGGCAGGTACCCAAACGCCACTTTTTCTCACGGAAGGCGATTCCGGCTCTCTACCGGCATGTGGAAGGCAATGTCCATGCCTCGCTGGACAGGGCGGTCAGCGGTAAGGTGCATATTACCGCTGACTCATGGTCCAGCAGGCATGGACAGGGACGTTACCTAAGTTTCACGGCGCATTGGGTGACTCTGCTGGCAGCTGGGAAGGATGCAGGACAAGGTGCAGTAGTGTTGGAGGTTGTTCCGCCACCACGCCTCCAAAATGCTAATGATTGTGACACACCTCTCTCCTCCACCCCCTCCTCTTCTTCTTCCTCCATGGCCTCTTCCTCGGAACCAGCGGTGCTCCGTAGTCGTTCAAGGGGCTACGCAAGTACACAGGCCAAAAGATGCCATGCGGTGCTTGAGCTGGTGTGCTTGGGGGACAGGAGCCACACTGGGGCAGAGGTTCTGTCAGCTCTGCAGGGGCAGGTTCAGAGGTGGTTGACGCCACGCCAACTTAAGGCAGGAATGGTGGTTTGCGACAATGGCACCAACCTCCTCTCTGCCCTCCGACAGGGACAAATGACCCATGTGCCCTGTTTGGCTCACGTCCTTAACTTGGTGGTGCAGCGGTTCTTGGGCAGGTACCCGGGCTTACAGGATGTCCTGAGGCAGGCCAGGAAAGTCTGTGTGCATTTCCGCCGGTCATATAATGCCAGTGCTCGGCTGACGGACCTCCAAAAGGAGTTTAACCTGCCCAAGAACCGCCTAATCTGTGACATGCCCACCAGGTGGAACTCAACGTTGGCCATGCTGCAGCGGCTGCACACGCAGCAGAGGGCCATCAATGAGTACCTGTGCGACTATGGCACCAGGACAGGGTCAGGGGAGCTTGGTTTTTTTTCCCCACGCCAGTGGGCCATGATCAGGGATGCATGCACTGTCCTGTCACCATTCGAGGAGGCCACGAGGATGGTGAGCAGTGACAGTGCATGCATCAGTGACACTGTCCCCCTTGTCCACCTGTTGGAGCACACGCTGCGTGGAATAATGGACAGGGCACTTGAGGCAGAACAGAGGCAGGAAGAGGAGGACTTCCTTAGCTCTCAAGGCCCCCTTTATCCAGACAGTGTTCCTGCGTGCCCGCCGAATACACAGGAAGAGGAGGAGGAGGAGGAGGAGGAAGATTGTGTCAGTATGGAGGTGGAGCCTGGCACTGAGCATCAGCAGCAGTCTTTAAGGGATCAGTCCCAAGAAACACATGGACTTGTACGTGGCTGGGAGGAGGTGGCTGCGGACGTTGTCGTCCTTAGTGACCCAGAGGACTCCGGACCGAATGCCTCAGCAAACCTACGCTGCATGGCCTCCCTGATCCTGCAAAGCCTGCGTAAGGATCCTCGTATTCGTGGTATCAAGGAGAAGGACCAATACTGGCTGGCAACCCTCCTTGATCCACGTTACAAGGGTAAGGTTGCGGACCTTATCTTGCCATCGCAGAGGGAGCAGAGGATGAAACATCTTCGGGAGGCCTTGCAGAAAGGTCTGTGCAACGCGTTCCCAGAGACTGGGAGGTTACAAACTCCTGTTTCTGGACAACGTGTTGCTGAGGCTTCGGTCAGTCAAAGAAGGAGCGGTGGAGAAGGTGGCCGTCTGACCGATGCGTTCAGACAATTTTTTGGTCCGCAGCCCCAAGGTATGATCGGTTCCAGCAACCATCGCCAGCGTCTGTTTTACATGGTGCAGGAATACCTAGGGGCAAGATCAGACTTGGACACCTTTCCCACCGAAAATCCTCTGGGTTACTGGGTCTTGAGGATGGATCACTGGCCAGAGCTTGCACAGTATGCAATTGAGCTACTGGCCTGTCCTGCATCCAGCGTTCTTTCGGAACGCACATTCAGTGCTGCTGGGGGCGTGGTAACCGATCACAGGGTGCGTCTGTCCACCGACTCGGTCGATCAACTGACCTTCATAAAAATGAATCAGTCTTGGATCACCACCAGCTACCAAGCACCTGATGCTGATGTAACCGAATAATTTTTTTTGAAATCTCAGATCCCTTCAAAGACTGGCTATGCTGATGCTGAGTGACTATCCCTGAGTAATTATCCTCTTCCTCCTCAATCATCACGCTGATAGCTTGTAAGAACATTTTTGGTTCTGGGCGCCACCACCAGTGCCTAAGGCACAATTTTTCTGCCCCTGTCTAACAGGGGCGTGTAATTACAATTTTTGATGCAATACTTTGCAGCAGGGCTCGTTCCTGCGTTCCAACTAGAGTGTCTGTGAGGGGTTGCAGTGTTGTGGCACCAGCACCAGTGCCTAAGGCCTAATTTTTCAGCTCCTGTTCAACAGGGGCATGTAATTACAATTCTTGATCTAATATTTCACAGCAGGGCCCTGTGAGGGCTTACAGTGTTGTGGCCACAGCAACACCTAAGGCCCAAAGTTCTGCTGAGTATATAGGGCAGGACCCTACTTTCAAACATCTAACTTACAAATGACTCCTACTTGCAAACGGAAGGAGACAACAGGAAGTGAGATGAAATCTACCCCTAGGAAGGGAAATTCTCTCCTGTAAGAGTTAATATGGGAAAACAATTTCTCCTTTCCACTGATGCTTTCCAATCCTTGTTCCACAAAAAAACCCAAATTTTCAAAAAACATTTTTCATCGGGACAAAAAGTGAGGTGAAATCTTCTGAAGAGGAGGAAAGACAGCAAAACAAATGTCACAGGGGTGATAATCCTTCCCTATGTTTTCCAAAAAGCTTAAAAAAGATTTTTTGGCTGGAGCTAAACACGTTAAAAATGTACCCGTTCAAAATTACAAAGAGATTCTACTTAACAACAAACCTACAGTCCCTGTCTTGTTTGCACCGCCTGTATACTGCTGTTCAGAGTATATAGGGCCTGGTGGCCCCACACCTTTCCTTATTTTAATTTGGGTGCAGGGTTCCCCTTAATATCCATACAAGACCCAAAGGGCCTGGTAATGGACTGGGGGGTACCCATGCCGTTTGTCTCACCGATTTTCATCCATATTGCCATGACCCGACATTACATTAAACCCGCAAGCAGTTTTAAATGAGATTTTTTCCTTTAAAAAATGACATTTGGTGCAGGGACTGTTCTAAACACGGGAAACACGCGTCACTTTACAGGCATGCTATAGACACCCCCCAGGTACGATATTTAAAGGAATATTTCACTTTTTTTTTTTACTTTAACCACTTCAGCCCCGGAAGGTTTTACCCCCTTCCTGATCAGAGCACTTTTTACAATTCGGCACTGCGTCGCTTTAACTGCTAATTGCGCGGTCATGCAATGCTGTACCCAAACGAAATTTGCGTCCTTTTCTTCCGACAAATAGAGCTTTCTTTTGATGGTATTTGATCACCTCTGCCGTTTTTATTTTTTGCGCTATACACGGAAACAGACCGAAAATTTTGAAAAAAAATGATATTTTCTACTTTTTGTTCTAAAAAAAATCCAATAAACTCAATTTTAGTCATACATTTAGGCCAAAATGTATTCGGCCACATGTCTTTGGTAAAAAAAATGTCAATAAGTGTATATTTATTGGTTTGCGCAAAAGTTATAGCGCCTACAAACTAGGGTACATTTTCTGGAATTTACACAGCCTTTAATTTATGACTGCCTATGTCGTTTCTTGAGGTGCTAAAATGGCAGGGAAGTACAAAACTCCCACAAATGACCCCATTTTGGAAAGTAGACACCCCAAGGAAATTTCTGAGAGGCATGTTGAGCCCATTGAATATTCATTTTTTTTGTCCCAAGTGATTGAATAATGACAAAAAAAAAAAAAAATTACAAAAAGTTGTCACTAAATGATATATTGCTCACACAGGCCATGGGCATATGTGGAATTGCACCCCAAAATACATTTAGCTGCTTATCCTGAGTATGGGGATACCACATGTGTGGGACTTTTTGGGAGCCTAGCCGCGTACGGGGCCCCGAAAACCAATCACTGCCTTCAGGATTTCTAAGGGCGTACATTTTTGATTTTACTCCTCACTACCTATCACAGTTTCGGAGGCCATGGAATGCCCAGGTGGCACAAACCCCCCCAAAATGACCCCATTTTGGAAAGTAGACACCCCAAGCTATTTGCTGAGAGGCATGGTGAGTATTTTGCAGCTCTCATTTGTTTTTGAAAATAAAGAAAGACGAGAAAAAAATTTTTTTTTTTCTTTTTTCAATTTTCAAAACTTTGTGACAAAAAGTGAGGTCTGCAAAATACTCACTATACCTCTCATCAAATAGCTTGGGGTGTCTACTTTCCAAAATGGGGTCATTTGGGGTTTTTTTTTTGCCACCTGGGCATTCCATGGCCTCCGAAACTGTGATAGGCAGTGAAGAGTGAAATCAAAAATTTACGGCCTTAGAAAGCCTGAAGGCGGTGCTTGGTTTTCGGGGTCCCGTACGCGGCTAGGCTCCCAAAAAGTCTCACACATGTGGTATCCGCGTACTCAGGAGAAGCAACAGAATGTATTTTGGGGTGTAATTTCACATATTCCCATGGCCTGTTTGAGCAATATATCATTTAGTGACAACTTTGCGCAAAAAAAATTAAAAAAAATAAAAAATTGTCTCTTTCCCGCAACTTGTGTCACAATATAAAATATTCCATGGACTCGACATGACTCTCAGCAAATAGCTTGGGGTGTCTACTTTCCAAAATGGGGTCATTTGGGGGGGTTTTGAACTGTCCTGGCATTTTATGCACAACATTTAGAAGCTTATGTCACACATCACCCACTCTTCTAACCACTTGAAGACAAAGCCCTTTCTGAAACTTTTTGATTACATAAAAAATATTTTTTTTTTGCAAGAAAATTACTTTGAACCCCCAAACATTATATATTTTTTTAAAGCAAATGCCCTACAGATTAAAATGGTGGGTGTTTCATTTTTTTTTTTCACACAGTATTTGCGCAGCGATTTTTCAAACGCATTTTTTGGGGAAAAAACACACTTTTTTTAAATTTTAATGCACTAAAACACACTATATTACCCAAATGTTTGATGAAATAAAAAAGATGATCTTAGGCCGAGTACATGGATACCAAACATGACATGCTTTAAAATTGCGCACAAACGTGCAGTGGCGACAAACTAAATACATTTTTAAAAGCCTTTAAAAGCCTTTACAGGTTACCACTTTAGATTTACAGAGGAGGTCTACTGCTAAAATTACTGCCCTCGATCTGGCGTTTGCGGTGATACCTCACACGCATGGTGCAATTGCTGTTTACATTTGACGCCAGACCGACGCTTGCGTTCGCCTTAGCGCGAGAGCAGGGGGGACAGGGGTCTTTTTTTTTTTTTTTTTCTTTATTATTATTATTTTTTTTTATCTTATTTTTAAACTGTACCTTTCATTTTTTTTTTTAAATCATTTTTATTGTTATCTCAGGGAATGTAAATATCCCCTATCATAGCAATAGGTAGTGACAGGTACTCTTTTTTGCAAAAATTGGGGTCTATTAGACCCTAGATTTCTCCTCTGCCCTCAAAGCATCTGACCACACCAAGATCGGTGTGATAAAATGCTTTCCCAATTTCCCAATGGTGCTGTATACATCCGGCGAAAAGTCATAAAATGCTCGTAGCTTCCGGTTTCTTAGGCCATAGAGATGTTTGGAGCCACTCTGGTCTCTGATCAGCTCTATGGTCAGCTGGCTGAATCACCGGCTGCATTCTCATGTTCCCTGTTGAGACAGGAGAGCCAGAGAAAAACACGGAAGACGTTGGGGGGGGGGGGCATTCCCTCCCACTGCTTGTAAAAGCAGTCTAGAGGCTAATTAGCCGCTAGGATTGCTTTTACATGAAAGCCGACCGCTGGCTGAAAAGAATGATACCAAGATGATACCTAAACCTGCAGGCATCATTCTGGTATAACCACTCAAAGTCGTGAATGGCGTACCTGAAGACAAAAAAATGGTTAACAATAAAGCACAGTAAACGGTAAAGTATAAAAAATTGCATACCTGAAAAGCAAACATGATAAAACATAATAACAATAAAACATTGCAGAATAGAATACAGTAAAAAAGAGCAGAACAATAGAGAGAATAGAGAGAGAGAGAGAGAGAACAATAAAACGACAACTAGTTTTTTTTATTTTATATTTTTGTATGTGGTTTTTTTTTTTTTTTTTTTACACTTTTTTTTGTAACTGTAACTTTTATAACTGTAACCGGTTCCAGGTTCGGGTCTCTCAAAATGCGATGGCATCTTGGGAGACCCTGTGAAAGTGTGTCCTAGTCTGTGGAATGCTGTACCCTACGCTAATACTCAACTAGTGAATGGTAGCGTTCAAAACATTCACCAATGCAAAGACCAGGATTGTCAGGACAGGAGGGACAATAATAGCGGGTGTCACGCCTATATCCGCGCTTGCTGCAGACACAACATCTTTTTTGGGGGGGTTCGCTGGGTAGGGGTACTCGGTGCCTCTCACGCAGCTGACTGCATTTGGTTGGGCATGTGAATGGGGGAAGTACGGGCGCTGCAGAAGCGGTGGGTTCCCAATTAGGATTGGCGAATGCAGCAGGAAGGGCACTATGGGCACGACGGGCCTGTGTTTGTCTTTTTGGTGGCAGCGGGACACTACTTGTGCTTGCCACCTCACCAGCTTGAACTGCACTTATGGGACTCGCCACACCACCAAGTGTTACTGCAGTGCTGGTTTGACTACGACCGGGGTGTACTAGGCCGCTGGTGCTTGCCAGTTCACCAAAACGCTACCAAGAAAACTGTTAGCGATCGCAGGGATCAGGCCTGACTCTGCGAACGCTGCAGTTATGCGTTTAGTGTTTTGTAAGTGACAGTGATCGATCGATACTGCACTTGGGTGGGCTGGGCTGGGCCGGGCGGAGGGGCAAAACGCAGGTGCTAGCAGGTATCTGGGCTGATCCCGCTAACACTGCGTTTTTGGGAACCCTAAACTGCTGGGGACGCTAGTATAGATCTGATCGGATCAGATATTGATCCGTTCAGATACTATACCACTAAGGAAGGCGTATGCTGCGTGCGTGGGTGTTAGTGGTACTGGCGCTAATCTGACGCTGCCTGGGGAGACGCATAACACCGCCGGGCGATCAGGGGGCTAAACCTTTATTCAGTAATAAACGGCGGGTGCCCTGACACTATAAAAAATAAACGAACTAACCAGCGTCACCCGTAACACTTATACGGTGATCAGTGGTGAAAGGGTTAACTAGGGGGCAATCAAGGGGTTAAAACATTTATTAGGTAGTATATGGGGGTCCCTGACGCTATAAAACGCTGACGGCGAACCTAAATATTTACCTCCCTAACTAGCGTCACCAGTGACACTAATACAACGATCAGAAAAATGATCGCTTAGTGACACTGGTGACAGGGGGTGATCAAGGGGTTAAAACTTTATTAGGGGGGTTAGGGGGGTACCCTAGACCTAAAGGGGGGTAATATTCACTGCCCTAACACTGTAACTGTCACAAACTGACACCAATCAGTAATCAGAAAAAAAAAAAAATACCGCTTGGTGTCAGTTTGTGACAGGGGGGGGGGGGGGTGATTGGGGGGGATCGGGGGGCGATCGGGGGGGGGGGGGGGTCGGGGTTTTTTTATGTGCCTGGCATGTTCTACTGTGTGTGTTTGTGTTGTGTGCACTCACATGTCTTGTCTCCTCGGCGCTGGAACGGAAACTGCCAGACCGAGGAGAGATGACATCACATCCCCTGCCTGTGTGAAACTACACACAGGCAGGGGAGGATTCCCATTGGCTGGGAGCGATCGCGAGGGGGGGGCCACGATCGGATGGTCTCCCCCTCGCCTCCCGACGCTCCCAGTGAAAAGCCGACCGCCGCTGGCACCGGGGGGGGGGGTCCGACCGGACGTGAACGTGATTCTGCCTGCCCGTGCCATTCTGCCGCAGTATATCTGCGTTAGGCGGTCGGCAAGTGGTTAAGCATCATTAAAATCACTGCTCCCGAAAAAACGGCCGTTTTTAAAAGTTTTTTTTGCATTGATACATGTCCCCTGGGGTAGGACCGGGTGCCCAAACCCTTTTTAGGACAATACCATGCAAATTAGCCTTTAAAATGAGCACTTTTGATTTCGAACGTTCGAGTCCCATAGACGTCAATGGGGTTCTAACGTTCGTGCGAACTTTCGGTCCGTTCGCAGGTTCTGGTGCGAACCGAACTGGGGGGTGTTCGGCTCATCCCTAATGTTGGCATTCATGGTTCCCTCAATGATCTGTAGCTCCCCAGTGCCGGCAGCTCTCATGCAGCCCCAGACCATGACACTCCCACCACCCTGCTTGACTGTAGACAAGACACACTTGTCTTTGTCCTCCTCACCTGGTTGCCGCCACACACGCTTGTCACCATCTGAACCAAATAAGTTTATCTTGGTCTCATCAGACCACAGGACATGGTTCCAGTAATCCATGTCCTTAGTCTGCTTGTCTTCAGCAAACGTTTTGCGGGCTTTCTTGTGCATCGTCTTTAGAAGAGGCTTCCTTCTTGGATGACAGCCATGCAGACCAATTTGATGCAGTGTGCGGCGTATGGTCTGAGCACTGACAGGCTGACCCCCTCACCCCTTCAACCTCGGCAGCAATGCTGGCAGCACTCATACGTCTATTTCCCAAAGGCAACCTCTGGATATGACGCTGAGCACGTGCGCTCAACTTCTTTGGTGGACCATGGCGAGGCCTGTTCTGAGTGGAACCTGTCCTGTTAAACCGCTGCATGGTCTTGGCCACCGTGCTGCAGCTCAGTTTTAGGGTCTTAGCAATCTTCTTATAGCCTAGGCCATCTTTATGTAGAGCAAAAATTATTTTTTGGACGTGGCTTACCTGGAGCCCAGCCTGAGGCTGTCATTTCACGTATCCATAGCTCCCAACTGTCTCAGATTTAGAGGGACTGTACCTGACTTGGAACAAAGTCCTCCTGTCCCTCTTTCCTCCTCATTTGTCCCTTATTTTAGTCTGATCTACCCTCACCGGCCACTTTATTAGGTACACCTGTTCAAATGCTTGGTAACACAAATTGCTAATCAGCCAATCACATGGCAGCAACTCAATGCGTTTAGGCATCTAGACGTGGTGAAGTCAACTTGCTGACGCTCAAACTGAGCATTAGAATGGGGAAGAAAAGGGGATTTAAGTGAATTTGAACGTGTCATGGTTGTTGGTGCAAATCCAAAGAAAAATTCAATAGTGGGTATATGGGACTTTTAGGCACCAACACATGCAGTATACGTCATAAAAAAACATGTTTTAGTATAACAACATAAAAACAAATAAAACAAATAGGCTGAATATCTAGCTCTACACATTTCCTCTCCTAGCTATACATATACTGTAATGGTGTCAATATCATATCATAATTCACTGGTCAATAATTATGCCGCGTACACACGAGCGGACTTTACGGTGGACTTTGCCCGGCGGACTGGATTTCGTCGGACAATTCGATCGTGTGTGGGCTCCAGCGGACTTTGTTTTCTCAAAAGTTGGACGGACTTAGATTTGAAACTTGTTTAAAATTTATCCGTTGAAATCGAGTCCGGTCGAAAAGTCCGCCGTCTGTATGCTAGTTTGACGGACAAAAAGCCACGCTAGGGCAGCTATTGGCTACTGGCTATGAACTTCCTTGTTTTAGTCCGGTCGTACGTCATCACGTACGAATTCGACGGACTTTGGTGGATTGTGTGTAGGCAAGTCCGTTCATTCAGAAAGTCTGTCGGAAAGTACGTCGAAAAGTCCGCCGGGCAAAGTCCGCCGTAAAGTCCGCTCGTGTGTACGCGGCATTAGACCTCAACAACAACAGAACACCCATGTCTGATGCGTTTCAAGCTTCCTCTTCTTCAGGGGAAAAATTTGAACCTTCGTATAAAAAACAGAACATATACAGTAGAGCTGCACGATTCTGGATAAAAATTAGAATCACGGTTTTATTGCTTAGAATAAAGATTCTCTCACGATTCTCACACCTTAACATCATCTTTCACATTATAAAAAATAATTGAGCTGACTTTACTGTTTCTTTTTTTCTTAATTCATTGAAGTGTGTTTTTTTCACCAAAAAATTGCGTTTGCAAGACCGCCGCGCAAATACAGTGTGACATAAAATGTTGCAACGACCGCCATTTTATTCTCTAGGGTCTCTGCTAAAAAATATATGAATAATGTTTGGGGGTTCTAAGTAATTTTCTAGCAAAAAAAAAATACTGATTTTAACTTGTAAGTAACAAGTGTCAGAACAAGGCTTAGCCTTTAACCGCTTCCGGGCCGCCGCACGACGACGTACGTCCAAACTTTGAAGGGGCGGCCTTCTTTCTGATAAAAGTGGTCCCTGTGGTGGATTTGCTGCAAAATCTGTTTTATCGGTGGTGGGAGAAGGCCCTCCCGTCGCGATCCGGTGTCCTCCGCCGCTTACCGGAGCCGTCGGCAGCGGCGGTGGTGATCGCATCCGTCTCCATTCTGTGCCTGGAGACGAGTGAGGCTAAGATGGCGCCCACTCGTCTCCATGAAGTCAAAACGTCACTTGCGCCCACGCCTCTTAAAGGCATATTTTTTTAAATTACTTTTTTTTTTTTTTGCATTTTAGTGTAAATATGAGATGTCTTTTTGACCCCAGATCTCACATTAAAGAGGACCTGTCATGCTTTTTTCTATTACAAGGGATGTTTATATTCCTTGTAATAGGAGTAAAAGTGACACAATTTTTTTTTTTAAACAGTGTAAAAAAAATAAAAATAATGTAAAATAAATAATAAAAATAATTTTTTTTTTTTAAAGACCCCCCGTCCCGACGAGCTCGCGCTCAGAAGCGCCGCATATAAAAACGGTGGTCAAACCACACATGTGAGGTATCACCGCGATCAGTAGAGCGAGAGCAATAATTCTAGCCCTAGACCTCCTCTGTAACGCAAAACATGCAACCTGTAGAATTTTTTAAATGTCGTCTATGGAGATTTTTGAGGGTAAAAGATTGACGCCATTCCATGAATGGGCGCAATTTTGAAGTGTGACATGTTAGGTATCAATTTACTTGGTGTAACATTATATTTCACAATATATATAAAAAAAATTGGGCTAACTTTACTGTTCTCCTATTTTTTTATTTAAAAAAGTGAATTTTTTCCAAAAAAAGTGCGCTTATTAGACCGCTGCGCAAATACAGTGCAAAGAAAAGTATTGCAACGACCGCCATTTTATTCTCCAGGGTGTTAGAAAACATATATAATGTTTGGGGGTTCTAAGTAATTTTCTAGCAAAAAACCTGTTTTAAACAGGTAAACACCTAAATTCCAAAACGAGGCTGGTCCTTTAGTGGTTAAGTGGCTCATTTGCAGACTGAATTTCATCCCTTTGATCTGTAATTGAACAGAAAGATACAATGTTTCTTTTTATCTCTCTTTCAGAAGTTGTTGATAAAATGTTGCCTGCTGCTTTTTTTTTTGACAGCTGTGAGCAGAAAACGGCTCTGCACTTCTTACATGAATCGTGGAAATGCTGGATTAAGATTGTGAGGGGGGGCTGAATCAAGATCGTGATTTTATAACGATTAATCACGCAGCTCTAATATACAGCTGAGCATCCACAAAACAGAATATAAATGATAGATAAAAGCTGTGTAGTATCAGATATAAGCTGTTTAAAGATTTACACCACATAATCAGCCTATGTCAAATTTTTATAAACAGATCAGTCCAAAAAAAAAAAAAAACGAAAGAAAAAAAGAACAAAAACAAAAATAACCCCTTCAAATAAATTAAGAAACTTTTTTTTGTTTCTTTTTTTTCTGGTTTGATTTTTGTCTTTTTTGTTGTATGGCGCCATTTTTTTTTAGTTTTGAAGTTGGGTTCCTATAAACTGTCGGTTTTTGAACTTTATATAAAAAAAAAATATTCAATCTTCTTTTGGCTAGTGTAGTATTGTTTATATTTTTCAATATCACATGTTGCGGGGGTGGTATATTGTTGGTGGGGGAGATCTGTTGTTGATTTGGGTGTCTTATGTTGTCGTATGGATCTATTGTTAAGGAAGGGGTCTATTGATGTCAGTTGCTGGGAGATCTAATGTGGCTAGCAGGGGTCTATTGTTGCTGGGTGGATCTTCTCTTGCTGGGGGGGGGGGGGGGAGGGGGGTTGGAGTTTATTCCTGCATTGGGAAATTAATTGTTACTTAGGATGTCTATTTTGCTAAAAGAAACTATTGTTGCTGGGGAATCCAATGTTGCTGGGGCATCTATTGTTGCTGGGAATCTAATGCTGTTGATGGATCTATTGTTGCTGGGGGTACTATTTGTTGTTGGGGAATCAAATATTGCTGGGAGATCTATTGTTGCTGGAGAATCTAATCTTGTTAAAGGATCTATTGCTGGGGGTACTATTGTTGCTGGGGAATCTAATGTTGTTGATGGATCTATTGTTGCTGGGGTTACTATTGTTGCTGGGGGATCTAATGTTGCTGGGGAATCTAACCTTGTTGAAGGTAGTGGCGTCTCCATCTTTCATATTTAGGGGGGGCACATGGGGGGACAGGGACAAAAGTAGGGGGGCAACTATAAAATGCAATTGTATATATCCTTGGCCCTTTACTACGATCCCACAATGGGCCCTTTCACATGTCCTGCAGTGAGCTCCCTTCCTACTGTATTGGGGCCCCCCCAGGGTGGCAGAAAACAAGAGATATATGTCACCAGCATACCAAGAAAATATAAGGGTCCAAAGCAGTGGGAGAACTATCAGGGTTGCAAAGGTTGTCTTGCCACCGGGCCCTGGTGTTCTGCCACTGTGGGGTTTCCTAGCCTCCTCTTGCTGTCCTGCCCCTGCTATTGACAGCGCTGGTCTGGCATCTCTTGGAATTTACAGGCTGGTTCTCCTGTCTTAAGGACGGGAGAAATCAGTCTGTTTTTTCAGTAACTGAGACTCCTGGTGGAGTCCTTCCTGCAACTCGCTCTTCTCCCTGCCAATGAGGATGCAGGGGAAGGAGCAGATCGGGCGGCCGTGGTTGTGTGAGCGCTCACATTATGCAGTGTCAGCGAGCAGAGGGAGGGGGGAGGAATCACCCGCAGGAGCTGACTGGGGACGCTCTCCCTCTTAGACATTTTTTTGTAAAAAAAAAAAAAAAAAAATTTTTTTTGGGGGGGCATATGGTGGGGCACAGCATAATGTTGGGGGGGTCAGGGCCCCCTCTGGCCCCCCCCCCTAGGGTCACCATTGGTTGAAGGATCTATTATTGCTGGGGGTACTATTGTTGCTGGGACATCAAATGTTGCTGGGGGATCTATTGTTGCTGGGTAATCGAATGCTGTTGATGGATCTATTGTTGCTGGGGGTACTATTGTTGCTGGGGAATCAAATGTTGCTGGGGGATCTATTGTTGCTGGGGAATCTAATGTTGTTGATGTATCTATTGTTGCTGGGGGTACTATTGTTGCTGGGGAATCAAATATTGCTGGGGGATCTATTGTTGCTGGGGAATCTAATAATGTTGATGGATCTATTGTTGCTGGGGGTACTATTGTTGCTTGGGTACTATTGTTGCTGGGGAATCAAATGTTGCCGGGGAATCTAATGTTGTTGATGGATCTCTTGTTGCTGGGGAATCAAATGTTGCTGGGGGATCTATTGTTGCTGGAGAATCTAATGTTGATGGATCTAGTGTTGCTGGGGGTACTATTGTTGCTGGGGAATCTAATGTTGTTGATGGATCTAGTGTTGCTGGGGAATCAAATATTGCTGGGAGATCTATTGTTGCTGGAGAATCTAATCTTGTTAAAGGATCTATTGCTGGGGGTACTATTGTTGCTGGGGAATCTAATGTTGTTGATGGATCTATTGTTGCTGGGCTTACTATTGTTGCTGGGGAATCAAATGTTGCTGGGGGATTTTTTGTTGCTGGACAATCTAATCTTGTTGAAGGATCTATTGCTGGGGGGTCTATGTCTTACAAATTACTTACACAAAATGATACTTGGTTCTGTATTCTCTAAATGGGGCGGTACTGGGAGGTGGGTGAGGGGTAGAAACAAGTGCATATGCTCGGAGGTGGGTAGGGGGCAGAGACAAGGGGTGATTTGGAGAGGGGGGGGGGGATACCTGCACCTATTCTCTGAGGAAGAAAAGCCCTGCACATCCAAGATTTACACGGTATACATCTCTATGATATCTTTCTACCTTTCCTGCCACTGGTTGGGTAAGCTGACCTATTTACGCTCATTGAGTCTATTACTCTAATCATTCAGCACATTTATTGGCAATTGGCAGCGGTATTTACCAAAGCCGTCTATTGCAATGAATCTAATAAATTGTCAATTTACATGGGGACACTAACTATGCGCCAAGCTCAGCAGCTCTGTCACATACACTTAATGTATGCGGGTAGAGGGCGCAGCTGGTTAACCTACGGTTTTGCAATTAATTTATCAAGAGAAGGACGTGAAAAAATAATTATGCACGTTGTAGCTGATCTATGCAATTATTCACACGCTCTACAGATGTTATACTGATGTATACATCTAATCTTCAACGGGTTATACTTTTATTTACTTTTTATTGAATTATTTAAAAAAAAAAAAGGAAAATTAGTTTGTATTATCTGAGCGCTATGAAATGAACTATATTACCAAAAGTATTGGGACACCTGCCTTTACACGCACATGAACTTTAATGACATCCCAGTCTTATAGGGCGTACACACGGTCGGACTTTGTTCGGACATTCCGACAACAAAATCCTAGGATTTTTTCAGACGGATGTTGGCTCAAACTTGTTTTGTCTACACACGGTCGCACAAAGTTGTCGGAAAATCCGATCGTTCTAGACGCGGTGACGTAAAACACGTACGTCGGGACTATAAACAGGGCAGTGGCCAATAGCTTTCATCTCTTTATTTATTCTGAGCATGCGTGGCACTTTGTCCGTCGGATTTGTATACACACGATCGGAATTTCCGACAACGGATTTTTGTTGTCGGAAAATTTTATCTCCTGCTCTCCAACTTTGTGTGTCGGAAAATCCGATGGAAAATGTCCGATGGAGCCCACACACGGTCGGAATTTCCGACAACGCGCTCCGATCGGACATTTTCCATCGTAAAATACGATCGTGTGTACGGGGCATTAGTCCGTAGGGTTCAATATTGAGTTGGCCCACCCTTTGCAGCTATAACAGCTTCAACTCTTCTGGGGAGGCCGTCCACAAGGTTTAGGAGTGTGTCTATGGGAATGTTTGACCATTCTTCCAGAAGCGCATTTGTGAGGTCAGGCACTGATGTTGGACGAGAAGGCCTGGCTCGCAGTCTCCGCTCTAATTCATCCCAAAGATGTTCTATCGGGTTGAGGTCAGGACTCTGTGCAGGCCAGTCAAGTTCCTCCACCCAAAACTCGCTCATCCATGTCTTTTTGGACCTTGCTTTGTGCACTGGTGAGCCGTCATGTTGGAACAGGAAGGGGCCATCCCCAAACTGTTCCCACAAAGTTGGGAGCATGAAATTGTCCAATATGTCTTGGTTTGCTGACGTCTACAGAGTTCCCTTCACCAAGCCCAACCCCTGAAAGACAATCCCACACCACAATCCCCCCTCCACCAAATGATTTGCCTGACCTCACAAATGCGCTTCTGGAAGAATGGTCAAACATTCCCATAGACACACTCCTAAACCTTGTGGACGGCCTTCCCAGAAGAGTTGAAGCTGTTATAGCTGCAAAGGGTGGGCCAACTCAATATTGAACCCTACGGACTAAGACTGGGATGCCATTAAAGTTTATGTGCGTGTAAAGGCAGGCGTCACAATACTTTTGGTAATACAGGGAATAACCAATCAGGTTGAGGCATGGAGGGACAGAAGGAGCTAAGAAGCTATAAACTAAAGAAGCGTACAATTGTAAGTACAATGTAGGCTTCTTAGGCCTGGCTCACACCTATGCGTTTTTTAGCCGCTGCATTTTTGGAAAGGGTTAGGAACTTTTTTTTAAAGTTTTTGTTTCAATAGACTTCAAAGGAGACGCTCCAGAAACGCATGTAGTATCTACTTGTGGGAAAAAAGGACGTCAATTTTGTTTGGGTACAGCGTTGCACGACTGCGCAATTGTTAGTCAAAGCAACGCAGTGCCGTATCACAAAAAATTGCCAAGTCATTAAAGGGGAAAATCCTTCCGGGGCCAAAGTGGTTGAAAACCTGAAATGAGGCTTGATGCCATGGTTAGGGGTCAGGCTTAGAGACCAGTAGTTATAGCAGTAGAGAGACTCCAACCAAATTTGCAGCAGCGGGTCACCCTGGCAGGTGACACAGGCTTACCCAAGGCGCTGAGTCTAAGCACCGGTGTTCAACAAAGCTCCTGATGGCGGAGATGGGTTTTGCTCTGTGTTTATACCAGGTCACGGTCCTCAGAATTGCCCGACCAGGAGATAAATAAGCTGGGATCCAGAAGCAGATACAGCAGGTAGGGATCAAGCAGAAGAGTAGTGAGTAAGCAAGCCAAAGGTCACAGGTTGGGATCAAGTAACAAGGGTGGGTAGTAACAAGTGGTCCCAGGTTGGGATCAAGCAGAAGCGTAGTTAAGGAACAAGGCAAAGGTCACCGTTAACGAGTGGTAGTGGAACCTGTGAGTGGAGTGACAAGAGTGAGATGTTGGCTGGAGAGAGCACAATAATCTGATAAACGGGAAGTTCAAAGACATTGCTAAAATAGGACATTAATGGGAAGAGCAAAGGGTTCAAGGTTTAAGAGTAAAAAAGGTTCAAGGTAAGATCATTCAAGGACTGGGATCCAGCATCCCAGGTGGCTCAGCAAGAAAAGATATCTGCAGGCACAGCAGAAGGTCACAGGATCAATTTTCTTGCAGATAAACTGTTCCAAAAGCTCAGATCAGATTCAATCTCACCGCTAGTCCAATCATATCCACTGCTTCAGCCCTGAAGAAACAGGAGGTAGTTCCCCTAAAATGCATTGAATTTTCTTGATACTCTATATGAATAAAACTTTCCAAAAAATTCCTGAAGTGTCATGAACTTTTCTACCAAGCGCTCCTCAACACACACCTCACAACTTTACACCGACTGTATGTCCTCATTTGAGACTATCAGAGAGGCAGCAGCCCAAAACCGGAACAAGGTTTAGTCTTCACTGCTCATTCATTGTCCACCAGCCCCTCTGAAGGAGGACTCAATCTGGGTTAAATCCAAAAGTACCGCTGCACTCCCATTCACATGGGCAGAAAAATCAATCCCATATCTTGGAATTCATTTAACAGCATCTCATTCTGACTTATTCTCAACCAATTATCCTCCTGTATTAAGACAGATCATAAATCTAATAAAACAATGGTCGCAACTTCCTTTATCCTGGATAGGGAAGATTAATGCAATCAAAATGACTATTCTACCCAAATTGCTTTATTTATTCAGAGTCCTCCCTATTCCAATTCCTTCCTATTTTTTGAGAATAGTACAAAAAAGAGCAACTTCGTTTATATGGGGCTCTTCTAAACCACGTATACCTATACACACACTACATCTTCCCAAAAATAAAGGAGGCCTGGGATACCCTAATTTTACTAACTACTACAGAGCAGCACATTTGGCCAGTCTGTCCAAATACCATGCAAAACAGGAAATGCCATTATGGGTATTTATAGAGGCTTCAGAAAATGACCCTCTATTAATATCAAATTTATTATCGCTTTAAAATTCATAATCCCATAACTAAACACTTCTTATCTCTCTGGGATAAACTAAAAACCAAATATCAGTTACAATCTCCACACAATCCTCTCCTTTCTTTTATCAGAAATCCGGCCTTTTATCCGGCATGGATCTACCCAAATTCTTTTAAAGCTTGGACAACATCAGGCATTCAGACACTAAATGACTTCATAGCATCTAAATCATTCCTTTCATTCCCATCGCTTAGAGAAAAGTATGATCTACCAAACTCTGAGATATTTAGATATCTCCAAATCAAAAATTTCTATACACCATTCCTAAAGGGGGATACACCATTATCCCAATTATCCATTTTTGAATCAATCTGTACAAAAGATCCATTTGCTAAAGGTACAATTTCATCACTTTATAATCAATTATATGGAGTAGCAAATCTTAATAGACCCTCTTACGTTCAGAGGTGGGAGGAGGACCTGGGACGAACTTTAGAAGACACGGACTGGTCTAACATATGGCTCACATCTAAGTCATCTTCACCCAACATCTTAGCACTGGAGACAAATTATAAAGTCCTAACTCGCTGGTACCTTGTACCCGCTAGAGTGGCAAAATATTCACCTAATACCTCAGCTCTTTGTTTTCGAGGATGCCCAGAAATAGGCACACATTTACACATATGGTGGACGTGCCCAGTAATCCAAACCTTCTGGAAGGAAGTCTTCGTGATTGCATCTAAAATATTTTAAAAAATAATACAACCAGATCCATATTTAACTTTACTTAATCTAAAACCGGAATGGTTAACACTCTCTCAATTCAAACTTATGATCCAACTAATAACGGCTGCAAAACAAACAGTGGCCAAGGCATGGAAATCTCCTACATTGGTACTAGCAGAAACAATTCACAGAATGAATAATACAATGTCCCAAGCTAAGATGGTAGCCATCGATCAAAATCAAATTCCAAAATTTGAAAAACTTTGGCATCCTTGGATAAAACAACAGTTCCTGTCAAACTTCAATGACTCTGTCCTGTTGCCATGGTAACAGATTAAATGACTTACAGAGACACCCATTCTAAGGCTTCAAAGAGAACTAAAAAGAATAATAAACTGACGAGCGGGACAACCTTGTGGACCATACCTCTACCTTTCAACCCGTTTTCTTCTTTCTCTTTCCTTTTCTCCACCTTACGATTAAAGCTCATTATCAGAATTTATTTGACCTATATACACTCTACTTGTAAACAATATGTATAGTAGGTATAAATCATTTAAATACCTACAAAAGTAACTAAGGAAATTATATATATCTTTAATTTAGGTTTACGTGAACCCGATGTTTAATATTTGAAATTCCATGATATTTACCTATATAAACCCTACTGTAAAACAATGAGCTTACTTTATAGATCCTTGTAAACTTACTTTATGTATCTTTATAACATTGTATACTCAATAAACTTCTTTTGACAAGGAAATCCAAAAGTACCTCTACCAGTCCAGAGCTATCACACACACAAAGTAGCTCTACAAGCATTGACGTATTCTTTGGCGGCCCCAAATCCCTACGTTGGGTAAGGGGGTGTGGCAACTTGGCCTATCCAGCCTTGTGCTCCAGCCGCTGTATCTGCAGTCATGTAATGGGTAGACATGATTGTGCACGCCAGAAATTTTCATTTCATTTCGTATGCATTGGTTCATTGAAGAGTTTTGTTTCGTCATATTCGTTGTGTTGAAGCGATTCGTTATTGGAATTCATTTCATATCTTCAGCATTCGTTTTGTATATTTGTTTGGCCGGGTGGATTAGAAAAATGTTGCAGTTCTTCTGGAAGATTGCTATATATTCTACTATATCATTGAATCCGATAGATTCGAATCGGAAAGATTCAGTATTTTCGGACGCAAGTCCAACCCACCAAGAGAAATGGCATGAGCTGATTGGACAATATTGACTGCTGTCGTGTGCATCCGAATTAACAAATAGAACGAAATTCGTATCCATTTGTTATCTGAATCTGAATTATTGAACAAATTCGAAATTTGAATTAATTTTCTTATGGGCCCAAACTACTATAGCATCATGTGATGTCATTGGTATGATACAAATGAAACAAATACGTTAATTTAATTATAACTTTTTCAGATTCGTTGCCATTCATTTCTATGTCCATTTGACAATTCGGATACATCCGGATCTCTGAAAATGAATAGAATCAAAACTAAAGGAATCGGACACGTCTAGTAATAGGCTGGACCATTTTCAGGTGCTTTTGGGCACATTGAAGTCCCACAAAAAACAGTACCACATTGAAGTATTCTTTGAAGGCCCCAATTCCCTACGTTTGGCAAGGGGGTCTGGTAAATGCACACATTCAGGACTGTGCTCCAGGAACCACTGTATCTGCAGTCCTGTAATGGGTTGGACCAATTTGAGGTCCATGTGGGCACATCAAAGTGCCACACAAACCAGCTCTACATTTTAGTATTCCATTGGAGGCCCAATTCCCTCTGCTGGGCAAGGCAGTGTGGTAACATGGTTCATCCAGCCCTGTGCTTCAGGAGGCGCTGTATCTGCAGTCCTGTAATAGGCTGGACCATTTGCGGGTGCTTTTGGGCACAACGAAGTCCCACACAAATCAGCTCAACGTTGAAGTATTCTTTGGAGGCCCCAATTCCCTACGCTGGCCAAGGGGGTCTGGTAAATAGGCCATCCAGCCCTGTGCTCCAGGCCCTAATTCCCTCTACTGGGCAAGGCAGTGTGGTAAAAAGGTTCATCCGGCCCTGTGCTTCAGGAGCAACTGTATCTGCAGTCCCGTAATGAGTTGGACCAATTTTAGGTGCATGTGGGCACATCAAAATCCAACACAAACCAGCTCTACATTCTTTGGAGGCCCGAAAGCCCTACGTTGGGCAAGGCAGTGTGGTAACATGGTTCATCTGGCCCTGTGCTCCAGGAGACACTGTATCTGCAGTGCTAAAATAGGCTGGATTTTTTTTTGGGCACATCAAAATCCCACACAAATCAGCTCCACGTTGATATTCATATTCTTTGGAGGCCGCAATTCCCTGTAAGACAAGAGGGTCTGGTAACTGGGTCCATACAGCTGTGTGCTCCAGGAGCCGCTGTATATACAGTCCTGTAATAGGTTGGACCAATTTCAGGTGCATGTGGGCACATCAAAGTCCCACACAAACCAGCTCAACATTGAAGTGTAGCACCCTGGAGTTTAGGCAGGGTTGCTCCTCAAAAAGTAACCTGCCAGGAATAGTCATCTTGGCTAATTGTTGGAGATCAATTGATTTCTCCCTAAGTTTGACCCTGTTGCACTTTTCTCTTCTACTACTTGGTGGCCGAGTACCTGGTGGTACTGGATATGAGAAGGGCATTGCAAGGTCAGATTATGGGTATATGGGGTATCTCAGCCAATGGGCAGGGGTTTTCTTGAATCACTTGGCCTGCTGGGAGAACCTATATATTCGGGTGGAGTCAAGTGATCTGTGTTCTGTGCCACCTTGGTGGCTGTCTGGGTGGACGTTTGTTGCACTGCCCGGGCTGCTAGGCTAGAGATTGGACCTATCCGGGCTGCTAGGCTGTCTGAGGGCCTATCCAGAAGCAAGAGAGCAGAGCAGGGTTGGGACTGCGGCTTACAGTCCATCCAAAAGTGACGGTTCTTCTGGCCGGAAAACCTGTCGTGGTCGGAGGTAGAGGGGAAGCTGTCGCCACTAAGGGACCAACCACCTTATTACCAGGGACCACAGTAAGTAACTGAAGCAAGTACCGGAGCAGTATTCTCACCAACCGGGGACGGTGAAGAATCAGGAAACTTCAATAGGTATCAAGCCAGGGACCCAGCCAGCGGAGGTGAGGCTTGAAGAGCAGCCTTGTGTGTCAAGCCAGGGACTGAGCAGGCCAGTTGGGTGAAGCTTGATAAGTATCTTGAGTGCCAAGCTAGGGACCAGCAGGGAAGCGGGGGTGACGCTTGAGGAAGATACCACCGTGAAGATTGGAGGAGCTTAAGGGATTCAGTGTCACTGAATCATCTAGTCTAGCGAGAGACTGGGAGCTCAGTGGGCTGAAAAACTACAGGAAGTGAAACAACTGTTACGATTTGTGTTAGGAACTGTTTAAGACTCTTGCCATAGGAGACAGCATTCCTTCACATGCAGATGTGGCGTCTTGCTTAATGCCTTTCCTTGCATGGCTGTCCTCCTATTGAAGTCTCGGAGTCTGCCAATTAATCTTGGAACTACCTAAGGGTGTCCTGGCCCTAACCCTCTCTCCCCCAAAAAAATTGTTAAGAGAAATAAACTCTCTTTTGCATTCAAGAAGTGTCTGGCGCCCAATAACTTGAACTGCTTTGCACCCACCATGCCTCACAGCCCACCATATACAGAAGGACGTCAGCTGTCTCTAGCCCTGGAGGTTCTCATTAGACCGAAGGAGGCCTGGGACCTTGCTACAGAAGTATTCTTTGGACATCCCGATTCACTACGCTGGGCAAAGTGGTGCAGTAACTTGGCCCATCCAGCCCTGTGCTCCAGGAGTCGCTGTTTCTGAAGTCCTGTAAAGGGTTGGAGCAATTTCAGGTGCACGTGGACACATCAAAGTCCAACTCGTCAACTTTTGATAAGCCAAGTTCTTCTGTTATTCCCTTATCCCCTTCGTCATCCTGACAGGTTGGTTTTTTTTTTTTTAGGACAAGGTGCTGGAGAAAATCAGAGTCTATTCAGCCATTCACCAAAGCCGCTGATCATTATTTTAAAAGGACAACCTTTTTCTTCCCCTCACATTTTTTTTTTTTTTTTCTTCATTTCATTTCCTAGGACGCATACTTCTCTATCACTCTCAAAAGTAAATTAAGAAGCAATGGCTTTCTTTCCATTAAGCTGGAAACGGCCCTGAGTGACTGCCTATAATTCTGCTTAATGAAAAAAATGAAAATCATTACTCTGCCGATTTCACTGGCCTCTCTGTCAAGCAAACAGCAGGTTTCGTTAATGTGAACCTTGGGCTTATTTAATTAGAAAATATTTAGTTCTGATAAAGAAGAAGAAGGAGGAGGAGAAAAAAAAAAAAAAAAAAAACCTCTGGGCCTGAAATGTATCAACTCAGCTCGATCTTTAATGGTTTATAATGTAAACTGCAGGCATCCCGAAAACCAAACATTTATTTCTGCCGTTCTAGTCCGAAATGAGTACCGAGGGGGGATTCTGGGTACTCTGTAACATCTGCTGCACTGCTGGCCTAATTATTATAATGGTTAATGGATATGCTGCTCATTAATTCTGTGACAAAGTGTGGCTTAGACGAGATGTTAGATGACATATTTCAGAATAAAAGTTCATATGGTAACACAAGTTTATTTATAAAAGGAATGAATAGATGAATTTAATTTAGAAGCAGGTCTCTCAATTTTAGAACTAGGTGGTATTTGATGGGATATTATATTACTCATTGCAAGTGACTGTTCATGTGATAGGTATGTAGCACCCTCCTATTATAGGATGCTAGGTACATTTCGTTTCTTTGTCTTCTCTGTAATCAATGGAGGAGCTATAGATTTCTTTGGGTTCTAGATTTCACAGGCTGCAGGTTTGATTGCTTCCTCCTGCATTCTGGAGGTTTCCAGAACATAGAGGGCTGGTAAAGTCAATTGGGCAGCCTGAATATTTATCGTATATACTCGAGTATAGGCCGACCAGAATATAAGCTGGGGCACCTAATTTTACCACAAAAAACTGGGAAAATGTATTGACTCGAGTATAAGCCTAGGGTGGGAAATGCAGCAGCTTCTGGGTAAACAATGCCCATCTGCAGCCTTACTGTGCTCATCTGCAGCCTCACTGTGCCCATCTGCAGCCTCACTGTGCCCATCTGCAGCCTCACTGTGCACAGCCTCACTGTGTCCATCTGCAGCCTCACTGTACCCATTTGCAGCCTCACTGTGCCCATCTGCAGCCTCACTGTACCCATTTGCAGCCTCACTGTGCCCATCTGTATCCTCACTGTGCCCATCTGCAGCCTCACTGTACCCATCTGCAGCCTTACTGTGCGCAGCCTCACTGGGGCTGCAGATGGGCACAGTGAGGCTGCAGATGGGCACAGTGAGGCTGCAAATGGGCACAGTGGGGCTGCAAATGGGTACACTGTGCCCATTTGCAGCCTCACTGTACCCATTTGCAGCCTCACTGTGCCCATCTGCATCCTCACTGTGCCCATCTACAGCCTCACTGTACCCATCTGCAGCCTCACTGTGCCCATCTGCAGCCTCACTGTACCCATTTGCAGCCTCACTGTGCCAAATCTGCAGCCTCACTGTGCACAGCCTCACTGTACCCATCTGCAGCCTCACTGTGCCCCTCTGCAGCCTCGCTGTGCCCATTTACAGCCTCGCTGTGCCCATCTGCAGCCTCACTGTGCCCATCTGCAGCCTCACTGTGCCCATCTGCAGCCTCATTGTGCCCATCTGCAGCTGTACCTTTGATAACTAAAACAGCGGGTATCTCCCGCTGTGTCATGCAGTCTGTTCGGCGGCTGTCCATTGTAACAAAGTCCTGCCTCCTACTAGTTCATGATAGACGGAACACTGATACATTTTCCCAGCATTTTATCAGTGTTCCGTCTATCACGGACGAGGAGGAGGCGGGGCTTTGTTACAATGGATGGCCACCGAACGGACTGCATGACACAGCGGGAGTCACCTGCTGTTTTAGTTATCAAAGATACAGCTGCAGATGGGCACAATGAGGCTGCACCCCACTCGAGACCCTCACTCGAGTATAAGCCTGGGGGGGGATCAGCCAAAAAATTGTGCTGAAAAACTCGGCTTTTACTGGAGTATATACGGTATTGTACTTCAGCCAATCCCTGGGAAGGTGTGCCCAGTAGCAGTGACAGCTGGTGCTCAACTTTCTTGAGAGGGGGGTGACCCATGGCCCCCAGCCAGCCAGCCGTCCACCCACAACCCCACCCCGTCGGTCGATTGATCTCTTTGATTGCCCACCCACCAGGCCCCCCCGCCAGCCCCACACTTACCCCATCCAGGTTGCGGCTTCCCCCCTGTGTCTCCTCCTAAGTCCCGGCGGTTGCTTCTCCGCCTTGCTAATCGGCACTTAGGACTCACAGCCAATCAGGTCTTAGGCCAATCATGAAGCATTTCCTGAGACTCGACTGGCCAGGAGGAGAAGCAGGAAGACATTAGGAAATGTTTATTCGCTAATGTCACACAACTGGGTGGGCTCAGGGACAAAGTGTTTTCCCCCCGAACTTACCCTTTTTGAAGCCAATTAGAGCCTCAGGCTCTAATCATGAGCTTAAAAAAAAACAAAAAAGCATTTAAATTCATGCGTTCAGCGCACTGCATATAGATTAGGGGCTGGGCGCATGGATTAGGGGGGCAGCGTTGAGCAGCCGCCACTGCCAAGTAGCTGGCTGGAGGGGAAAATAACAAGTCTGAGGCCTGGAGGAGCACTGTCCTGTCCTGTTGGAGAAGTTCCCAGCTTTAGGGGCTGCTGCCCCTTTGGGGGAGCCCTACTGGAGTCTGCTGATTCTCATCGAGGTCCCAGCTATAGCCGAGCTGGCTGGGCTATTTCCAATTGCTCCAGGAGCTAAGGATTTGGTCTGCAGGACCTACTGAAGAAGTGCCTGGCGGGAGCTGGGAGGTGTGTAGCTGCTATAGGAAATAATAAGTACTGATCCAAGCTCAGGAATCCAATGTGCTGTTCTACTTTGGGGTCCAGCAGTAACTCTTTCTCTGAGAGTGCTCCTATAGGGTCTCAGTTCTAGCTCCCCCCTTGGTTACTGGTGTAAAGTCTGTTCAAAGAAGTTGCAACTAGTGACGTGTGTCCTTCTGTTGCAAGTCAGCATTTCTGGAGTATCCCATACCACCCCAACCCCTCTCCTGCTACAAGCAATAAATCTTAATCTCCTAGAGGCCTAGACTGTTTAAAGCAGCCTGAGTGAATGGACTGTGGCCTCTGCATTGTTATGGGAAAGAACCAGATAAATCAGGGGTAGCGCTACAGGTAATAATGCCAGATACATTGGCTCTGCCGGTAGCTCTACTGTTGTAAGCAGGCCCGGACTGGGACAAAAAATAGGCCCGGGCATTTTGGATTGAGCAGCCCATGACATGTTAACCGGCCCCTTCCCGACTCTCCACCCTGACAGATCCCCTGAGAGAGGGGAGGGGGGAACCCAGCAGAGGTGTGGAGGGGGGGGGGTGCGACCAGGAAAGAGCATGGGGGTTGGAGAGCACAGGGAAGAACCTTGAGAACATGGGGTGGGGCGAGAGCACAGGGGAGAGGCAGAGAACACAGGGAGGAAGAGGAGAGCACAGGGGGGCAGCGGAGAGCCCAGTGAGGACAACGGAGAGCATGGGGGATGTGGACAGCACAGGAGGGCTGGCGGAGAGCATGGGGTGATGGGAAGACCGGAAGAGCACAGGGGGGAGTGGCGGAGAGCAGGGGGGGAGGTGGAGAGCATGGGGGGAGGTGGAGAGCATGGGGGGGAGGTGGAGAGCATGGGGGGAAGGTGGAGAGCATGAGGGGGAGGTGGAGAGCATGGGGGGGAGGTGGAGAGCATGGGGGGGAGGTGGAGAGCATGGGGGGGGGAGGTGGAGAGCATGGGGGGGAGGTGGAGTGCATGGGGGGGAGGTGGAGTGCATGGGGGGGGGGTGGAGTGCATGGGGGGGGAGGTGGAGCGCATGGGGGGGAGGTGGAGCGCATGGGGGGGAGGTGGAGCGTATGGGGGGGAGGTGGAGCGTATGGGGGGGGGTGGAGCGTATGGGGGGAGGTGGAGAGTATGGGGGGGAGGTGGAGAGTTTGAGGGGGTGGCAGAGAGCATGGGGGGGAGGTGGAGCGTATGGGAGGGAGGTGGAGCGTATGGGGGGGTGGCAGAGAGCATGGAGGGAGGTGGAGAGCATCGGGGGGAGGTGGAGAGTATGGGGGGGTGGCAGAGAGTATGGGGGGTGGCAGAGAGCATGGGGGGTGGCAGAGAGCATGGGGGGTGGCAGAGAGCATGGGGGGTGGCAGAGAGCATGGGGGGTGGCAGAGTGCATGGGGGGAGCTGGAGACTATGAGGGGGTGGCAGAGAGCATGGGGGGAGGTGGAGCGTATGGGGGGAGGTGGAGAGTATGGGGGGGTAGGTGGAGCGTATGGGGGGAGGTGGAGAGTATGGGGGGGAGGTGGAGCGTATGGGGGGGGAGGTGGAGCGTATGGGGGGGAGGAGGAGCGTATGGGGGAGGTGGAGAGTATGGGGGGTGGCGGAGAGCATGGGGGAAGGCGGAGAGCATGGGGGAAGGCAGAGAGCATGGGGGAAGGTGGAGAGCATGGGGGAAGGTGGAGAGCATGGGGGGGTGGCAGAGAGCATGGGGGGTGGCAGAGAGCATGGGGGGTGGCAGAGAGCATGGGGGGTGGCAGAGAGCATGGGGGGTGGCAGAGAGCATGGGGGGTGGCAGAGAGCATGGGGGAGGTGGAGAGTATGAGAGGGGGGGAGGTGGAGAGTATGAGAGGGTGGCAGAGAGCATGGGGGGAGGTGGAGAGTATGAGGGGGTGGCAGAGAGCATGGGGGGTGGCAGAGAGCATGGGGGGTGGCAGAGAGCATGGGGGGTGGCGGAGAGCATGGGGGGTGGCGGAGAGCATGGGGGGTGGCGGAGAGCATGGGGGGTGGCGGAGAGCATGGCGGGAGGTGGAGAGTATGGGGGGAGGTGGAGAGTATGGGGGGAGGTGGAGAGTATGGGGGGAGGTGGAGAGTATGGGGGAAGGTGGAGACTATGAGGGGGTGGCAGAGAGCATGGGGGGGAGGTGGAGCGTATGGGGGGAGGTGGAGAGTATGGGGGGTAGGTGGAGCGTATGGGGGGTAGGTGGAGAGCATGGGGGGTGGCGGAGAGCATGGGGGGTGGCAGAGAGCATGGGGGGTGGCAGAGAGCATGGGGGGTGGCAGAGAGCATGGGGGGTGGTAGAGAGCATGGGGGGTGGCAGAGAGCATGGGGGGTGGCAGAGAGCATGGGGGGGAGGTGGAGAGCATGTGGGGTGGCAGAGAGCATGGGGGGAGGTGGAGAGTATGAGGGGGTGGCAGAGAGCATGGGGGGAGGCGGAGAGTATCTGGGGGAGGTGGAGAGTATGGGGGGGTGGAGAGTATGGGGGGTGGAGAGTATGGGGGGTGGCAGAGAGCATGGGGGTGGCAGAGAGCATGGGGGTGGCAGAGAGCATGGGGGTGGCAGAGAGCATGGGGGTGGCAGAGAGCATGGGGGGTGGCAGAGAGCATGGGGGGTGGCAGAGAGCATGGGGGGAGGCAGAGAGCATGGGGGGAGGCAGACATCATGGGGGGAGGCAGACATCATGGGGGGAGGCAGACAGCATGGGGGGAGGCAGACAGCATGGGGGGAGGCAGACAGCATGGGGGGAGGCAGACAGCATGGGGGGAGGCAGACAGCATGGGGGGTGGCAGAGAGTATGGGGGGGAGGTGGAGAGTATGGGGGGGGGGTGGAGAGTATGGGGGTGGCAGAGAGCATGGGGGTGATGTGGAGAGCACGGGGTCAGCAGAGAGTATGGGTGCGGTGGAGAGCCCTGCGGGAGCAGCAGAGAGAAGCAGGATAGGAGGATCGGTGGGGGTGGCTGCATATAGAAGAATCATTTTCTCCATCTTCCTCCTGCAGTCTCGGAATGCCTGCTTCTCCTCTACCTCTCACAGGCATTCCGAGACTGCAGGAGGAAGATGGAGAAAATAATTGTTCTATATGCAGCCGCCCCCACCGATCCTCCTATCTAGTTCACAGGGGAGGCTGGACTTACGTTTTATGTTCCGGCACCTCTCGACATAACACAGGCTCCAAGGTGTCTGCTCTGGCTCCTCCCCCCGGAACTGACGGCTGACCTATACGTGCGGCCGTGCAGCCGTGGTGAGGCCGAAGGCGTCTCATTTAGCTCCTCCCCCCGGCGCCGATGGCTGAGCTCCGGGCGGCCGCGGAGAGGCTCAAGCCTTGGGCCATGCAAGGACTTGCAGCCTGGCGGCCCCAGCGGCCGCGGCCCACCGGGCAAATGCCCGGTTTGCCCTATGGCCAATCCGGGCCTGGTTGTAAGGGTGAGGAGACAGTAGGATTCTGTACCTTCATGTTTATGAGAAGCTGCCGATGAGCCGTGAAAATTTGAATTTGATGTTGTTTGCTGCAGTCCTTCAGAGCTATAGCAGCTAGCATTGTTGCCTGAAAGATACATGACCCTGCCTTCAACTGCTGATGCTTCTATGTCAGTACAAGAAACTGACATTACCTAAAAATTTTTACCGCTAACATGTTGCATGCACCAGATCACTCATACCCTTTGAAATTGGAATCCATCACAAGTCCTCCTTGTGCCACTGCCAACCATCTCTCTTATGGAGATGCAGACCTGAATTTGCTCGCTGCAAGCGCACAGAATTGAGGTGTGACCTTCCTCATGAATCCAACCTTTCATCTTGTAAATCCTGAGGGCCATTTACCATACTGGGGTGGACTGGGCTGAAGGAGGGGTGGTGTTTGCGCTGTAGACCAATACTAATGATATATGTTGGTGTGGTGGGTCCAAATGGAGATACTTCTCGATTCAGACATCCATCAAACTGGGACCTCTAGTACATTCGTGGACACATGGGCACATAACTACATGCTTCCTGTTCAGATTTGTGATCACAGCATCTAGCGAATGGAAGTCTTCCAGCACTAACTTCCTTTTTCGCTCTGAAATGTCATGTGACCAAGTGCCAAGAGCGACAAAGGAAGTTGACGTTAGAACATGTGAATCTGTATCTATCATGTAATTGTCACTTAGTTGTATTTCCCAGTCCTCCCTTATCCCCAAGTATCATGTTTCTGTCAATTCCCTGTGTGTTATGGTGTCAGAAACCATGAATCAGACTGAGACAGAAGTATAGTTAAATCTCACTTGTTTAATAATAATAAAAAAAGGTAAACAGAGTAAACGTAGTCAAAACATAGCCAGTGTTCAGGAACCGGAACGGATAGTCAGATAAGCCAAAACGTCAGGGAGCCAGAGATGAGCGTAGTAGAACAGCAAGCGGGATCTGGAGCCAGAAGGAATGTCAGCCAAGCAAGTCTTTAACAGGAACACAGGAGAGCGTCTCTAGAGATGTGACCAAGGAGAAGGCAGAGATCATCTGGGCTGGACGGCTTAAGTAGGCAGGACTGACAAGCAGGATATCATCAACAGCTGAGTCACTGTGGAGAGATAGGAGCTGGCAATTAGCCGACAGCTGAGCGGCCAGCTCAGAGAAGGAAGGGCTAAGCCCAGCCCTGACATATGGGAATGCAATCCTGAGGAGTATTATGGCATCCTAAATATGGCTCAGCCTTTCATTTGCAAGGTTTTGAGGTCCATATTTGTGTCAATCAATAATGGAAATACAACCCTACCTTTGTTTGCACTGGATTGTGGTGGCTCATTCCATCTTACTGCTGTCAAGAGCTGGGGTCAATCTCAGCTCGGCCTTGCTATGTATGATTTTACAAACGCACAATGTCTAATGTTGTGGAAATACTGCCTTACACCTGTCAGGGTAATACATGATAAATCATAAAATTGCTAATGCTGGATCCACGCAATGCTTATATAATTACTATCACCGTATGTAAAAAGCTGCCGCCTCCACTGAAAACTACCACCAATAGATAAATCCAAAATGCACTTACATTAAAAAAAGCATTTAAGCAGCATAAAACAAGGAAGTGACGCAATGATCCTGGTAGCTTCTCCCTACACGTTTCGTCAGCGCAACGTCACCAGGAGCGGCGCACTTTAAGTGCATTTTGGATTTAACTACAACAAAATACTATACAGTATTACACTATGGGGTCTTGCCTTTACTATCTCCACATGTGAAACGATGGGGCAAGAAAGTTAAAGGAGAGAGGAACATTGCACCGATCACCGATGTGGATCTGGGGTCTGCTGTTTCGGCTACTGCATGCTGTGAATGCTGTCTACCCCCTAGAGGGGAGAGCTCTCTGGTGAGTGCGGTAAAAGTGGGGGAGCGCGAATTGAAGCACCAGCACGTCGCATGAATTTAATATACACGGATATTGAAGAACCTTTAAACTAGTAGTGTGTACGAGGCTTAACATCCCCCAAAGGGAAGTCGTTCTTCAGGGTTTATCAAGTTCAAGCAAAAGTAACAATGTTGCAATCAACACAGGCAAAATATTCTTTCTAGTTTTGGATAGAGCCACCCATTGGGAAGATTTTTCCCTTTTCCCTACGTGCCATTGCTTTAGTTTGCTTCAGTGCGCATGTGCTGATGACGTTGGCACATGCAAAAACAGGGAATATCTCCTAAACCATTCAGGTTTAGGTGATATCCAGGGTAGCTACAGGTAAGCCTTATTATAGGCGTACTGGTAGCAAAAAGTGTGTTGTAAGGGTTTATAACCACTTTAAGAAAAAATCTCCACAGTGACCAAGACAACAAACTTTAGGTAGAGTTGAGGAGGGTTAGAGCCTCTATCAGATTGCTATCTGTATCTCTTAAGTGGAGATTCTCCTTATTGCCCATCAAGCTTAGGGCAGAATGAGAGTGAGGGGAAATACCTTCAATGAGGACAAAGAACATCAATAAATACTTGATCGAGGTTCTAACTCCTCCCCACTCAATGAAAGAAATGAATGTCTGAGGTTGTGCTTGAAAGCCAAGTCCATTTGACCACCCAATTTTCTCCACTCTTCAGATCAGTGTTTCTCAACCGGATGCTGCAGCACCCTGGGATGCCTTTGGGTTTCCCCAGGTTGGGGACCCAGTTTGCCCTGGCTCAGCAATATGAGCTGACATGGTTTGGGCAGAATAGCTGTCAGCACCATAAAAACCATTAACCCTCTAGGGCAATGGTCTCCAAACTGCGGCCCGGGGGCCGGATGTGGCCCTTTGCTTGCCTTTATCTGGCCCTCGAGGCACTATTCCACCAACTGACATTAATGATGGAGCACCATTCCCTCTGCTGACACCATCAATGGGGCACTATTCCTCTTATAGACATTAACAATGGGGCACTATTCCTCTTATTAGAACCAATAATGGGGCATTATCTCTCCCACTGACCCAACGGTGGGGTACTATTTCTCCCACAGACACCAATGGTGGGGCACTATTCCTCCCACTGATACCAATGATGGGGCACTATTCCTCCCACTGACACCAATGATGGGACACTATTCCTCCCACTGACACCAATGATGGGACACTATTCCCCCCACTGATACCAATGATGAGGAACTATTCCTCCCACTGACACCAATGATGGGACACTATTCCTCCCACTGACACCAATGATGGGACACTATTCCTCCCACCGACACCAATGATGGGACACTATTCCTCCCACTGACACCAATGATGGGACACTATTCCTCCCACTGACACCAATGATGGGACACTATTCCTCCCACAGACACCAATGGTGGGGTACTATTCCTCCCACTGATACCTATGATGGGGCACTGATGTTGGGGCATTTTCTACTTCTACTGGCCACAGTCTGGCCCCCTTAAAGCCCGATGGACAGTAAACTGGCCCTTTGTTATGAAAGTTTGGAGACCCCTGCTCTAGGGCAGTAATGGCGAACCTTGGCACCCCAGATGTTTTGGAACTACATTTCCCATGATGCTCAACTACACTGCAGAGTGCATGAGCATCATGGGAAACGTAGTTCCAAAACATCTGGGATGCCAAGGTTCGCCATCACTGATTGATCTAGGGTATATTTTTTAGCACTGATCACTGTATTAGTGTCACTGGTCTCCAAAAAGTATCAAAAGTGTCAGTTAGTGTCAGAATGTCCGCCACAAGATCGCAGTCCTGCTATAAGTCACTGTTTGCCGCCATTACTAGTACAAAAAAAAAAAAAATAGATAAAAACATCCCATAGTTTGTAGACACTATAACTTTTGCGCAAACCAATCAATATACGCTTATTGGCATTTTTTACCAAAAACATGTAGCAGAATACATATCGGCCTAAATTGATGAAGAAATTCGATTTTTTACATTTTTTTTTTTATTGGATGTGTTTTATAGCAGAAAGTAAAAAAATATTGTTTTTTTTTATTTAATTTTTTTGTTTATAGCGCAAAAAAGAAAAAAAACGCAGAGGTGATCAAATACTACCAAAAGAAAGCTCTATTTGTCGAGAGAAAAAAGGACACAAATTTTCTTTGGGGACCGCGCAATTGTCGGTTAAAGTAGTGCAGTGCCGTATCGCGAAAAATGGCCTGGTCAGGAAGAGGGGGGAAACTTCCAGAGGTCATGTGGTTAAAGGAACGTCAATTGCAATAATTTCCGAACCCATTAAAAAAATATGCTCTTTTTAGACTGAGCAAATGTCAAAGCACCTGGGAGCTTTACAATAAAAACAGCATTAGTGCTCTTTTTGTGCGTAATGAAATTTTGCAGCAAGATCTAGAGCTAAATGACCAAGCTCAGTGTGGGGATGATGATGGGGAAGATTTACTTCTAAACGTACAGGAAGGGAGCTGATAACGGGGTCAGATCCTGCCAAAAAATATAGGCTGCCACTGCTGACATTCTTCTGAAGTTATTAGCTACAGTGCCATGAAAAAGTATTCACACCCCTTGACATTTTCTACATTTTGTCATGTTACAACCACAAACTTAAATGTATTTTATTGGGATTTTATGTGGTAGACCAACATAAAGTGGCACATAATTGTGACGTGGAAGGAAAATGATAAATGGTTTTCAACATTTGTTACAAATAAATATGTGAAAAGTGTGGGGGGGCATTTGTATGGCGCCCCCCGGAGTCAATACTTTGTAGAACCTCCTTTCACTGCAATTACAGCTGCAAGTCTTTTTGGGGATGTCTCTACCAGCTTTGCACATCTAAAGAGTGAAATTTTTGTCCATTCTTCTTTGCAAAATATCTCAAGCTCTGTCAGATTGGATGGAAAGCGTCTGAACAGCAATTTTCAAGTCTTGCCACAGATTCTCAATTGGATTTAGGTCTGGACTTTGACTGGGCCATTCTAACACATGAATATGCTTTGATCTAAACCATTCCATTGTAGATCTGGCTGTATGTTTTGGGTCGTTGTCCTGCTGGAAGGTGAACCTCCGCCGCAGTCTCAAGTCTTTTGCAGACTCTAATGCCCTGTACACACGGTCGGATTTTCCGACGGAAAATGTTTGATGGGAGCTAGTTGTCGGAAATTCCGACCGTGTGTAGGCTCCATCGGACATTTTCCATCGGAATTTCCGTCACACAAAACTTGAGAGCTGGTTTCCAAATTTTCCGACAACAAAATCCGTTGTCGTAAATTCCGACACACAAAATTCCGACGCACAAAGTTCCACGCATGCTCGGAATCAAGCAGAAGAGCCGCACTGGCTATTGAACTTCATTTTTCTCGGCTCGTAGTACGCGTTGTACGTCACCGCGTTCTTGACGTTCGGAATTTCCGACAAGATTTGTGTGACCGTGTGTATGCAAGACAAGTTTGAGCCAACATCCATCGGAAAAAAACATGGATTTTGTTGTCGGAATGTCCGATCGTGTGTACAGGGCATAACAGGTTTTCTTCTAAGATTTCCCTGTATTTGGCTCCATTCATCTTCCTATCAACTCTGACCAGCTTCCCTGTCCCTGCTGAGGAAAAGCATCCCTGCAACATGATGCTGCCACCACCATGTTTCACGGTGGGGATGGGGTGTTCAGAGTGATGTGCAGTGTTAGTTTTCCTCCACACATAGCGTTTTGCTTTTGGGCCAAAAAGTTTAATTTTGATCTCATCTGACCAGAGCACCTTCTTCCACATGTTTGCTGTGTCCCCCACATGGCTTCTCACAAACTGCAAACAGGACTTCTTATGACTTTCTTCCAACAATGTCTTTCTTCTTGTCACTCTTCCATAAAGGTCAGATTTGTGGAGAACACGACTAATAGTTGTCCTGTGGACAGATTCTCCCACCTGAGCTGTGGATCTCTGCAGCTCCTCCAGAGTTACCATGGATCTCTTGGCTCTTCTCTGATGAATGCTCTCCTTGCCCGGCCGGTCAGTTTAGGTGGACGGCCATGTCTTGGTAGGTTTGCAGTTGTGCCATACTCTTTCCATTTTCGGATGATGTATTGAACAGAGCTCCGTGAGATGTTCAAAGCTTGGGATATTTTTTTTATAACCTAACCCTGCTTTAAACTTCTCCACAACTTTATCCCTGACCTGTCTGGTGTGTTCCTTGGCCTTCATGATGCTGTTTGTGCACTAAGGTTCTCTAACAAACCTCCGAGGGCTTCACAGAACAGCTGTATTTATACTGAGATTAAATTACACACAGGTGAACTCTATTTACTAATTAGGTGACTTCTGAAGGCAATTGGTTGCACTATTTGATTTTAGTTAGGGGTATCCGAGTAAAGGGGGCTGAACACAAATGCCCCCCCCACACTTTTCACATGTTTATTTGTAAAAAATTTGGAAAACTATTTATCATTTTCCTTCCACTTTGTGTTGGTCTATCACGAAAAAATCCCAATAAAATACATTTATGTTTTTGGTTGTAACATGACAAAATGTGGAAAATTTCAAGGGGGATGAATACTTTTTTTAAAGCACTGTATCATGCTGATCCTCTGACCTCAAAAATTTGAGAGTCACAGTGACATCAGGGCTTTTTTTCAGCAGGAACGTGGGGGGGGGGGGGGGGTCGAGTTTCAGCACCTCTAGCACTGTGTGTATATGTAATGGCAAGAGGTGCCGGGAGTGTGCTGGAGAGTTTACTGATGCTGGCTGCTGGGAAATCTATTGTTGCTGGCGGGGGGTCTACTGTTACTGGGGGGTATTTTGTTGCTCAAGGTCTACTGTTGCAGCGGGGGTCTATTGTTGCTCAGGGCATTATTGTTACTGTCCTCAGAGACTGCCATGCTCTGAGGAAGAGGAGATGTTCTCCTCGAAACGCATCAGTCAAGCAGTGATTCCTGTGAGTTCCTATGTCACCTCTGGTGGGCTCAGCTGCTCCTTGACTGCATGCTGTGATTTGATGATTGTTTTTATACATTATGAGATCTACAACTGTTTGTAAGTAGTTCCTTTTTATTATTGGTTTTAATAAATTTGCATCTAAAGGATAATGCACATGGCTGGTGCGCCCTTTCTTTCTTTTTTCTCGTTGTGATTTACAGTTTATCTGGTCTTTCCCCAATCTAATGCCCCCTACACACGATCCGATCATCGGACGACCGATTGATCCGACGTTTTTTGCTTACTAGTCGCAAGTAGAAATTGAATAGGTTACTATAGTCACGAAAATTCTCGTAGGGCAGAATAAAAAATTGGAAGTGATGTCATGTGTTGTAATGTATTTGTATTGTATTTTCGGACGACAACTGTACCGACTGAACGAAAATCGTACGATCTGGTATCGTAAGAGGAACATTTTCGTGCTTGTCCGATCAATTAATATCGGATGAATTGTCGTGATTATCTCTCGAAAGCTCTGTACTAACGATCCGATTATCATACAATTGCGTCAAAAGCGGTATTTTTCGTCAGATCGTGTGTACGGGCCTTTAACCGCCTCAATACCGGGCACTTACACCCCCTTCCTGCCCAGGCCATTTTTCAGCTTTCAGCGCTCTCACACTTTGAATTGCGTGGTCATGCTACACTGTAACCATGTGAGATTTTTATCATTTTCTTCACACAAATAGAGCTTTCTTTTGGTGGTATTTAATCACTCCTGGGTTTTTTATTTTTTCCTAAAAAAAAAAAGACTGAAAATGTTGAAAAAAATACGTTTTTCTTAGTTTCTGTCAGTAAGTTTTGTAAAAAAGTCATAATAAGTCATTTTTCTCCTTCACTGATGGGCGCTGATGAGGCGGCACTGATGGGCACTGATAGGCTGCACCAGGGCAGGACTTAGGGTGGTGGGGGCCCCTGGGCTTGAGTCACTTTCGGGCCCTACCTTCTATACATTACTTTAAATAGAACAAAATGTTGACTGGTACCGTAGACAGTGTTACATGTTAAAAAAACGTAATAATCTATTTATATGACCACTGATTGAAGCTTAAAAAACGTGACACTAATGACAGATGACACTAACATGTGGCACTGATGACAGATGGCACTAATACGTGGCACTGATGACAGATGACACTAACACGTGGCACTGATGACAGATGGCACTAATACGTGGCACTAATGACAGATGGCACTAATACGTGGCACTAATGACACGTGCCATTGATGACAGATGGCACTAATACGTGGCACTGATGACACGTGGCACTGATGACAGATGGCACTAATACATGGCACTGATGACAGATGGCACTAATACGGGGCACTGATGACAGATGGCACTAATACGTGGCACTGATGACACGTGACACTGATAACAGATGGCACGTGACACTGACAGGTGGTACTGATTACAGATGGCACTGATACGTGGCACTGATGGCATGTGACACTGCCAGGTGGCACTGGGGACAGGTGGCACTGGAGGCAGGTGGCACTGATAGGTGACACTGGGGACAGTTGGCGATGGGGACATTTGACACTGATAGGTGGCACTGGGGACAGATGGCACTGATACGTGGCACTGATGACACGTGACACTTCCAGGTGGCACTGGGGACAGGTGGCACTGGAGGCAGGTGGCACTGATAGGTGGCACTGGGGACAGTTGGCGATGGGGACATTTGGCACTGATAGGTGGCACTGGGGACAGATGGCACTATGTTGTGTAGTGTAACTGTAACTAGTGTGAGTGTTCACTCACCGCTGCAGCACAGGAGCTCTCCCTCCTCACACGCTGTCTGTGTGAGGAGGGAGAGCCGGCGATGAGAGATGATCTCATAGGTTTACCTATGAGATCACCTCTCATTGAACACTCTGATCGAGTGCTAAATGGCCGCTGTGATTGGCTGTGTCCAAGGGACACGGCAAACACAGAACTTCCCCGATGCACACCCGCGGCGGCGCGCAGAGGGTAAGTAAACAGGAGGACATCCAGGGATGCCCTCCCGGGCGCCGCGGGGCCCCCTATTTGGCGGGGCCCATGGGCTTGAGCCCAGTGAAGCCCAATAGTAAGTCTGGCCCTGGGCTGCACTGATGGGCACTGAAGAGGCGGCACTGATGAGGAGGCACGAATATGCCGCACTTATGGGCACTGATAGATGGCACTGATATGTGGCACTGATGAGCACTGATAGGTGGCACTGATGGGTGGCACTGATGGGCACAGATAGGCGGCACTGGTGGGCACGGATGGGCGGCACTTATGGGCATTGATGGGTGGCATTGATGGGCAGCAGTGGTAGGTATTGATGGGCAGCAGTGGTGGGCAGCAGTGATAGCCAGCACTGACTGGCATCACTAATGGGTACTGATTGCTTACACTTGTGGGCACTGTTTGCTGGCACTGGTGGGCACTCACTGCTGGCACTGGTGGGCACACTGCTGGCACTGTGGGCACTTTATTGTAATCAGGGCACTAAATCTGGGCAAGTAGGCCCAGAAGTCTGTCTGGGGCCTACTAATCCTGAGGGGTCCTTAGGCTGTCTTGCCCGGCGTGGAAGAAGCCAAGCCAAATTGAGAAGATTCAGGGGAGGACCCTTGCTGGAGAGAGCCAGGATGAAGGCTGGTCTCCCAGGAGGGCCTGGTAACTCGTTTGAAAGACACACCTACATCTAAAACTTACTTACAGTGTTGCCGGATCGGCTTAAAGGTTCTGACACTGTGAGGCTGGATCGTGTCCTACAATCTGAAACGTGTTTGCAGTATCACCGGGTCGGCTTAAAGGTTCTGGTGCTGTGAACTGTACTTTTTCTGCATCCAAGGAGTCTGTAAGTGATCTGCTACTAGTATCTGAGACCCCGAACCCTCTCTCATATTAGCTTCTTTCAAGTTCTACATAAAAGCTTTGAAAAGATCAAAAGTGACTGGCCCCCAATTCAGTGGTGGCTGGTGGTTTTTTAGGGGGGGAGGAAAACAACCACCCCCCTATGGCACCTCAACCCCCCCCCCCCCCCGTTGTCTGCCGGTCCACCAGGACTTACCCCATTGGCGTCGGGGATCGGCAGGCACATCGGGCAGGGGATCAGGCTGCGGCAGGCCTCTGGCAGCATCTCCTGTGTCCTCTTCTCATTTGAGATCACGGTGCATGTATCTATCCTTTAACCATATAGGGTGGTGGCGTGGATAGAGGGGGCAGCACCCGTGTTCCCTTAATGGACCTTGGCCCAATTTCTGTTCCAAACTCCCCATTATAGCCATGGACTCAGTCCTGGGGTAAATGCTAGCTCACTCCCTGCCTCTAGAGGTCACACCTTGCCTTCAGTAGACCCAGGGGGGTGCTACAGAGACAAGGGGTGACTCAGAAAGGGGGGAGTACCTGCACCTATTTTCTGAGAAAAAAAGCCCTGGTGACATGAATACTGTTGTTCTCTGGCTAGATTTTTAGGTGTACAGTACCAGTACATTCAAAGTCAGCAGTTCTTGGGCCAGCCAACACTGCATTTCTCATTTTCTCTTCCTCTAGCCTCACATCAACACAATCAAGGCACAGACAGGGGCGGACTGACCATCAGGGCTCTCGGGTCACTGCCCGAGGGTCCGGGGCCAGTAGGGGGCCCCATGAGCTGGGACAGTCACACTCTTTAAGAAGGTGTTCCATTACAACTCAATCGCGGGGTTTGTCAGTAGCAGTGTCATTGCTTCTAAATACATACACTGCCCGGCGGTTTATGTATTTAGAAGTTCCGAGTCTTCTTTCTGTCTCACAGATGTACTTTACAACAGGTCATCCAGCGTCTGTGGCACCCTACTAGTGTACAGTAAGTGGCTAGGCAAATTTAGCTTTGGCTCCTTCTGTAATCAAATGAGCAGTGATTGTTTGGTCTGGCCTGTTCACGGTCTCACAGGCTGGGAGTTTGATTGCTTCCCCCTGCCTCTGGAAGAACATTTTAGAGCTTAGCTCTGGAGATTTAAATCGACTAGCCTGAATATTTTTTTGGGCCAATCCTTGCAAGGGAAGTGTGCAGAAAGGAGTGTAGATAAATATTTTGAGACACTGGAGAGCATGGTTCCTTCTCTCTAGCAGGGTTCAAGGGTGCAGGGGCTGCTGCTGTCTGGCAGCCTATGGGCTGAACGGCTGATCAAAGAGGCTTTGGAGGTGCCGGGACTGAGGACCTGAATGGATCTGACTCTGAAATAATCACAGAACCGCAACACAAGGGATCTGGTCCAGAGAGGAGCCATCTCACTTACTGGGTGGTGTTGTCAGGAGCGTCTAGTACTCCTGCTCCCCATTCCAGCATTCTGGTTTTGGCTTTGCATTCTCCCTGTCTCTTTGTTCACCTTCAAGGTGATGGTTAAAATTGTGAAAAAAGAAGCCTAAAGGCTAAGCTGCCAGCACCATAAAGTCTAATACAAATACTCAAATAGATGAATATATACAAAATAAGTGTAGAGCTAATGGAATAACAACATTGCAAAATTTTCGAAGGAAAAAGAAACAGAAAAACTTAAGCTAAGTCCCAGTGAAAATTTCAGTCCATAAATAAATGGTTAAACAACACCCATCGGTGTAAGATATCAATGGCAGTATGCAGAGGAGGAAACGTGAAAGATCCTTCAAAGAATGTGCATCCAGCTCCACACCCAAGTGAATAAGTAGCCTGCTTACCAGCTATCCGTGACCACTGAAACAGTAGTCTCACCTAGCACAGGGAAATCGGTCTCCCCAGGACCCTTAATGGTGTCTGGAACCACGGCTAGGCCGATAACACTCAAAAGATATAAAAGAAAATGCTTCCTTAGTGCAGTACTTCATAAAAGATGAATGTAATATAATAAGTGGGTTGCACTTGCAAGATGTAAAACATTCACAAGCACTGTTCACAGCAATGTGTCTCATAATGAAGACCACCGCGTCCCCACAGGCTTCTCTTCACTTCCTATTTTGTTTGCCCATCAACCTCCTGAGAGGAAAAACGTGATGACGTCACCACCATAGGCTCCACCCTACGCGTTTTGTCGCTATCGGACGTCGTCTGGGGATTGGCCAGGATGATTAAAACTGACCTTCAGTGATTGTTTTCAACTTTCCATCTATTAAATCTTCTGCCCTTGTTGTTTTAACTTTGGGTAGTAAAAACATTTTTTGCTGCCATTAAATACCTTAAACAGCCCACTTCCTGTTTCTTGTCTGGTCATTAGCCTAGGCTTATGACATCATACACAGCTCCCTCTCTCCTGAGCCTCTGTGTGTCTGCGTAAATCCAGGAAGTGAACGGGCAGCAGCTTCAGCTGCTCACAGTTAAAATGGCTACAGCCAGACTCAGTGGAGGAAGATTTCTGCAGCATATTTGGCAAGTACAGAATCACAGTATATATATAAAATAATATACAGAGTGGTTGGGGGGAAGCTTCAGAATGGCAAAGATGTTTTTTTTACAAGTGAGCAGACTGCAGTTCCTCTTTAAGGTGAATAATGTGGTCAGTCTCCGGGTGGAAACCAAACCTGTTTTAAGCCAGCCAAACCTTCAAACACATGCTTGTGATAGAGAATGATAATGTATGTAATTTTTGATCAAACCCCCCTGTCTGTCTGCCTTGCTAGATTGGATTTCCCTGTGTATAGCCTTGGAGCGGATAAAGACTATTTTCTGAACTCTGCCTGCCTTTTACCTGGACTGTCATTGAACCACTCTGCCTGTCTGCCAACTTCAAGTACCCTTTGCTTTGCTCAGTTCATGCATGCCCTAGCATGTTAGCCAGGCATTATAGCATTGTGTATAAGTCCTGGGGGCAACCAAGTACCGGTAGGCCTGCTTGTCTTATGGGAAAGAGGGCTGCTATAGGTGAAGAACACAGTAGCTAGCTATACTGTCTGACCACCTGAGTTAGGGGTAAGCATGACAGGTATCCAGAGGTTACTGGAAGGAGGCAGCTGTCCTGGGGACTTGTGGGTACCCCTTGTAAGGCTCCATCTTGGATCACTGGGTAGTTTCTGGATGTTGCAGGAAGGAGGCAGCAGTCCTGAGGACTTGTGAGTTATGACATCTAACTAATCCCGGAGACTGTGTGTTGGACACTGCACTGGGTACCGATAGCTGCACAGTGGTGCAAGGTAACCAGATACTCAAAGACTTGCCCCATGGTCTTCAGCTCTGGGGCCTTGGACTGTTCACCACCATTAGGAAAGGCTGCTCCCTAATTCACTAACCATCAAGCGTTTTTGGGTTAACCCATGCCCTACCTCTTGTTATAAGTTTACAAGCAATAAATCACAAAAAGAAACCCCCATTTATTGGAGCTGGAGTGAATGGACTGTTACTGTGGTGGCTGGTGGCATCTGCGCTGTTTGGGTAGGGTACCACAAGTCTGGCACCATCTAAACACAGAATCATTGTAAAACTCTTCACCCGATTGTGATCGACCAGGGCAATTTATGGGGGAGCTAATCTTGAACTAAGTGGTTTGCAATGGTGGGTCAGAGACTAGGCCTTATATCCTAGAGACATCATCCAGCATTATCCATTGATCTCTACCTACTTCTGGAGGTTTCTTACCTTACCACTTTCTTAGTGTTATCAACCACAACCCTGTCACCCCAAGCACCAAAGATCAAAGATTCCTCTGTGTGTTGTGTTGTGTGTTATGTGTGGTGTGTTTTGTGTGTGTGTTGTGTTTGTGTGTATGGTGTGTGTGTTGTGTGTATGTGTGGCGGTGTTGTGTATGGTGTGTATGTGTGGCGGTGTTGTGTATGGTGTGTGTTTTGTGTGTGTATATGTTTTGTGTGTATTGTGTGTGTGTTTTGTGTGTGTGTGTGTGTGGTGTGTGTGTCAGAGGGGGCTGAGTGCATACAGATGTGAGGGGGGCCTGAGTGTGTACAGAATTTGGTAGGATGGCCAGTGAGTTTGCCCTGGGGGGAGGGGGGGGGGGTTGGGGGGCCAAGGTCTAAAGCTGTGTAAGGGGCCCCGAAATTTCTAATGGCTCCCCTGTCCTCTCTAATTGTAGCCCCTTATCATCTCATATTGGTAATCTGACAATATAACTTGATTCTCTTTAGTTTTTCCCAAGAACATACAGTGCATCCGGAAAGTATTCACAGCGCTTCACTTTTTCCACATTTTGTTATGTTACAGCCTTATTCCAAAATTGATTCAATTCATTATTTTCCTCAGAATTCTACAAACAATGCCCCATAATGACAATGTGAAAGACATTTGTTTGTTTGAAATCTTTGCAAATTTATTAAAAATAAAAAAAAGGAAAAAATCTCATGTACATAAGTATTCACAGCTTTTACCATGACGCTCAAAATTGAGCTCAGGTGCATCCTGTTTCCACTGATCATCCTTGAGATGTTTCTACAACTTGATTGGTGTCCACCTGTGGTAAATTCAGTTGATTGGACATGATTTGGAAAGGCACACACCTGTCTATATAAGGTCCCACAGTTAACAGTGCATGTCAGAGCACAAACCAAGTCATGAAGTCCAAGGAATTGTCTGTAGACCTCCGAGACAGGATTGTATTGAGGCACAGATCTGGCGAAGGGTACAGAAACATTTCTGCAGCATTGAAGGTCCCAATGAGCACAGTGGCTGTAAATGGAAGATGTTTGGAACTACCAGGACTTTTCCTAGAGCGGGCCGTCCGGCCAAACTGAGTGATCGGGGGAGGAGCTTAGTCAAGGAGGTGACCAAGAACCCAATGGTCACTCTGACAGAGCTCCAGTGTTTCTCTGTGGAGAGAGGAGAACCTTCCAGAAGAACAACCATCTCTGCAGCACTCCATCAATCAGGCCTGTACGGTAGAGTGGCCAGACAGAAGCCACTCCTTAGTAAAAGGCACATGACACCCACCTGGGGTTTGCCAAAAGGCACCTGAAGAATTCAGAACATGAGAAACAAAATTCTCTGGTCTGATGAAACAAAGATTGAACTCTTTGGCCTGATGGCAAGTGTCATGTTTGGAGAACTGAGCACGCTCATCACCTGGCCAATACCATCCCTACAGTGAAGCATGGTGGTGGCAGCATCATGCTGTGAGGATGTTTTTCAGCGGCAGGTACTGGGAGACTAGTCAGGATGGAGAGAAAGATGAATGCAGCAATGTACAGAGACATCCTTGATGAAAACATGCTCCAGAGTGCTCTGGACCTCAGACTGGGGTGAAGGTTCATCTTCCAACAGGACAACGACCCTAAGCACACAGCCAAAAAAACAAAGAAGTGACTACAGGACAACTCTGTGAATGTCCTTGAGTGATCCAGCCAGAGCCCAGACTTGAACCCAACTGAACATCTCTGGAGAGATGTGAAAATGGCACTGATACTCCCCATCCAACCTGATGGAGCTTGAGAGGTCCTGCAAAGAAGAATTGGAGAAACTGCTCAAAAATAGGTGTGTCAAGCTTGTAGCATCATACTCAACAAGACTTGAGGCTGTAGTTGGTTCCAAAGGTGCTTCAACAAAGTATTAAGCAAAGGCTGTGAATACTTATGTACATGGGATATTTTTCATTTTTTAGTTTTTAATAAATTTGCAAAGATTTCAAACAAACTTCTTTCATGTTGTCATTATGGGGTATTGTTTGTAGAATTTTGAGGAAAATAATGAATTTAATCCATTTTGGAATAAGGTTGTAACATAACAAAATGTAGAAAAAGTGAAACGCTGTGAATACTTTCCGAATGCGCTGTATATGTTACCTCCTATCTTCACCACATACTTGTATAGCACTGTTGGATTAAAATGACACAAAGACCATTTTCTTCTTGTTGAGGAACTTTTACTAAACTTCTCAAAAGGGTAACACATCATGGTCTTCAGATCAAACATAGATTTTTAGGGGATTTTTTATTAGAACGTCTGGATTCTTAAGGCTTGCATGCCAAAGGAATTGGGTTTTGTAACTGAGGGAATCTGAGATCAAAGTGCCATGCCACAATTCAATCATCCAGACACAGATTTATTCCAAGGCTAAATTAGATAAACTTTGTCTCATAAGCAACGAGTTTCAGAAAGTCTTGAGGAGCAAGAAATCCTGGGGGATCATGGCCCTGTGTTCCACTCAGAAGAGGGGAACACGTGATGTTCATCTCCCCTTGGGGGTGAACATGGGGACAAGAACGTGTGTCTGCTAAGAGAGGGGAATTTCACTCCTTACTCACATGGCAGGCCTAATGGTAGTTCTCACCCACAGAAAAAATAATAACTCTCTCTGCCCAGCTTCTGCAGAACTGCCCCAGCTGGTAACTGGCACCCTTTCTTCTAACTGGAGTGAGCTTTGCTTCAATCATTGAAAGGGACATCAATTACACACTACAGTAGGAGGAAAGGGTCCAAAAAGCTGTGAGCACCCATCACACGCACACACAACACTCATCTCACGTCACACAGGAACCCTTACGTGACAACGAGAGGAACTCTATAGGAACTACAATGGATTTAAAATTGAGCAATGAAGCAAACAGCTGGAGCAGACAGGCTGGTGTCTCCATACAAGAAGAAACCCTCCTCTCACCATTATTGTTCTTGCCTAAAAATTGCCCAGAGGAACACTGAGCACCTTTCATGGTGCTCCTCTGGCACCAGCTGAGCCTACATTGGCCACTTACATTTAGAGAGGACCTGCTGAGAATATACAGTACATTTCCACAGGAAAATCAGGATAAAGCTCAGTGTGCTTTTTCTAAAAAAAACCCTCTGACACTTTATCTAGCCAGTTGAGCAATGCTCTGTATCTACTTTCCCATAAGATGTTTCCAGAAAGCTTAAAGCTATTTGTAGGCGAGCAGCTCTAAAGACCAATAAAATACATATGTGAACTTTTTTTTTTTTTTTACCAGCCAAAAAAATTCAGCCGCTGTTGAGATTCATTCACCCCTACCAGACAGCAGAGGCACGTCAGTGAGGTTCTGGACACTTGAATGGCAGGGGCAGGACATAGTGGCAAAAGTGGGTGTGGTTTGGTGTTCACTTGGGCAGGTCATTGGGCTCAGCTAGGCTTGCTCTGAATCTTATGACAGGTGCGTACAGCACAAGATACCTTTATTTTGGCAATATTGTTAGCTTGTGGGCAGGGCCGCTCACCCTGCATGTGGGGTACCTTTTGCATGTGTGCACTCACCAATGCCCAGGACCAGGCGTGGCCACGTTCATATAAAAGTCAAACATTATGGTGGTGCCCTGGCTTAGAGAGGAGCAGCACACTGTGCAGTAGTTAAATATACATAGTTTCTCTCTAAAATGTGTTGCCCCGTTTTACAACACACCTTCCTCGTGTATGTTGCATTTAGGAGGGACACTGCTGAGCCTGTGCCCTCTCCACAAGTCTAGCGTACCTCTGCCACCTCACTCCAAGTGACAGAATGATGCCAAGCACTAGCAGAGAGCTCATGCATGCTCTCACTTAACTCCTTTTTTTCTTCCATACAGTGCCGCTAGGTTCGTAGGGGTATCTATATAGTGGGTTTGGTTCTGGATGCTTTGAGTGAATCGACCGCTTAGGAAGGAGCCAGTTCACTGACCCCTTTCCTACCGTAGGATCCTTCGCCCTGCCAGGTACCACACTTCATGACTGGCTGCTATGTAGTCTGCACTAGTTACTGATTACACATAGCAAGTGCATTCCTCCTCCATTTGTCTTGCCAAATTTACTCTTTGGTATTGGCTCTACTACATACCCCACATGTGCTTTACTGACCCTGTTCTTTCATATGCCAGAAACCGTCATTAGTCATCAAAAGAAATTCTGGACAGCCGCACTCAAAAAACATATTTGCCTTAATTCAATAAGGTGTCATCCAAAATACAGGTCACAGCAAAGTGGAACAAATCTTACACGTTTTGCACTACGAGGAGTGCTTATTCATAAGCTATGACTAAGCACTCCTCGTAGTGTGAAACACGTAAGCTTTGTTCCACTTTGCTGTGACCTGTATTTTGGATGACACCTTATTGAATAAAGACAAATATATTTTTTGGAGTGCGGCTGTCCAGAATTTCTTTTGATGACTAATTGCCATAGCATTGCCAGCACCTGGACTTCTAGACTGAAGGAGATGCCCTTCACTTTGATCTGACCCACCTCTACTCTACTCAGAAACCGTCATGCACCCCTTTGAATAACTTCAGACCAGTCTTGAAACAGTTTGACAACTTTTACTGAACTCTTCAAGTCAGAACAAATAACAGGCATAATATAGTCTAGACACTAAACTAACTAAGGGAGGTGGCCGCCCAGGCAACACATTTACAGGTGTTAGTCCATGACTGACCATCTCCGACACTGGTAGTGTCCACCGGAACCCCCGGGATCTCATGGGGTTACATGCTGGCTCTCGAACTCCTGGGCTCTATGTCCTTGGTGTATTCTCTCCTCGACTCTCGCTCTCAAGCTCTCCCTCCCTGAACTGGACCTTCCCCCTATTTATGTATCACATGGGGTGGAAGGCTGGCCTAAGACCAAAAGCTTGTGAACTGAGGTCCTAGACATTTAACCCCAGCCTGGGCAAACCAACTACCTTGCTAATGCAGAAAACCCATGCTGTAGGTAACCTGCATACAAGCTTATCAAGTTTTTAAGACTTGACAGGTTCACATTTTTTTTAATATGAAGAGCTGATAAATTATTTTAATTCAACCCAAATATAAGACCTTTGACAACCACTACAATGAAAAAATAAATTTAATCCAACGAGGAACTCTCCCTGAAGCTAAGGGAAACCTTTGTTAATGTCAAGGCCATCATGTATCCAGAGCCCTCATCTCCCTTACATTAATCTCCACCCAAAAATTTGGGTGTTGGACCAAATTATTAAATATTTCTGTATATTTCTAGACATAAATCAATGTTACAGGCAAGGTATGCTCACTTAGGAATAATATTCATTTCATTATTTGTTTAGCAGTGTCATTTCAGCTGAAAACTGATACAATACTAATAAGATTGCATTTAGTTCTCAGCAGATAATATATAGCGCTCATAATTTAAACGATATGTTTGCTGTTAAGATTAAATAAAAATAACACTGAAATCTGCTTATTCAGATTATGGACTGCTCCTCGGTGTAGAGTTCGGGCTCAGGTTATGCTCACACTTGTCAAAGTCTGTTCAGCAATTTCGAGTTATGAACTGCTATGATATTCAGTAGGTATGCAACATGAACATCATCCAAAACATGGAATGCTTTTTATAAGACTTGACTTTTCTAGTAAAAGTATTTTTCTTTTTTACTTTTTTATCTTTGTGGTTATATTTTTGGTTCCTTAGGAGTTACTTCATCTTGACATTCCTCCCTCTCTCCAACTGTCCAAGCTGTACAAAAAACAATGGAGCAGTCCCAAAGAGAAGGGAAGGTTCTGGAAAGATCACACACTGCCTATGGGAGAAGATGAAGTGCCCATTGAATCCATGTACCATGGCCAGTTTCTGTGGAGTGTTGCAGGTGAAAGCCAGTCTAAAATGTTTTAATTGCGGGCCACATCAGCACTATGGTTGCCCTCAAAGGGCTGGTTGTATCTGTAAGACTGTATAAATTTATCCAGGGCATTTTTTTCTCGGAGAAAAGGTGCGGGAACTCAACCATGCCCCTTGCCAAACCACATCAAATAGTAGGTGTGGTCAAATTGCACACAGTTGGAGGGTCTGAAAGAAGGCAAAAAATATCAGCGCGTTATGTGTGGAGTTCAGGGATGCATTATATACATAAAATTGAAATATAAACACTACATGGCCAAGTTCATGAACACCTGACCACCACATCTATATGATGTCAGGGCTCCATGTAGGCCAGTCCAGTTCCTCCACAGCAAACTCAACATCACACCTATATGAGTTTGTTGTAAATCTGAAGAGCTGGTTGGATGTCCCATTCCAAAATTCCTTATTTGGAAGTTGGCCCACTCTTGCAGCTATAGCAAATCAGAGAAAATAAGAAGATCTGGCTCACAATTGGCGTTCCAGTTCATCCTGAATGTGCTGAGTAGGGTTGAAGTCAGGGCTCCATGTAGGCCAGTCCAGTTCCTCCACTGCAAACTCAACATCACACCTATATGAGTTTGCTGGAAATCTGAAGAGCTGGTTGGATGTCCCATTCCAAAATTCCTTATTTTGAAGTTGGCCCACTCTTGCAGCTATAGCAAATCTTAGAAGCTAAGAAGACCTGGCTCACAATTGGCGTTCCAGTTCATCCCAGTAGGGTTGAGGTCAGGGCTCGATGCAGGCCATTCAAGTTCCTCTACTCCAAACTCAACAAACCATATCTTTATGGAGGTAACCTTGTACACAGGAGCACAGTTATGCTGGAACAGAAAATGGCCTTTACCAAACTGTTGCCACAAAGCTGGAAGCCAACAATTGTCTAAAATTTCTTTGTATGTTGTAACATTAATAGCAATATCCTTCACTGGAAACACTTAAACTTAATCATTTGGAGGAGTGTGCATATACTTTTGACAGACTGACCATTCATGAAGTCATGTGTCCATTTGTTCCATTGATGCATCTATGGGAATTTTAATAAACCTCAGCTCGGGGGGGGGATCCATCTACATGAATTTCTGGAGTCCTGAACAGTTGAGGAGGATCAGTTTTCATGGGGTTCTGCTGCTACCTTTTATATTAAACACTTCCTATAAATGTCTACGCTACACGAGATAACATTTCACCAGCACTACTGGAATACTTAACTCGTACCATCCTTTAGTGGGAAATGGAAGCAGGAATCCTTTAATAAAAAGAATAACTGACCTTACTACTGACTGTACGAGGCCGGTGTGTTTCCCATATCTGTGCTTCCTTAAAGCCAATAAAGGCAATTAAATATAATCCATTTCTCATGTCGGTGCTTTTGAAATGCCTTGCTGGAGTAATGTGAATAACATCTATCTGTCCTTCCTCTAGAAGTATAATTTAAAAAAGCTCCCTTAAACGCCCAATCAGATTAAACTGATCCAAAAACATTTGGTTGATTTATTAAATAGGGAAGAGAAGATGGAGGTAATCTCATTATTGGTAAAAGCTTTAAATTCATTATTAAGTTAAAAATTCTCATGCAGCTGGAAAAAAAACTGAATAGAAAAAAAAACTTTAAAAGACAGTTAATTCTTTCTTCATTTTTTCAGGGAGACATGGCACACTTTTTTTTAAATTGCTGTAACTTATTTTTATTTGTGTAAAAATAAGTTATGGATAAGAGTATTTACCTTAATATTTATATATTTTATTGTGTTATAAATAAAGATTAACACATTTAATCTTGCCGTTGCCAATTTAGATTTTCTGGCTTCTGTCAAATGTTTAGAATATCCAAGACAATTGTACAGACCAAAAGTCAAATTGATTTACTTATTTATTTAATTGTATTTTGTAAATTTGTATTTCAATTTTATTGTATTAATTGTATTTAATTTCAATTTACCGAATTAATAACTTATTTAATTGATTACTCATCTTCCACTAAAAGTGAACTGGCAAAAAGGGTCTGAATGTATCCCAGTATGGACGAACGAAATTAAAACGAACCTCCGCTTAAAAGTGGAAGTGCCATTCATCCACCTGTCCCCCACTCCTCTTCTAACCTAACCTTGTCTGACAGGTTCCCCCCTCCCAATTCCCCAACTCTCACCTAGGCAAGAATTATGTAAGCTTGGCCAAGAAGCAACCTCCTGGGACATGTCACATGTCCCAGGAGGCTGTGGGACTCACATGGCACAATCCCCCCATATGCAATGGGGTGCCAGCTGTGTAACAGCAAGAAGTCACAGCCAGTTTAGGCATCCAAGATGGCAGCACAAGACCAGTGAAGAACCGTCATTGGTGAAGACAGCGCTGAACTCCCGGGCTGGTGAATATCTGTCTCTTAAAAGTCAGCAGCTACAGCATTTGTAGCTGCTGAATTTTACATTTTTCTTTTTTAATGTATTAATCAGTATTTTCACTCAACGTCACACAACTTTCCCATAAGAATCGCTGATTGAACCCTAGGTAATAATGTGTGAATCTTGGGTGAAAATATTGATAAAGAAATCTCTAGGAGTTTTATATTTTCCTGAAAATGTTGGTGGAAATCAGAAGATTTTGGTGTAATTTTGATGATATCCAATTGAGTCAACAGGGAAGGCAAAATTAAAGAAATCAAAGTGTTTATTGATACATTTTAGGCCCCATTCACACCTGAGCTGAGCATCTTTGTTGTACAGGCATTTTTTCATGTGCATTAGGCTTGACCAAAATTATTTTTTTAACCACTTGATCATTAGGCCATTGCGATACGGCACTGTTCTGGCTCCCTGCCTAATGATCAGCGGGTGCAGGCAACATCGAGCCCGCGGTACCCGCAGATCAGCTCCCACTGTGTATAATCACAGCGGGAGCTGGTCGCCGGTGGCGTGCATGTATTTTAAAGGGCTATGCCTGGTTGCCGGGTCCTGGCAGAGCCCTTTGGCACATCTTCATAGGCGTAGGGTATTTTCCACATATGTGCAAAAATGACTTTGGACAGCTTTGGGACTTTTGTACTACTTCTCTTTGTGCATGCATGCATTTCCCCGTACATCTGCACACACTTGGGGCTTCCCTGTGCATGCACAAAGACAAGTAGTACAAAAGTCGGGACCCTTCGGGGCTAAGACCGCGCTATATCAAGATACCTCTCAACTCAACTCAACTCAGAAGTCCCAAAGCCATCCCAAGTCGTATTCACACATACTGGGGAAATATCCTGCGCCTATGAAGATTTTCCAAAGGGCTCTGCCAGGACCCAGCGATGTGCCACGGGGTGATCAGGTCCCGAAGACTTGCAGCACATCTGCGCATGGGGAGAATCTGGAAGAGGGGTGGGCAGTTGTGACTGGTAGGTTCTTCTTTTGGGGGGCGGCAAACAACACCCCCCCGTCGAGGTGGCACAGCACTGAAACAGCACCCCCCCCCCGCAGGCGGTCCGGCACTTACCCGCTCGCGTGGTTGGGCTGCGGTGTCCTCTGTGGTGTCCTCTCCTGGAGTGCGGGCAGCGGCTGCAGTGACTCCAGTGTCCGCTCCTCCAGCGGTTTCCTCCGCCGTGTGTCTCCTCTTCTGCCAAAGCGCTAGGCATCCAAAAGGATTGCCTGACGCTTGGGCCAATCGGAAACAGGTCTCACAGACCTGTCTCCTGATTGGTGGGGAGGAACTTTAGTGTGATAATAGCGAAAATTCATTCGCTATGGTCACACAACTGGGTGGGCTCGGAGCGCAATCCTCTGCGCTCCGAGCCCACCCTTTTTTGAAGCCTATTAGAGCCTCTGGCTCTAATCAGCTGCTTCAAAAAAACACCCACCCTGCATTGGAACCCATGGGTTGGTGCAACTGATATGTAGATCAGGGGGCCAGACGCATGGATAGGGGGGGAGGTGCCCGTGCGTCCTCTATGGATGGGCCGCCACTGGTGGTGGGCACAATCAGCATTCTCGTCTAGCTTTTGTAGCACACTAAATCTTAAATAAATTAATAAAAAAACTATATCTAATTGGAAGAGGGGGAGGGAGGGCAAGATAAGATTGGGTTTAGGGCAAAGGTCCGCTTTGAGCAATTTTTTTCTGATGGCAAAATCAAGTTTGCTGAAATAAATTGTCTCATTCCCTAATCCCAGTAGAAACAAATGACTGACGGGGGCACAGGGTACTACTGGGAGAGATTCCCACCCCCTGTAATTTATTATTATGTACTTTAATCCATAACAAATTGGCATATTGCCTTAGTGTGCTCCTTTTCTGAAATAAACATTCTAATCACATACTTCAGATAATAAATATGATTTGTGACTGATTTGTACATGGAAATGCCTTAAAACAACTAGCAAAAAATGCTGCTTCCTGCCCTTACACTCCAGTGCTCTGTGCTGGCAGAGCTGAGTACCAGCCACACCCCTCATCACGTGTTCTTACACAGACCTGTAGGGGAAGAGAAGGGGTGTGTCTAATTACTTTGGTTACTTAAAGCTGATTACTGTGTAACTCTGGTGTCTATTGGATGGCACAGTCATATTTAGACCCCTTGCACAGCTATTGCAACATCAAAATGAAGATAAAATTATGAAAACGAAGGTTGTTAGTACAATGTTTATGTGACTGCAGATCTATTTCTGTGACTTCAATTGGGCTTTAATGCAAACCTGTGCCTCACCTTTTCTTAACAAAACAAATGGTCTTCTTCAACCTCCTCACCCTCTCCAGCATAGACCTCCTTTTCACCCCCACTGTTTCGTTCAGCATCAGAAGCCAAGGTGGGTTCTCAATGATGCAGAGAACGGCATTGATTTGATGGCATCAGCACCACTCTCTGCATGGATGGACATCTAGTGTCAAAAAATGTATTACAGCGAGGGACAGCTCCTGTGTGGAGGTAACTATTGCAGCATATGCTGCTTTTTCATTTTAAAGAGGACTTCCCTCCCATACACAACCAACACATATGAATGGTGTTTGGTTAAATAAGCTGTATTACCTATTTTAAGAAACTTCTTCTTTGATGGTCCTCTTGCACACTCCCACTGGTCCATTCTGTCTATGCTTCTAATCCTGCACCTTTGTTTTTAAAAGGGATGTCATCAGTGGCTAGCAGTGGCTAGGATGTCACAGGTGTCAGACTACCAATGATGTCTGCGCCTGAGCTCCACCTCTCTTCTGTTGAAAGAAAAAAAAAAACCCCTAAGATCTTAGGAAATTTCACAACATTTTTGCTAAATCTCAGAGGAAAATGTTTTATTTTTTCTTACCTATGAGATCTCCGTGGAAGGTACTGGTGACGTATTCTTCCCAGGGTGCACCAATGAGGTCTGAGCAATGTCACCAGTGCCTCAGGAAACCAGAAAGTAGACTACCATAAAAGGTAAGTATCTCATTTTTTTTCTTTTTTTTTACTTTAGAAATGACTCCTAGATGATTTGCAACAAAAATTTGAAAAGATGGGAGCACCACACTAGATACTATCATGTACTGTAAATTGAAACACAAATAGGTGAGTACAGATGCTTGGGTAAGGGCTGGTCTTGCCCAAGTGCTATATGATCTGTGTAATCCTATTTGTGTTTCAATTTACAGTCCAGAACCGTATCTATCACCCTATACTGTAGTTATTCCTCTAGAAGTCCTGATGAAGGGGAATGCTGATGTCAGGGATACCAGCAGCAGGGATAGCCAGATCTGCGTGGCTACAGTTAGGAAACTGAGACCAGACTATATATCATTTAAGCAAGTTTATTACCTTTTACTTTACTTATTACCTAAGTCTACCTAGTGAGCAACCTAACTGTCACATACCTTGGTTGGAGGCCGAGTTGATGAGAGGGCTTCCCTTGCAGCTCTGAACACCACTGAATGTGGTGACAGATGTACAAGGCTCAAAGCACCGGTAGCTGGGTAGCAGATGACTGTCAGAGATGTAGTCAGGATGAGCCAGGGTCATACACGGTGAGGCAGAAGCGTGGTCAAGTAGCAGGCCAAGGTTAATATCAGGGAAGCTGGTAGAGCGAGGTCCAGTAGCAGGTCAAGGTCAGTACCTGTCATGCCGCGTACACACAGTCGGACTTTTTGGCATACTTGGTCCGGCGGACCAGAGTCCGCCGCACAATCCGACCATGTGTAGGCTCCGGCGGACTTTTTTTTCCCAAAAGTCCGCCGTACCTAGATTTGAAGCATGCTTTAAATCTTATGCCGCGTACACACGAGCGGACTTTACGGCAGACTTTTCCCGGCGGACGGGATTTCGTCGGACGATTCGATCGTGTGTGGGCTCCAGCGGACTTTGTTTGCTCAAAAGTTGGACGGACTTAGATTTGAAACATATTTTAAATCTATCCATCGAACTCGAGTCCGGTTGAAAAGTCCGCTCGTCTGTATGCTAGTTCGACGGACAAAAAGCCACGCTAGGGCAGCTATTGGACTTTGGTGGATTGTGTGTAGGCAAGTCCGTTCATTCGGAAAGTCCGTCATAAAGTCCGGCGTAAAGTCCGCCGAGCAAAGTCTGCCATAAAGTCCGCTCGTGTGTACGCAGCACTAGTCCGCCGGACTCAGTTCCTGACGGAAAGCCCGTTCGTCTGCATGCGTCTGTATGCTGATCCGACGGACCAGATACGACGTAAGGGCAGAGTACTGCATCTTGCGCTCGCTGCAATAGGAAAAACAAATTTTCCTATTGCGGCGAGTGCGGGGCATCCCAGGCCCTTAGGTCTGGTATGGATCTTAAGGGGAACCCCCTACGCCGAAAAATCGGCGTGGGGTCCACCCAAAATCCATACCAGACCCCAATCCGAGCACGCAGCCCTTGGCTTCTTGGCTTCTTCCCTCTTCTCTTCTCCAGATGTTGACACGACGGTCTCTCCGGCTGGACTGGTCTCTGAGCGCTCCGATGTGACTTATATAGGCGGAGACCCCGCCCCTTATGTCGTCACAGTCCCAGCATGCCCAGGGACTGTGACAGCATAAGGGGGCGGGGTCTCCGCCTATATAAGTCACATCGGAGCGCTCAGAGACCAGTCCAGCCGGAGAGGCCATCGTGTCAACATCTGGAGAAGAGAAGAGGGAAGAAGCCAAGAAGCCAAGAAGCCAGAAGTCCGGACCTCCACTGGCAAGAGAGCGGCATGAAGATAGGGGAGGAGCCGGCCGAAGAACTGGAACACCAGGAGAAGAGGAACCAGAGGGACCCCCAAAGACGGAAGAAGACCCCCCCGGAGCTGTCTAATAAATTACTTCAAAAACCTGTGTAGTGTGTTTTTTATTATTGACAATTTTTTCCTAGGTGAATGGGTAGGGGTACCATGGACCCCATACTCATTCACATAGGGTGGGGGGCTGGGATCTGGGGGCCCTCTTATTATAGGGGGCTCCCGGATTCCGATAAGCCCCCCGCCCACAGACCCCGACAACCAACGGCCAGGGTTGTCGGGAAGAGGCCCTTGTCCTCATCAACATGGGGACAAGGTGCTTTGGGGTGGGGGGCCCTGCAGGGCGCCCCCCTCCCCCAAAGCACCCACCCCCCCATGTTGAGGGCATGCGGCCTGGTCCGGTTCAGGAGGGTGGGCCGCTCGCTCGTCCCCACCCCCTTTCCTGACCGGCCGGGCTGCGTGCTCGGATTGGGGTCTGGTATGGATTTTGGGGGGACCCCACGCCGATTTTTCGGCGTAGGGGGTTCCCCTTAAAATCCATGCCAGACCTAAGGGCCTGGTATGCCCCACGACGGGGCTTGCAAGGTGTCAATCTCACCGATAAAAGCGGCGAGATTGACTTCCTTTTCTAGTCCCGTCGTACCCGAGTCAGGTTTAAAATGAATGGACTTGTCCGTGTGTGGGCAAGTCCATTCATTCTAAAAGTCCACCATAACTCCGGCGAAAGTCCGTCGGAAAGACGGGCGGACCTAGCCTGCCGGAAAGTCCGGTCGTGTGTAGGCAAGTCCGTCCGTTCAGAAAGTCAGGCGGTAGTCCGCCGGACAGTCCGGCGATAAGAACGTCGGACCAAGTATGCCAGAAAGTCTGCTCGTGTGTACGCGGCATCAGGAAAGACTGGCTATTTCCAATTCCTTCCCAGAACAAGCCACAGGTCCCCCGCTCCTATAGTAGTTGATGGTGAGGAAGAATTTGAGGCAATAATGGACTGCAGGAAGAGGAATAACCGTGTTCAGTACCTCATTAACTCGTGGGAGCCTAAAGGTAACATCCATGCCAGGAATCTGATCCAGTCCTTCAAGAGGTCCCATCCTGAAAAGATGGCCCGGTTGGGCATCCGGAGGCTGCCCATTGGGGGGGGGGGGCAATGTCAGGAAAGACTGGCTCTGAACAGTGGTCCCTCACCTGCTTGTGCACGCCTGCGGGCATCTGGGTGTGCGCGGGAGCATGCGCGCACGGCCATTGGTGCCAGGCGGGCTATTTAAACACTCTTCCCTTAGACAAGTGCTGCCTGATCTACAGCGTTCCTGTGCCTTACTTGATTGACCTGATCTGATCCAGTGTTTACCCGGCTTGAACTGTGACCTTCCCTGCCTGCTGCCTGCCTCTGACCCCAGGCTTGTCTATGACTCTGCTTCTGCCTTATCCTCTGGTGATCCGTGCCTGCCTGTTACTGACCCAGCCTGACCTGTGACTCCGTCCCTGTCTGCTGCATCTGTACCTGCACCATCTGTCTGGTTTGACCCGGCTTGCCTGACTCTCCTGTGCACCGCATCCAGTGCTACTTACCTGCTCCTGTGTGTTCCAGCTTGTTCCTGTCTCCTGCTGCCAAGATCTGCTGACTCTGTTACAGCTCCTTGAAGGCTTCCTGATCCATCCACCGGCTGTTGATCCTGCCAGGCACTCGTGCTACCTTAGACTCCCGTGCTCCCTGTTCCCTCTATCAGGGGCCGCGAGTCAGGAACGCAAGAGAAGTCTCTTTATGCATTCTGGGCTCATCACCAGGTACATGACAGTCCAGGGAAGCAGGCAAAGCGAGGTCCAGTAGCAGGCCGAGGTCAGTACCAGGGAAGCAGGCAGAGCGAGGTCCAGTAGCAGGCTGAGGTCAGTACCAGGGAAGCAGGCAGAGAGTAGTCAAAGGCAAGCCAAGTTCGGTATCCAAAATCCACAGAGCAAGGTCAGGAAATAGCTGGGTTAGCAAAGGGAGATCAAACAGGAATAAAGCTCACGGGAAGCTGAAGAACATCCAGCAATTAGCACACACCAGGATTTTCATTTAAATTGGCAATTTGGTGTCTATGTGCGTGGACATGCGCGCCGATGCGCTTGCGCACACGGATGCGCCTACATGTTAGTGCATGCTGGTACATTAGCTGCACAGGAATGAGCATTAGCTCCATTAATTTCCTGACACTAACTACTGTAACTAAAATAAAGCCTAACTAACAAACTAACTATACTGTATACAGAAATGAGGAAGACTGAAAAACATGGTGATACTGGAGATACAAGGAAGGGGCAAATAGGACTGGGATCAGGAACAAGGGGAGCAGATACAAGGCAGCAGGGTGCAGAGTAAAGGATGCAGGGCAAGAGCAATGTCAGGAGCAGGGTCAGGATAAATTTGCAAGCAGTATCTGGCTAGCATGGCAAAACATTGAAGCACAAGGGAAATGTAGAGGAGGAACTAAATACCTTCCCAGCAGCCAGCATCGGGAGGGGACTGAATACTGGGATCTACTGGGAGACACCTGCTGGTGGACACCAGAACTACAACCTTACGCTCTGGGAAACACAGTGCCACCAGCAGGTGATCCAGGTTCTGACAGCTGAGCCTATGAAATGCGTTGGCTTTTATTGCAGAATAAAATCTTATCTGGACCGCACAAATAAGTTTGACAGAATTGCATGCTGCAAGGGATTTTTGTTTTTTTCCGGGAGGGGGGGTCCACCTTAGGCATCTGCTGGACTGCCTGTGTTTTTCTTTTTTTTTTTTTTTTTTGTTTGAGTTTAAAATAAAGTTTATTGAAGCATTGAAGTAATACATCAAGCGGAAAAGAGAGCAAAATGCTCAACAAATACATGGTGTGTTATTAGTACAGCGATTCTAATGAATGACTACATCAATATGTCAAAATCCTTTTTCTTATTAAGTATACCGACACTATGGTCTCAGGTATTCTCGCCACCAGAGCCCCATCCGGGAACTAACTGCTCTGGCGAACTGGGAATCCCCAAGCCCGCATCACTACACAATGTGATAATATGCTAAGGAGAGAGAAAAAAAAAAAAAAAAAAGGGGAAAAAGGAGCTTGAATCTATAAGATAGTTAAATAACACCATGAAACCATATTGAAACAATCAATAATTTGTCAAAGAAACATCCTAGTGGATTGAGCTCTCAGTGCAGATTGGACTGAAATCGGTGAACCAGAGCTGGTAAATACTGTGCTTGAGTATCATGAAAAAACAATGCCCTGGGGTCCACCTCGAGAGCAACCTTTAGATTAATAAAAAAAGTTTCTTAGAGAATACCGAGAGCCAGAGAAGACAATACTGATAAGAATAAGATGTTGAAGAGTGAAAGGAGGAGAGATAGAAGGGGAAAGAAACAGAAGAGGTGGGGTGAGATAAAGTAAAGAGCTGACCATAGAGGATAAAGGGAAGGAGGTGCACAGGAGACCACCATGAGAGGGAAACTGGAGACCATCCCAAAAAGAGACTGCACACATGAACTACCGATCGCCTGTGTTTTTCTTTTTTATTTATTTTATTTTACATGGCATTAGGCTTCAGTATTTTGCTTCATTTGCTGCAACCACAAAGTGAAATCTTCAAACTGTCCTCTATGAGCATCCTAATATACGTGCCTATTTTCTCTAGGCAGAGAGAGTTCAATAAATGGCATCAGCTGTGCTGAACAAAATGCAGAGAAGAATTCAAACAGCAGATTAGTCTAGAGCAACATGACAAAAATATATATATATTTTTAGCGTGTTTTTAAATAGTATTCTGGGGCCAAAACAGAAAAAAAGACAGACATGGCTGCTTGTTTCTGGTCATGACAGTTTTTTTTTTTTTAATGCAAGAGGGCGAGATTGGGATTGCTATTGCGGTCACAGCTTGCTTGTATACACAGTGCCGTGACCTTTGTCTCTCGCTGTGAACAGTTGCACTGCAATTGTATTGCCATGCTGGAGTTCAGACTGTGTAATGGCTTGCATGAGATTTTGTGGAGTGTTGACCTATTGGAGGGCTTGTTACAAAAAAAAAGCAGAGAATGTCAGTTAGCTATTAATGCCGGCGGCTCGAGACGGTGCCCATGCCCTGGGTCTTGAACTACTCTTACTGACCCACCGTCGGCTTTCCTTTGTTTCTTGGAAAAATGGACTTGTGCCATTAAGTAAGATAAGTTTTCAACCGGAAAATGTCAAGTTCCTTTAAAGGGGATCCGTCATCAGCTGTCATCTATTGAAATATATATATATATCTATACAGTACTGTGCAAAAGTTTTAGGCAAGTGTGAAGAAATGCTGTAAAGTAAGAATGCTTTCAAAAATATATATTTTAATTGTTTATTTTATCAATTTACAAAATATAAAGTGAGGGAACAGAAGAAAAACCTAAAATCAAATCAATATTTGGTGTGACTACCCTTTGGCTTCAATCCAGCATCAGTTCTTACACTTGCACACTTTGTACACTTGCACAAAGTCATGGATTTTGTAGGATTGGAGTCAGGTGTATGATTAACCAATTATACCAAGCAGTTGCTAATGATCATCAATTTCATATGTAGGTCGAAACGCAGTCATTACCTGAAACAGCTGTGTAGGTGGCCTAAAAACTGGGTGAGGAACAGCCAAACTCTGCTACTAAGGTTGTGGAAGGCAGTTTCATGTCACATGCCATACACCGTGGCAAGATTGAGCACAGCAACAAAACACAAGGTAGTTATACTGCATCAGCAAGGTCTCTCCCAGGCGAAGATTTCAAAGCAGACTGGGGTTTCAAGATGTGCTGAAGCACAAGGATACTAGCAATGTTGAGGACCGTAGACGCAATCGTCAGCCAAGTAAACTTAATGTAGCAGATGAAAGACACATCATGCTTACTTCCCTCCCATACTGGAGATATATACAGTATCTCACAAAAGTAGGGAGGGGGTTAGACACAGGCAGAGGTCGTAGGGAGGGGGTTAGACACAGGCAGAGGTCATGCATTACTGCCATATCGTTTTGTGTGTGTTACGACCAGTTTAACGCTATATAGTTTTGTGTGCATTACTGCCAGTTTAACGCCATATCGTTTTGTGTGCCTTACTGCCAGTTTAACGCCATATAGTTTTGCGTGCATTACTGCCAATTTAACGCCATATAGTTCTGTGCGTCACTGTACGTTTGGTGCATTATATTGCAGTATATTGTAGTGTATCTGTGGAGTGTGTCTGTGTAGTGTGAGTACTCAAATTAAAGTGCATCAAACATCTCTTTACATTGATTAAAGTGCATCTATGTACAGATTTTGACACTTCTTCTTTACATTTGCTTATAAGCATCCCCCCCCCCCAATAATGTCTGGGAGGACAACAAGGAGAGGCAGACGTTCCATTGGCACTGTAAGGGGGCCAGCAAAAAATGTGTCCACGGGCAAAGGTGGACGTGGTGGTCAGTCCAGGTAGGGCATCATTTCCTATGTTTAGTGAGTTTGCCCGTGCTATCCAGCCACAGCATGTAGAGGAGGTGGTGGACTGGCTTACTAAACCTTCCTCATCCTTCTCATCCTCTGTCAGGCAAGCAGAGACAAGTGTACAGTCCCCTGCAGTTGCCAGAGTGGATAAACCTGCCTCCTTGTCCACATCTATTCCTGCAATAGCCCCAACATCAGCCAGTGAGGAGGCAGCTGAGTTATTTGACCACAGCGTCAGCCACTTGCACCTTGATGATGCCCAGCCATTATGGGATTCAGATGTTGGTTCTGAGGTTGAGGATGACAGGAACATGAGCCTAGAGAGAGGGAGGAACACTGGTAGACAAACTGGCATTCATGTTCCCCAAGCCGCAGCGTATTGCCAAGTTGTCTCCAGTGGTAAGTATGAAGATGGAGATTATGATGATGATGATGAGGTCACTGATGCGACTTGGGTGCCAGATAGAGCAGAGGAGGAAACTGAAGGTGCGACGGCACAACCCCAAGGAGGCCAACATCAAGAAAGAGTAGAGAGAGCAGCCACCCTATTCCATCACATTCTGCAGCTGTTATCTCCCGGCCCACTCCCCAAAGCTCACCTGTCTGGGCCTTTTTCAGCACATCTGCAGCAGATTGCACTGTTGCAAATCTGTAGAAGCCACAGAAATCAGTCCCTCCTCCTCATCCTTACCAACTTCAGCCTGCCCCTCCACTTAGAGGGATGATGGTATAGCACAGGGTGTCCCAGGTCCTAGCAGCACATCTGCCAGCAGCACTCCACCAGCTGTAGACTGTAGCCAGCAAATTTCTCTGCCCCATCTGCTGCAGCGGAAAAAAAAATACAGTCCCTGCCACCCACATGCCCAGCATCTGAATGCAAGCTGGTCAAAGCTGTTGGTTCTCCAACTTCTGCCTTTCAGCTTGGTGGATTCTGCCCCCTTCCATGAATTCGCACAATGTGCTGTACCACAATGGCAGGTTCCCAGTTGCTTCTACTTTTCACGTAAGGCCATTCCATCTCTCTACCATCACGTGGAAGGGAATGTTCTGGCATCTTTGGGCAAGGCAGTCAGCCGTAAAATCCACCTTACTGCTGACACGTGGTGCAGCAAGCATGGGGATGATATATTTTGTTCACAGCACACTGGATAACGCTGCTTGCAACTCAAAAGGATGCAGGACAGAGCTCGGTGCTGCAGTTTGTTGTGCCCCCACGTCTCCATACAGCTGGTGGTGATGATGCCAGACCTGTGAGCTGTACCCCCTCCTCCGCTACCTCCATGTCCTCCCCTGCAGAATTGCCCTATGAACATCAGGTACCCCCTAAGCACTCAAAGGGCTATTTCCAGAGTCAGGCTAAAAGGTGCCATGCAGTGCTTCAGCTGGTGTGTTTAGGGGACAGGAACCACACCGGAGCAGAGATTCTTTCAGCTCTGCAGGGACAGGCCCAGAGGTGGTTCACACCACACCAGCTGGAGCCAGGAATGGTGGTGTCCGATAATGGCTCAAACCTCCTGTCCGCCCTTAGACAGGGAAAGTTGACACATGTGCCATGCCTGACAAATGTCCTCAATTTGGTGGTGTAGTGTTTCCTAAGTACACCCCCAATGTTGCAAGATATACTAAAGCAGGCCAGAAGAGTCTGTAGCCATTTCAAGCGTTCATACACAGACAGTGCTCGGTTGGCTGAAATTCAGCGGGAATTCCACCTTCCCGTAAATCGCCTGTTTTGTGACATGCCCACCAGGTGGAACTCAACTTTGGGAATGCTGCAGCAGCTATACATGCAGCAGAGGGCCGTCAACCAGTACCTGTGCCAGTACGGCACTACGACAGGCTCAGGCCGCCTCGGCTTTTTTTCCCCACATCAATGGCTGATCATTAAGGATGCATTCACTGTATTGTCACCATTGGGGAGGCCACAGAGATGGTGAGCAGTGACAGTGCATGCATCAGTGACACAATCCCTGTTGTGTTCCTGCTGGAGCAGACTCTGTATGGCATTATGGACAGGGCACTGAAGGCAGAGCAGCAGGAGGAAGAGGAGGACTTCCTTTCCTCTCAAGGCCCACTTTATCCAGACACCATCATTCCTATGTCACAGAACACACAGGAGGAGAGAGGGGAGGAGGATGAGGAGGAGGATTCTGGCACTTTCATAGGCTTCGAAGAAAAGGAAGACAGTGCGTCAATCTGTAAGCAATGGCTTTCCAACCCCACCACCCTTGGGAGCAGTATGTGGCTGGGAGGAGGAAGTTCCAGATACTGTCATCCTGAGTGACCCCGAGGAGTCTGCTTCTCAAGCCTCTGCAAATTTGAGGTGCATGGGCAACCTCATGCTTCAAAGCCTGCGAACGGACCCAAGAATTTGTGGCATAAAGGAGAAGGATGATTAGTGGTTGGCAACCCTCCTTGACCACCATTATAAGGGGAAGGTCTCAGAACTCACCCCGTCCCCACAGAGAGTGCAGAAGATAAAATCTCTTGAGGACACGTTAAAGAGGATTTTATTGAACATTTTTCCTGACTCCAGTAGGAGGAGGAAAACTTAGTTTTGAGTCTTCTGTTGGTCAAGAGAGGAGCGTTGGAGAAGGCGTCCGCCTAAGTGAGGCCTTTTGGAATTTAGTTCTCGCCGCCCAGGGCTGTCAGCTTCCACATCCCATCAGCAGAATCTGCATCACATGGTGGACGATTACCTCAGGGCCAAAACAGAGATGGAGAGCTTTCCAGCTGATGTTCCACTGACTTACTGGGTCATGAGAATAGACCACTGGCCAGAACTTGCCCCAGTATGCTTTTGAGTTGTTGGGCTGCCCTGCATCCAACGTGCTTTCACAATGGGCATTCAGTGCTGCAGGAGGTTTTGTTACTGATCATAGAACGCGTCTGTCCACAGACTCCATGGACCGTCTGACTTTTATAAAAATGAATCAGTCCTGGATTACCAGCTATGAAGCCCCTGTTGCCGATGTCACTGATTAAGTCTTTTTGGGATGTGGAATCTCTGCAAGACTTCTCTGCCTAGCTTTGAGGGTATTCAATCATTTCATCTGGAAGAATGTTTTTGGTATAGGTTTCATGGGCACAATTGACACCCAAAGACCAATTTTTCAGTACCTGTTTGACAGGTGCATATCATTTCAGTTTCTTACAGCAAGGCCAATTCTTGCTTTCATCAAGAGTACCTCTATAGGGTTATGGGGGGAAGGCGCCCCGACACCCAAAGAGTCATTTTTCTGCACCTGTTTGACAGGTGCATATCATTGCAATTTTTTACAGCAAGGCCATATCTTGCTTTCATCAAGAGTACCTCTATAGGGTTACGGTGGTAAGGCGCCACCGATAGCCAAAGACCAATTTTTGCGCACCCGTTACTTCTATCCAAAGTCAAAGTGACACCAGAATGTATCCAAAAAAATCTCTAATCTTGTTCCAGTGCACTACATTGTGGCCTCATCATACACACTGGCTCCCCAGCTGTTGCTGACCAAATAAAGGCAGCTTGCAGGGAAAATGTCATTTTTTTGGCTTTATAAATGCAATTATTGTTACAGCAGATTTTAGACATGGTACAGATCTGCCACTTTAAAGGTAGACTAAGGGGACCCCCCAGGCACTATATTGGAAGGAATTTTTCATTTTTATGCTTTCACTTTAAAACTCAAAAAATCACTGCTCTTTAATGAGGTTTTTCACAAACTTTTTTTTATTGATACATGTCCCCCAGGGCAGGACCCGGACCCCTATAACCATTGTATGCCCAATTACTTGCATATAAGCCTTCAAAATGGACACTTTAGATTTTTGATGTTTGGATCCCATTGACTTTAATGGGGTTCGTTATTCGGGTCCGAACTTTTGCGGTGTTCGAAAGTTCTGGTGCGAACTAAACAGGGGTCCATTCGGCCCATCCCAATTTGCCGGCTTTCTTGTGCATCATCTTTAGAAGAGGCTTCCTTCTGGGACGACAGCCATGCAAACGAATTTGAAGCAGTGTGTGGCGTATGGTCTGACTGAGATCACTGACAGGCTGACCCCTAACCCCTTCAACCTCTGCAGCAATGCTGGCAACCTCTGGATATGACGCTGAGCACGTGCACTCAACTTCTTTGGTCGACCATGGCGAGGCCTGTTCTGAGTGGAACCTGTCCTGTTAAACAGCTGTATGGTCTTGGCCACCATGCTGGAGCTCAGTTTCAGGGTCTTGGCAATCTTCTTATAGCCTAGGCCATCTTTATGTAGAGCAATAATTCTTTTTTTCAGATCCTCAGAGAGTTCTTTGCCATGAGGTGCCATGTTGAACTTCCAGTGACCAGTATGAGAGAGTGAGAGCCATAACACCACATTTAACACACCTGCTCCCCATTCACACCTGAGACCTTGTAACACTAACGAGTCACATTACACCGGGGAGGGAAAATGGCTAATTGGGCCCAATTTGGACATTTTCACTTAGGGGTGTACTCACTTTTCTTGCCAATGGTTTAGACATTATATTTTCAAAAGTATTGGGACGTCTAGCTTTACCAGCACATGAACTTTAATGGCATCCCAGTCTTAGTCCGTAGGGTTCAATACTGAGTTGGCCCACCCTTTGCAGCTATAACAGCTTCAACTCTTCTGGGAAGGCTGTCCACAGGGCTTAGGAGTGTATCAATGGGAATGTTTGACCATTCTTCTAGAAGTGCTTTTTTGAGGTCAGGCACTGATGTTGGACGAGACGGCTTGACTTGCAGTCTGTGCTTTATTCATCCCAAAGGTGTTCTATCGGATTGAGGTCAGGACTCTGTGCAGGCTAGTCAAGTTCCTCCACCCCAAACTGGCTCATCCCTGACTTTATGGACCCTGCTTTGTGCACTGGTGCGCAGTCAAGTTGGAACAGGAAGCGGCCATCTCAAAACTGTTCCCACAAAGTTGGAAGCATGAAATTGTCCAAAATGTCTTGGTATGCTGACGCCTTAAAGGTTCCCTTCACTGGAACTAAGGGGCCAAACCCAACCCCTGAAAAACAACCCCACACCATATTCCCCCTCCACCAAATGATTTGGACCAGTGCACAAATCAAGATCCATAAAGACATGAATAAGCAAGTTTGGGGTGGAGGAACTTGACTGCCTTCCACGTGAGTCCTGACCTCAACCCCATAGAAGACCTTTGACATGAATTAGAGCGGAGACTGCAAGCCAGGCCTTCTCGTCCAGCTTCAGTGCCTGACCTCACAAATGCACTTCTGGAAGAATGGTCAAACATTCCCATAGACACACTCCTAAACCTTGTGGACGGCCTTCCCAGAAGAGTTGAAGCTGTTATAGCTGCAAACTCAATATTGAACCCTACGGACTAAGACTTGGATGCCATTAAAGTTCATGTGAGTGTAAAGGCAGGCGTCCCAATACTTTTGGTAATATAGTGTATATATGAACAAAAGGTCCTGACTCCAAAATGGTTTACAGCAATAAGTCATTAAAGGGTTACTGGTAGGCATACATGATATCAGGTTATATGCACTGAAACTTTTATTTTTCATTAGTACATTTCATATGAAATCAACTGCAGTCAAAACTGGAATGATGTGAAAAATATAAAAATGACAGACAGGATACATACTGTTTATTTCGCATTAAAAATGATCTACAAATATTGTCTAAATCCTTTCCTCATGTGTATTCTTGAATTTTGGTGAGCTTTGTGTCTTTCTTCCGTATCTGTGCAGTAATCCAGTGTGAGACTTCCTGTAATAAAGACCACCCACTGCTGCTCTCTCTCCTTGTGCAGGGGGACTGGTCTTGTCTCCGCCCCTTCTGTAGTTTTCTACAGGCAGCCTTTATTGGGTGGGGATTGCTAGCCCCCTCCCACAGTCCTGCTCTCTCTTCTTGTGCAGGGGGACTGGTCTTGTCTCCGCCCCCTCCTGTAATTTTCTACAGGCAGCCTTTAGTGGGTGGGGATTGTTGGCCCCTCCCACAGTCCTGCTCTCTCTCCTTGTGCAGGGGGACTGGTCTTGTCTCCGCCCCCTTCCTGTAGTTTTCTACAGGCAGCCTTTAGTGGGTGGAGGGTTGTTAGGCCCCTCCCACAGTCCTGCTCGCTCTCCTTGTGCAGGGGGACTGGTCTTGTCTCCGCCCCCTCCTGTAATTTTCTACAGCCAGCCTTTAGTGGGTGGGGATTGTTGGGCCCCTCCCACAGTCCTGCTCTCTCTCCTTGTGCAGGGGGACTGGTCTTGTCTCCGCCCCTCCTGTAATTTTCTACAGGCAGCCTTTAGTGGGTGGGGATTGCTAGGCTCCTCCCACAGTCCTGCTCGCTCTCCTTGTGCAGGGGGACTGGTCTTGTCTCCGCCCCCTCCTGTAATTTTCTACAGGCAGCCTTTAGTGGGTGGGGATTGTTGGGCCCCTCCCACAGTCCTGCTCTCTCTCCTTGTGCAGGGGGACTGGTCTTGTCTCCGCCCCTCCTGTAATTTTCTACAGGCAGCTTTTAGTGGGTGGGGATTGCTAGGCTCCTCCCACAGTCCTGCTCGCTCTCCTTGTGCAGGGGGACTGGTCTTGTCTCCGCCCCCTCCTGTAATTTTCTACAGGCAGCCTTTAGTGGGTGGGGATTGTTGGGCCCCTCCCACAGTCCTGCTCTCTCACCTTGTGCAGGGGGACTGGTCTTGTCTCCACCCCCTCCTGTAGTTTTCTACAGGCAGCCTTTAGTGGGTGGGGATTGTTGGGCCCCTCCCACAGTCCTGCTCTCTCTCCTTGTGCAGGGGGACTGATCTTGTCTCCGCCCCCTCCTGTAATTTTCTACAGGCAGCCTTTAGTGGGTGGAGGGTTGTTAGGCCCCTCCCACAGTCCTGCTCGCTCTCCTTGTGCAGGGGGACTGGTCTTGTCTCCGCCCCCTCCTGTAATTTTCTACAGGCAGCCTTTAGTGGGTGGGGAGGTTTCCCATCTTTGTGTTTCAGTAGCAAATGTTCTGAAATATGAGTCACTTTGGAGCTTTGATATTTTCACCGCAGATCTCAAATAAAGAGCTTAGACGTTGAGTGCAACCATAATTACTTTACAATCTTCTATAAAGATTAGCAGTGTTGATTACACAGAAGGCTCGCTTTACGTCACTTTATGAAGGTACAAGGCGAGGAGACAGGAGGACAGGTCATCAAGTAGACCTACAGCAAATGCTGAAAAGTACCCCCTGGAACCTGCCAATACACACCCTGGTGACTTGCCTGGCATAAGCAGCACTAAGTAGTATGTCCTGTACCTTCTTTAGGCCCTACTGCAATGGACCCTAATAGCAGCTTCCCAGCAGCGTCCATTTCCAGAGGACATCCCCATCTTGAGGTCAGGTGATCAAAGAGTCCAAACAACGAAAGCAATTTTACCGGTTTACTGAACGCAACTGACTTACATGTAAACAGTACATCCTTCAGGCATCCCAGAGGTGGCGGCACATTCTTTGAGGTTGAGGGACATGAGTTGAGCAGCTCTTACCTCTTGTACCTGCTACAGTCCTATGCAGGGATATGCCAGTAGTCCCAATAGTCTTGCACCCCCCCCCCCGATTACCTCCTAAGGGGAAACTCTAAGATTTTCACAGATGACATAGTTGCTGTGGCTTGGTCCTTCAGACACTTCCCATGACTACTTCTGTTGAGGGCTGTCCCATTGTTGCGGTCATAGGGTCTCTATTAGAGAGACTCAGCGAGTGGGTAGATGAACAGCTTCAACCTTTTCGTCACCCGCTTCCCAGGATACCTTAGGGACACTGGTCACCTTCTTGCCCACACACATGAAATTAAGTGGTCAGAAACCAATGCTTGGATCACTGTTGATGTTAAGGCATTATATTCTCGTATACCACATTGTTTAGCCTTGGAAGCTATCAAATACCACCTTACATCATATAGTTGTTACAGTCAGGATTTGTGGCTATTGGCTATTGAGTTTCTATTGAAACATAACTACTTCATGTTTGATTCGTCCTTTTATATACAATGCCAAGGTGCCTCGATGGGGGCTACATTTTCTCCCTCATTGGCAAATCTGTATATGGGTTGGTGGGAGGAGGTCTTTCTTTTCACACATAATAATCCATTTAGAGTGCATATTGACTGGTACTGTCGCTACATGGATGACTTGGTTCTGGTGTGGAATGATCCAGTCTCTATGGTAGATTCTTTCATTCAGTATCTAAATAACAACCATTTAAATTTAGAGTGCCTTGCAAAAGTATTCCCCCCCCCCCCCCCCCGAAATTTTTCGTGTTTTGTTGCCTCACAACCTGGAATTAACATGGATTGTTTGAAGATTTGCATCATTTAATTTACAGAACATGCCCACAACTTTGAAGATGTTGTTTTTTTATTGTGAAGCAAACAACAAATAGGACAAAATAACAGAAAAAAATCAATGTGCATAACTATTCACCCCCCTAAAGTCAATACTTTGTAGAGCCACCTTTTGCGGCTATCACAGCTCCAAGTCGCTTTGGATAAGTCTCTATGAGCTTGCCACATCTTACCACTCTGATTTTTGCCCATTCCTCCTTGCAAAACTGCATGGTTTGCGCTTGTGAACAGCAATCTTTAAGTCTGACCACAGATTTTCTATTGGATTGAGGTCTGGGCTTTGACTAGGCCATTCCAACACATTTACATGTTTCCCCTTAAACCACTCAAGTGTTGCTCTAGCAGTGTGTTTGGGGTCATTGTCCTGCTGGAAGGTGAACCTCCGTCCTAGCCTCAAATCACACACAGAGTGGTACAGGTTTTGCTCAAGAATATTCCTGTATTTAGCACCATCCATCTTTCCCTCAACTCTGACCAGTTTCCCAGTCTGAAAAACATCACCACAGCATGATGCTGCCACCACCATGTTTCACGGTGGGGATGGTGTTCTTTGGGTGATGTGATGTGTTGGGTTTGCGCCAGACATAGCGTTTTCTTTGATGGCCAAAAAGTTAAATTTTAGTCTCATCAGACCAGAGCACCTTCCTCCATACATTTTGTGAGTCTCCCACATGCCTTTTCACAAACTCAAAACGTGCCATTTTGTTTTTTGCTGAAAGTAATGTCTTTCTTCTGGCCAGTCTGCCATAAAGCCCAACTCTATGGAGCATACGGCTTATTGTCGTCCTATGTACAGATACTCCAGTCTCTGCTGTGGAACTCTGCAGCTCCTCCAGGGTTACCTTAGGTCTCTGTGCTGCCTCTCTGATTAATGCCCTCCTTGCCCGGTCCGTGAGTTTTGGTGTGCGGCCGTCTCTTGGCAGGTTGGCTGTTGCGCCATGTTCTTTCTATTTGGTTATGATAGATTTGATGGTGCTCCTAGGGATCATCAAAGATTTGGATATTTTTTTATAACCTAACCCTGACTTGTACTTCTCAACAACATTGTCCCTTACTTGTTTGGAGAGTTCCTTGGTCTTCATGGCAGTGTTTGGTTAGTGGTGCCTCTTGCTTAGGTGTTGCAGCCTCTGGGGCCTTTCAAAAAGGTGTGTATATGTAATGACAGATCATGTGACACTTAGATTGCACACAGGTGGACATCATTTCACTAATTATGTGACTTCTGAAGGTTATTGGTTGCACCAGAGCTTTTTATGGGCTTCATAACAAAGGGGGTGAATACATACGCACATGCCAATTATCAGTTTTTTATTTCTGAAAAAAAGTTTTATGTATATATTTTTCTAATTTGACTTCACCAACTTAGACTATTGTGTTCTGATCCATCACATATAATTCAGATTAAAAAAAACATTGCATTAAAGGCTGTAATGTAACACAATAGGTAAAAAGCCAAGGGGGGTGAATACTTTTGCAAGGCACTGTAGAGTTCAGTCACAATTTCCACTCTGATAGTATTGATTTTTTTGGATATAACACTAACAGGACACATTGACAGTGGTGAGGTGACTACAAAAACCTTTAGAAAACAATGCACTGGTAATTGACTTTTGCTCGCTATGAGTTGTCACCCTTCTCATACTATATATGTATTACCAGTGGGGGAATTTGTGCGAGCCAAAAGGAATTGCTCTGATCATGAAGACTTTGTGAAAGAATGCATTGTGGTTTCAGAAAGATTAACGAGGCGAGGATACAAGAAACATTTGATCGATAATGGCAGGATCAAGGCAGAGAAAAGGGACAGAGATAGCATGTTAAAAAATGCAGAGAGCCCTAGTATTAAAAAAACAGTCCCACCGCAGTAGGAATAAAATATATTTTGTTACCACTTATTCTAGACAGTATAATCAAATTGTAGCAATTGTTAACCACGTCAGCCACGGAAAATTTTACCCCCTTCCTGACCAGAGCACTTTTTACAATTTGGCACTGCGTCATTTTAACTGACAATTGCGCGGTCATGCGATGCTGTACCTGAAATTTGTGTTCTTTTTTTTCCCCACAAATAGAGCTTTCTTTTGCTGGTATTTGATCACCTCTGCGTTTTTTTTATTTTTTGCGCTATAAACAAAAAAAGAGCGACAATTTAAAAAAAAAAAAAATATTTTTTACTTTTTAAAAAAACTAATTTCTTTATCAGTTTAGGCCAATATATAATCTTCTACATATTTTTGGTAAAAAAAAAAAAAAAAAATCGCAATAAGCGTATATTGATTGGTTTGCACAAAAGTTATAGCATCTACAAACTATGGGAAAGATTTATGGAATTTTTATGGCATTTTTATAATTTTTTATGTTTTATTAGTATTGGCGGTGATCTGCGTTTTTTTAGCGGTACTGCGACATTGCGACAGACAGATCGGACACTTTTGACACTTTTTTGGGACCACTGACATTTAAAGAGCGATCAGTGCTAAAAAAAAATGCACTGATTACTGTGTAAATGCCACTGGCAGGGAAGAAGTTAACACTAGGGGGCGATCAAGGGGTTAACTATGTTCCCTCAGTGTGTTCTATCTGTGTGGGGATGAGAGTGACTGGGAGAGGAGACATATCCTACTTAGTAGGAACAAACTATATGTTTCCTCTTCCCTGACAGCATAGGGATTTGTGTGTTTACACACACAAATCCCATTTGCATCCTCATCAGTGCCAACAATGCAGCCTCACTGTGCCAACAATGTAGCCTCGTCAGTGCCCATCAATGCAGCCTCATTGTGCCCATCTGTATCCTCATCACTGCCCATCTGCAGCCTCACTGTGCCCACCTACAGCCTCATTGTGCCCATCTGTATCCTCATCAGTGCCCATCTGCAGCCTCACTGTGCCCATCTGTATCCTTCTCAGTGCCCATCTGCAACCTCACTGTGCCAACAATGCAGCCTCACTGTGCCCATCTGTATCCTCATCAGTGCCCATCTGCAGCCTCGCCACTACCTTGATCACACACAGTGGGTGTCATGCAGCTGCAGTCTTAACTGTTCGGCGGCCGTCCACTGTAACAAAGCCCCGCCTCCTCATCCATGATAGACGGTTAACTGAACACTGATACAATGCTGGGAAATTGAATAAGAATTCCGTCTATCATGGATGAGGAGGCGGGTCTTTTTTACAGTGGACGGCCGCCGAACAGTTAAGACTGCAGCTGCATGACACAGCGGGAGACACCCGCTGTTTGTGATTACTCCAGGCTGAGTGGCAGTGCAGGCTCAGCCGGGAGATCGTGCCGCACTCACGGGGTGTCCGTGAGCCCGCCATCAAATGCGGGAGTATCCCGCGAGTTGCGGGAGACTTGAAATGTCTGCAAAACATTTCAAGACAGTGCATGGAGGTAACCTTGACACCTTTTCTTTTTTCAGTCTAGAACAAATCAAACAATCTACATGGGGGGGGGGGGGGGGGGGGGGACACACACACCCATTGCACCCTGCTCCAACGAGAGGTGTGGTGGATACACACGTTAAATACCAGGATGCCGTTGGGTATGAATAACAGGATGGATGTTAGCCTGTTTTTGAAATAAGTCTTTGAAATATATTATTTATTTTGTATTGCAATTTTTCCACTGCTGCATCAGTGGGACTTTAATGGTTAACATCTTGTGCTACCTGTTTAAACCCCCCCTGTCACATGTGATCCTTTGACCCAGGTTTTGATCATCTCCATCTGTAACCAATTATAATCATTGAGATGATTTTTCAATCAAACTAATACTGCCCCTCTCATTTCAGGAGGGTTGTTCCTTTATATATACCTGTTTTTAATGTCATATTTTTATGCTTTGATGAAGGCTTAGGCCGAAACGCGTCAGTTTTAGGATGATGTTACTGCTATAATGCTATAATAAAGTTTTCTATGGAGAAGCTGTCGAGTTGCCGGCTTGTACTTGTTATGGATTCCCTTCCCATGACTACCCCCCATGGACTCCTGCTAGACTATTTATGTCTGAGCCCTACTTCCAAAGATTCCCTTACACTGGCGTGAGCAGGGCTGGCATTACCGCACTATTTATGATCACACCCTACTACTACTATGGTGGCTTCTAATGGCTATTCAAGCTGGGTATACAACTAGTGGAATTTCATTAGAATTTTTTTTTTCTTTTAGGAGGTTCTATTTTCTAATCATTAGTGGGGTCAAATCGACGTTCAGTTTGACGTAATGAGAAAATTAGAAGGAGCAGGATGGAAATTTTTTCCCCAAACAACCACATTTCTAACATTTAAAATAAACAAGTGAGAATCCGGTATGACACGGACCAGTATCAACTATGACTATGGCCCCTGACGACTTCCTTTGATGATGAAATGCGTAGAGAAGAGCATATGATGCTGATGCCACCACTTTTCCTACAGGGGATTTACTCTTGTGGCGTTTTTTTAGTGTTTTTTTTTTTTTCCGTGATGTGGCTTCGTCTTTAAGACACTTTTCATGACACGTGCACAGTGAGCGGAGATGGACCTGTCATCCGCTTGCTCAGCAGGGATCAACGGAGCGATCCCCCGCATAGCTGGCGGAGTCTGTCCAACAGGTCCACTCCGTGTGAACCCAGCCTAACGGTGTACGTGTTTTTTTTGTTTTTGTTTGGTAAAGTCCGTTCTCTCCTAAATTTAATGTTAAAGCAAAATTTTGAACTTCTTGCGAATGTACTGAGAATTTTGGCATGAATATTTACTAGAAAATCTAATAGTATATAGCCAGCTTTATGATACTAAACTGCCTACTTACTTCAAGGGGTCCCTAGGCCTACTCTCATATCTAACTATGGAAACACTGAGTGGCCAAACTGGGCAACTTCTCCTGCACCCCTACCCTACGTTACCATTACCAGCTCACTAGATTTTTTCAATGGATCAATGAATATTTTTTGCAAAATACTTTCAGTGTTAGGATTTACGTGCACTTTAACCACTTCAGCCCCGGAAGTATTTGCACCCTTCCTGACCAGGCCATTTTTTGCGATTCGGCACTGCCTCCCTTTAACTGACAATCGCGCGGTCATGCAAAGCTGTACCCAAACAAAATTGACGTCCTTTTTTTCCCACAAATAGAGCTTTCTTTTGGTGGTATTTGATCACCTCTGTTCTGTTTTTATTTTTTGCGCTATAAACAAAAAAAGAGCGACAATTTAAAAAAAAAAAACACAATATTTTGTAGTTTTTGCTATAATAAATATCCCATTTTTTTTAAAATAATTGTTTCCTCAGTTTAGGCCGATACGTATTCTTCTACATATTTTTGGTAAAAAAAAAGATCACAATAAGCGTATATAGATTGGTTTGTGCAAAAGTTATAGCGTCTACAAAATAGGGGATAGATTTATGTCATTTTTATTATTATTATTTTTTTCACTAGTAATGGCAGCGATCTGCGATTTTTATCGGGATTGCGATATTGCGGCGATCAGATTGGACACGTATGACACTATTTTGGGACAATTGACATTTATACTGTGATCAGAGCTAAAAATAGCCACTGATTACTGTATAAATGACATTGGCAGGGAAGGGGTTAACACTAGGGGGCGATTAAGGGGTTAACTGTGTTCCCTGGGTGTGTTCTAACTGTAGGGGGGATGGGACTCACTAGGGGAGGAGAGAGATTGGTGTTCATACTTAGTATGAACAAACAATCTCTCTCCTCTCCCCTGAGAGAAGCGGGATTTGTGTGTTAACACACACAGATACTGGTTCTCGCTCCGTCACGAGCGACCCCGGGTGCCCGTCGGTCATCGCGCATCGGCTCCGGGGACACGCGTCTGCTGTCATGTCTTAAAGGAGCAACGTACAGCTACCACGGCTAGTGGTTAAGGGTTTGTATTTTGCATGCAATAAACTATTTTGACCCTAAACTACTGCGCTTAAGTCACCAAGGAGGAAAATGATGTACTAGAAGCATTGACAGTAACATGTATTTGTCTGTAATGAGCCCCTTGTTTCGTCCGGAGGGAATTGCTATAGGGGTCAAGTCAATAAAGCTGGAGAAAATAACATTAGTGCAAAAGTGAAACTGTTGACGTTATCAAAATTTCGCCTTCCATATCGTGCATATTGGTGTATGGCCAATGGGCCAAAACTCTATTTCTCTTGTTTTATCTCTAGCTTTAATAACCACCCACCATAGTCAACAATCAAACATAGAAAACTATTTTCCAAGACCAAGCTGTAGGTCAGACGGTGCTTTCCTGCAACTTGACTCCAATGTTTAAATCGCTTGTAGGGCACTTTCAGCATCAACGTTCCCCATTACAAGAAGGAGAATAAAAATGTATGGTAATTTAAATAATAGCTGGTCCCAGAAGATTCATTTTTTCCTTTTAGGTCGTGCTAATGTTCCTGGACAGAACAACAGGCTTTCCGAAACTGGTGTCCCCTCCTCTGTGTATACACCAATCACCAAATTGGGTGGCCTCGTCATCCTTAATACTGTACAGCGATTCCTTCTCCTGCCTCTTCTCTGACCTTTCTGAGCGCGGCTCTTCACGTTATCCCTCCTCCAGATGGTCTCCATTTGCTTCGTGACACATGTCAAAATATTTCAGCTTTTTTTTTTTTTTTTTTACCCTCCCCAAGGATGAACACTTGGACAATTTTCTTGTCAGTTCCTCGAACGATACGAATCCCCCCATACTGAGAAACACATATTGGTTAGCGAACTATTTCCTGAATTACACTAAAGATGTTATAAGACATTAAAGTATCTGAAAAGACGTGGGGCAATTCCTACAATAGCGGTGTCATGTATACCCTGTCTGCCCAATTAAATTGTATTCAACGTTTATCATCATTACATGAGTGATGATTTCACTACTTTTTGTTATGAGTTTATTTATTTGAACTCACAGCTCCAGTTAAAACATATAAACTTCTTTTCAAGTGTATAGAATGGCTTGTAAAATCTTTTTGTTTGCCTGCATGGAATTTCCTTAGTTTGCCAATGACCATGTAATATGGCTACTGAAAGTGACCCGGTCACTTAAAAAAAAAGTCCAACGGGAGTGCCAAAGAAACATCCAAGAGTCCAAGGTTTTTAATGATAAAAATACAACATACAGGGATATACAATGTAATACTGACACATAATCACACACATAGGTTGGACTTGATGGACTTGTGTCTTTTTTCAACCTCACCTACTATGTAACTATGTAACTATGTATTTGTAGCGGAAAAATCCAGCACGTTTCGGGAACCAAGCACACTCACCCTTATTCAGGGTCTAGGAACCTTGACTTTGATTAAAGGGACGCAAGTAAGCAGATACCATTTAGACCGCTGCACTGTGATTTACTGCTTGGGACAGTTTCAGGAGGGCAGGTTAAGCCAGTGTTTGGTGGAGAGCCATTGTGCCCAGTGAAAACTTAGGCGGCCCTTACAAAATCTGAATTCAGCCCCCCCTGTTTTTTCTTGTGTTTGGACTAAAATAAAAGTGTCCATAAAAGCGCTCCCTGCTAGGAAGATAGTAAATAGGTACCTCTCATATTCCCCAGGAGGCCAAACCTTCCTGTAAATTGCTGAAAAAGTTTTCTAAAGTCTCTTTAGAAACCATCACTCCCAGGAGTGTTGGATTCTTGGCCCCCCACTCTGCTCACGGGTTCCTCCTGTGAACCCCTATATCACTACTCTATTCTGTGGTAATGTAGGGGTCAGCTGGAGGAACCACTGAACACAGCGAAGGACTAGCAGACACTACCAGAATTGAAACCAAAGGAAACTTCAGACTTTTTTGAGTAACTATTTACTATTTTCTTCATGGAGAACTCTTTTTATGACCACCAAGGAAAGCAACTGTTAGCAACACCTGTGCTTGTAATCACTAGAATAAACACCATTATAGGTCCAGTTCACATCTAGTCAGTTTATATTGTTTTCAATCTCAAGTCCTGATGAAGGGGAAATTTTGGACCCCCAAAACGAATTGAATATTCTTTTTCGATTGTCCCCCTGACCTTTACTGGAATAAAGTTGTATCTGGACATTTTAGCAGTGGTGTGGTGCTCAATTTCCATTTTTGTTGTATTGCACTACAAGTCAAGAAGACCGCAGAGATGTTCTGGGCAGGGGTCTCCAAACTTTTCAAACAAATGGTCAATTCTCTGTCCTTCAGATTTTGGGGGAGGGGGGGCATTGTGGACAGTGGGATTGAAAACATCTCTGGCCCAGCATCAGTTAAACATGGCCTCAGGCTTGGAGAAGTAGTGCCCTAACATTGGTATCAGCATGGCCTCAGGCTTGGCGGTCAGTAGGAGGAGAAGTAGTGCCCTAACATTGGTATTAGCAGGAGGAATAGTACCCAATCATTGGCATCAGTGGAAGAAAGAGTGCCCCATCATTAGTGTCAGTGGGAGGAATAGAACCACATTGTTGGTGTCAGTGGGAGGAATAGTGCCCCATCATTGATATTAGTGGGACAAATAATGCCCTATTATTAGTGTCATTGGCAGGAATTGTGCCCCACTGTTGGTGTCAGTGGAAGAAACAGGGCCCCATTGTTGGTGTCATTGTCAGGAATAGTGCCCCATCATTGATAGCAGTGGGAGCAATAGTGCCCTCTAATTGGTGTCAATGGCAAGAATTATGCCCCACTGTTGGTGTCAGTGGGATGAATGGTGCCTCATACCATTGGGAGAGGAATAGTGCCCCAAGGGCCATATAAAGGCTAGCAAAGGGCTGCATCTGGCCCTCAGGCCACAGTTTAGAGACCACTGCTCTAGTGTATAGAAACCTCCTGTCTGGGAACCAGATCATCTACATCAACATCAATACCTTAAGAAAAGACAGCAATCCCAATAAGATACCCTTACAGGTTCGGTGCCATTTTTTCCACTTTCCTTATCATTTCCAAGTCCATAGGTTTTTCTTGATGTGTGTCAAACCCACCTCCTGATACTTGGTGTGATCTCTACACAAGCGAAGCCTCCATTCCATTTAACAGCATAGTAGTTCCCTATGGAACTTACATATTAGGTTACTCAGTACTACTCTTGAACTTCCTTTTTTTTAGGAATGACTTATAGGCACTATTATTTCAACAAGACCACCATCAGCATGATTTGGAATTTCAGCTAGTATGCCAAAGACAATGGTAATTTCATCTATCTATCTATCTATCTATCTATCTATCTATCTATCTATCTATCTATCTATCTATCTATCTCAGCGTTTCTCAACTCCAGTCCCCAAGGCGCCCCAACAGGTCATGTTTTCAGGCTTCCCATTATTTTTCACAGTTGATTTCATCAGTTTCACTGCCTTAGTAATTACCACAGCCGTTTCATCTGAGGGAAATCCAGAAAACATGACCTGTTGGGGCACCTTGAGGACTGGAGTTGAGAAACACTGATCTATCTATCTATCTATCTATCTATCTATCTATCTATCTATCTATCTATCTATCTATCTATCTATCTATCTATCTATCTATCATCATCCATCCATCCATCCATCCATCCATCCATCCATCCATCCATCCATCCATCCATCCATCCATCCATCCATCATCATCTATCTATCTATCTATCTATCTATCTATCTATCTATCTATCTATAAGTTTACTGTTCACACAGACCATCTATCCATCATCCAGCCTTGAACTTGTGGACTCCGGGCAACAAACCTTCCTCCCCGCAACCTTGTCAGCTCTGTAATGCTGAACAGACTTTTCCTAATGAATGTATCCGTGCCCAGAATCAATCCCGGAGATGAGCAACATCCCAGAGGCACATGTGACTCAAACCCCTCAACTCCATGTCAGCAAGCCTCTCTTAGCCACCATTGTCTCTTTCCCCCCGAAGCGGCCGAGCAGGTATAGCCTTCGAATCCAAAATAAACACTTCCTTGGCTTCTCATTATTCCAGATAAAAAAAAAAAATAGAAACCCTTCTGTAAGAGCGGCTAGGCTAGCTATCGTGCCCTCTATCGCCTTTTTGCAGAGTGTAATCCACCAAATGCTTTCATGGTAACCTTAGACATCGGCGAGGCCTGATAACATCGTCAGGCCCCCGTGACACTCAGGAACTCGCAAGCATGGAGTTAATAATGCCGAGTTGGAGGAAAGAAAAGGGAGCTGGCAGAGGCAGATGAGGAATTGAATGAAAGAGGCTGGTGTGGCCATAATTAGGACCATCTGAGCTTCCTTAGAGAAGGATTAGGGGAAAGAGACAGGCCTCGCCCGCGAAGATTAGTTTCAATTAGATGGGCTGGAGGCGAAAGTCAGGACTTGGTGAAAGATTAAAACAAGGAGGTAGGGAGCGTTCCAGCACTCATGCTTTCGGGGGGCTTGGGATGACGGCTCTCTGCAAAATAACCAACTAATTCAAGGCAAACTTCTACATGGAAGTCGGGAAGGGTCATGTGACCGAATCCATGACTTTTTGCTTAGGCGTGTGGATGCCAGAACTTTCTATTTTAGATAAGGAAATGGCCAATTTTCATTGCATTCAGATGACCCCCCCGAAGCCATGGAGGATAAATGTTTCATTGAGAGGCTGATGTCACAACTGTGGTGGATAAGGCTACTAGAGTTACTTCACCTTAGATGTCCCATGTAATGAATTAACATACATTTTAAACCAAAACTCTTTTTTAGTTTTAGATGGAGTGTGAGAGTGTTAGGACCCCTGTCAGTTTTTTTTTTTTTTTTTTTTTTTAGCTGGAACATGCACAACAGACTCCTATTTTTTACATCCAGTATTGTGAAAGGCCACACCATTAATCAAGCTGTTTTGCTTTAGTGGGACTGCTCACATGTAACAAAAAAACCCCAAGGGGAGGCGGGTGTTGGGATCAGTCCGACTACATAAGAGGTCAACACCCATAGGTTAAGGAGTTTAAAGTGATATTTTACTAGAGATGTAAAAGATTAAGAAAGCCTACACATTTTGGGGGTTAGACGCTTCACTAGGGCTTACGCATTAAAGCCAAAAAAATTGTATATTTCAGCTTGTCAATTCTTAGATGTGGTGGATGCATTCGTTTTCTTTTTTCCTTTATTTTCATCTGGTGATTCTGACAGTCATTTCTTGATTTCCTTTACCAGACCAATCTGTCCAGAAAAAGAGGCAATTGGAGGGTTTAGATCAGTGGTCTCCAAACTGAGACCCGTGGGCCAGATGCGGCCCTTTGCTTACCGTTATCCAGCCCTTGGAGAATTGTTCCTCCACTGATATGAGGAACTATCCCTCCGACACCAACAATGAGGCACTATTCCTTTCACTGACACCAACAATGAGGCACCACTCCTTTCACTGACACTGTGACGGGAGTCACTTTGGGCGGGGGGGGCGTGGAACCCAGAATCCCTTGGAGAGGTTGGGAAACCCTTGTTTCAACTCCCCATGCACCTCCTATGTCTAAGTTACCCTGTGTCTATTAGGGGCACAGGGTGACCGAGAACCCCAGTCTGATCTGTACCAATCAGACTCGCTGTACAACCAAACTATTCCATTGTTCTATTGTGTCTGTCTGGCTTGAGAGAAAAGTATTATGGGATGTGTATGTGTGTTTGCTGTGAGGAGGGAGGGGTAATTCCTCCAACAGCTCGTCCTGCTGATTGGACAGTCTACCCGAGTGTTACCTGTCTTTCAATAAACAGTTCATGTTCAGCAGCCAAAACGAGTACTGCCTAGTTCTTGGTTGTCAGTGGTTGGAATATCTGATATCTATCTTCAGACTGGAGGAAACGGTATAGGATGAAAGCACTCAAGCGGAGCGTGGGACGTTTCGTTACAGACACCAACAGTTAGGCAGTATTTCTTCCACTGGCAGCAACAATGGAGCATTATTCCTTCCACTGACATCATTGATGGAGTATTAATTCCTTCCACTGACACCAATGATGGGGCACTATTCATTTCACTGTCAAAAATGATGGGGCACTATTCATTTCACTGTCACCAATGATGGGGCACTATTCATTTCACTGTCACCAATGATGGGGCACTATTCATTTCACTGTCACCAATGATGGGGCACTATTCATTTCACTGTCACCAAGGATGGGGCATAATTCCTCTCACTAACACCAGCAATGCAGCATTATTCCTTCCATTGATACCGATGATGGGGCATCTTTCACTGACACCAACGATAGCGCACTTTTCCTCTCACCATTATAAACGTTTGGGCAGTATTCCTTCCACTGAAATTGACTAAATTGACTAAATAAAACTAAATTGACTACTGACACTAGGGCATTTTCTTCTTCCACTTGTGCCCCCCCCCCCCCAAAGTCTGTAGGACATTAAACTGCCCCTCTGTCTCAAGAGTTTGAAGACCAATGGACACACGGAGCAGTGGCCCAGGAGCAAGCCTGCTCAGGTGCACCCACAGCTGATTGCTCTGGGCAGTAAGGAGGGGCCAAGAGCGCTGGTGAGCGACCCAAAAAAAGGAGGATTGGGGCTGCTCTGTGCAAAACTATTACACAGAGCAGGTAAGTATGGCATGTTTTTTTTTAAACTTGAGATGAGACTCAGCAAGACAAAAATTCTCTGCTGCTTATAAGAGGTTCCAGATGTGGTGACCTTGTGGATAGGTGACCCTTTTGCATTTCTACATCCACAAGTTTCACCTCGAAACTAGAATATCAGCATTTTATACTTTAGTTGAGGAAGTGGTCAAATTTTACTGCAGTCAGATGATCGTCTTAAAGCCACTGTGAATAACCTTTCATTGACTAACTAAAGTGAGAGCTCTACTATACAATAAGGATACTGGGAATATTTCAGTTTTATAAATATGGACCACTCGTAGACACCCCCCCCATTCTATATAGAAATGACCCTCATCTACCATGAATAAACAGTTTCCCTGAGAGCCAACAAAAATGATTTCACCAACAAGTCCCCTACAGCTTAGGTGCGGGTTATGGTGACTCCTGTGTTGCCATAAGGAGGGGAAATATAATTATGACCTTCTGCTTAAGAGGTTATGATCAGAGTTTTTTTTAAATTTAATTAAGGAATTGGAACAGAGACTCAGCCTGTATATAGCTCTCTTGAGAATCTCTGGGCATTCCTCATTTTTTCGAATAACGGGTCTCCCATTGGGTGGTATTGATACTGGTGTCCATTGGGAGGAACCATAGCACCCAGCGAGAGAAACATCCTTTGACACACCTGGAAGGATCAGTAAATATGAGAGCTGCCGCTGCTCCCTTCCTCTGAATATGTTAGTTGCTTGGCTGTATACTTATACTATAGTTTCAACACTGACCCAAAACAATCATACAGATAGAGACTTCTATTTTTACTCTAATTTGCATGTTTGTTCTGGGTCAGTATTAGGGATGAGCTTCGAGTTCGAGTCGAACTCATGTTCGACTCAAACATCGGCTGTTCGCCAGTTCGCCGAACAGCAAACAATTTGGGGTGTTCACGGCAAATTCGAAAGCCGCGGAACACCCTTTAAAAGTCTATGGGAGAAATTAAAAGTGCTAATTTTAAAGGCTTATATGCATGGTATTGTCATAAAAAGTGTTTGGGGACCTGGGTCCTGCCCCAGGGGACATGGATCAATGCAAAAAAAAGTTTTAAAAACGGCCATTTTTTCGGGAGCAGTGATTTTAATAATGCTTAAAGTGAAACAATAAAAGTGTAATATCCCTTTAAATTTCGTACCTGGGGGGTGTCTATAGTATGCCTGTAAAGGGGCGCATGTTTCCCGTGTTTAGAACAGTCTGACAGCAAAATGACATTTCAAAGAAAAAAAAGTCATTTAAAACTACTCACGGCTATAATGAATTGCCGGTCCGACAATACACATAAAAGTTCATTGATAAAAACGGCATGGGAATTCCCCACAGGGGAACCCCAAACCAAAATTTTTAAAAAAATGATGTGGGGGGTCCCCCTAAATTCCATACCAGGCCCTTCAGGTCTGGTATGGATATTAAGGGGAACCCCCGGCCAAAATTAAAAAAAAAAAATTGCGTGGGGTCCCCCTCAAAATCTATACCAGACCCTTTTAGGTCTGGTATGGATTTTAAGGGGAACCCTGCACCAAAATTTAAAAAAAATGGCGTGGGGTCCCCCCAAAAATCCATACCAGACCCTTATCCGAGCACACAACCTGGCAGGCCACAGGAAAAGAGGGCTGGACGAGAGAGCGCCCCCCTCCTGAACCGTACCAGGCCACATACCCTCAACATTGGGAGGGTGCTTTGGGGTAGCCCCCATGTTGATGGGGACAAGGGCCTCATCCCCACAACCCTTGCCTGGTGGTTGTGGGGGTCTGCGGGCGGGGGGCTTATCGGAATCTGGAAGCCCCCTTTAACAAGAGGACCCCCAGATCCCGGCCCTCCCCCCTGTGTGAAATGGTAAGGGGGTACCCCTACCATTTCACAAAAAAACTGTCAAAAATGTTAAAAATGACAAGAGACAGTTTTTGACAATTCCTTTATTTAAATGCTTCTTCTTTCTTCTATCTTCTTTCTTCTATCTTCTATCTTCGTTCGGTTTTCTTCTTCTTCTGGTTCTTCTGGTTGTTCTGGTTCTTCCTCCGGTGTTCTCGTCCGGCATCTTCCTCCTCGGCGTCGGCGTTCCTTCTTCTCCTCGGGCCGCTCCGCATCCGTGATGGCATAGAGGGAGGCTCCAGCTGTGTGACGCTTCTCCTCTTCGTTCTTAAATAACAGGGGGCGGGGCCATCCGGTGACCCCGCCCCCCCCGACGCACGGGGACTTGATGGGGACTTCCCTGTGGCATTCCCCGTGACGTCAGAGGGGTGCGGGGTCACCTGTTACATAACCCCGCCCCCTTCTGACGGGGACAAGGTGTTTTGGGGGGCTACCCCAAAGCACCCTCCCAATGTTGAGGGTATGTGGCCTGGTACGGTTCAGGGGGGGCGCTCTCTCGTCCCCCCTCTTTTCTGCCTTTTCTGCCAGGTTGCGTGCTCGGATAAGGGTCTGGTATGGATTTTTGGGGGGAACCCACGCCATTTTTTAAAAATATTTTGGCGCGGGATTCCTCTTAAAATCCATGCCAGACCTGAAGGGTCTGGTATAGATTTTGAGGGGGACCCCACGCCATTATTTTTTTTTAAATTTTGGCCGGGGCTCCCCTTAATATCCATACCAGACCTGAAGGGCCTGGTATGAAATTTAAGGGGACCCCCACGTAAATTTTTTTTTTAAATTTTGGTTCGGGGTTCCCCTGTGGGGAATTCCCATGCCGTTGTTATCAATGAACTTTTATGTGTATTGTCGGACCGGCAATTCATTAATAGCCGCGAGTAGTTTTAAATGACTTTTTTTCCTTTGAAATGTCATTTTGCTGTCAGACTGTTCTAAACACGGGAAACATGCGCCCCTTTACAGGCATACTATAGACACCCCCCAGGTACGAAATTTAAAGGGATATTACACTTTTATTATTTCACTTTAAGCATTATTAAAATCACTGCTCCCGAAAAAACGGCCGTTTTTAAAACTTTTTTTTGCATTGATCCATGTCCCCTGGGGCAGGACCCAGGTCCCCAAACACTTTTTATGACAATAACTTGCATATAAGCCTTTAAAATTAAAAACTTTTGATTATTCATGTTCGTGTCCCATAGACTTTAACGGTGTTCGCGTGTTCGAACAAATTTTTTGCCTGTTCACAAGTTCTGGTGCGAACCGAACCGGGGGGTGTTGGGCTCATCCCTAGTCAGTATTAAAGCCAAGGGTTCTGCATGCTGGCCAGACAACTAGCATTTATAGCTTAGCAATGACAGCTTCCGGGTTTCTCTCATGACAGATCTCCAAGAAAACCAAAAGTCCTTAATAGGCAGTGGGGCTGCTTTTATGCTGCAAGGATTAACTGCTCTGTCTAGGGCAGAGGTCTCCAAACTGTGGCCCAAGGGTCGGATGTGGCCCTTTGCTTGCCCTTATCCAGCCCTTGGGGCACCACTCCATCAACTGATACCAATGATGGTGCATTGTTTTCATCCACTGATGCCAAGGTATTTTCTGCTCCCACTGGCCACAGTCTGGCCCCCTTAAAGCCTGAAGGACAGTAAACTGGCCCTTTGCTTTAAACAAAATTGGAGACCCCTGGTTTAGGGTATGGGAAAAGCCTGTGATTCAGTGTGTAAAAATAAAAAACATCAAAATAGAACCAAAAAAGTGTATGTGAACACACACACACTCAAAAAAGTGCACTTAGGGTGTGTCATATGCTCCCCATCCAAAAGAGGAAGGACCCTTCCCTGACCCCCTGGGGTGCAAGACTCCTGACGAAGGAATGGCACACTCAGGTCCACCTAGTCAAAAGGCCTCCCCATTGTTGGATACCACTGAGTACTAGGTGAGGAGCTCTGCCGAACAGAGACCCCCAAGAGAGGGGAGGAAGGAACATAAGGACCACATAACTTCCCCCTAGACTTCAGGGTAGGTCTGAAGGCCCCCACCTACCATCCTGTGAAATGAAGAAGACACAGATATAAAGTGGAGGTGACACACACATGGAGAGCAAAATAATTTAAAAAAATCCACTTCTACTTACCATAAACACAAAAATATAGTGCTACAACCCCTATATTCCATGTGAAACATAGCAAACACCTGCTACGCCAAGACCACAGCCGGACAAGCTGTCTAGTCAACATCCACAAATCAAAAGGTTGGCACCCAGGCGTACGATGCGCATAAAATCTTCTTTATTTCTTACCCATAAAGATACAAAAGGATCCAGTACATGAACTGAAGCTGACGCGTTTCTACCCTTACATGCCTTAGTCATAGCCAAAGGTTACGACTAAGGCCCGTAAGGACAGAAACACTTCTACCTACAGTACCTGATGCTCAGCTACTCAGGCAGAATGTGCTCTCCTACACACAGGCAGTGGACTGTCCCTCTTGGTGCTCACATCCAATGCAGGAAGAGCAGTGACAGAATTTATTAAGTGACAGTAGATCTCTTTCTAATCAATGTGTCCCTTGACCATCTGATAACAGTCAAAGAAACCTTAACCTCCGGGCAATACATCCTTCTTACAAGGTCGAGAGGGCAGCTTTTACCCAACACTATTCAGCAGAAAGATCCTTTTCTAGCCCAACTTGCCCCAGATATCCACTTCACCAGATAGCTTGGGCCCCTATCACATGCCCCAGCCTGAGGCAAGACCAAAATGAAAAGACACTCTTAATGCATAGCCTACCAAGAAAAATCCCAGGAGGAGAGGGAACACTCCAGAAGGTTGCCCTAAATATTTATCTTCCAAACCATACTTGTGAACAAGGATTGTAGGGAGTGGTTGAGACAGATAAATATTCATACTTCAATGTGTGTTCTACCCGCTCTAATTACTGGAACCTCCTTCACAGTAACAGGCAGAATTAATCATCCCACTGAGCTTAGGGAACATACAGAGCCTACAAAAAGGTAAATAGCAGCTAAGGCTTGCTACAGCCTAGCAACAACACTCACAACACATCAGCATAGGGAAGGGTTGCTTCACTATGATAGTCTGACTGTCTCTGGCTTCATATTTAAAGTGTTACTAAACCCAGTAATATGAAAATAGGTCACCCCCCCCACCTGCAGTGCCCACAGCTTATAAATCTTCTTTTTAAATTAAAATACTGCCACTATATACTTTTTTTGGCTGATCTGTATACCACGGTCACATGATAAACTGCGGGGCCTGCCCAAGTGCTGAGTGTTCAGGTAGGGGGAGATTTCCACTACAGCTTGTGTCCTCATGCTGTTATGGGAGGCAGATCATCCATCAATCAAGATGCAACATTCCCACCCACTGTGTTCTTTTTAAGTTACTGGGCATGGAGGTGAAGAGGGACTGGGCTGTCATTTAGGATCTGCAATCAAATGTGTGATGTCAATACCATGTGACCGGAAAAGCTCAGCTCAACAAGGAAATGTTCTCTCCACCAATAGAGGCCAAACTGAGCATGTGCAGCTTTACTACTCTGACTGTGTTTTATCTGGCCTTGCCGAGAGAGACCCTGCAGGAGGGGGAGGATCTGTCCATACGGAATCAAAGAGCCTTTTTACACAATGCAGAGAATTAACCTCTTAAGTTCCACAGTGAGTATAACAAGCATGCTATTCTGCATATACACACTGATTTTACTGTCGTGTGTTTAGTAACATTTTAAGCACTTCTATCTTCCCTTCCACTGTCCAATGACGCTGCTTCAGTGGCCAGTAGGTGCCTTCTCATTGGACAGAGAAATGGCAGTTGGTTGAGTTTAGCTGCAAAGCTTTGGAAAGTCAGGACCCAGTAATGAAGAAAAACGATACCAAAGAGGGACAATTACAATTACAGCATGTACAGGTTTTCAATGCTGTACAAGTTCACGCTGTAATAGATTCTTAAAGTAGAGTTCCACCCACTTTTACAACTCTTCAGCATCCCTCACTAAACTGTGCACTGTAAACAAATTGGATATATTTTTATTTTTTTTCTCAGCACCTACTGTATATCTGCTGTATTCATTTTTCACTTCCTCCTCCCTGGCCGCAGCCCATCGCATCATTTCCTGTTTGCAATGCCTTCTGGGAAGGGGCGGGAACTTTCTCTGATACTGCCATTGCTATGGAAACCTGACCTGAAACCTATTACACTGCTTGTGCTGCACTGAGCATGTGCGAGATCTGCAAGGATGAGATCCAAGAAGAAATACAGTCTGGCTTCAGATGCCCACACTTAAGATGGCCACGGCCTGCTGTAAGTTTATAAAATAACAAACTACTGCTATAAACTAACAAAACAGACCTTAGTTTACAGACTAACTTTACTAGAATACATTAAGCTTGTGTATTATAGGGGTATATTTATTTAAAAAGTATAATTTCGGCCGGAACACCACTTTAAGTCACTCTTAAATATTGTATACAGTGCCTTAAGAAAGTATTCATACCCCTTGAAAAAAAGTTTTACTAGTCATTCTTGCCCAGTGAAACCATTTAATGTCAATGAACAGCTTTTTATAGATATGGGGACTTTTACATGTACAGTGCTTTGAAAAAGTATTCATACCCCTTGTCATTTTTCATGGTCATGTCATCATTCATGTTACAACCAAAAATGTAAATGTATTTTATTGGGATTTTATGTGAAAGACCAACACAAAGTGGCACATAATTGTGAAGTGGAAGGAAAATGATAAATGGTTTTCAACATTTTTACAAACAAATATCTGAAAAGTGTGGGGGGCATTTATATTCAGCCCAGTTTACTCTGATACCCCTAACTAAATTCTAGTGGAACCAATTGTCTTCAGAAGTCACCTAATTAGTAAATAAGAGCCCACCTGTGTGTAATTTAATCTCAGTATAAATACAGCTTTTCTGTGAAGCCCTCAGAGGTTTGTTAGAGAACCTTAGTGAACAAACAGCACCATGAAGGCCAAGGAACACACCAGACAGGTCAGGGATAAAGTTGTGGAGAAGTTTAAAGCAGGGTTAGATCTGCTCTGTTCAATCCATCATCCCAAAAATGGAAAGAGTATGTTACAACTGCAAACCTACCAAGACATGGCCGTCCACCTAAACTGACCGGCCGGGCAAGGAGAGCCTTCATCAGAGAAGAGCCAAGAGGTCCATGATAACTCTGGAGGAGCTGCAGAGATCCACAGCTCAGGTGGGAGAATCTGTCCACAGGACAACTATTAGTCGTATTCTCCACAAATCTGGCTCTTATGGAAGAGTGGCAAGAAGAAAGACATTGTTGAAAGAAAGCCATAAGAAGTCCTGTTTGCAGTTTGTGAGGGACACAGCAAACATGTGGAAGAAGGTGCTCTGGTCAGATGAGACCAAAATTGAACTTTTTGGCCTAAAAGCAAAACGCTATGTGTGGCGGAAAACTAACACTGCACATCACCCTGAACACACCATCCCCACTGTGAAACATGGTGGTGACACCATCATCTTGTGGGGATGCTTTTCTTCAGCAGGGACAGGGAAGCTGATCAGAGTTGATGGAAGACGGATAGAGCCAAATACAGAACAATCTTAGAAGAAAACCTGAAAAAGACTTGGGACTGGGGTGGAGGTTCACCTTCCAGCAGGACAATGACCCTAAACATACAGCCAGAGCTACAATGGAATCATTTAGATGATAATATATTCATGTGTTAGAATGGCCCAGTCGAAGTCCAGACCTAAATCCAACTGAGAATCTGTGGCAAGACTTGAAAATTGCTCATCACAGGGCAAGAATGACTAGTAAATCTTTTTTTCCTTCCAGAAACATACACCTCCAGCACCCTCTAGTATGTGCGCTAGATGTAAATAGGTTTGATGTTAGAGTGGGTGTAATGGAAATTAGTAAGTTCTGCACACAATTGTATTCTATTTTATATGTATTGCACACTGCCCTCACTGTGCACACGGCATTAATAATGTTTTCAGTACAAGTTTACATTCTTTCGAGTCCTGATTAGAATTAGCCTGCCTATGTAAAGCCCCTTGTTACCATGAACGCACAATTGTAATATTAATGTGATACCTACGTAATCGTGTATAAAAACCTTCAATTGCGTTATAATAAAGCAGAACAGTTATTTGGAAAGATGCTGAGCGTATTGTTTGTGTCTGTTCCCTACTGCAGTAGTTATTATTAATTTGGAGCAACTAATCAATATGAGGATAGGAGTTGCTTATCTATAAAATGTCCAGCTGATGGGCAAAACATAGTAGTTAGCTCAGGGCTAAGCCTGAGCTGTGTAATCTGGGTCAGGGTTAGTTTAGGTCAGGGCTGGATGACTCATCTGGCAGCTCTCTCTGGCACTTCCCCCTGGTCTGGAAGTTTGTAGAAACTTCTAGAACTGGATGGTGGGAGCGAGGAGGGGCTTCGAAGAATATTTATGAGGACCTGAGCCAATCCCCAGTAAAAGGAGCTAAAAGGGGGCAACCCACCTCATAAATAGGCATGAGTCATGCCAGCAGGGGCAGTCGGGTAGAAGATGGAGATGGGGTGCTCAGGAGGCTGTCGGTGGCCCTTGAGGGTGCTCCCTAGTCTGGGGGGGGGGGCACTGGTGATTGGTTGGGTGTTATGTCTGCAGCCTGTGCAGTGATTGGCCAACTCAGTAAGGTAGAGCGCCTGTCAGTCCTGGGCACAGTCACATTGACCTCTCTCCCTTTTGCTGAGTGTGCCTGGTGATCGTCCGACATGGAGATACTGCTGGGGGGTCCTGTGTAATGATGGGGGTAGTATGGGGGAAGGGTCTTGTGTAATGATGGGGGTAGTATGGGGGAGGGGTCCTGTGTAATGATGGAGGTGGGGGTCCTGTGTGACAATGGTGGTAGTATGGGGGAGGGGGTCCTGTGTAATGTGAGAGCGAACTTGCATGGGGGGGGGCAGGAAAATGTTTGCCGAGGGTCCAATCGATATTAAAGAAGGCCCTGTTGGAAGAGTTGTCCCTGAATTCTGAAGTCAAATGGGCATCCCATACCCTCCCATCCCTATCCAAGTTATTATCCCTCAAAACAAAAAAGTCTCTGTTCTCTGACTCAAGTGTGCCTGTGAAGACTTGGTGTGCCTGGCCGTGCAAGGTGGGGGATCCCAGTTTACTTGCGGCTCCTCAGGGGGTGCACTACACACCCATAAATGGTTCCATTAGTTGAAGATTTGCCAATGCAAGGGGGTTAGGGATATCAAGCAAACTCCCCTGGTGCTGGCTTAAATTTAGGGGGGAATTTAAATATATTTCCAAAATACAAATCTACCTACAACTCAGCAATAAAGGTAAACAGTGGGGCTGAGAAAATAAATAAAGAAAGAAAATAAAAAGCACCCAGTGAAAAAAACTTGCATGCAATCAAATATAGTCCAAAATAAACATTTCCATAGCTGGATTAACAACAGTCCATTAAAAATCAATCATGGTACAGTAAAACCTTGGATTTCGAGCATATTTAATTCCAGAAACATGCTTGTAATCCAAAGCACTTGTATATCAAAGTGAATTTCCCCATAAGAAATAATGGAAACTCTGGCTGATGTGCAGCTGTGCCCTGACGCGTTTCGTCATTACGACTTTGCACAGTTTGCACCATACAATCAATGTTACAGGGTACACAAATACAATTTTCCACAAGGTTAATCATATAACCATGCCACCATGATTAACAATATAAGGATGTTAAACTAATAATATGCTCCTGTTAACACTGCATATTAAAATTAATAAAACAAAAGTATAATAAGAAAACAAGCTGGAAACCTCCTAGATATAAATAAAAAACATTAAATCTGTATATAATCCCCATCGTAATCAAAGTATGTAACACACAGTCACCTATACTAACAGGTGTGAAACGTGAACTAAAGATTCAGTAATTATTTATAAAACAATTTAAGTCTCACTCTATTTTAACCCATTAGGTGCCAGACTCTTCATTAAAAAAATCCATTTAGTTTCCCTTTGGGATAAATCCCTCACCCGGTTGGACCCCCTCCACAATGGATATACAGTACACAACCTATCCCACAAAATTGCAGCAAAGTGGGATCCCTATTTTGCTTCTCCCTAAAATCAAGGGACACACTATATTTCCTAAAACCATTCATTATGTTGGCCACATGTTCCGCTATACGTACCCACAAAAGTCATTTAGTCCTTCCTACATAATATAGACCACATGGGCACCACAGTAGGTACACCACATGGGACGTATTACATGTAATAAATTCAACAATAGTAAATGATCTACCCTCCATATTAGTGTCCCCTATTACTAGTTTGTACTGTCCTACATGAAATAAACTTTCTACATGAATAAAATCCTTTTTTGTCAATATGAATTTTTTCTTGCCTTCAAGTGCATCAAGGATTTTCTTCACTACCCGATCTCCAAAATTGGGGGCTTTTCTATAGATACATTTGGGACGATCCGGTAAAATTGGTCCCAAATCTTTACCCATACACAAGATGTACCAATATTTCTTAAAGATCTCCTCTACTTCCCTATACTGATAATGGAAATTGGAGATAAATCACCATTGATGTTGTTCTGACTGGATAGTATGATATTTGTTCCTTATGCACTGATCTCTAGAAAGAGCACCAACCTCATTGATTGTTCTTTCCAACACCTCAGCATTGTAACCTTTTTTGTACGAATTTTACTTTTAGGTGATTTGCTTGCCCATAGTAGTCCTCCTGTTTACTACAATTACGTTTCACCCGCATCATCTGGCCTTTTAGTATATTTTTAATCCACACCGGATGATGCCCACTATTGACTGACAGGCAGCTGTTCCAGTCCATAGGTTTAAAATAAACCTTCGTAGTCAGTGCTGAGCCCAACCTCTCAATGGTGACGTCCAGAAAGTGTATGCATAGCATGAATCTATCCATGGCCACCGCGGCCACTCCCTATTCAGGCGTCCGGTCCCTTTTAGGACGCTGGGCGCCTGTACAGCGGCGGGGGTGTTTTTTTGAAGCACCTGATTAAAGCCATAGGCTCTAATAGGCTTCAAAATAGGGTGGACTCGGAGCGCAGAGCATTGCCCTCGGAGCCCACCCAGATGTGTTAGAAAAGCAAATTAATATTCGCTTTTTCTAACACTGAACCGCCTCTCCGCCAATCCGGAAGCGCGGGTCTAATACCCGTCACCTGATTGGCTGAAAGGACAGGCGCTCCTATTGGACCCCTGGTAGGAAAAAGGAAGAGATGTATGGAGGACACAGCTCGCAGCTGCCTGACCCGCTGCCCCTCCCACAGCTCGCCGCCGTCACCCGCCACCAAGATGGGTGCCGATCAGACAGTGAGTGGGTGGATGGGGGAGGTTACAGTGGCTAAATTTGATGGGCACAGTGGCTGCATTTGATGAGCACAGTGGCTGCATTTGATGAGCACAGTGGCTGCAATTGATGGGCACAGTGCCTACAATTGATGGGCACAGTGGCTGCAATTGATGGGCACAATGGCTGCATTTGATGGGCACAGTGGCTGCTTTTGATGGGCACAGTGGCTGCAATTGATGGGCACATGGGCTGTATTTGATGGGCACAATGGCTGCATTTGATGGACACAGTGAGGCTGCAATTGATATTTTTTTTCTAGTATTTTTCATTTTGTTTGCGCCCCCTCCCAAAAATTTTGAGGACCAGGTGCCACTGGCTGCATCCCTACCTCTGCAATGTGTTACTACACTACTATTACCTCCCCTTATCCTGGGGAAGATTTATTTTTGATGCATCCCTGTGAGATTTATTATTCTTTCCTTCAATAAAACATTTGAACAAGAAAATGTGCCAATCCTCCATAAATAAGTTGGCGGGGCTGGGTGAAAATTTTGCACCCATAGCCACACCAACCTGATGAGTGTAGAATTGTCCCTGTATAATTGCGTGAAATACAAAAATGCAACACTTTACCTAAAAAAAAAAAATTTCTGTGTATGCGGAATATCTTCACATTTACTCAAGGCCCAATTTAGATTTAATGAATCACTCTCTTTTGTGCAGTGCCAGGATCAAGTTGTGATAGACTCACCCGGGACAGAGGCTTTTGGAGGGGACTGAATGCTAGCCTCTTGCCTACCAACTATGGGCCCTGGCATTTGAGGGATCTACAAGCATTTAGGATGATGTTCTGTTATGTAATGCAAAAAGACATTATTAAAAAGGCCATGGTGGTCTCTGCCAGCTTGGGACTCATAGCTAATGTTGATGTCATCAGCAAGCCATCTGTCTGGGGTCGCCTGCTATAGTGTGTTTATTGAAAGTAGTTCTCCTGCTATTGTATGAAGGTATTCTGTGTTTATACTTATGATAATGTCTATTGCACTGTGTGAAGCTCGGTGACAGCAAGTCTGACCTGTAGCGAGATCTTGATAAATCAAAGCATTGTCTAGGTGTGAAGTCCCATTCACCTATTGTTTCTGTCTGGGTGGGTGAATCATCCAGGTGAATAATTAACGTAATGTTTATAGTATATGTCTGTTGTTTTATTTATTATCTTTTGTGCAGTTTGTATTGTTACGGTAATATGATCAGGAGGGGGGATGTCCTCCTGTGGTGTATATATTTTGTATAAGTTTGTTCAAATAAATGTGTTCCATCTTTGCAGCCAAACGAGTCCTGCCTCGGTCTTGGTTGCAATATGCGGCTATAATATCTGTACTCTGATGTTCAGACTGGAAGGAAGCAGGTATACTGACGGAAGTACTTGAGTGGGAGTTTAATCAGATCCTTAGGAGAATATTTCCAAAATGTCCAATCCTTAGTTCCCCCAGGAAAGGGTCTAGGAGTCTGGCGTTGTCAGTTTGTAGGCAGGGCCATTAAGAATGTGGGAATAACCTACCACTAACAGGCCTCTTGTCCCCTTTTACATTAGTGTCCCTGTTCCCTGAGGGAGCATATAATATGTACACTTGACCAGCACATGTACATGACTGCGGGCGGTCCGGCACTTACCCGCTCGTGTGGCGGGCTGTGGTGTCCTCTCCTCCTTTCCTGGAGTGTGGGCAGCGGCAGCTCCAGTGCCCGCTCCTCAAGCTTGTGTCTTGTGTCTTGTGTCAAGCTTGTGTCTCCTTTTTCGCCAAAGTGCTAGGCATCCAATAGGATCGCCTGACGCTTTGGCCAATCGGGAAACAGGTTTCATGTCCTGCCTCCTGATTGGCGGGGAGGAACTTTAGTGTGGAAATAACGAAAATTTATTCGCTATCGTCACACAACAGGGTGGGATCTGAGCGCAATGCTCTGCGCTCCAAGGCCACCCTTTTTGGAAGCCTATTAGAGCTTCTGACTCGGGTGCTTCAAAAAAACACCCACCCCACATTGGAATCCATAGTCCGGTGCCCTGATATGTAGATCAGGGGTCCGGAAGCATAGATAGGGGAGGCGGTGCCCGTGCGCCCTCTATGGACAGGCCGCCACTGCAATTCACCCTGCAACCTTCCCTGTAAACCAGGTAAAAGTTCCTAAGGCCCCCTTTTGTGGGGGGGAGGGGTCTTGCTGACACTTATGCCCCATACACACGGTCGGACTTTGTTCGGACATTCCGACAACAAAATCCTAGGATTTTTTCCGACGGATGTTGGCTCAAACTTGTCTTGCATACACACGGTCACACAAAGTTGTCGGAAAATCCGATCGTTCTAAACGCGGTGACGTAAAACACGTACGTTGGGACTATAAACGGGGCAGTGGCCAATAGCTTTCATCTCTTTATTTATTCTGAGCATGCGTGCCACTTTGTCCGTCGGATTTGTGTATACACGATCGGAATTTCCGACAACAGATTTTGTTGTCGGAAAATTTTAGATCCTGCTCTCAAACTTTGTGTGTCGGAAAATCCGATGGAAAATGTGTGATGGAGCCCACACACGGTCGGAATTTTCGACAATAAGGTCCTATCACACATTTTCCGTCGGAAAATCCGACCGTGTGTACGGGGCATTAGTGTTCATACAACTTGGGAGGGGGGGGGGGGGGCAGTTTGGCACATTCACCCTATGTTTATATTGAGGAAACTAAAGAAAACTTGACTCTATTTTTTTGATTTTTTTTTTAAACATTATGTTATGTATTTTTCATGTTCCAATCCAAGTTTAATTTGTAGTAATGCTGTATATAACCAGTGGCCATTTCAAGAGGTCACCTCTAGCTGGAGTAATTGTCATGTTTGACATCAGTGGCAGCTGGTGCTCAATTTTCTTGGGGGGGCAGCCCCCTCCCACCTCGCCCCTAGCGCTCGGCTGATCAATCGCCACTCTCCCCCCCATGGCTTGATCGCCGCCCGTCGCCCGCCAGGCCTCCTGCCAGCCCCGCACTTACCCCATCCGGCTTCCCCCTCTACGTCTCCTCCCAAGTCCCAGTAGATGCTTCTCCTCCTGGCCAATCAGGACTTAGGGCTCACGGCCAATCCGGTCTTAGGACTTCCGGCCAATGGGGTCTCAGGACACACTTCATGATTAGCTGGGAGGAGAAACAGGAAGACAATAGCGAATATTAATTCGCTATTGTCACACAACTGGGTGGGCTCGAGGAACAGTGCTCTGCACCCTGAGCCCACCCTTGTTTGAAGCCAATTAGAGCCTCCGGCTCTAATCAATAAGAAAAAACCCCATTGGAATCCATGTGTCCGGCACCCTGCATGTAGATTAGGGGCCAGGCGCATGGATTAGGGGGGCGGCGCCCCTGCGCCCCCCTGTTTGGACGTACCACTGCTGCTTATAGCTGGAGTAATTTTCATGGTTGACATACTCCATTGTTGCACTTTTTTAAACAACGTTTACTTTAAAGAAATATATATATATATATATATTTTTAAAAGTTCTTAATGTTAAATTTCAGCCGATGTTTGCATTTAATTTGCACTGCGCGTCATGCCTTTTTAAATTCAATAATAAAAAAAAAAAATACTTGTGTGCTCATGATGTATAATGCTACATTTTTGTGTGTCCACTGCTGGTGGAATAGTGTCAACTTTCTGTGGGTCCTCTGAGGGTGGAATTGTACTTCTTCCTGTGGGTCTTCTGTGGGTGGAATAGTACCCTTCCTGTGGGTCTTCTGTGGGTGGAATAGTACCCTTCCTGTGGGTCTTCTGTGGGTGGAATAGTACCCTTCCTGTGGGTCTTCTGTGGGTGGAATAGTACCCCTTCATGTGGGTCTTCTATGGGTGGAATAGTACCCCTTCCTGTGGATCTTCTCTGGGTGGAACAGTACCCCTTCCTGTGGGTCTTCTGTGGGTGGAATAGTACCCCTTCCCGTGGGTGTTCTGTGGGTGGAATAGTACCCCTTCCTGTGGGTCTTCTGTGGGTTGAATTTGGCTTTGATTGGGTAGAATGCCCCTTTCTGAGGGTTTGAATAGGCCCCTCTTTCTGCTACTCCTGGTTACCACAACCAAAAGGGTGGTGTTAAATAGGGATGAGCTTCGTGTTCGAGTCGAACCCATGTTCGACTCGAACATCGGCTGTTCGACCGTCCGTCGAATTGCAAACGTTATGGGCCGTTCGCGCCAAATTCGTGTGGCGCGTCACGGCCCATAATTCACTGCGGCATCGCAGTGCATTGCTGGCTGATGATTGGCCAAGCATGCACTATGACCCGCATGCTTGGCCAATCACAGCGCCGTCAGTAGAGAGAGCTGTAATTGGCCAAAGCCAGGGTGGCTTTGGCCAATTATGGCTCAGGGGATTTAGTACACGCCCCACACTATATAAGGCCACCTGCACGGCGGCCCTGTGTAGTGTGTGTTCCGGTGTGCTGAGAGAGAGAGAGAGAGAGAGACAGTGTCATTTGATTTGAGTTAGATAGATTAGGCAGAACAGTCAGTCAGTTAGCTGCACTTACAGTGTATTGTGTATATATATGCATCCCAGGTGTTGCATATATATATATACACTGTATTCAGTTTAGCTAGATCCGTTCCTGTTATCTTCTATCTAGACTATTTACATTTGGTGCAGTGCGTCCTGCTCACAGTGTTCAGCTAGATCCGTTCCTGCTATTTACATTTAGTGCAGTGCGTCCTGCTCACAGTGTTCAGCTAGATCTGTTCCTGCTATTTACATTTAGTGCAGTCAGTGCGTCCTGCTCACAGTGTTCAGCTAGATCTGTTCCTGCTATTTACATTTAGTGCAGTCAGTGCGTCCTGCTCACAGTGTTCAGCTAGATCCGTTCCAGTAGAGCCCGGAACAGCAGCATGCAATGCCTAGGTGCAGGGCGTGCATGACTTTGGTAGCAGTGGGGTTAACCAAGCTGGTAGGAGGGGTTGGAGTTAGCCGAGGGGGAGGTATTAAGGGAAGCCTTAAATTGGTAATCCCGCCCTGGGGGAGTAACAGAAGAGTGGAGGAAAGTTCAGAGCAGCATGGCAGAGATGGAGGAAATGATGGAGCAGCTGAAGGCAGAAGCGGCAGTGAGAGGGGCGGCCTGGCTACAGGAGACGATCGCGGAGGCCATCCAGAGAGCGGGGCCAGCTCCGAGCGGGGGTGAGATCTGCACCAGCAGGGCGCGGCGTTCACGGCCACCTGAGCGGTTCTCCCCTGAACAGCGGAGGACGGATCAGCGGCAGCCTGGGGGTCCGGTCGGACTCCCGGTGGGCCCACCGGCGAAGCGAATGGCGGGAGGAGCAAGCGGAGGAGCGAGGGGGTCCTCAGCACAGCGGCCTGGAAGTGGAGGGGCCCGGGGAGCAGCGGTGCGGCCTAGAACCAGAGCGGAGGCGAGCGCAAGCCCCGCCCCCAGAAAAAGTATGGAGGAAGCACGGAGAGGAGCACATGGAGGGAGGCCTGGGCCTGCAGTTTCCGCGGCAGGGCATCACAGGAGGAGCGATCGGGGTCGGCCTGTTAGGGCAGCTAACCCGAACATCAGCAGGGCTGAGGCACAGCACGCCGGCCCAGGAAAAGCGAAGCAGAAGTCGGATGGCCGGAGAGATGCGCGGAGGCGGGGACAGCAAGGCCAAGCTCCGGCGGCAGCCACGGTGTCCAGGCCGGGTGGGCCCTCATCATCAGAAGAGGAGGTGGAGGAGCGCCATACAGCCCAAGAGTGGTCCGAGTCAGAGGAGGAGCCGAACCCGCCGTCCAGGAGCACAACAGCGGTGGACACCAGAGGGTCGGCTGATGAGGTTACGCCTGTGCAGCCGGGTGAGTCACATGTTACACCATTTAATCGTGTTATACCTAGTACGGGGCCCAGTGGGGTAGGTACGAGCGGGGTTCATGGTGTAGAGGGAACGGAGGGAGGCAGGGAGTCCTCTGGTCTACTGGGTTTCTTGGCAGGCATAAAGGAGCTGGTAAAAAGATTTGAGACTCCCGCAGGACCGGTGGCATCTTGGATACCGCCGGTCGGGGGTGCTGGGACATCAGGAATAGCGGCAGTGGGCACGGGAGCGGTGGCAGCACCCGTGGCGGTTGTACCGGTGAATGAGAGCACGCAAGGGACGGCAAAAACGGCGGCGGTGGTTGAGGCTGCGGGTAGGCAGGACATAACCAGGTTGGCTGACGCCGCAAAATGTGAGGTATATGTGTGCTATGAGGGACCGTTAGGGTCGCATTTGAAACAGGAGGTGCGTGAGAAGTTGTGGAAAGGTGAGTACGTGGAAATTTTTTCGCTGCTACCGTTGGAGAAATTCAACCTGGATAGGGTGAAGCCAGATGACTCCAAAAAGGAGGATGAAGAGAAGAGGAGATACCGCTTGATACCGAGAACGTTTGCCAACTGGTTGCAGGCGTTTGCGATTATGGCAAGCGTCATCGGGGAAAAGCAACCTGAGCATTGCTCGGCTCTTTTCTGTTACCAGGATGCGATTGGAGAAGCGTATAGGGTCTATGGGGGTACAGCATGGCTAAGGTACGATGAGCAGTTTCGGCAGCGGAGGGCAGTGCGGCCGGCATTACGGTGGGACCATAAGGACATCAGCTTATGGATGAGATTGATGACTACGGCGAGGGCCTCCAATCAGTTTTTTCAAGGGGGGACCGGCGGCCCTTCGGCACAGGGACAGTCGGTCGGAAACAAGAAGGGGTTGTGCTGGCAATACAACACAGGGAGCTGCAAGTTTGGCGCCAATTGTAAGTATAAACACGAGTGTTCAGGATGCGGGGGGTCTCACCCAGGATCTAGATGTTTTAAGCAGGGCAAGGGCCGTCCAGGAGAGGCTGCAAGCAAAAGGGAGGACCCCGGTGAGAGTGGAAAAGATGCGACCATTTCTAGGTAGGTATCCTGACAAGAAAGCTGCGCAATTGTTAGAGGAAGGTTTCTCGGTGGGTTTCAGGATCCCATGCTCATTAACGGTTATCCCCCCAGTGTCACTCAATTTAAAGTCTGCAATGCAACATCCGGAAGTAGTTAGGGAAAAACTGAGGAAGGAGGTTGCATTGGGGCGCATGGGCGGTCCATTCCCAGAGGCGCCATTTAAAGATTTGGTGGTTTCGCCTCTGGGGGTGGTACCCAAAAAGGAACCGGGCAAATTCAGGCTTATTCACCACCTCTCCTTCCCTAGAGGGGGGTCGGTGAATGATGCCATAGATCAAGGGGAGTGTTCGGTGACTTACACTTCATTCGATGCGGCAGTGGGATGGGTACGGCGATATGGGAAAGGGGCCTTGATGGCTAAAGCGGATGTGGAATCCGCTTTTAGGCTGTTGCCGGTACACCCCGAGAGTTTTCGGTTATTGGGGTGTCATTGGGACAATGAATTCTATGTGGACCAATGCCTACCCATGGGTTGCTCGATATCGTGTGCGATATTTGAGCAATTCAGTTCATTTGTGGAATGGGTGGTACGAGAGGTGTCAGGGGTGAATTCTATAATTCATTACCTCGATGATTTTCTCTGTATGGGTCCGGCTTCTTCGCGCATCTGCGCTGTGCTCCTGGCCACACTGGAACACATTGCAGAAAAATTTGGCATTCCATTGGCAGCTGATAAAACGGAGGGACCTTGCACGGTCATCACGTTTTTGGGCATTGTCCTGGATTCGGAGGCGATGGAATGCAGGCTGCCGGACGATAAATTAGAAGACCTTAAAAGGGAAATAGCAGGGCTTTTGGGATTGCGTAAAGTACAGCTGCGGACGCTGCAATCGGTGCTGGGCAAGCTTAATTTTGCATGCCGCATATTACCCATGGGGAGGGTGTTCAGTCGCCGGCTGGCGGCTAGCACGAGTGGAATCAAATCGCCAAAACATTTTGTGCGTCTAACCGAAACGCACAGGGCAGATTTGAGGGTGTGGCATTCCTTTTTAGAGTCTTTTAATGGTAGGGCGTTTTGGATGTCGGGTCCAGTCAGCAATTTTGACTTGGAACTGTTCACGGACGCAGCGGGTTCCACGGGTTTTGGGGCATTTTTTCAGGGCCAGTGGAGCGCTGGGCCTTGGCCTCAGACCTGGGTTGAGGCAGGATTCACAAAGAATTTGGTGCTACTGGAATTATTTCCAGTAGTACTGGCAGTGGAACTATGGGGTGCATCATTCAGGGATCTGAAGGTGCGATTCCATGGCGACAATATGGGGGTAGTGCAGGTGATTAATAGGAGTACGGCGTCCTCGCCGCCAGTGATTAGGCTGCTGCGGCATTTGGTCTTGCGCTGTCTGCAACTAAATGTATTTGTGCATGCTGTACATTTACCGGGGGTTGAAAATGTCATCGCTGATGCGTTGTCTCGCTTCCAGTGGGACAGGTTCCGGGAGTTGGCGCCGGATGCGGAACAACAAGGGGTACCCTGTCCCGAATGGCTGTGGGAGATAGCATTTGCACCATAGCAGGATGGATAAAGAAGTCGGTGAGTAGGGCGACATGGGCAGCATACACGAAGGTATGGAAGGAATGGAGTGAGTTTGCAGATAGCGTGGGGGAGGATCCAGCAGGTCAGGACATGCGGTTGCTGGTACTGTACTATATAGCGAGAAAAATGGAGGAAGGTGTGTCCGCATCAATGGTTAACAAGAGGGTAGCTGGTTTAGCGTTTCTTTTTAAGCTACAAGGTAGGCCAGATTGGACAAAGGATTTTTGGATAAGGCAGGCAATGAAGGGTTATAGGAAGTCGATGTCTCGACGAGATGCCAGGAGGCCAGTGACGTTTGAAATCCTGCAGGGGATAGTAAATCAGTTGTTTCAGGTGTGTACGTCCAGTTATGAAGTTGTGTTGTTTACGGCAGCCTTTTTATTGGCATTTTTTGGGGCGTTTCGGATAGGGGAACTGGTCAGCCCTTCTAAAACCACACCAGGGGGGTTGATGTATCAGGAGATGTCATGGGGTGATGAGGGTTTGAAGTTGTGGTTACGGCACTCAAAGACTGATCAACTAGGTAGGGGGAGAAGGGTTGAGGTGTATCCAATTGCGGGATCACTATTATGCCCGGTAACAGGGGTCAGGGAATTTTTGAAGGTCCGTCCTGCGGTAATGGGCCCCTTGTTGCTCCATAAGGGGGGTGAGTTCCTGTCTAGATTTCAGTTTGTAACGGTTTTTAATAAATGTATTAAGGGGTTGGGGCTGGCAGAGAAGGGTTTTTCGTCCCACTCCTTTAGGATTGGGGCCGCTACGGAGGCAGCCAGAAATGGTATGGACGTGGAAGCAGTTAAGCGAATTGGGAGGTGGGAATCTAATAGGTTCCGATCATACGTGCGCCCCCATATGGTGGTAAACTTGTAGTAGGTTATAGGGGCTTGCGGTTTTGGTAAATGGGGTAACAAGCAAATGTGGAACAAAACCGGGGCTCACGGTATGGTGTTTTTTCTTTTGTGTTCTTCTATTTTCAGGTGCAGTGCCGGGGATGGTATGGATAATGGGCCATTCCTATGTGGCTTGGGGGGCTCGGAGAGGGGACGCCCGCAAGGAGGGTAGGCAATTGGGTTTTAGCAAAAGGGAGGCCTGTGTTAAGTGGTTGGGGATCCCGGGCATGTTGTGGGGTAGATTGGTGTCGGAAGTGCATCGCTATGCACAAAGGGACAGTCCCCCGGACGTATTAGTCATCCATGTAGGAGGCAACGATTTGGGCTTAAGAGCCATGGTAGATATCTTGCGTGACATCAAGCTCGATGTAGAGCGGTTAAAACAAGCCTTCCCTAACATGATCATTGTCTGGTCTGACATGGTGGCTAGGATGTCATGGAGAATGGCCAGGTCGGTAGAGGGTGTGAATAGGGCCCGTAAGAAAATAAATAGGGCGGTTAGTAAGTTTGTGGTAAATAATGGGGGTGTGGCGGTTAGGCACCTTGAGCTAGAGTTTGAGACATGGAGGTATCTGAGAGCGGATGGAGTGCACTTGAATGAAGTTGGTATAGACTTATGGGCATTAGGCTTACAAGACGGCATACAGAGAGCACTCCGGGTGTGGAGGGGCACCCATGATTAAGGTGTTATTCCTGGGTGCTGTGGCGGGCGTTGGTCTGTGCAAAAGAAGGAAAATGACTAAAGTAAGAGTTGGTTTGGCAGAAAAAGTTGATATGGGTCCTTATGGTGGTTCCCGGTTAACGGAGGTTAGCCGGGAAGTGATAATGGGGCACTGCGGTCATTGGTTAGTCTCTGTGCCAGCTTGTCGGCTTGAGGCCTATGGTATATATTTGATGGGGCCGCAGTGCAAGTGTGTTATGGACATGTTTTGATTATTAAGAGATTGCGCAGACCAACGCTTGAGATATTCAGTTGCAGTTAATGTAAATATGTTTATATTTCTAATTAAAAGATTTATTTGTTTAAATAAAGTAGGCTGCTAAGGCCTTTTATTACTCCAATCTTGGTGTGGTCTTAGTTATTGGGGTAATGGGGTAAAAGATGGGGGTAAAAGGGTATGTTAAGCATATCTGTTATCCAACAGTCAAGTAGAGCCCGGAACAGCAGCATGCAATGCCTAGGTGCAGGGCGTGCATGACTTTGGTAGCAGTGGGGTTAACCAAGCTGGTAGGAGGGGTTGGAGTTAGCCGAGGGGGAGGTATTAAGGGAAGCCTTAAATTGGTAATCCCGCCCTGGGGGAGTAACAGAAGAGTGGAGGAAAGTTCCCGCCCACCCTCCCCTTTTATCGGTGAAGGGAATTTGCGTTTGGAGGATGGTGTTTTATTCTCTTACAGGTTGAAGACGAGGAGAGATCCTGGTATAGCGGGCGTTGGTCTGTGCAAAAGAAGGAAAATGACTAAAGTAAGAGTTGGTTTGGCAGAAAAAGTTGATATGGGTCCTTATGGTGGTTCCCGGTTAACGGAGGTTAGCCGGGAAGTGATAATGGGGCACTGCGGTCATTGGTTAGTCTCTGTGCCAGCTTGTCGGCTTGAGGCCTATGGTATATATTTGATGGGGCCGCAGTGCAAGTGTGTTATGGACATGTTTTGATTATTAAGAGATTGCGCAGACCAACGCTTGAGATATTCAGTTGCAGTTAATGTAAATATGTTTATATTTCTAATTAAAAGATTTATTTGTTTAAATAAAGTAGGCTGCTAAGGCCTTTTATTACTCCAATCTTGGTGTGGTCTTAGTTATTGGGGTAATGGGGTAAAAGATGGGGGTAAAAGGGTATGTTAAGCATATCTGTTATCCAACAGTCATGCTATTTACATTTAGTGCAGTGCGTCCTGCTCACAGTGTTCAGCTAGATCCGTTCCTGCTATTTACATTTAGTGCAGTCAGTGCGTCCTGCTCACAGTGTTCAGCTAGATCCGTTCCTGCTATTTACATTTAGTGCAGTGCGTCCTGCTCACAGTGTTCAGCTAGATCTGTTCCTGCTATTTACATTTAGTGCAGTCAGTGCGTCCTGCTCACAGTGTTCAGCTAGATCCGTTCCAGCTATTTACATTTAGTGCAGTCAGTGCGTCCTGCTCACAGTGTTCAGCTAGATCCGTTCCTGCTATTTACATTTAGTGCAGTGCGTCCTGCTCACAGTGTTCAGCTAGATCTGTTCCTGCTATTTACATTTAGTGCAGTGCGTCCTGCTCACAGTGTTCAGCTAGATCTGTTCCTGCTATTTACATTTAGTGCAGTGCGTCCTGCTCACAGTGTTCAGCTAGATCTGTTCCTGCTATTTACATTTAGTGCAGTCAGTGCGTCCTGCTCACAGTGTTCAGCTAGATCTGTTCCTGCTATTTACATTTAGTGCAGTGCGTCCTGCTCACAGTGTTCAGCTAGATCCGTTCCTGCTATTTACATTTAGTGCAGTCAGTGCGTCCTGCTCACAGTGTTCAGCTAGATCCGTTCCTGCTATTTACATTTAGTGCAGTGCGTCCTGCTCACAGTGTTCAGCTAGATCTGTTCCTGCTATTTACATTTAGTGCAGTGCGTCCTGCTCACAGTGTTCAGCTAGATCCGTTCCAGCTATTTACATTTAGTGCAGTCAGTGCGTCCTGCTCACAGTGTTCAGATAGATCCGTTCCTGCTATTTACATTTAGTGCAGTGCGTCCTGCTCACAGTGTTCAGCTAGATCTGTTCCTGCTATTTACATTTAGTGCAGTGCGTCCTGCTCACAGTGTTCAGCTAGATCTGTTCCTGCTATTTACATTTAGTGCAGTGCGTCCTGCTCACAGTGTTCAGCTAGATCTGTTCCTGCTATTTACATTTAGTGCAGTGCGTCCTGCTCACAGTGTTCAGCTAGATCCGTTCCTGCTATTTACATTTAGTGCAGTGCGTCCTGCTCACAGTGTTCAGCTAGATCCGTTCGTGCTATTTACATTTAGTGCAGTCAGTGCGTCCTGCTCACAGTGTTCAGCTAGATCCGTTCCTGCTATTTACATTTAGTGCAGTGCGTCCTGCTCACAGTGTTCAGCTAGATCTGTTCCTGCTATTTACATTTAGTGCAGTCAGTGCGTCCTGCTCACAGTGTTCAGCTAGATCTGTTCCTGCTATTTACATTTAGTGCAGTGCGTCCTGCTCACAGTGTTCAGCTAGATCTGTTCCTGCTATTTACATTTAGTGCAGTGCGTCCTGCTCACAGTGTTCAGCTAGATCCGTTCCTGCTATTTACATTTAGTGCAGTCAGTGCGTCCTGCTCACAGTGTTCAGCTAGATCCGTTCCTGCTATTTACATTTAGTGCAGTGCGTCCTGCTCACAGTGTTCAGCTAGATCTGTTCCTGCTATTTACATTTAGTGCAGTCAGTGCGTCCTGCTCACAGTGTTCAGCTAGATCCGTTCCTGCTATTTACATTTAGTGCAGTGCGTCCTGCTCACAGTGTTCAGCTAGATCCGTTCCTGCTATTTACATTTAGTGCAGTGCGTCCTGCTCACAGTGTTCAGCTAGATCTGTTCCTGCTATTTACATTTAGTGCAGTGCGTCCTGCTCACAGTGTTCAGCTAGATCTGTTCCTGCTATTTACATTTAGTGCAGTGCGTCCTGCTCACAGTGTTCAGCTAGATCCGTTCCTGCTATTTACATTTAGTGCAGTCAGTGCGTCCTGCTCACAGTGTTCAGCTAGATCCGTTCCTGCTATTTACATTTAGTGCAGTGCGTCCTGCTCACAGTGTTCAGCTAGATCTGTTCCTGCTATTTACATTTAGTGCAGTGCGTCCTGCTCACAGTGTTCAGCTAGATCCGTTCCAGCTATTTACATTTAGTGCAGTCAGTGCGTCCTGCTCACAGTGTTCAGATAGATCCGTTCCTGCTATTTACATTTAGTGCAGTGCGTCCTGCTCACAGTGTTCAGCTAGATCTGTTCCTGCTATTTACATTTAGTGCAGTGCGTCCTGCTCACAGTGTTCAGCTAGATCTGTTCCTGCTATTTACATTTAGTGCAGTGCGTCCTGCTCACAGTGTTCAGCTAGATCCGTTCCTGCTATTTACATTTAGTGCAGTGCGTCCTGCTCACAGTGTTCAGCTAGATCCGTTCGTGCTATTTACATTTAGTGCAGTCAGTGCGTCCTGCTCACAGTGTTCAGCTAGATCCGTTCCTGCTATTTACATTTAGTGCAGTGCGTCCTGCTCACAGTGTTCAGCTAGATCTGTTCCTGCTATTTACATTTAGTGCAGTCAGTGCGTCCTGCTCACAGTGTTCAGCTAGATCTGTTCCTGCTATTTACATTTAGTGCAGTGCGTCCTGCTCACAGTGTTCAGCTAGATCTGTTCCTGCTATTTACATTTAGTGCAGTGCGTCCTGCTCACAGTGTTCAGCTAGATCTGTTCCTGCTATTTACATTTAGTGCAGTGCGTCCTGCTCACAGTGTTCAGCTAGATCCGTTCCTGCTATTTACATTTAGTGCAGTCAGTGCGTCCTGCTCACAGTGTTCAGCTAGATCCGTTCCTGCTATTTACATTTAGTGCAGTGCGTCCTGCTCACAGTGTTCAGCTAGATCTGTTCCTGCTATTTACATTTAGTGCAGTCAGTGCGTCCTGCTCACAGTGTTCAGCTAGATCCGTTCCTGCTATTTACATTTAGTGCAGTGCGTCCTGCTCACAGTGTTCAGCTAGATCCGTTCCTGTTATCTTCCTACTGACAGGCAGGCTTGTCTGGTTACAGTATATAAAGCTACCTGAAGAAAATTACAGGTGTTCTATCCCAGCTTAGTGCAGCTACAGGCCATTAGTATGTCTGGAAGGCCAAGAAGGAGAGGCAGACAGTCACAAGCCAATAAGAGAGGGCAAGCAGGCTCTGTGTCTAGTGCTGGTCGTGGAGACGGTGCATCCTCATCAGCACGTGGCCATGGGACACGCTTGGCCTTTTTTTCGGCAGCTGGCCGTGTTGAGCCGCAACATGCGGAAGACTTGGTCGAGTGGATGACCAAGCCGTCCTCATCCTCCTCATCCTCTCTCACCCATGCCCAGGGTGCTTTGTCTGGCAAAGCAGCGGCCTCTTCCCTCAGCTCAATGTCATCAGTGACTCCTTCCCTAGCTCCACCATGTCCTCCTGAGGATTCCCTCGAACTGTTTGACCACAGTGTTGGGTACATGCTCCAGGAGGATGCCCAGCGTTTGGAAGGCTCTGATGATGATACTGAGCTCGATGAAGGCAGTAACATGAGCACGGACAGAGGGGGTGCCCAAGAAGGACAGCAATCTGGCAGTCATGCTCCCCCTGCTGCAGCATACTGCCAGGTTTGCTCCAGTGATGAGGAGGGAGGGGATGATGAGGTCACTGACTCAACGTGGGTGCCTGATAGGAGAGAGGAGGAGGAGGAGGAGGAGGAGGAGGAGGCGGCACATCACCAACGAGGCAGGATGCCCTCCAGGGGCCAGCCTAAGGGCAGCACATTGACTGCATCACACCCCAAAGCTCCACATGTGCAGGGCGCTGCAGTCTCTGCGCGTTATTCAAAAAGTTCTTTGGTGTGGGCCTTTTTTGAGACGAGTGCATCAGATCGCACCACTGCTATTTGCAGCATATGTCTCAAGCGTATCTCGCGTGGCCAAAACATCTCCCGCTTGGGTACCACATGCTTGACCAGACATATGTTGACCTGCCATGCAGTTCGTTGGCAAGCATATCTAAAAGACCCACACCAAAGAACAAAGAGGATCTCTCCTTGCTCCTCATCAGCTGAGATTTCCAACCCCACTAGACCTTCAGTCCTCTCTGAGACCTGCAGTGAGAGGAATGAAGGTGTAGAATTAGGTGTGTCACAGCCAAGTACTTGTGGGCAATCTGCTTTTGGTACAGATTGTACCAGGCAAATTTCCCTGCCCCAGCTGCTGCACCGCCGAAAGAAGTTTGCTCCCAGCCATCCACATGCCCAGCGGTTGAATGCTAGCTTGGCAAAATTGCTAGCACTTCAACTGCTGCCTTTTCAGTTGGTAGACTCTGCCCCCTTCCGTGAGTTTGTGGAATGTGCGGTTCCTCAGTGGCAGGTACCCAAACGCCACTTTTTCTCACGGAAGGCGATTCCGGCTCTCTACCGGCATGTGGAAGGCAATGTCCATGCCTCGCTGGACAGGGCGGTCAGCGGTAAGGTGCATATTACCGCTGACTCATGGTCCAGCAGGCATGGACAGGGACGTTACCTTAGTTTCACGGCGCATTGGGTGACTCTGCTGGCAGCTGGGAAGGATGCAGGACAAGGTGCAGTAGTGTTGGAGGTTGTTCCGCCACCACGCCTCCAAAATGCTGATTGTGACACACCTCTCTCCTCCACCCCCTCCTCTTCTTCTTCCTCCATGGCCTCTTCCTCGGAACCAGCGGTGCTCCGTAGGCGTTCAAGGGGCTACGCAAGTACGCAGGCCAAAAGATGCCATGCGGTGCTTGAGCTGGTGTGCTTGGGGGACAGGAGCCACACTGGGGCAGAGGTTCTGTCAGCTCTGCAGGGGCAGGTTCAGAGGTGGTTGACGCCACGCCAACTTAAGGCAGGAATGGTGGTTTGCGACAATGGCACCAACCTCCTCTCTGCCCTCCGACAGGGACAACTGACCCATGTGCCCTGTTTGGCTCACGTCCTTAACTTGGTGGTGCAGCGGTTCTTGGGCAGGTACCCGGGCTTACAGGATGTCCTGAGGCAGGCCAGGAAAGTCTGTGTGCATTTCCGCCGGTCATATAATGCCAGTGCTCGGCTGACGGACCTCCAAAAGGAGTTTAACCTGCCCAAGAACCGCCTAATCTGTGACATGCCCACCAGGTGGAACTCAACGTTGGCCATGCTGCAGCGGCTGCACACGCAGCAGAGGGCCATCAATGAGTACCTGTGCGACTATGGCACCAGGACAGGGTCAGGGGAGCTTGGTTTTTTTTTCCCCACGCCAGTGGGCCATGATCAGGGATGCATGCACTGTCCTGTCACCATTCGAGGAGGCCACGAGGATGGTGAGCACTGACAGTGCATGCATCAGTGACACTGTCCCCCTTGTCCACCTGTTGGAGCACACGCTGCGTGGAATAATGGACAGGGCACTTGAGGCAGAACAGAGGCAGGAAGAGGAGGACTTCCTTAGCTCTCAAGGCCCCCTTTATTCAGACAGTGTTCCTGCGTGCCCGCCGATCACACAGCAAGAGGACGAGGAGGAGGAGGAGGAAGATTGTGTCAGTATGGAGGTGGAGCCTGGCACTCAGCATCAGCAGTCTTTAAGGGATCAGTCCCAAGGAACACATGGACTTGTACGTGGCTGGGAGGAGGTGGCTGCGGACGTTGTTGTCCTTAGTGACCCAGAGGACTCCGGACCGAATGCCTCAGCAAACCTACGCTGCATGGCCTCCCTGATCCTGCAAAGCCTGCGTAAGGATCCTCGTATTCGTGGTATCAAGGAGAAGGACCAATACTGGCTGGCAACCCTCCTTGATCCACGTTACAAGGGTAAGGTTGCGGACCTTATCTTGCCATCGCAGAGGGAGCAGAGGATGAAACATCTTCGGGAGGCCTTGCAGAAAGGTCTGTGCAATGCGTTCCCAGAGACTGGGAGGTTACAAACTCCTGTTTCTGGACAACGTGTTGCTGAGGCTTCGGTCAGTCAAAGAAGGAGCGGTGGAGAAGGTGGCCGTCTGACCGATGCGTTCAGACAATTTTTTGGTCCGCAGCCCCAAGGTATGATCGGTTCCAGCAACCATCGCCAGCGTCTGTTTTACATGGTGCAGGAATACCTAGGGGCAAGATCAGACTTGGACACCTTTCCCACCGAAAATCCTCTGGGTTACTGGGTCTTGAGGATGGATCACTGGCCAGAGCTTGCACAGTATGCAATTGAGCTACTGGCCTGTCCTGCATCCAGCGTTCTTTCGGAACGCACATTCAGTGCTGCTGGAGGCGTGGTAACCGATCACAGGGTGCGTCTGTCCACCGACTCGGTCGATCGGCTGACCTTCATAAAAATGAATCAGTCTTGGATCACCACCAGCTACCAAGCACCTGATGCTGATGTAACTGAATAATTTTTTTCAGATCCCTTCAAAGACTGCCTATGCTGATGCTGAGTGACTATCCCTGAGTAATTATCCTCTTCCTCCTCAATCATCACGCTGATAGCTTGTAAGAACATTTTTGGTTCTGGGCGCCACCACCAGTGCCTAAGGCACAATTTTTCAGCCCCTGTTTAACAGGGGCGTGTAATTACAATTTTTGATGTAATACTTTGCAGCAGGGCTCGTTCCTGCATTCCAACTAGAGTGTCTGTGAGGGGTTGCAGTGTTGTGGCACCAGCACCAGTGCCTAAGGCCCAATTTTTCTGCCCCTGTCTAACAGGGGCGTGTAATTACAATTTTTGATGCAATACTTTACAGCAGGGCTCGTTCCTGCATTCCAACTAGAGTGTCTGTGAGGGGTTGCAGTGTTGTGGCACCAGCACCAGTGCCTAAGGCCCAATTTTTCTGCCCCTGTCTAACAGGGGCGTGTAATTACAATTTTTGATGCAATACTTTGCAGCAGGGCTCGTTCCTGCGTTCCAACTAGAGTGTCTGTGAGGGGTTGCAGTGTTGTGGCACCAGCACCAGTGCCTAAGGCCTAATTTTTCAGCTCCTGTTCAACAGGGGCATGTAATTACAATTCTTGATCTAACATTTCACAGCAGGGCCCTGTGAGGGCTTACAGTGTTGTGGCCACAGCAACACCTAAGGCCCAAATTTCTGCTGAGTATATAGGGCAGGACCCTACTTTCAAACATCTAACTTATAAACGACTCCTACTTGCAAACGGAAGGAGACAACAGGAAGTGAGATGAAATCTACCCCTAGGAAGGGAAATTCTCTCCTGTAAGAGTTAATATGGGAAAACAATTTCTCCTTTCCACTGATGCTTTCCAATCCTTGTTCCACAAAAAAACCCAAATTTTCAAAAAACATTTTTCATTGGGACAAAAAAGTGAGGTGAAATCTTCTGAAGAGGAGGAAAGACAGCAAAACAAATGTCACAGGGGTGATAACCCTTCCCTATGTTTTCCAAAAAGCTTAAAAAAGATTTTTTGGCTGGAGCTAAACACGTTAAAAATGTACCCGTTCAAAATTACAAAGAGATTCTACTTAACAACAAACCTACAGTCCCAGTCTTGTTTGCACCGCCTGTATACTGCTGTTCAGAGTATATAGGGCCTGGTGGCCCCACACCTTTCCTTATTTTAATTTGGGTGCGGGGTTCCCCTTAATATCCATACAAGACCCAAAGGGCCTGGTAATGGACTGGGGGGTACCCATGCCGTTTGTCTCACTGATTTTCATCCATATTGCCATGACCCGACATGACATTAAACCCGCAAGCAGTTTTAAATGAGATTTTTTCCTTTAAAAATGACATTTGGTGCAGGGACTGTTCTAAACACGGCAAACACGCGTCACTTTACAGGCATACTATAGACACCCCCCAGGTACGATATTTAAAGGAATATTTCACTTTTTTTTTTACTTTAAGCATCATTAAAATCACTGCTCCCGAAAAAACGTCCGTTTTTAAAAGTTTTTTTTGCATTGATACATGTCCCCTGGGGTAGGACCCGGGTCCCCAAACCCTTTTTCGGACAATACCATGCAAATTAGCCTTTAAAATGAGCACTTTTGATTTCGAACGTTCGAGTCCCATAGACGTCAATGGGGTTCTAACGTTCGTGCGAACTTTCGGTCCGTTCGCGGGTTCTGGTGCGAACCGAACCGGGGGGTGTTCGGCTCATCCCTAGTGTTAAATATCGCACCTTTTTTTAGTTCCTGTTTCATTTGTGAATTGGACTTAAAAGATTACCGCACAATTTTTTGCGATATTTACGGACAATTTCTTTTTTTTTTCATTGTTTACCGCAAAATCGTATTTTTTTTTTTTATGAATTGGACTTTATTTACCCCATGCGATAATTTATGCAAATGAGTAACATGATACCCTTACCACATGTGGAAAAGCTTGGTGAATTGACCCTCTTGTCCCAGCACTGCCTGGAAGTGTTACACCTAAAGCTGAATTCCAGGTATGATCTTTATTGCATACATATATTGGTCCAGTTTGGCACAATGTACGTATGCATATCTCACACCCAGTGGGCCATGGATTTGGAATGTAGCCGTCCAGGCTTTTCTTAAGCCTCGTACACACGATCAGATTTTCCAACGGGAATTATGTGATGACAGGCTGTTGGCGGAAAATCTGACCGTTTGTACGCAATTTTTGTCGGATTTTCCACAGACAAATGTTGGATGGCAGGCTTTAAAATTTTCAGAGGAAAAATGTCTGTTGTCTGATTTTCCGAGCGTGTGTACACAAGTCCGTCGGACAAAAGTCCAAAGTACAAACACGCATGCTCGGAAGCAAGGACGAGCCAGAAGCGGTCGGTCTTGTAAGCTAGCGTTCGTAATGGAGAATTAACATTCGTGACGCGGCAAATTATGAACTCTCGAAATGCAGCGCACAATTCTCTTCTTCTTTAATGGGATGATAATGAAGCTGCTTTGCTGGTGATACTGATGGAGTTATGTAAAACAAATTTTCAAAGGCTTTTTTTTCTAGTGATATCAAGAATTATATTATTATGCTTGTTATTTTTTTTTTTGGGTGCAAGTTACCACAACACCATTATCCTGTAGTTTTTAAGATCAAAGATACAACTATGTTGGTGTCCCTTGTCAATTTTACATTGTATTTTATAAAATGTAAATGCTACTCCCAAAATTGTCATTTGAAGTAAAACACACAGCCAAGTATTATTCTTCACAATTTTTATTATTGTGCATTAAAAAAAGAAAACAAATAAAATTAGACATGTTATCTGCCAAAAGAACTTAACCAAAAAGTGCATTCTATGCATCCAAAAATATAGAAAATATAACAAATCAAATCATTATTGTTCAACCAAAAAATAAAAGCCTCATGCATGAGTCCTGCTTCTTAATATAGGGGGTCAACAATGCCAAGAGTTGGTGAAAGCAGGGCTCCGTCATCCGGAGATAATTTCGAAAATCATCCGGATTATTCTCCTGGAGCTCCCGCAGCAAAGTCATATGACATAATTGGTCATGATTAATAAAGCAACCAATTTTTATTCCAAGAAATCCTCCTCCTCCTGTTCCTGGATTGGACTTGTGTCAAAGCAATAACTCCAAGGCCAATAATAAATAACTCGTTATCTCCTCCGATTCCGCAATATGGCTGGTTGACGAACGGCCGTTCAGAAAGGAACTGAACAGAGCGAAATGAAAAGCGTGAAATGAAAAGCGTGAAATGAAAAGCGCTAATCAACACTCACCAAACTTCTACTAACATGAAATTAGCAGAAGGAGCCCAAAGGGTGGCACTAAAGAGCTGGAAAAACACGTAGTACGTCACTACGTTCGTGTTTGATGGCCGACAGTTGTGTGCCGTTTGTATGCAAGACAAGTTTGGGGCCAACGCCCTACGGACAAAAGTCCGCGGCTTTGTCTGCGGAAAATTGTGTGTACGAGGCTTAACTCTCCTGCCAGGAAAATCTGTCAGGGTGTCAGTAGAGCAGTCAGATATAGACATAATAATTTCCCTTTTTTTTGGCCATCTTTGGACAACAACATTCTCATGTCTATGGGAAGTTTTGAATGATTTAAAATCAAATGTTCATTTGTCAAAGAAAGACCATTCTTAGACTATTCTTACCCCAAAAAAAATGATCTCTAGAGCTGGAAGTTCTTGGTAGGTTTACATCAGATGTATTATCGTCTTGCTTGTGAATTCTTCATCTTAGGATAATCTGCCTTTCGCACACATTAAGCTTGCACATTTCCTGATCTAGGAAGCTTAATTTTAATGTGAATTATAAGTATTTATGTATTTTGTGACCCGGCAATCTTTTTTGGCAAAGATCATTATTGTTTATTGAAAGTTCTTTCGGATGAAAGATTATTTTTATAAAAAAGGCTTTGATGAGCGCAACGAGTTGCCTAAATCATATCGAAAATTTGAGTTGTGTTTGGCAGCTTTAAATCTGTTTGTAGACATTAGGTGGTGGCTGGCTGCGCACGCAGGACCCGGGGCCAAATAATATTTCTAACTAAAGAGGATTGTTATTTGTGTACAGTTGCTTTCCATTTTTTTATTTTTCATTTTTTATTCCTTCTTTTTTTCTTTTTTTAAACAAATTTAATGTAATTAAGATAATGACAGGTCTTTTTTTTTTTTAGGGTAGATGTTCTGTATCCCTCAGGAGCCATTTTAAAGTCCATTACGCCCTAAAAAAAACACCAAAATCTACTCTTTGTAATCAAAGATGATACGTTATTTCTGTACAGCATTAAAATTTTTATTTTACTTTTTTCCTTCTTTTTTTCTTCCTTTGAATTTATTTTTCAAAAATGAGGCTCATGAGCGTCCATTTTTGTATTGGCACAGGAACAGGTCCAGGGTACACCTTCTGTAACTCCCAATAGCCATTTAAAGCCCACTGCACTCTTAAAAATGATCAAAATCTACTCTAACCAAAGATGATCGTTACTTGTGTACAGTTTATTTTTTTCCCCTTTTTTTTTTCTTTGAAAAAACATTAAATATTGAAGCTAATTACAGGGCCTTTTTTTTTGGCACAAGAACAGGTCCAGGGTAGTCTGTAACTCCCAGGAGCCATTTAAAGCCCATTGCACCCTTAAAAACTACCAAAAGCTACTCTTTGTACCCAAAGACGATACGTTATTTGTGTACAGTTGCATTAACATTTTTAGTTAACTTTTTTTTTTCTCCTTTTTTCTTCCTTTGAAAAAAGTTTTAAAAAATTAGGTTTATGAGCGCCCATTTTTATTTTGGCACAGGAACAGGTCCAGGGTAGACCAAAGATGATCGTTACTTGAGTACAGACGCTTTAATTTTTTTCCCTCTTTTTTCTTTCAAAAAATGTAAATATTGAAGGTAATATGGGTCCTTTTTTTTTGTCGCAGGAACAGGCTCAGGGTAGACCTTCTGTAACACCCAGGAGCCATTTAAAGCCCACTGCACCCTTAAAAACAGCCACAATCTACTCTATTTAACCAAAGATGATTGTTGTATACAGTTGCTTTAATTTCTTTCCCTCTTTTTTCCTTGAAAAATGCTAAACATTGAAGCTAATTAAGGGGCCATTTGTTTGGGCATAGAAACAGGTCCAGGGTAGTCTGTAACTCCCAGGAGCCATTTAAAGCCCATTGTGCCCTTAAAAACGACCAAATTCGACTCTTTGTAACCATAGATAATACGTTATTTCTGTACAGCATTAAAATTTTTATTTTACTTTTTTCCTTCTTTTTTTCTTCCTTCGAATTTTTTTCAAAAAATGAGCATCTATTTTTGTTTTGGCACAGGAACAGGTCCAGGGTAGACCTTCTGTAACTCCCAGGAGCCATTTAAATCCCATTCCACCCTTAAAAATTACCAAAGTTTACTCTTTCTAACCAAAGATGATCATTACTTGTGTACAGTTGCTTTAATTGTTTCCCTCTGTAGCACCCTCTACCTTAGGTAGGTAGGTTGCTAGAGAAGTGTGTTTTTTTTTGTTACAGCCAGTGCAGGTAATTTTAGGCAGGCCTAGCTGTGAGCTAGGCCTGTTTGTTTTGATCTGGGGGCTGGGTGTGGTTTTGAGTGTAGCAGCAGGTGACTGACATGTGCTTCATCTCTCTGGCGCCTCCTCTGTTTCTAGAGGTTTCTGGAAAAGAGGCAGGGAAGAGGATTGGAGTGGCATGAAGTGTATCTGGGAGCCCTGACCAATCCCCAACTAGGATTGGCAGGGGGCAGGCCTCCTATATATACTCATGGTCAGCCTGCTGTGGGAGGAGTTTTCGGGTGGAATAACTGAATGATGGAGTGTTAAGCTGTGGAGACCCTTGAGTGAACCCCCTTTCTGGGGGGCGGGGGATGACCTTGGGCCTGGAGCTCGGGAGCTGGGATGGAGCCTCTCTTTAGACGGTCATCGAGAGGTGTCCTGGAACAGGAGCAGGAGGAAGACAGTGGGGAGCACTGCCAGGAAAGTCATTCAGGAGGGATCCATGCCGGGGTCGGTGAGTGAGAAGCACAGTGAGAAGCTCTGGGAGGGACATGCCAGGATTGGATGTGAAGCCAGAGGGAGAGACTGCGGTGTCCTTGAAGTCAAGTTGCTGCAGCCAGGATGGTTGGCAGGATTTGCACCGGACTTTCTGGGATCAGTAGTCCACCAAGTTTCATTCAGCACAACTGTCCTTTTTCATTGCTATTGGTTGCTACACCAAAGAGGACTGCAGACCCCTGCGAGCAAATGGCTATTTGTGAACTTTTGGGACGTATTCAGAGTGAGGCCTAACCATGTGCTAACAGTGACAGGAATCTAAGATTGCGCAGTAGAGAAAGCAAAGTGATCTCAAGTAGTGTGCTGTAGCAGTGTGGAGCTTTAGAGACTGTCAATGTAGATTCAACCATCTTTGTTCAAACAAGCAAGATTGATTATTTGGGCATACGCAGCGACCCCACGGGGGCACCGCTACACCTCTTTTCTCTTTAAAATTTTGTTTAAATAATTAAGCAAATGAGGGACCATTTTTTGGCATAGGAACAGGTCTAGGGTAGACCTTTTGTAACCCCCAGGAGTCATTTAGAGCCCACAGCAGCCTTTAAAACCACCAGAGATTACTTAATTATGCCTTCCCCTACACTTCCAACGCATTTGGCTCAGATAGTGAAATTTCACCAAACTCTTGAGGTTTTCGACAAATTTTTGCTTATCCCTAGTGATTATGTCTTCTGATTGGCTGTTCAAGCACCCAGCACTGCATTGTGGAGTAAAGATGAGCTTGGGCGTCTCCCAAACTCATCTCTAGCTGAACTCTGAACTCATGCTCTTTTCCTTATTCCAATGAGCTGTGGGCTGGGTCATACTCACCCCACAGCTCACATAAATGAAGAGGTGGGCTGCGATTCTAGAATAACCTGCCCTGCAGCTAACTGGAGCAAAAAAAAAGTGCAGGTTTGCTTGAGATGAGTTTAGAGGATTCCCAAGCTCATCTCTTCTCCACATACAGTTTCTGAGTGGTTGAACAACCAATCAGCAGACATAAATCACTAGGGATAAGCAAAATCTCTTAGAAAATCTGGAAAGTTTGGCAAATTTTACCATTTGGGCACAATGCATTGGGGCCAAGGGAAGGGAAGGCAACATAAAGTAGATTTTGGTGGTTCTTTAAGGGTCCATTGGATGTTAAATGGCTCCTGAGGGTTACATGTCTAACCTAGACCTGTTCCTGTGCCAAATAAACTGACCATCATTATAATCATTATGTTAACTTTTTTCTAAGAAAGAAAAAAAAAGGGGAAAAATGAAAGTGATTGTATACAAACCATGATCATCTTTGGCTAAAAAATAGTTTGACCCTAAGTCATGGTCATTCTTGCCCCGCAGACTGCTTCCTTGTTTACATAAGTTGCAGAGTGGGACCTGGGCCGCAACTCATTTGAGTAAAAAAGGAGCACAAGTTAGGAGTTTTGGCTGGAGATGGGTTCGGAGGACACTCAAGCTCTTCCCCACTGTGGAGGAGGAAGAGAAACAGGTACATAGACAGGTGGTAGAGTAGGGGGGGGATGGGGAGAAGGCTGGGAGACTAAGCGGGTCCTATTTAGGAGGTGGGAAGTATGGGGAAGTAAGAGGAAGAGGCAACATCATCTGCTGTTCTCCTGCTCTCCCCCATCTTAGGGGAGAGCAGGGTGCACTGGGGTTCCCATCTTAGTCTCGGGTAGGGTTGCCACCTTATCTCTTTAAACCCGAACACACATGAATTCCACAGGTTCTGTGGCTGATTAAGGTGGTAATTAAACTCACTTGGTGCCTTACTTGCATTAAATTAGCCTCAGAACCTGTGTAATTCATATGCGTTCGGTTTTAAAGGAATGAGGTGGCAACCCTAGTCCCAGGAGAGAGAAGAGAGACATGGATTTGGTTTACCCCTCCTTTTTCCCCATCCTTGGCCAGGAGGAATACTAGGTCCATCTAACTGCAGGGACAAGAGCAGCCACCAACAGGGCCTAGGACCAACAGTCTGTTTCATTGCTGAATTGTGATGTACTATTGGAGCCATTTCTGAATGAAGCTTTCAGTAGAAGAATATTTACCACATCCAGCCTTGTGGTGCCTCTGAAGAGAGGGAGAGAAAGTTCTACTGGTGTCCCCTGGCTATCGGGCCTGGAGAAGGTGAGTGGAAGGGAAGGGGATGATGCACCCACTAAGGAGGGTGGATTAGGGGTCTATCTCTGCCCACCACCCACACATCGGGGAGACTCATCTGGCAAAGTCCTGTATTGCCTATAAGATTAGTGACATGTTGTGGGTCGGCTCGGCTGCTCGCTTAGGCCCGCGCTTAGGCAGCCCGCCACCCGCTAACAGGTACATTTTCTTGCAACCGAGAAGTTAATGAAAAGTAGGTACGAGCAGCTGGGAGGTGCGAAGGGCAATTAAGTGAACCTGTTGCTTTGCCCTGTACCGTCACAGCATATGTTCGTTTAAGGTGCACCACCTATCCTTCAACGCTGCAGCAGCATTGGGGTTAATCATCGGCCATTTACAGCCTCTTCAAAAAGTGCCACAGTGCCTCGGCCATCTGCTTAAGGTCTCTCCAACAAGTGCCCCGGCTAGTAAACAAGATTACTGTTAACCGCCACAAATAAACACTTTCATTTCTGTGCCCACCCGGCCCAGAACTTGTTTAGACGAGGAGAAAGAAAATGACAAATCAAATCATGTCTTGTCTCGAGGAGCTTTGAGAAGCAACAGATCTCCTTCTTGTGCTTTCAGGGGCCGGCTGATGAGCACACGGGGGACTCTCATCAATTTTTAAACTCACTCTGCGGCCCGAACAAAGACGCACTCTGTTGCTGCGCCCTTGTAGTTTACGGGCACTGCTTACACTAAGCACCCCTTGAAGCTTTCGTGTTTGTACTGGCGCTGCGTGGCAGCATCTCACTGTTTGGACAAGAATCTGTTTATTTATGTTGAACAATCCCGCTTACGCTCTCTCAATAGTTGTTTCAAGCCACTGATTCTATTTTGTATATAGTGGGAACATGTTTTCTGAACTTTCTGTAGAACCATTTGGACAGATTGTTTGTTGAAGGTGGCTTTTTGATTATTTTTCTCTCAACGTCGAGTCTGTAAAGTGTAAGATGATGATTGCTCAGGAAAGGATGTTCCAAACATCGTGCCTCTCAGCCCCTCCACTCAAGTGGCGCACAAGGACGCTCTCGTTGAGGACCGTCTATGACTGAAATCTAAGCTACAAATGGCCTGACATTGGAAATTTTTAGGATTTTTCAGCTTTAAGTGAAAGTAGGCAGATTAAAATACCAGTCAACATAGAACCCAACTCCAGGCAAAACCTTTATTTAGTTATGGATGGAGTGGGGAAGCCACTGTTGAGTTCGTCTTACTAAGGTAACTTTGCTGTTAGACCTTTAGACCTGGTTCACACGAGTGCAATTTTAGATGTGATTTAAATCACACAGAATTGCATGACAATGGAAATCACATTAATTTCTGTTTCAATCGTTTTTATTCAAGTTTAACAAGTAGCCAACAAGCAATAGTTACACCCACGTAGGGGCTAGCTTTGACAGTTATCACACAAATTAGCTAAAAAAGAAGGCAACGTAAACATAAAGAAGAAAATGAGAACTAACACTGCAGCAGAGGCTAGGCCTGTTTCATAAGGCCGCCAGGGGCAGGGATCCTGAGAAGGTACCATATACAGAACTGAGAAGAGAGGCAAATTCGAACTCAGGAGGAAGTGAAGCAGAAAGGTGGCATTAAAGAAAGAGGGAGTGTGCACCTGACAGGAGCGGAGCCAAGGAAGGCTAAGGGAAGCAAGAAAGAAGGTGGATCAGAGGGTCAGAGATCGAGAGAAAAGGGAACAGTAAGAGCTTGGGAGCAGCGGGACCATCTGGCATAGGCGACCTAAGGTGGCTGGGGAGAGAATGGGAAAAGCATATGACAGCCATGGTTCTCAAACTTAAGGGACTTAGCATGGGAGTCGTTGCGGATGCTGGACATATGTTCGTTAAGCATCAACGTGGTCATGCAATCTCTCACCCTCTGGAAGGGGACAGATGTTTTTTTCCAGGCTTAGGCAATTGTTCTTTTGGCTGACAAAAATAAGTAAGACGCAAGCTTCTGCTGATGGGCGAAGAGGCCCGGGATGGGACAATGCAGTAAGGTAAAATTGGCTTCTTTTGGTATAGGAAGGTGAAACAGGGTAAATAAGAGGCCAAATACACTGGACCATAAACAAATTAGTCTGGGGCACATGCACCATGTATGTACTACAGCACCCCGATGGCCACAGCCCCAAAAACAGTGGTCATTGGAGGACGGATTGGCATGGGCAATCTGGGTTGGAACCCAATACCAACGTTAAAGCACCTTATATGCTGTTAAATGAGCATTGGGCTACAGAGGACCAGGCCCCGCTCCAGTCAACTAACTCTATCTCAGTTGCCAAGTCTCATTCCCACTGAGCTACATAGGTGAGAGGAGGGGAGGCGGGATGGTTATTCAAAGAGGCATAGAGGGCTGAGATGAGGCCCGGGGATCCTGGAGAGTGCTGGCAGTAATTTTTTGGAATGGATACGTAGCAGTTCTGTGCAGCGAGGCAAGCCAATGCTGAAGTTGGAGATAGCGGAGGAATTCCGTCTCTGGGATATCATGAGACTCCTGCAGCGAGGCCCACGAGGGGAAGGAAATCACATTAATTTCAATAAGGTGCCCATTCACATCAATACAGCGCAGTGCAATTTTGGAAAAGGGTCCTGTGCTACTTGATTCTGGCCCCATAGAATATGCATCCAAGTGGCATCCCATAATTGCACTGAAAGTTGGATCAAAATCTGATCAAAGCAACCTAGCCTTAAAGGAGAAGTAGAGCCAAAGATCTCTGCTCTGGAAACCCTGAGAACTGAGCGATCTGGGGTGTTAGATCGCTCGGTTCTCAGTCTTAGAGGCGCCTGGGGGACAGATGCAGCATCGGACCAATGCTGCATCTAGCTAGGTAAGTATGATTCTGGAAAAAACCTTAACCCCATACTTCTCTTTTAATAGCGTCTCTGTTCCCATATTGGAGAGGCCGCTTCCTGTTCTGCCCGACACCAATCGATTGAACAGGAAGTAAGGGGGATATCTTCCTCACACGAAAACAGAGCATTATAAATCTGTCATAACATACATCCTGCATCTCCAAGAAGAATTCTAGGTATGGCATTTTTCACAGCTTGGACCAATGCCATAGATCAGGGGTATGCAATTAGCGGACCTCCAGCTGTTGCAGAACTACAAGTCCCATGAGGCATAGCAAGACTCTTGACAGCCACAAGCATGACACCCAGAGGCAGAGGCATGATGGGACTTGTAGTTTTGCCACAGCTGGAGGTCCGCTAATTGCATATCCCTGCCATAGATGATATGTCAGTGTTGAGGGGGAATGCCTGCTCTACTATTCTTTTCTCCCATCGGGGTGGGGGTGGGGGGCATGGGGAGCCTTTCTGGTCGGCAGAATACTGCTGCCACAGGCAGTAATTGCATGTATAAAAATCTGACAGGCTGGTTGTACCCAAGTTGATGGATCGACTTGGGTGCAATGAGCCTGCCCACACATGAACCAGACAAATTTTGATCCATGTATGGCTGGCTTTACTATATAGAGAACATACCTGTGGGATCCCTCTAAAAGCTGGAAATCACTGTAGTAGGCACTGCTGCTACACCGCTTATACAGTGATCTCCACTTGCTTCTAGTGCCGAGTGGGTGTCTTGCTGCATTGAGAACACCGGAGGTCAGCCACTTGGCACGGGCACCATTCAGAGAATACTTTGCATGCTCTGTTTGGACAACGTGGAGAGGCGGTGAAGTTTTACCCTCCACCTTGTCACTATCAGAGAACGATTTGCTTTGATTGAGAAAATGAAAAGCATTCTCCAAATGGCACCGATGCTGAGCATATTCAGAATGCAGCAGGGCAGGTGCTCAGCACGAGATCCCGAAGCTAGTGTAGATCACTGTAGTAGCGTTGTAGTAGCCATGCCTATTACAGTGATTTCCAGCTTCTAGAGCAGTTTTCTCAAACAGGCTTCCATTGAACTCTAGGGTTTTTCCAGAGGTTGCTAGGGGTTCCTTGAGCAATGAGCAGGGCCGCCTTCAATATTGATTGGACCCCGGGCAAACATTTTCTTGCTCCCCCCCCCCAACATTCCAAAAAACAAAGCTGGCTAAGCTCTGAGGCCTGGTAACCATTGGTGTGCTTTAAAGTGGTCATTAAGACCTGCAAGCGGTAGTATAGGGTTGCTGGTAGGTAGTTCCTAATGTATCAGTCTATAGAGGTGGTAACAAGTAGTGGCCACAAGGCTCTCTCCCCAGACCCAGCAAAACAGCAACAGTGATCCCTCCGATCAGGTGTCTGCTCACTCTGGGTTTCCTGTGACGACTCTGGTAGGCAGCACAATAGGTCCTTATCCTGGGGATAGCTTCGTCTCTCAGCATTTAGGTCATGCTCTGTATTGGCTGGTAGTCCCATACATGGCAGTGAACTTTCGCTGGCACAGGCTCTATCTCTCTCAGATGGCGTCCCCAGCACGGTCATCTCATGCAACTGCCAGGTTAGTCAACTTGAGAAGCAAAATGTGCCTGGGAAAATCTGGTTCTCTACTTACTGCTGCAAAGCTCTGTGAGGGCTCTAGTTCATCCTCATTTGTTTTCAATGGGAAGCCTTTTCTTTCTCACTGGTCACACGGCATCCTCCCCTCCTGCTTAGTATCACGTGGCCCAGTCAATCTCATTGCTCAAAGTTACTCACATACTCCTAGTTACTCCAAATTACTCACAGTACCCCAAGTTACTCATGATACTCCAAAAACACTCACAGTACTTCAAGTTACTCACAGTACTTCAAGTTACTCGCAATACTCCAAGTCACTCCCAGTATTCCAAGTTGCTCCAAATTACTCTCAGTACTCCAAGTTACTTCCAGTACTCTAAATTACTCCCAATACTCCAAATTACTCATAGTACTCCAAGTTACTCCCAGTACTCCAAGTTACTCTAAATACTCTGAATTACTCCCAGTACACCAAGTTACTCCCAATACTCCAAGTTACTCCCAATACTCCAAGTTACTCCCAATACTCCAAGTTACTCCCAATACTCCAAATTACTCCTAATACTCCAAATTACTCCAGTGCTCCAAGTTACTTCCAATACTCCAAATTACTTCCAGTACTTCAACACCCCCCCCCCCCAGCAACTGTCCTGCCTACTGACACCCAGCCCTATGGCAGTACAGCAGTCAGTGGTGGAGTTTAATAATAATACAGCAGCAAGCAGCAGGTGTGTATTTGTAATATAAAACATTAGGTATGTGCCGCACTCACCCCCGGGCTCTCTGAGGTTGACAGACGATCTGCTAGTGACCCGGTGTTCTGCCGAAAAAGTTCCGCTCGGCGGATAAGGAGCCCCCTCTACTGCGCAGGCACTGCGCCTGTGCAGTAGGATCCGGCGGAAATAGCCGAAGATAAATAGGGGAAAATCAGCTGTACAGGGCGCCTGTAAGAGGGCCCCTCGCGGGCTCGCTTTGCTCGCCACGCTTCGGGTACGGCCTCGCTTCGCTTGGCTCTTTTTTATTCCCCCTCTAGGTCCACTTGGATGGTGGGGAAGGAACCTGGACCCAGGGCGCAGGCGCCGTGTACAGCTGATTGTAGATTTTGTCATTTGGCTATCTCCGGCGGCTGCTAGTAGTTCGTACTGCGCAGGCGCTGCGCCTGCGCAGTACAGAGGGGAACTTATCCGCCGAGGGAACTTTCTCAGCAAGACACCGGCAGCCGAGCACATTGAGAACAGCGGGAGCCGGCGGCGCCTGTTGTCCCGCCCCCCTGCCCCATTCTCTACAGTCCTTATTCCCATTGGCTTGCAGTGCCGGTACCAGCTGCTAGCTTAGGGAGGAGCTTTGCCTAGGACCTGGAGTGCAGAACGCCGAAGACTGTGTGGTGTAGCTGCTGGCATGCTGGATGACCTGCTGCTGTACACAGTTTACTAGCCGCTCAACCTGTCGGTGTGCCTGCAGCTTCTCCTCTCAGTGTGTCCCAACTCCAGCGCCCTCACTCACAGCTTTTGTGGGCTCAAGAGGCAGCTGCTTTGGGCCCCACAACAATGACTGGGCCCATGGCAGCTGCCCCTTTTCCCCTGCGCTAAAGTCGGCCCTGGCTATGAGCAATTACTGCCTCTCAGATAAGTTCCCACTGACACCATTCATCTTTTTATCTGTAAGGAGGTAATTCTTCACAATGACCACAAGAGTAAGAAGCATTCTTCCCACTGACTATCACACTAATGTGTCGTGAGTTGTAGATATAGTCATTATTAGCAGGGGTTCCCTGAGACTAAAAAGTTATTTCAAGGGTTCCTCTGTGTTGAAAAGGTTGAGAAAGGCTGTTCTAGAGGGATCCACAGGTATGATATATACATTTACTGTATATTTACATTGTTTAAGCTGTTTAATGTAACTATGTAAAAAATGTCATACCTGGAATTCTTCAGTAGCACCCACTACATAGGTAGGTGCTAGAGGTTAGGATTTTTGTAAATAAGTATAGGTAAATTTAGGCAGGCCTAGCTTTAAGCTAGGCCTGTTTGTTTTGAATTGTGTGGGCTGAGAGTGGCTCAGAGCAGCAGCCGGTGATTCACAGGCAGCATCACTAAGATGCTTCTTTCTAGAGCCTTCTAGAAGGTACTAGAATGAGAGCAGGAGAAGAGAGGTGCCTGGGGTGTGTTAAGGAGCCCTGACCAATCCCCAACCTGTATTGGCAGGGGGCAGACCTCCCTAAATACCTAGAGTCAGCCCAGCTGGGGAGGAGTTGTCGGGTGGAAGAACTGAGGATGGAGTACTAGGCTGTCGGGGCCTTTGAGGGAGCTCCCCAGTCTAGGGGGGTGACCTTGGGCCTGGGACTCGGGTGCAGGGCGGAGCCTTCCAGGAAAGCATGAAGGATCTGAACAGGAGGCACGGGAGGAGTCAGAGAGGACAGCAGGAGCTAGTACTGCCAGGCAAGTCTTCAGGAAGGAACCACCACCCCCAGGAGGGCTGGTGAGTGACATGTACAGTCGGGAGGACTGGAGAGGCATGCCACAGAGGACTGAGAGGAAACAGTCAGAGCTGGGTGTGAAGCCAGTGAGAATTGCAATGTCATGGGCAGTGAAGTCAGGCAGCTGCAGCCAGGAGGGCTTGCAGGGCCTGAAGAGGACTGACTAGAAACAGTAGTCCACCAAAGGGACAGCTAGCACTAAAAATACTTTCCATATTTTCTGCTACGCTATAGGGGCCCATGGTCCCTGCCTGCAAAGGCCAAGTTACTTAGGCCTGGCTGAGCCAGTGTCAGGCCTAACCACCATGTGCTAGCTGATCCCGGAACGACTAGATAGTAAGCAATGTGTAGGAGGAGGAATGGAGCGAATCTTCTGGACTGTACATAGTTTGTCCCAACCAGATTTCTTTGATCTTTACTGGGCATCCCATATATTCCTGTCCTCATCCAAGTTGAATTCCCCCAATAAAACAACAAAAACAAAGCCAGCGGACTGTTCATTGTCTTGGAGTGTCTGGGAAGTGAATGCCGGGCAGGGTGACAGGTGGGCCACATCACTCAGCAGCCCCTATGGGGGTACCGTTACACTTCTTTCACCTTTTTTGCCACATACTGGGTGAGGGCACAGCCATTGGAGACACTGCACAAATCCATAAGCAAAAACATGGCCAACACACCAAAAAGAGAATCTCAAATATTTACAGAGATCTCAATAGAAAAACATTCAGTAAAAAAACAAATGAAAAAATGTTTCAGAGACTCGCAGATCCCCTTTCTCAAGACAACACACAGCAATTTAAGTCTAACTTAAAGTTCTAAGTCTTTCCCACTATACTAGAGAGGGTGATGGACTGGCCAAGCATGTCTCCAGGCATAAACCCTATTGAGCATCTGTGGGACATCCTCAAACGGAAGATGGAGGAGCGCAAGGTCTCTAACATCCACCAGCTCTGTGATGTCATCATGGAGGAGGGGAAGAGGACTCCAGTGACAACCTGTGAAGCTCTGGTGAACTCCATGCCCAAGAGGGTTAAGGCAGTGTTGGAAAATAATGGTGGCCACACAAAATATTGACACTTTGGGCCCAATTTGGACATTTTCACTTAGGGGTGTACTCACTTTTGTTGCCAGCGGTTTAAACATTAATGGCTGTGTATTGAGTTATTTTGAGGGGACAGCAAATTTACACTGTTATACAAGCTGTACACTCACTACTTTACATTGTAGCAAAGTGTCATTTCTTCAGTGTTGTCACATGAAAAGATATAATAAAATATTTACAAATATGTGAGGGGTGTACTTACTTTTGTGAGATACTGTACATATTGGGGTTGATTTATTAAAACTGGAGAGGGCAAAATCTGGTGCAGCTGTGCATGGGAGCCAATCAGCTTCTAATTTCAGTTTGTTCCATTAAGCTTAGACAAAAAACCTGGAAGCTGATTGGTTTCTATGCAGAACTGCACCAGATTTTGCCCTCTGCAGTTTTAGTAAATCAACCCTACTGCTGTTATCGGACTATACACATATTATATATATATATATATATATATATATATATATATATATATATATATATATATATATATATATCATATATATCATATATTTCAGCTCCCAGCTGTCCCTGATTTCGAGGGACTGTCCCTCATGTGGAACAAAATCCCTCTGTCCCTCTTTCCTCATTTATCTGTGATTTTGGTCTGATCTATATAGTTGTATATAAAATGCACTACTTATATATCAAAAAGTGTTTCCCAGTGCTAAACCTTTCATCCAATTTCTAAATTGCTGCATTTGTAATTTTCAAAAGGCAATATAAAAGAATAGTAGGGATAAAAAACACTTGTGGGTGTAACCAATCCTTTTTTTTTTGTATAGTTCTCCTTTTAGGGGGGTGTGGCAGGGGGCCTTTCCTATGCCTACATACGTTTGCTAATAGGTGTCCCTTGTTCACATCTCAAAAAGTTGGGAGGTATGTATATATACCAAGGCCACATTTAAGAACACCACCATTTTTCCAGTGTTTATGGATTGTAGCTCAGGTCAAATAAATAACCCGAAATGGTATAAAGGTAAGCTGCAAACTGAGGTTACCTAAAATTGAAAAATAGAAAGTCAAAGTGGCACTGAGTACAGTTTCCTACACCATCAAAAGGCATTTAGAAATTCGAGGAAATTCTGACAAGAAGAGGTCTGGCAGACCCAAAGCCACAACAGAATCAGAAGACAAGTTGCTGAGAGTCAACAAATTGCATGATAGATGTGTGGGGCTAGTTGATTGGTACCCAAGATGGCGTAAAGGCACACAGAGAACAAGAAAAGTGGCACTGGTATTATTTGGTTAATTAGAAGTAACAAATAACACGCAGAACTCAGCGGCAAGGTTCTTACTCAACAGTCCCAAACAATATGGCCTCGGAACCTTGATACCACAGACAATTTAGATACAGCAGTTCTCATCAACGATGGTGGTACTTATAACACAGTCCCAGAACTTGAGGTGACATGTTGATAATGCCTACATGACCAGAGCAGCATCTGATGAAGGAGGTGGCTGATAGGCAGAGCAGCGGTGCAGGAACGCTTAGCAGACCGATAGATCCTTGTCCAAACTCTCTAGAGTCTCCAGATAGCACAGCCAGAAATAGTATTCCTGTTCTGCCCCTCCTTGACATGAACCTTTTCCTAGCACTAAGTACACTGTCCCTAACCAGCAGTGATCCTGTCCCTACTCTATCTACTTTGCCAATGCGCATCAACTGCAGTGAGGCAGTGCTATTTATTAGCATTCCCTAAAGTGTAAGTAAACCCTCCTATCGTTTTCAGCCAAGGAAGCTGCCATCTTTGCCTGCTGCACATGTGATCAGTTATGACACCAGCCATTGGATGGTTTGACAGTTTGGTTTAGAGCACAACCAATGGGAGTGTTACATTTCCGGCACGTGCCGGAAATGAAACCGTTTTATGGATGGGTTTACTTCCGCTTTAAGAAGAGATGGCTGCTGAGGTCAACCAGTGTAGCAGAGTCCAATCAGACAGCTGCTCCCCTGATGACCAGTACGGAAGCTTTGGAGGAATAAAGCTCCTCACAACCTCCAGTTGCAGTAAGAAAGCCTTTGCTAAAATGGCAAAATAAGAGAAAAGGAGGTTTGACTGGGCCAGGTTCCATTGCCAAAGGACTACTGAAGACTGGAAGTCTTAGGTGCCACAATTTTTGGTTCCTAGTGCAGGGAACACCATCAAGTAGGCAATTGTGAAGGGAAGGCTTTGAGCTGTAGGTTTGAAAGGCTGATTGGAGGTGAAAAAATAATTGCTGATAATTGGGACTGGTAAAAAAGGTCTTACATAGAATCAATTTGACCCCAGCTAGGTTAGCCAGGGTATATAGTACTCAATCCTCCAACTGTTGGCGTTACTCCTCTCCCAATGCTAATATATGCGTAAGCCACAGTGCCCATGCCATGGGACCTCTGTATATACTGTGGTCCTAACTCTAAATTTCCACAGCCTCCATAGTAGGAGCACAAATAAGAATGGATAGATTAAGGGCAGGTATGCCTTGAGGGAGCTTACCGCTCGTTAAAGGCAGAGGGACACACGTGATGCCCTTAATCAATCTATTTTTATATGTGCTCCCACTATGGAGGCTCTGGAAATGTAAAGTTAGGACCACAGTATTTACAGAGGTCCCTTGGTGTGGGCACTGTGGCTTATGCATATATTAGCATTGAGAGAGGAGCAACGCCAATACACAAGGTGGGACAGAGCCTCATGGGAGCCAACCATTGTCGCCTTCGGAGACACTGCAGCATCATCCAGGGTAGTGGTTAACCATCGTGATTAAAGCCCAACTTGCCAGCTAGGAAATATTTGTAGAAATTCGGCACTGCTAACCACCCATCCACGGCGGCTGCAACACCTCCTAATATAATTTTGGGATTGCCCCCCTGCCAGAGAAAGTCCAAGGATAGGTAATTTTTTAATAATGTTAAAATACTATATGGTTTGTGTAGCAATTGTATGTACAGTTGTGCTCAAAAGTTTGCATCCCGTGGTGAAGAATGGTAAAATTTCGGCATTGATATTGAAACTATGACTGATCTTGCCAAAAACTGTCTTTTATTTAAGGATAGTGATCAAAATAGAGCTTTATGGTCACAACTAGGGATGAGCCAGATGTTTGAGGCGTTCGCGGGAAATTCCAGCACCCGCAGAATGCCCCATAATCAGGGGCGGACTGACAACTCATGGGGCCCCCGGGCAATAGGAGATTATGGGGCCCCGGGCAAAAGGAGATTATGGGGCCCCCAGGCAATAAGAGATTATGGGGCCCCCAGGCAATAGATTATGGGGCCACACAATATACACACACACACACAGTATACACACACAGACACACAATATACACACACAGTATACACACACAGAATACACATACACACACTGAAAAAGGTACTGGAGAGGCGGGGCAGCTATAATCTTGGGGTTTTTAAAAAACACAGATTTTTACATACTGTCCCTGGTTTTATTGAGTCTGGCAACCCTGATGGGGCCCCTTAGTGGCATGGGGCCCTCGGGCAGTGCCCGAGTGCCTGAATGGTCAGTCCGCCCCTGCCCATAATGCACTGCGAGACCGTCAATGCACTGCGAGATCGTAGTGCATTGACGGCTGCTGATTGGCCAAAGCATGCACCCGACCTGCATGCTTTGGCCAATCACAGCGCACTCTGCAGTTCCACCAGAGTTACCATGGGCCTTTTGGCTGCTTCTCTGATTAATGCTCTCCTTGCCCGGCCGGTCAGTTTAGGTGGACGTCCATGACTTGGTTGGTTTGCAGTTGTGCCATACTCTTCCCATTTTCGGATGATGTATTGAACAGAGCTCCGTGAGATGTTCAAAGCTTGGAATATTTTTTTATAAATGAACCCTGCCTTGAACTTCTCCACAACTTTATCCCTGACCTGTCTGGTGTGTTCCTTGGCCTTCATGATGCTGTTTGTTCACTAAGGTTCTCTAACAAACCTCTGAGGGCTTCACAGAACAGCTGTATTTATACTAAGAATAAATTACACACAGGTGGACTCTATTTACTAATTAGGTGACTTCTGGTGGCAATTGGTTCCACTAGATTTAAGTTAGGGGTATCAGAGTCCCATAGGAAAAAAAAAGAAATGGGTTTTGCCTGCTCGCTCATGTTTTCTTTAAAAATGGTACATACTGTATATTACCAATTCTCCAAGGGGATGCAAACTTTTGAACACAACTGTTTGTTATAACGTTATAATTTTTTATTTGCTATATTTTTTTTTTTCACAAAAGTGGGGTTATCCTTTAAACCTGAAACAGTGTCCCCTACCATCAGCTGTTTATCCTCTGCCATAAAAATCTGAAAATGAAAAACATGTCTTCCTCTCTGTGTCATATCAAAGCCCCGGAGATATCTTATCATCAACCAAAGACGTTCCGGAAATGAAGACCACAAAGCCTCATGATTAGCAAACTCAAAACAATTTAAGCCATCTTTTAGTAACGTTCTTTTTTTTTTTTCTTTTTGTGACCTGGCCATCATGTCCGTTACTGTACGCCACGTGTCTCAGATCTCCTGCCTCGTGCCTTGCTTAGTTTACAATAAGAGGAATCCCCAAGTAACCATGTTTATCTGGACGTTTTAAGCTGACAGGTCCAATCATGCTAATTCACCTGAAGCATACCAAGCGTCGTTCTATTTACGTTAAAATATTTTTCCATGGTAATTCAATCTGGGGCATCTCTGTGGCTTGTTTACACGGGAGGTTCAAGTGGTAACATCTGCCCAATGTAAAAAAAAGGCAGAACCAGCTCACTTCTGTCTCATGACTCCGAGAATGTTCACCCAAGTCGGGCAAGGAACATGATGCCTCATCGGTAAAACACTCTCGAAAAAACCTAACCCCCCTAAAAAAAAAAAAAAACTAAGACCCGTGAAGGATTGCATGTTGAATATATTCATTTTGGCCCCGGGGACATTTTGTGCAGACATTCTGTGACCACCCTCTTTCCCGGCCATCCAAAGGCTACACCACCTTGATTATTTAATGGGTATAATTTACTTCCAGCATTTTATAGGCAGAAAAAAAATCTCTCTAACCTTCAAGCTTGTCCAACTTGTCTTGCAGCAGGTTGCCAATTGTAAAATTTCCATGGCACATCAGCCCTTCGTACAAGGTCTACATTAAGGCTGAGCATCCTGCAGGGTGTCACGGCTGACAGGCGCAAATTTCAGAACTAGTCTCGGAATCTCCGGCCCGCTCTTTTATTGGTACACAGTAGGCTATTAGAAGCGTGCGTTAACCAGAACCCTTCACCGTGTTCCCATTGCAGGGCTACACACTGGTTATTGGTGAATGCAAAACCTTAACAGGACATCAAAGATGACATGAAGCATTGAGATTAATAATTAGGCCGTTTTTTTTAAATGTACAGTATGCCGCGAGCGTGTGTTTTTGCGATCCAGAGGAGCAGCGGGCAGTTGACGTCACGTGAGTGCTTTCAAGTGAAGGCTTACAAGTAACTTGCAAAATTAATATCAATTTCTTAAGAAATGATAGCTACTGCATATAGCAAATTACCTGTCAGAGAGCACAGGGTGAACATTATTTAAGCAATTTTTCTAAACAACCACTCCAGGTTTTTTTTTTTTCATTCTTTGTAAACCGCGTCTCACATATTTTATTCAATTAACACCAAAGTGGGATTCTTAAAAATAACTCCAGTCCCCTCAATGCTAGCTCCCTCACCGGTGCCGACAGCTTCAAAAGTCCAGCGCATGTGCAGGAGTGCTGAAAGGCTCTTCATGACCAGGGCCATCTTTAATTCAGGGAAAAAGGGGAAGGTGCCCCTCCCAGGGCCCAGTCATTGTTGTGGGGCCCAAAGCAGCTGACCCTTAAGCTAGCGCTGCCCGAAAATAGTTGATAAGTGGATTTGGCTATCACTTAGATATGATGATGGCGGAATTGATGGCGGAATTGAATGTTGGGACTGCTGGTGATTGGTTGGGTGTTATGTCTGCAGCCTGTGCAGTGATTGGCCAACTCGGTAAGGTAAACCTTGTCCGGGGAGAACGCCTGCCAGTCCCGGGCACAGTCACACCGGCCTCTCTCCCTCACCATATCCGATAAGCTGCAGACCCTGGCCTACTGAAGAACTTCTTTACTGGAGGATTCAGCAGGGTGTGCCTGGTGTTCGCCTGACATTCTCTGGACATTTGGACACATGTGAGACCGCTGGGGAGGGGCAATGCAGAGGTCTGTGGAGGGAGGGGAGTGGGGCCTGTGCAATGATGGAGGTTAGTTTTGAGGGAGAGGTCCTGTGTAATGTCGGTAGTATAAGTACTGTGTCCTGATGAGGGTAATATGGGGGAGAGGGTCCTGTGTAATTATGTGGGTAGCGTGAGGTCGGGATCCTGTGTAATGATGGGGAGGGGTCCTGTGTAATGATGGGAGTATTATGGAGGAGGGGTCCTGTGTAATTATGGGGAAGGGGGGTCCTATGTAATAAAGGGGCAGTAGGAGGAGGAGGGGTCCTGCGTACTGATGGGGGTAGCATGGGGGAGGGGGTCTTGTGTAATGATGGGGTATTATGAGGGAGGGGTCCTGTGTAATGATGGGGGTATTATGAGGGAGGGGTCCTGTGTAATGATGGGGGTAGTATGTGGGAGGGGGTCTTGTGTAATGATGTGAGTAGTATGAGGGAGGTGTCCTGTGTAATGATGGGGAAGGGGTCTTGTGTAATGATGGGGGTAGTATGGGGGAGGGGTCCTGTGTAATGATGTAGGAGGGGGATCCTGTGTAATAATGGGGGCAGTATGGGGAAGGGGGGTCCTGTGTAACAATTGAGGTAGTATGGGGGAGGGGGTCTTGTGTAAGGATAGGGTAGTATGAGAGAGGGGTCCTGTGTAATGATGGGAGTAGTATGGGGGAGGGGGTCTTTGTGTAAGGATTGGGTATGAGGGAGTGGTTCTGTGTAATGATGGGGGTAGTATGGGGGCGGAGGTCTTTTTTAATGATGTGAGTAGTATGAGGAAGGGGTCCTGTGTAATCATGGGGGAGAGGTTCTGTGTAATGATGTGGGTAGTATGAAGGAGGGGTCCTGTGTATTGATGAGGGTGGGGTCCTGTGTAATGATGAGGAGGGGGTCCTTTGTAATGATGTGGGTAGTATGAGTGAGTGGTCCTCTGTAATGATGGGGGTGGTATGGGGGATGGGGGTCTTGTGTAATGATGGGATATTGGTCTAGGGCAGGGATGTGCAATTAGCGGACCCCCAGCTGTTGCAAAACTACAAGTCCCATCATGCCTCTCTCTAGGTGTCATGCTTGTGGCTGTCAGAGTCTTGCTATGCCTCATGGGAGTTGTAGTTCTGAAACAGCTGGTTCGCTAATTGCAAATCCCTGGTCTAGGGTAATGATGGGGATAGTATGGGGGAGGAGGTCCTGTGTAATGATGGAGGGTGGTGAAATTGCATGGGGGGAGACAGGAAAATGTTTGCCCAGGGTGCAATCAATTGTAAAGACTGCCCTGCTGGCTGTACATATGCACATGCGCCAAGTTCGCCCAACACATGTGCGTAGAAACAGAGAGCCAGGACCACCTTAGACAGAGTACATCTGCTGACCATGCAGCCTGCCAGCGGCAGCCCGTCCTTAATGGGGCGCCGCCCCCCTAATCCAGCCAATTGGGCTTGGGGCGCAGTGGAGAGGGGATTATGGTGTGGGGTTGTTTTTCAGGGGTTGGGTTTGGCCTCTTAGTTCCAATGAAGGGAACTCTTAAGGCGTCAGCATACCAAGAGATTTTGGACAATTTCATGCTCCCAACTTTGTGGGAACAGTTTGGGGATGGCCCCTTCCTGTTCCAATATGACTGCGCACCAGTGCACAAAGCAAGGTCCATAAAGACATGGATGAGCGAGTTTGGGGTTGAGGAACTGTCCTGACCTTAACCCGATAGAACACCTTTGGGATGAATTAGAGCAGAGACTGCGAGCCAGGCCTTCTCGTCCAACATTAGTGCCTGACCTCACAAATGTTCTTCTGGAAGAATGGTCAAACATTCACATAAAAACACTCCTAAACCTTGTGGACGGCCTTCCCAGAAGAGTTGAAGCGGTTATAGCTGCAAAGGGTGGGCCAACTCAATATTGAACCCTCCAGACTAAGACTGGGAGGCCATTAAAGTTCATGCAGGCGTCCCAATACTTTTGACAATGTAGTGTATGTCTCTGGACTATTCCAACAGTTGAGATACTTTCATCCTTCCAACACCCTACTGCTACAGTTTGGGATCCCTGTTGATACCCCCACTCATGGAGAGCAGCTTCTAAGGACCCCATCTATGACCACAGATCATATAACATCTTTAAGTTCAGAGCTCACATTACAAACATATCTGATATTTTGACATGTCAGGAACCTACTCACTCACAAAAGTTCACTTTTATGGCGTATCCTATAAAGAGCCATTGCTGTTTATCTGTCGTTTCTGAAAATCAACTTTGCGGGTGAGGGATGTCGGCGTCCATTACTTTTGAACACAACAGGGCAACAAAAGCACGATGGGCGTCATTAAAACGGACACGTGCTACCTTAAGACCCAGCGACTCAGCAAAATAATTGCATTTTATTTATCTTATTCCAGCAATTTTCATCCTATCCGGGAATAGCAGAGCGGACTCTCGGCCGTCCCCCCCTCCCCCCCGGGAGAAAGTCGCCTTAGTCTCCGGCTTGCCTATACATCTCTGTCAAAAGCTCTATGAATACATTAACCTTTCTAAAGATTAGTGCACTCCTAACACCTCAGGGTTTTTCTTCTTAAACAGAGCGCCTCGGAAAAACGTTGTGACAGACCTCGATGGGTTTGCCTTGTGTATCATCAACAAATTGTCATCCACGTGAAGAACGTCGAAGGAGTCGTCGCGGAATAATGATTAATGGATTCGTGCAGGTCACACTCTGTCTCTTTGCGGCCCGGTGAGAAGTTGATTCGCGGTTCATTATCGCTTTTTTATGATGTTTCCTGATTGATTGTTTTTTCTTTTCTATTTGCTTAGCAGGTTGCGTTGGCTCCTTATTTTTTTTTTTTTCCAACTCATCAGATCACATTATTTATTTATTTTTTAAAATCGCCCTATTTATAGGCTGTCAACGTGTTCTAGTCAAGACTAAAGACTGAGGTTCAGCTAAATTGGAATACTTGGGAACTATTCTACTTGCCGAAGGTTTTGCCAGTCGTGTGATCAAGGCACCACTTCCAGACAATGGAGCCAACCTCTGGACCTTCTTCGCCATTAAAGCCCAGCTGTGGGATTCCCACCACCCCTTCCATAGAACTGTGCAGGATATAAACTCACAGGAATTCGTCACATGACAGAAGGCCGCCCTCCCGGTCCGCTGCAGACGTGAAAATTCCCTGCGCCTCAACTGCACGTAACAGGGACTAGGATTGTAAGAGGGGCTTCATGGTTGGCTAGAATTGGCCCCAAGTTCCTACCCCCACTCCTGTCCTGGTAGAACACTGTCCCTTCTGCTGAGGCTGAACTAGGGTTGCCACCTGTCCGGGATTCACAGTTTGGACAGTTCGGGTTTTGATTCATGTGTCTGGGTTTCAGACTGTCTGAAACCCGGACACATTATTCACACAGGAATGTGGCTCAGAACAGGGCCTGATAGAAGGGCGATGGGGCACTATGCACGCCGCATTACTATTCTTTTTGTAGCGCCCAAAGGTATCCCAGGTCTGTTACAATCCTATAGTGTATGCTAAAAAAAATTTTTTTGCTGTGTGCCGCTAATGTGTTCGGGTTTGGCGTGAAAAAAAGTGGCAACCCTAGGCCGAACCCTCCACCATATTGTGCCCTACTCCATGCCAGAGGCCACCACACAACATTCCCAGCTGTTGGCCTATATAGCGCAAGAAAGGAATGTCGACACAAATGAAAAGATCTGCTGCACTTTACTGATGGAACTCAGGTAGGGTTGCCGCCTCATCCCTTTAAACCCGAACACATAATAATTACACAGGTTCTGTGGCTGATTACGCTGATAATTAAACTCACTTGTTGCCTTATCTGCATTTAATTAGCCGCAGAACCTGTATTAATCATATGTGTGCGGGTTTAAAGGGAGGTGGCAACCCTAAATTCAGGGGATGGCATATTAGTCACATCCCATTGGTATTAACCCGGAGTCACTTGACATTGCGTCGTCAATCAGTTTAGAGGACGGTCTGCAGTAGTCACATGTGAAAGCATGTGCAGAAAGTCTACAGCTGTCTCTCCCGGGTGCAGGGCTACTCCTCCCTGGCCTCCTGTCCTGTACAGGGCCTCCATGCAGGGGCGGATCCAGGGTCTAGTCTCGGGAGGGGCACTGCCAGAAAATATGTATTTTTGCCAGCAATTTGTCGGGGCAATGGCTGGTGTTGGCGCTTCCATCATCACGAGACCATGGTTGTCATGGTGTCAGGATGATTGAAGCGCATTATTTCTATTATTACATTGTAATATAAAATAAAATAGTTCAACTCACCATAATGCAGAATCAGTGGGAGCCCTGAGCGTGTCACTTGCCGCCATCACCTGGCTGACACCAGTTGCAGCTTGTCACTTGCCACGTCGCCTGTCACCAGATGTGGATTGTTACTTGGCACTTCACCTGACACAAGATGCGGATTGTCACTTGCCACGTCACCTGTTACAAGAGTGGATTGTCACTTGCCACGTCATCTGCCTTTAGATGCCGCTTGCAGCTTGTCATATCACTTGCCTTCAGATGCAGCTTGTCACTTGCCACGTCACCTGCCTTCAGATGCAGACTGTCACTTGCCACGTCAGCTTCCTTCAGGGGAAACTTGTCGCTTGCCACGTCACCTGCCTTCAGATGCAGCTTGTCACTTGCCACGTCACCTGCCTTCAGATGCGGACTGTCACTTGCCACGTCTCCTGCCTTCAGATGCAGCTTGTCACTTGCCACGTCACCTGCCTTCAGATGCAGACTGTCACTTGCCACGTCAGCTGCCTTCAGATGAAGCTTGTCGCTTGCCACGTCACCTGCCTTCAGATGCAGACTGTCACTTGCCACGTCAGCTGCCTTCAGATGAAACTTGTCGCTTGCCACGTCACCTGCCTTCAGATGCAGCTTGTCACTTGCCACGTCACCTGCCTTCAGATGCGGACTGTCACTTGCCACGTCTCCTGCCTTCAGATGCAGCTTGTCACTTGCCACGTCACCTGCCTTCAGATGCAGACTGTCACTTGCCACGTCAGCTGCCTTCAGATGAAGCTTGTCGCTTGCCACGTCACCTGCCTTCAGATGCAGACTGTCACTTGCCACGTCAGCTGCCTTCAGATGAAGCTTGTCGCTTGCCATGTCACCTGCCTTCAGATGCAGGTTGTCACTTGCCATGCCATTTGCCACAAGATGCAGAATGCCACTTGCCACATCACCTGCCACAATATGTGGATTATCATTTGCCAGTGGCTGTGTCCCAGAGGGAGGGCGGGCAGTGAGAGTTGATTTAATCTCTCTGCTGCCCACGGCTACACAGTAAGGGTGGAACTGCGGTGATGCAGGGCGCGGCGGTGAGAGATGATGTAATCTCTCTGCTCACCCGATGGCCCGCTCACTAGCCTGCCCGCTCACCTGCCGGCTCGCTGGCTCACTGGCCTGCTCACCCGCTGGCCCGCTCACTGGCCTGCCCGCCCGCTCACCCGCCAACCCGCTCATCGGTTGGCCTGCTCACTCGCTATTTTCTCAGGGGGAGCAATTGCCCAGTTGCCCCCTGGATCTGCCTTGCCTCCATGTGCTGGTTACATCTGTGTTGGTGTGGGGTGCTTGGCTACCCTGACCAACTCTACTCAGGCAACCCCCAACCTGGCTTATAACTGGGCAATGACTCACCCATGACATCACTGCATGAGGGCGCTAACTGTCTGCTGCAACCAGACACTATTCTGGTACAGAACCACCTAGTGGCAAAATGGATAACTGCACCTGCCTACAGGATGCTGGTAACATCATTGACCTAATAAGGCCACATGGCTATATTTGGTCAATGACATTGTCCAAATATGGCCATATAGCCATATTAGTTCAATGATGTCACCAGCAACCCCAGCCCTTTGGTATATGCCATTGCAAGATGGGGAACTCTATGGCTTCAGTTGACTGGGATGACGGCCTGTTTTCATGTTTACTGCGGGTTTGACATGAACTTTAGCTCATTCCTACTCCTGGCCATAATTCGGTATGGCTACTGGATGGCCCAATAATAGAAAATAAGTATGCTCTTCACCGCAATCTAGTGGCCATAGAGCAGTATTTCCCACATTATGTTTGAATTTGTATGCAATTTTGATGGACAAACATGTATGCACATTTTTATAAATACACCCCCAAGTGTGATGTCTATGATGGCCTGTGCTATTGACATAGGGATCGGAGGATAAAACCATGGTGTGTGGGAGGTGACACAGAAACCCAACAGTTCCTGAGATGTCGGACACCAAAATGCTTTACGGAGGCAGCAACGCTCAACCAGAGGGAAGGTTGGAGACATGGGCCACCAAGGAGGTGGGTATAATACATTCTTTCATTGCAAGGAGCTTTAGATAGGATTTTTAGAGACTAACCTGATCCTTTCAAACAGTACAGCTTGGTCAAGAGCCTGACCTAACCTGCACATTGGACAATGGAGCACCATGATTTCCCTTCCTGCTAACAGGTTAGTCTGCCCTTTCCAAACATTTACCCTTTAGAGGAACCTCCCAAAAAAATTTCAGGTCTCTGGGAACCCTTACTAAAACCAATTAATTGAAGGTCAATGGTAAAAATGCTCCTTACATCAGTGGTCAGTAGAACAAAGCAACCCTTACAGTAATGGTAAGAATGCCCACCATATTGTCCCTTCCTGCTGTAGCGCCCTGAGGTTTAGTCAGGGAGCTCTTCACCAAATTCCTTATCAGAAGTAGCTACTGTAGTTAGTTGTTATAGATCCATTGATTTCTCCCAAAGTTTGGCCTTGTTGTACTTTTCTCTTCTGCCACTAGGTGGCCGGGCACTTAGTGGCATTGGATGTGAGAAGGACATTTCAATGTCAAGTTATGGGTATATGGGATAAATCAGCCAATTGGCAGGGTTTTTTTTTTAATCCCTTGGCCTGCTGGGATAACATATATATTGGGGAGTCAGGTGATCTATGTTCTGTGCCACCCGGACTGCCGTCTGGGTGGACGTGTGTCGTCTGCCCCTTGCTGCTAGGCCGGACATTGGGCCTATCCCCGGGGCATCTGGCTGCCAGGCTGTGTGAGGGCCTATCCAGAAGTAAGAGGGCAGCGCAGGGTTGGGACTGTGGCTTGCAGTCCAACCAAAAGTGACAGTTCTACTGGCCGGAGAACCTGTTGTGGTCAGGGGTAGGAGGGAAGCTGTCACCACTAAGGGACCAACCACCTTTTCCACAGTGAGTAACTGAAGCAAGTCCCGGAGTAACATTCTCACTGAAGGGGCACGGTGGAGAATCAGGAAACTTCAGGTGACGCTTGCAGAGCAGCCTTGTGTGTCACGCCAGGGGCCGAGCCGGTCAGCAGGGATGAAGCTTGAAATATATCTGGAGTGCCAAGCTAGGGACCCAGCAGAAAAGCATGGGTGACGCTTGAGGGAGATACCACCGCAAAAGCCTTGAGGAGCTCACGTGATTCAAAGACAGTGGATCAGAGAGTCCAGTGAGAGACTAGGAGCTCAAGGGGCTGAAGAGCTACAAGTGGACATTGTAGTGACGCTGAGAGACATGTTGAACTTTGCGTTAGGAACTGTTAAATACTGTTGCCATAGGAGACAGCAAACCTGCACATGCAGAAGTGGCACCTTTCTGGGGCCTTTCCCTGTACGGCTGTCTTTCCTATTGAAGTCTCGGAGTCTGCCTATTGAAATTGCAACCACTTAAGGGTGTCCCGGCCCTAACCCTCTTTCTCCTCAAAAATATAAAAAGGACTGTTAAAAGAAATAAAGCGTATGGTGCCCAATGACTTTCACCATCTTTGCACCCACTATGCCTCACAACCCACTACATATTGAAGCATGTCAGCGGTCTGTGGCCTCAAAGGTTCTCATTAGACTGGGAGAGGTTAGAGATTCTGCTACACTGCTAACAGGTCAGTCCAAACTTTCTCAGCCATTTACCCCAGAGGAACTCTCAAAATTAGCTTCATTTCTTGGGGAATCCTTACTAAAACCAATTAATAGTAGGTCATTGGCAAAAAGGTCCTTTACATCAGTGGTCAATAGAAAGAATACATACCTTACAGTGGTGGTCAGAATGCCACCCTTACAGACAGGTAAAAAGATAATCACTGTCATGCAACTGGCTTTGCCAAGTGATGTTGGTCCTGGAACTAAGCAGGCAACAACAAATAGGAGGTCCATCACAAACAGCTCATAGAACCAACCTCTGGAGGAACCCTAGGGTTCTGCTGAACCTTGGTTGAGAATGGCTGGGTTAGTCTACTAACATATCCCTGAATGCTGACCTTCTCTTTGCCACTGATTTTTTTTGCAATGCAGAAAGCTTATATAAGGACAGTTGTAGGTACTTAAACCATTTTTAAAAATGATATTTCATTTTTTTTTTCTATGAATATCCAACTAAACAGAAGCTAAGCTGTGAGCATTTAGGGTTTTCATGTAGAAATTGATGACCACACCAGCACACCTCACTTTGGCCATCAGACAAACCTTTCTTGATACAAGAGATGTATGTGTTCCTGGACACACCCACTGGGGGCTTCTTGCTGTCTCCCACATACAGGAACCTGTATCTATTAAAGTGTCAGTACCATGAAGTTTCTCGCAATCGTTGGAAATGTTTTGAATTGTCCTTTCACATAAACCAAGCTGTAATCTAAATTTTCCTCTCCATAAGATCAAAACTGGTGTTTATAAAAAAAAAAAGTCCAACTTGTTTCTAAAATCCATCTGCGGTTTCTATGGCGGCCTTGGTTTCCATGTCTTGGCTCACCGCTGTCCGGCATGTAACACATCATCTACGGTTTCTGAACTGGCAGCTGATCGATAATCGGGAGCCAAGGAATTTCTAGGATGGAACTGAGCAATTTAGTATATAAAAAAAAAGAATGAAAAAATCCTCTTTGTATAAAAAAAATATTAACTGCACATCTCAGAGTTACAGACATGTAGGAGTTCAGACACAAATAGTGTATTACACTAAGGAAGGATTATGACATTATAAGCATGCTTCCGACAAGTGTTATGTAATATACCGACACTACAGAATGCACACCCTGACCCAACTATAACTGCCAATTATGTACAGTCTACCACAATGCAGGTCACAGAAACCTCAGAAGAGAAGTGTGGAAAATGGGGAGTGATTTTCCTTACATTAAAGTGTATCAGAAACCAAAATTGTATGTTTTATTTTAGATGGAGAAAGGAAGGATTTGAACCTTTTGACTGCTATCTGTATCCCCTCTGGAGAGACTCACCTTATTTTCCTGGTGACCACTGTCAGGTGCGGGTGAATAAAAATGTTTCTCTAGGTGACCACAGTCATCAGAAAGTGTGTGAAAAATCCGAAATTTAGTCTTGGTGACCACTGCCATCAGAAAGTGTGGGAAAATCCAAAATCTTTTCTTGATGACCAATGTCATCAGAAAGTGCAGGAAAATCCCCCAATTTTGTCTTGGTGACCAATGTCATCAAAAAGTGCAGGAAAATCCAAAATTTAGTCTTGGTGACCAATGTCATCAGAAAGTGCAGGAAAATCCAAAATTTAGTCTTGGTGACCAATGTCATCAGAAAGGGCAGGAAAATCCCAAAATGTTGTCTTGGCCACCAGTGTCACCAGTAAGTGCAGGAAAATGCAAAATTTTGTCTTGGTGTCCACTGCCATCAGAAATTGTGGGAAAATCTAAAATATTTTGTCTTGGAAAGTGCAGTAAACTCCGAAAATGTTGTCTTAGAGACCACTGTCACCAGAAAATGCAGGAATATTCAAAAATTTGATCTGGGTGACCACTGTCATCGGAAAGTGCAGGAAAATCCAAAAATGTTGTCCTGGTGACTACTGTCATGAGAAAGTGCTGGAAAATCCAACATTTTGTCTTGGTGACCGCTGTCATTGGAAAGTGCAGGAAAATCCCAAAATGTTGTCTTGGTGACCAATGTCATCAGAAAGTGTTGGAAAATCCAAAAACTTGGTCTTGGTGACCACTGTCATCAGAAATTGCAGGGAAATCCAAAATGTTGTCTTGGTGACCACTGTCATCGAAAAATGAAAGTGAAAGAAAATCCAAAATTTTGCCACCAGAACAGGAATAGAGAAGAAATCTTTCCGTAGGGACAGCCGTTCCATTGACATATGTCTTTGAGGGTATTTCACTCACATTGGACAGATATCCTCTCACTTCCAATTGTAGCCATGAGAGAAGAAGTAAAGAGAAATCTCCCCAAAGTGGCACAGAAGAGAAGAAAAAAAAAAACAACAAACAAACAAACAAAAAAAAAAAAACAGAACAGTGGAGTTAATAATAACGTTTGAAAAGAAAACACTCTTTTTTTGTTTTAAAGCTAAAAATTCTACTTTCAGGGAAAAAGTTGTAGGTCAATTTTATTTTACAGTAGATACATTTTTTTACACTATTAAAAAAAATACTGTTTAATATATATTTGTATATATATATATATATATAGATATATATCTATATATATATATGTATCTCTCTCTCTCTCTCTCTCTCTCTCTCTCTCTCTCTCTCTCTCTCTCTCTATATATATATATATATAGATAGATAGATAGATAGATAGATAGATAGATAGATAGATAGATAGATAGATAGATAGATAGATACAAATCTATCTATCTATCTATCTATCTATCTATCTATCTATCTATCTATCTATCTATCTATCTATCTATCTATCTATCTATATATATATAAATTTTTTTACCAAATCAACCTTTGGTTTTTGGATATCATTTCCAATTTAATAAAAAAAAATTACATTTTGTCTAGAGTTGCGTTTATACATGAATGGGGAATCCTACTGATCACTGAGAAAAAAATAAAATCTATAGAAGATTACAGGGGAAAAAAAAGACAGTGAACTTGGGTTGGGATATAGAAAAAAAAAAGCCGCATATAGAATGAACCCTGAAGGAAACTGCCTGTTAATTAAAGAATTATTCCTAATCCTTCCATCAGCTCTGCTTCAGTTTATACAGATTACAGGGAAGTATCACTTAGATACTTCCGAAAATATTATTCTAAACTTTTCATGGAACTGTCTTAGATAATGGGGGCATTCTTCAGCATTCCGCGTATTATTGGCAAGGCCACCAGGGCCATTATTTTATCAGACCATAACATCTGGATCAAAATGCTTAGTCCATGTTCCTGAATGCTCTATAGCTTTGTATGATTGTTCCTTTACAGGAAACTTTTATCTAAATATTACTTTAGGGTAATGCATATTTCATCTATCTATCTATCTATCTATCTATCTATCTATCTATCTATCTATCTATCTATCTATCTATCTATCTATCTATCTATCTATCTATCTATCTATCTATCTAATGTTTAATCCATGTTCCTGAATGTTCTATAACTTTGTATGATTGTTCCTTCACAGGAAACATTTATCTAATTACTTTAAGGTAATGAATAGGTTTCATCTACCCATCTAGTTGGTTAGGCAGATTAAAGTTCCTGTCCAATTGCAGCAAATAAAAATCCGGTCTCCTGCCTTGCCAGACAGGGCTGTACTGTGTGGCAGAGCTGTGTAAATTTCAGAAAGTACAGAAATACACTTCCATTGGACCAGTCCAATGTTCGCATCGCAGTGCAAAAAAAGTGGCAACTAACACTCTGCTTCATGCTGTCCCAAACTCCACGAGACAAACTTGGTTCATAAATATGGCCTACAAACGGTGTGATTGAAGTAAATACTAGTAATTCTGGGATCCCATATGGCTGGCTGACTTCTCTTGAACTGAATGGGCGAGAATTACATCATAGGATGACATTGAGAACAGCTGCCTTCTGTCAACATGTGACCACATGAATCAAGATGAGAAGATCTGAACTGCAGACGGGGTCCATTCCGCAGAAGATACTTTGCTTTTAATATGTCATATTGTCTGCAGTCATGTCAAGCTCAGGTCATTTTTCAGGCTTCTTCTATAAACTTATGTATGTACATATGGCTTCTGGGCCTGGGCTGGTGATATACAGTAGTCATCTGTTATCATTATAGCTAATGATGATCTATAGAGGATCATAATTCTTCAGAGGGCTATATATCAAGAACAGGAGCGATGTTCTCATCCTATGGGCTAAGGAAGAATTCCAACATCCATTGACCTCACTGTCTGCGGCGCTGACCTCACTGTCTGTGGTAGTCAGTTTGGGGACTATGAATGAGGACACGGTGAAATAGATATTAAGGGGTCCAAATTAGTTTGATTTGCATGAATAAAAAAAATGTTATTTTATACTTATTTCCTAAACAGAAGTTCACGTCTGGCTGAGAAGACCGTCTAGTAGATAGAAATGACACACGGGACTCCTCAGGATCTCATAATTGCTGGTCCACAAAGCATTCAGAAGTCCTGCTCTGTCCTTGCCACGTTGTAGAATATAGTATCTATCTATCTATCTATCTATCTATCTATCTATCTATCTATCTATCTATCTATCTATCTATCTATCTATCTATCTATCTATCTATCTATCTATCATCTTCTTTTCCTTTCCTTTCCCTTTCCTTCCTTTTTTTTCCCTTTGCTTCCCTTTCCTTTCCTTTATTTTCCCTTTACGTTTCTTTCCTTCCCTTTCCTTTCCTCTCCTCTCCTTTCCTTTTTCTTCCTCTCCTATCCAATCCATTCCTTTTCTCTCCTCTCCTTCCCTTTTTATTTTTCTTCCCTTTCCACTCCTTTCCCTTTTCCTTCTCTTCCTTTCCTATTTTTCTATTATTTTTCCTACAAAAAATAAAATAAAAGTAGACATGATGGGCCCTTACATTTAAAACCCCCTTCCCACCCTCTATTCCTTACAATTTTCATCTCTTTCTACCTTCTTTCTTCCTTCACACTTTTCTTTGCTTCCTATTTATCTATGAATAGTGTGTCTTTGTAAAAAGATACAGATGGTGTGGCCAACTCCCAGTTAGAAAATCCACACTCCCATTCTCTCTTCCTTCCTTTCTCCCTTCCTTCCTATCTTCTTTTTTTCCTTCCTTACCTTCTTTTTTCCTTCCCTACCTTCCTACCTCCCTTCCTTCCTCTTTTTCCTTCCCAATTATCTATGAATCTTGTATCTCTTTATAAAAAAACAAAAACAAAAGAAAAAACAAACAAACAACACCCTTCCACCCTCTCTTCCTTCCTTTTTCCGTTTTCCTCCTTCCATTCCTGCTTACCTTGTTCCTTCTTTCTTCCTATTTATCTATGAATTTTGTATTTCTTTAGCAAAAGAGATGGATGATGTGACCAGCCCCCAATTAGAATATCCTCGCTTCCCTTCTCATTCCTTCCCGCCCTTCCCATCCTTTTTTCTTCTTCCTTCCTTCCTTCCTTCCTTCCTTCCTTCCTTCCTTCCTTCCTTCCTTCCTTCCTTCCTTCCTTCCTTCCTTCCTTCCCATTTATCTATGAATCTTGTATCTTTTAACAAAAAGAAAAAGATAACATATCTGCCCCCCAGTTAGGATATCCTCTCTCCCAACCTTTCTTCCTGGCTTTTTTTTTTTCTTCTATCCTTGCTTTCCACCCTGCCTTCTTTCCTTCTTCCTTCCTTCCTACCCTTGCTTCTTTCCATCTTCCTTCCCACCCTTCCTTCTTTCCATCTTCCTTCCCACCCCTCCTTCCCACCCTTCCTTCTTTCCGTCTTCCTTCCCACCCTTCCTTCCCACCCTTCCTTCCCACCCTTCCTTCCCCTTCTTCCTATATATCTATGAATCCTGTATGTCTTTATAATAGGAATCAGATTATTTGTCTGGCCTACCAATTAGGATGTCCTCTCTTCCACCCTCCATTTCTTCCATTCTCCATCCCTTCCTTCTTTCTTCCTTCCCAACCTTCCTTCTTCCTTCTTTCCTATTTATCTATGAATCTTGTATCCCTTTATAGAAATGAGCAGATGACATGATAGGCCCCCCATTAGACTTTCCCCCTTGTCGGTGTATTCCATGCCGTACGCCAGTTCCAGTAATGTCAGCCTCTCTGCCGGCACAGTCTGTACCTTCTAAAGTCACATCTCAGACTTGGCTCGGCAGAAATGGCTGATGCCTTCATTTTTAATCTATCCAGCGACTTGAAGCAATCTATTTGTTTTCGAGTCTTCGGCTGCATTCTAAAAAAAATAGCGGCTCCCCCCACTAGTGTGAGTTTCCATGTTTTCCGGGCACTTTAGGAAACAAGGAATGATTTATTGCACTCATCTACATTCCTTTCCTTCATCACTTCATAGATCATGGCAGAGTCCATCTCAGCCAATGGCACTCATTCCATCGCTCAGTGCCAGCGAATTATAAATATGTATGCTTACACATCTGTAATAACATGGCCATTCTCTCTCTTGTGTCTATGCCAGCTATAGCTGTTTTCCTACAGTGGCTCAGCATGAGCCATGGATTCAGATCTATCTGCCTCAGAACGTTCAAAATATCCCCTTCAAGTCAACAAAACTCACTGTATGGATTGTAACTGACTTGATGTCTGATCCTCACCTGCTTCTGTTCTGTAGATATAGAGAGAGGCCAAACTTGCAGACTTAAGTCTTTTCCATTGGGGTTCCTTTACTGTAATCACATAATCTACCCCATGGTTATCACAATGTGCTGAGAGGTAAAGTATTCTACGTACCAAGTAGCAAATTGCTCATGGGTTGTGGCAAAAGTGGCAAAGTCTTTCGGGGCTCTAAGTGGCAAAGTCCTATGGGCCACTACAGTAAGTGGTGAAGTCCAGGCTCTAAGTGGCAAAGTCCTCTGGGGCTTCAAGTGGCGAGGTCCTACGGGGCTCCAAGTGGCGTAGTCCAGGCTCTAAGTGGTAAAATCCTCAGGGGCTCTAAGTGGCAAAGTCTTCCGGGGCTTCAAGTGGCAAGGTCCTATGGGGCTCTAAGTGGTGTAGTCCAGGCTCTAAGTGGTAAAATCCTCAGGGGCTCTAAGTGGCAAAGTCCCCCGGGGCTTCAAGTGGCAAAGTCCTTTGGGGCTTCAAGTGGCGAGGTCCTACCAGGCACTAAGTGGTGGAGTCCAGGCTCTAAGTGGTAAAATCCTCGGGGGCTCTAAGTGGCAAAGTCCTCCTGGGCTTCAAGTGGCAATGTCCTATGGGGCTCTAAGTGGCGTAGTCCAGGCTCTAAGTGGTAAAATCCTCAGGGGCTCTAAGTGGTGAAGTCCTCTGGGGCCTCCAGTGGTGAGGTCCTACCGGGCTCTAAGTGGTGGAGCCCAGGCTCTAAGTGGTAAAATCCTCTGGAGCTCTGAGTGGTGAAGTCCTCTGGGGCCTCAAGTGGAGATGTTCTACTGGGCTCTAAGTGGTAAAATCCTTGCGGGCTCTAAGTGGCGAAGTCCTACGGGGGTTATAAGTGGCAAAGTCCTATGGGCCTCTAAGTTGTAAAGTCCTCTGGGGCCTCCAGTTGCGAGGTCCTACAGGGCTCTAAGTGGTGGAGTCCAGGCTCTAAGTGGTAAAATCCTCGGGGGCTCTAAGTGGCGAAGTCCTACGGGGCTATAAGTGGCAAAGTCCTATGGGCCGCTAAATAGTGAAGTCTAGGCTCTAAGTGGTGAAGTCCTTCAGGGCTCTGAGTGATGTAGTCCTATGGGGCTCTAAGTGGCGAAGTCCAACCGGGCTATAAGTGGCAAAGTCTTATGGGGCTCTAAGTGGCTAAGTCCTCTGGGGCTCTGAGTGACGTAGTCATATGGGGCTCTAAGTGGTGAAGTTCAGGCACTAAGTGTTAAAGTCCTCCAGGGCTCTAAGTGGTGAAGTCCTACGGGGCTCTAAGTGCCAAAGTCTGGGCTCTAAGTGGTGAGGTCCGGGCTCTAAGGGTTCGTTCACACTAGCTTTGCTCTATGAAGAGAGATCCGCATTCACATAGTTGTTTTACTTATGCTTTTTTCCTTTTTTTTTTACCTTTGCTTATGTGCTTTCTATCTTCGTTAGCTTTAACAACATTGAAGGGCCTCACTTACACGGGTGACAGCAAAAATGGAGTCCGAGTTTCGTCACCCCCCCCCCCCCCCCCCCCAACCGCGCAGCCACAAGGTAATAAGGCTGGTGGCCATGTTAGTACACACTGCTCGGTCGCTGTGGAAAATTCATACAGCAGGTCATGCTTGGCAGGCAGTACCTCCAACAAAGTTTAAATGAAACAGCAGAGGATGCCAGCTAAGTGCAGTATGTAGGAAAAGACTTTAATAAAATCACAGGTGGCAACTCACAAGATGCATAAGGATAAGATAATCTTTATGAATCTTGTGAGTTGCCACTCGTGATTTTTAAAGCAGAGTTCTGCCCCCCCCCCCAGCAAAAATTTCAAGTGAGCAGCTACACATACTGTAGCTGTTGACTTTTAGACACCTTTCACACTGAGGCAATTTTCTTGCGTTTTAGCGCTAGAAATAGCCTCTGAAAAGGGCCTGAAAACTGCCTCCTATTCATTGCAATGTGTGCTTTCACACCTGGGCGGTGTGCTTGCGGGATGTTAGAAAAAGTCCTACAAGCAGGATCTTTGGGGCGGTTTGGAGCGCTCCCAAAACGCCCCTGCCCATTAAAAATGAATGGACAGCGCTTCCAAATCGCCTTAAAAGCGATTTGAAAGTGCCACAAAACGGGTCTTTTTTTCTTTTTTTAAGGTCACGTTATCACGTGACCTTAAAAAAAAGGAAGTGGGAGCTGGAAGCCTCTAAAAAGAGGGTGTCCGCCCCCCCCCACAAAAATGTGGCATGTCAGGGGGTCACCTGCACTTAAAGTGGAAGCTCCATTTTTGGGTGGAACTCCACTTTAAATACTGAAGAGATTACTTCAGTATAATGGAGGAGCTGTTACAGATATATTTTGGCTTAAAGCGGAGTTCCACTTAAAAGTGGAACTTCCGCTTATCCGTCTCCTCCCCCCCTCTGGTGCCAGATTTGGAACCTTTCAGTGCGGAGGACGGAACGGGTACCTGTTTTTGATAGGTATCGTTTCCCACTTACGGGAGACGGGGCTGTGGCCCGGTCACTCAGAAGTTTGGCCCCCTCCTCCTTCCTCCGCCGCCAGACCAATTAGAAAGCGCAGCATGCTTCGCGCATGCGCAGTAGGGAACCGTCTGTGAAGCCGAAAGGCTTCACTGCCGGGTTCCCTTACCAGGAATGGCGGCGGCTGCTCCTCGACAGCCAATCTGAAGATCGGCTGGAGTGCGGACATCGCGGGCTCCCTGGACAGGTAATTGTCCATATATTAAAAGTCAGCAGTATTTGTATCTGCTGACTCTTAATTTTTCGTAGGGGTTGGGGCTGGAGTTCCGCTTTAAGGACTTGTTAGTATAATCCTACACCCCCACAGCACATTTACGTGTAGGATTATGTTGTAGTTTAGCTGTATCCTTACCCTGTACAATTTCTGATACTTCTCTGTAGTACCTCCACCAAAAGCTACCCGTTCAAATGAATAGGGCCACGCCACAACCGCAAGACAAACACAATTCATATTTAAATTCCCATTTAGCTGCAAAAAAACAGCCATTCGGGTTGAACTCCTGATTTCCTGATTTCCTGTTAACAGCTGCTGTACTTCCATCTCAAAAACGATCCACCACGGATTGAATTTCAGAAAGTCAATATAAAAATCATAGCAATGCCTAAACTTTATTCAAAGGTTTCTAAAAGTCATTGCAATTAAAGTGGAGTTCCACCCACTTTTACAACTCTTCAGCATCCCTCACTAAACTGCGCACTGTAAACGAATTGGATATTTTTAAAAAAAAATTCTCAGCACTTACTGTATGTCTGCTGTATTCATTTTTCACTTCCTCCTCCCTGGCCGCGGCCCATCGCCTCATTTCCTGTTTGCAATGCCTTCTGGGATGGGGCGGCAACTTCCTCTGACACTGCCGTTGCTATGGAAACCTGACCTGAAACCTATTACACTGCTTGTGCTGCACTGAGCATGTGCGAGATCTGCAAGGATGAGATCCAGGAAGAAATACAGTCTGGCTTCAGATGCCCAGACTTAAGATGGCCACGGCCTGCTGTAAGTTTATAAAATAACAAACTACTGCTATAAACTAACAAAACAGACCTTAGTTTACAGACTAACTTTACTAGAATACATTAAGCTTGTGTATTATAGGGGTATTTCTATTTAAAAAGTATAATTTCGGCCGGAACACCACTTTAAAGCCGAAACTCCTAGGCAGGAACTTTGTTTTGAGTCCGTTGTAGCCCTTTTGCTATATTATTTAAGCCCTGAGAAAGGGGGATTGTTGACCCTGATATGTGTTGGTCGCCTTTTGTTTGCTTGTTAGGTTTATTAATAAAGGACTTTGGACTCTTGAGTTGACTATTTGGCACTCTTTAGACTTGTGTACACTGGGGGTTTCTTGGGTGGCCCCTCTCTGCTTGAGGGTGGGTGGGGGGGTTCCATAGCTCTCAACTGTCCCTGATTTGGAGGGACTGTCCCTGATTTGGAGCAATGTCCCTCTGTCCCTCTTTGCCCCTCATTTGTCCCTCAATTTGGGTCTGATCTATACAGCCCTATGCCCGCCACCCACCACCTAGATGGAGTAAGTGCCGGACCGACCGGCAGACAGCAAACTAGCAAGCGGGTGGGGTTGAGGTGCTGCCGGCCACCCGGGAGGTGGTTGTGTGCCACCCCCCCCCCCCAAAGAAATTGACATGAATAGTACTGCCTGCATGGGCATGCATGGCCTGTACACAGACGTGCACTTAAAGTGTTACTAAACCTACAACAGTAGTTGTAATGTAATGAGTCTGTATATGCAGTAAAGCATGATTGTTATACTCATTGTGGAACCTAAGGGGTTAATCCTCTGCGTTGTGTAAAAAGGCTGTTTGATCCTGTCTTCTCTGATCCTCCCCTTCTTCCACTGTCCCCAATCCATCTTCTGATAATACAGAGCCTTTGGAGGCACTCTGCACATGCTCAGTTTGGTGTATTGTTAGAGAGTTTTTTTTTTTCTTCTTGTGAGGGTGCATGTGTTCAGCACAGGGTCAATCAGCCACAGAGGGTCAGGGGTCCTGCATCCTAATAAGACAATCAGAAGAGAATGAAAACTCCTCCTACAAGCTTTACCCAGACGCTGATAGAAGTCACAAGACTTCTATATACTGCTGATGAGAAAAGGTATTTAGCAATTTATATTTACTAAAATAATTGCATTTCCATGTTCTGTGTACTGTGGGAGACCAGATATAGTGAATGCAGAGTCCTGGGTTTAGTAACACTTTAAAGCATTTGTTAACCCCCAAAAAAAGAGACATGGATCCTGTTTCTTTAAAGCATGTTATATGACACAGTGCGCTTGTCCGGTGTCATTTGGCCGCCTGTAACACCTAAAAAACCTGGCGGATCCTGCCAGTTTCTACCCTCCCCTCTGTAGACTGACCACGGTGTATGATGGCTGCTGAGCCTGACATCGTGGTCAGTTTATGTGCCTCCGTCATCCACAGCCTGCTATCTGTCGCCTCTCTACTCCTCTGTAAATGATTTATAAATATAAATGTTGTAAATACCTAATTTAAGAGCCGAGATTGCGATCACATGACCAGCCAGCTCTCTCCTCCTCTCCAGACTGAGGTACAGGGCCGGACTGGCCTACCGTGATACCGGGAAATTTCCCGGTAGGCCACCTGCCCTGGGGCCACTTTTAGCTTCGGCTGACTGCAGCGCTCCCCTCCCTCGCTCTCTCTCTCCTATATGTCACACACAGCGGGCATCTCCCGCGGTGTGTGTTATGACTGAGTAACCAGTGGGACATACTGAGACTTCTAGTTCTACAGAGACAGGAGGAGGGGAGCCAGTGGAACATCTAGCTCTACAGAGACAAGTGTAACCAGTGGGACATACTGGGACTTCTAGGCAATGCCATGGTGAGTATGTATTGATGGGGCACAGTGAGGCTGCATTTGATGGACAGTGAGGCTGCATTCACGGGCACATTGGGGCTGCATTCACGGGCACAGTGGGGCTGCATTCACGGGCACAGTGAAGCTGCATTTATGGGCAGAGTGAAGCTGCATTTGATGGACAGTGAGGCTGCATTCACGGGCACAGTAAGGCTGCATTCATGGGCACCGTGAGGCTGCATTCATGGGCACACTAAAGCTGCATTTGATGGACAGTGAGGCTGCATTGATGGGCACAGTGAGGCTGCATTCACGGTCACGTTAAGACTGCATTCATGGGCACAGTGAGGCTGCATTCACTGGCACAGTCAGGCTGCATTCACGGGCACAATGAGGCTGCATTGATGGGAACAGTGAGGCTGCATTGATGGGCACAGTAAGGCTGCATTGACGGACAGAGTAAAGCGGCATTTAATGGACAGTGAGGCTGCATTGATGGGCACAGTGAGGCTGCATTCATGGGCACAAACAGGCTGCATTCACGGGCACAATGAGGCTGCATTCATGGGCACAATGAGGCTGAATTGATTGGCACAGTGAGGCTGCATTGATGGGCACAGTGAGGCTGCATTGATGGGCACAGTAAGGCTGCAATCACGGGCACAGTGAGGCTGCAATTATGGGCACAGTGAGGCTGCATTCATGGGCACAGTGAGGCTGCATTCACAGGCACAGTAATGCTGCATTTGGTGGACAGTGGGGCTGCAATCATGGGCACAGTGAAGCTGCATTCATGGGCACAGTGAAGCTGCATTCATGGGCACAGTGAGGCTGCATTCATGGGCACAGTGAGGCTGCATTCACGGAAACAGTAAAGCTGCATTTAATGGACAGTCAGGCTGCATTGATGGGCACAATGAGGCTGCATTGATCTCTGCAGTCTCTGACCATCTCTTGTATCATGTTTGAATTCTCTGACCATCTCTTGTACCATGTCTGCATTGTCTGACAACCTCTTGTATCATATCTGCAGTCTCTGACCATCTCTTGTATCATGTCTGCATTCTCTGACCATCTCTTGTACCATGTCTGCATTGTCTGACCATCTCCTGTATCATGATTGCAGTCTCTGAGCATCTCTTATATCATGTCTGCAGTCTCTGAGGGAGTCTGGAGAGGAGTCAAGAGAGGGAGCGCTGCCGGGATGGGGAGAATCATGGGAGAAGTCAGATGTGTGTGGACTGTGGAGAAGAGACTATAGGAAAACCAGAGCCACCAAGCTGGAGCCGATTAACTGAGCCCTGCACAGTGCACCTGAGAGGAGGTCAGTGACAGTGCCACCAGGCCAGTCTGAGGGGGGGGGGGGGGGTCCCCTTGAACTTTTCAACCTTTTGCCACATTTCAGGCTTCAAACATAAAGATATAAAATTTTTATTTTTTGTGAAGAATCACCAACAAGTGGGACACAATTGTGAAGTGGAACGAAATCTATTGGATTGTTGAAACTTTTTTAACTAATAAAAAAATGAAAAGTGGGGCGTGCAAAATTATTCGGCCCCCTTGCGTTAATACTTTGTAGAGCCACCTTTTGCTGCAATTACAGCTGCAAGTCGCTTGGGGTATGTCTCTATCAGTTTTGCACATCGAGAGACTGAAATTCTTGCCCATTCTTCCTTGCAAAACAGCTCGAGCTCAGTGAGGTTGGATGGAGAGCGTTTGTGAACAGCAGTTTTCAGCTCTTTCCACAGATTCTCGATTGGATTCAGGTCTGGACTTTGACTTGGCCATTCTAACACCTGGATACGTTTATTTGTGAACCATTCCTTTGTAGATTTTGCTGTATGTTTGGGATCATTGTCTTGTTGGAAGATAAATCTCCGTCCCAGTTTCAGGTCTTTTGCAGACTCCAACAGATTTTCATCCAGAATGGTCCTGTATTTGGCTGCATCCATCTTCCCCTCAATTTTAACCATCTTCCCTGTCCCTGCTGAAGAAAAGCAGGCCCAAACCATGATGCTGCCACCACCATGTTTGACAGTGGGGATGGTGTGTTGAGGGTGATGAGCTGTGTTGCTTTTACGCCAAACATATCGTTTTGCATTGTGGCCAAAAAGTTCGATTTTGGTTTCATCGGACCAGAGCACCTTCTTCCACATGTTTGGTGTGTCTCCCAGGTGGCTTGTGGCAAACTTTAGACGAGACTTTTTATGGATATCTTTGAGAAATGGCTTTCTTCTTGCCACTCTTCCATAAAGGCCAGATTTGTGCAGTGTACGACTGATTGTTGTCCTATGGACAGACTCTCCCACCTCAGCTGTAGTTCTCTGCAGTTCATCCAGAGTGATCATGGGCCTCTTGGCTGCATCTCTGATCAGTCTTCTCCTTGTCTGAGCTGAAAGTTTAGAGGGACAGCCAGGTCTTGGTAGATTTGCAGTGGTCTGATACTCCTTCCATTTCAAAATGATCGCTTGCACAGTGCTCCTTGGGATGTTTAAAGCTTGGGAAATCTTTTTGTATCCAAATCCAGCTTTAAACTTCTCCACAACAGTATTACGGACCTGTCTGGTGTGTTCCTTGGTCTTCATGATGCTCTCTGCGCTTTCAACAGAACCCTGAGACTATCACAGAGTAGGTGCATTTATACAGAGACTTGATTACACACAGGTGGATTCTATTTATCACCATCAGTCATTTAGGACAACATTGGATCATTCAGAGATCCTCGCTGAACTTCTGGAGTGAGTTTTCTGCACTGAAAGTAAACGGGCCGAATAATTTTGCACGCACCACTTTTCAGTTTTTTATTTGCTAAAAAAGTTTAAAATATAGAATAGATTTCGTTCCACTTCACAATTGTGTCCCACTTGTTGGTGATTCTTCACAAAAAATTTAAATTTTATATCTTTATGTTTGAAGCCTGAAATGTGGCAAAAGGTTGAAAAGTTCAAGGGGGCCGAATACTTTTGCAAGCCACTGTATATCTATATATCTATATATATCTATATATATCTATATATCTATATAGATATCGATATATCTATATAGATATCTATATAGATATAGATATATAGATATATCTATATCTATATATCTATATCTATATATATATAGATATATATGTAAAGCCCTATGTGCTTTTCTTTATAATACACCCTTCAAGTGTGCTTTAAAATGCATGGTTTTCCCTTCCATGAACAAGAAAATAATGACGTTTGCTGTTGGGCTGGTATAATAATGCTATGGGGCTGGTATGAATTTTTCTCCAGTGCTGGTTTTTATTCCCAGTCTGGCCCTGCTGATGTAAGCAGGGGAATCTCAGCCCCGCCCACTGCATCTCTCAGAGGAGGAAAGGAGAAACTGACCGGTCATGTGATCGCAATCTCGGCTGTGAAATTAGGTATTTGCAGCATTTATTTTTATAAATCACACACAGAGGGAGATACTACAATAGGAAGCAGTGCTAATGTTTTATACAAGTTAGAGTGGCTTAAAGGGGTTGTAAACCCTCGTGTTTTTTCCACCTTAATGCATCCCGGGAACATCCTAATCATCCTGTGCAGCACCAATTCCTCCTGCATTCTGTCCCCCCCCCCTCCCCCCCGCAGTGCTGCCAGCTTCCCCCCTCTCCTCTCAGGAGGGGGGAAGAGGCCTGATAAATATTTCATTAACTGGCCTCTTCCTTTTCTGAATGAACACAGTGAGTGATCTGTACCAATCGCTTAATTGAAGCATAGTAAACTATGTTTACTGCAGGCTGCAGAGAAAGGGACTGGGCAATCTCTGTCAATTTCTTTCTCTGTCTTAAAAGTGAGACATCAGAGATCTGTTTAGACCCTTGATATTTCACCAAAGCCCCAGAACGGGGCTCCTAAAAATAAATAAATAAATAATAATGATAAAAAATAATAATGTGAAAAACTATTTTAAAAAATAAAATTGTAAAAAACCACAAAAAAATAAAAATAAAAATAAAAAAACAACTGACACCGTCCACTGCTTTTTCTTTTCTTTCTTTTTTTGTGCTATAAACAAAAAAAACCTACATTTTGTTTTTAAAAAAAACAATATTTTCTACTTTCTGCTACAGACCATATCCAATAAAAAAAATCTTAAAAAAAAAAAAATCTAATTTCTTCATGAATTTAAACCAAAATGGATTCTGCTACATGTCTTGTAAAAAAAATCCCAATAGGTGTATATTGATTGCTTTGCGTGAAAGTTATAGCGTCTACAAACCATGGTATTTTCACCTTGGTTTTTTTTTTCTATACTAGTAATGGCGGCAATCAGCGACTTATAGCGGGACTGCGATAGTACGACCAAAAAGCCTAGGAACTGAGCTTGCAACAGTTAACCCTTTCCCCAGCCTGAACCAGCCAATAACTTGCCTAAAGTGACAATCAGCACTCCCATTAGGATCTGTGTTCAGCATTTACAAACTGGAGCTGAATGGTACTTTAAAAGCATCAAAGATAACAAGATTATTTTTGGAGGTCTGCGCGCACATGCGCAAGTGGACCCAGAGGAAAGCCGTGATGTACAGGTACATGATTGTGCCTTAGGGTTGCCACCTGTCCATGATTCACCCGGACAGTCCGGGTTTTGAATCATGTGTCCGGGTTTCAGTCTCTACCTTCTCATTGGCTGAGACACACAGCGGGCGCCATTGGCTCCCACTTTCAATCAAAGCCAATGAGGAGAGAGAGGGGGCGGGGCCGAGCCGTGGCTCCATGTCTGAATAGACACACAGAGCAGCGGCTTGGCTCGGGTGCCTCCCATTAGCAAGCTGCTTGCTGTGGGGGAGCAGGAGGGAGGGGCCAGGAGCGCTGGGTGGGGACCCAAGAAGAGGAAGATCGGGGCTGCTCTGTGCAAAACCATTACACAGAGCAGGTAAGTATAACATGTTTGCTATTTTTAAACCCCCCCCCAAAAAAACAAGGCTTTAATATCACTTAAATGAACTCCAAAATGCTAACGCGCCAGAACGCACCTAAACGCAATCTAATTAAAAAAAAAAAAAACGCAGCTTTAGGCGAATTTTTTGACACTGCTTTCTCCTGCCAGGAGAAAGGTGTTTAGGAGAGTTGCAGCGTGCATGAGACCTAAATGATGCCTAAATATCGCAAGCCAAATGCAACACAAACACACTGCAAACTTTCAGGTAAATACCACACTAGGCCACAAGATGGAGCTGACAATCATAGGAAATAAACATATTAGGCAAAATACAGGGATTATTTGTGAATTTTGTGTCATTCATACAGCAATTTTTTTATTTATTTTTTTGCCAATAAGCATCCACTATTACCTGAAGCATAGGTGGACTGTCCCTTTAATCCTCAAAAGTTATTTTTCTTTATGAAGGACCCGAAATTAGGAGATGGAAATCAGCCCTTTTTTTTTAATCAATGTGACCTAATGACCTAGACAGGGGTATAAAATATTATATACTGTGATGGGATTATGGCGGCACAGGAGGGAGGCGGCAGTTTAGGGTCCCTCTACGTCGGTATTTTTTCACATTGTTCTTATTGTGGTGAAGATCTTGTTGGTTTTATTACCCGCTGTAACTGCTCTCTGTCTGAGGTTTTGTTTTTGCTAAAAGTCTAAATTCCTCTTCATTTCAGGGGCTGAGTGTTCCTCACCGGAGAAGATCGAGGCCGATGCCAAAGTACATACCGAGAAGAACGCTTCTGCTGAGGTTTTTGTGGACATTTTCAACCCTTTGACCCCAAATACTGATCCACATTATAATGGTATCACCTCTAAATGATGTACGTTATATTATAATATATTATAGGGGTGGGGGCTTTTAATACTGGGATCTAGAAATCAACGATGAAGAGCGCTAGTCACAGATGAAAAGCACCAGTCGCTGATAAAGAGCGCCAGTCTCAGATGAAGAGTGCCAGTCAGCAATGAAGAGTGCCAGTCACCGATGAAGAGCGCCAGTCACCGATGAAGAGCGCCAATCGTAGATGAAGAGCGCTAGACACTGATGAAGAGCAACAGACACTAATAAAGAGCACCGGTCACCGATGAAGAGCACCAGACGCTGATAAAGAGTGCCAGTCACGGATGAAGGGCGACAGACACTGATAAAGAGCGCCAGTCACCGATGAAGAGTGCCAGTCACTGATGAAGAGCGCCAATCGTAGATGAAGAGCGCTAGACACTGAAGAAGAGCAACAGTCACTAATAAAGAGCACCGGTCACTGATGAAGAGCACCAGACACTGATAAAGAGTGCCAGTCACGTATGAAGGGCGACAGACACTGATAAAGAGTGCCAGTCACCGATGAAGAGTGCCAGTCACCGATGAAGAGTGCCAGTCACAGATGAAGAGTGCCAGTCACTGATAAAGAGCGCGATCACAGATGAAGCGTGCCAGTCATCGATGAAGACCGCCAGTCACCGATGAAGAGTGCCTGTCACCGATGAAGAGCGCCAGTCACAGATGAAGAGTGCCAGTCGCTGATAAAGAGAGCGATCACAGATGAAGCGTGCCAGTCACCGATGAAGACCGCCGGTCACCGATGAAGACCGCCAGTCACAGATGAAGAGCGCCAGTCACCGATTTAAGAGTGCCAGTAGCCGATGAAGAGCGCCAGCTGTCAATGAAGAGTGCCAGTCACCAATGAAGAGTGCCAGTAACCGATGAAGAGCGTCAGTCACCGATGAAGAGCTCCAGTGACCGATGAAGAGCACCAGTCTCCGATAAAGAGCGGTAGTCACTGATAAAAAGTGGCAGTCACCAATGAAGAGCGCCAGTCACCGATGAAGAGCACCAATCCCCGATGAAGAGTGCCAGACACCGATGAAGAGCACCAGTCACAGATGAAGAGTGCCAGTCACCGATGAAGAGTGCCAGTCGCCGATGAAGAGTGCCAGTCACCTATGAAGAGTGCCAGTCCCCGATGAAGAGTGGCAGTTGCTGATGAAGAGCACCAGTCACCGATGAAGAGCGCCAAACACTGATAAAGAGCACCAGTCACCAATGAAGAGCACAAGTGTTTGTTCAGGAGAAGTCTAGTAGGAAAGAACAGGGGGTGGATGTAATAATGGAGTAAAAGTGTTATACTCAGCGCCGGGAAGGTTAGTGAATCAGAGGAAGCTGATTAGGAAGGAATCCGATTGTGCAAGTTTTCCTCACTGGTGATTGGATATTCAAAGTGAACGCAGCTTCACTGTATTCACTAACGTTCCTTATGCTCGGTGAACAGCATTTGTTCCTTTATAAATCAACCCAGATATCCTCTGTAAGCACAAATGTTATTATAAACCGGGGAGATCCCAGCAATGCTGCAAGGAGCTGAGACACCATTCTATCTATCGATCTATCTATCTATCTATCTATCTATCTATCTATCTATCTATCTATCTATCTATCTATCTATCTATCTTTGTGTAGGGACTTCTCCGGCACATACAGTATTATTCCCATTGATCTTCAGTTACTGGAAGTCTTTCCCACCCTCCATGTGATAAAAATGTCACTAATAATCAGACAGATTATCTCTACACTACATAGAAGTTTCCTTCGCCGGCATGTGCTCCTCATTACCGCCGTGGCCGGGGTAAGGCAGACAGAAGTATATTGAACTATATGGAAGAACATTGCGTACAATTTCCACCTACTCCCGGGCTAGGTCAAGTCATGCGTTGGTATTGTTTTTAGAAGGCGGACGCAGCAGCCGTGCGCCGTGTGGGCCAGCAGATGGCGATGGAGGACTTGTAAAGCAGCGCGCCCCCATGTAATGTTCTCTGTGCCCGCAGCCTGGCTACATCTGGAAATATTTGATTTGATATAGTGTCGTTTTACATTGCAGAAATGAGCGTAAGTGGTTTTTTAACCCACCAAGTGAGAAATGTGATCTGGGTTTTACTACCGACCCTTTAAATGAAAACCAGACCGCTTATTAAACCATTATCTATCAAGGATATGGAAGCGGAGGAGAAGGGTGAAGGGAGGAGGGGGGTATCCCGGGCACAGCCCAGGTGTACCAGGCCGGATCCACACCCTGCTTCACCGTCTACCATCGCTGAACGCAACGATGGCATGCTTGCGCTCTTGTGGTTTCAGCATTTTGAAGTGTCTTATTGCGAGCTAATTGATGCATATTAGTAAATGATTGCCACAATATTTATGACATGGGATGGTTGATATATATATATATAATTTTTTCATTTTTTTTAAATGATATATATTTTTTCATTTATTTGTCTAGTTATATTATTACTTTTGATAATTTATATATTTATTTGTATATTTATTTGAATATTTTTTTTTTTTTTTTATGATCAATTTCTATAAATATTTTACCAGGCTGGATCCCACACTCTGCCTCATGGTCTACTTTCACCGTGCGCACTGATGGGATGCTTGCGCTCTTGTGGTTTCAGTGTTTTGCCATGTCCAATTGCAAGCTAATTGACACACATTAGTAAATGATTGCCATAATATGTATAACACACAACCGTTGCCTTATTTATTTGTGTATTTATTTATATAATCATTTACTATTTATACATTTACTTATTTATGTATATATTTATATGTTTATTTATTAATTTAGATATTTATTTATCTTGTTTATTTATATATATATATATATATATATATATATATATATATATATAAACAAAAAGGTCCAATCTGCAGCATCTTGTAGATTTATTAAGAGCGCTCTTAATAAATCTCAAGGTGCTGCAGATTGGACCTTTTTGTTTTTCTATACTTTGGAGTTTGGGTGATCTCTGTTGTCTGCTTTGCACCTGAAGGATCTGTTTTTTTGCTGGGTGTGTGCTGCCCTGACCAGCTTATACAATTATATATATATATATATATATATATATATATATATATATATATATATATATATATACACACATGTGTGCTCATAAGTTTACATGCCCTGGCAGAATTTATGATTTCTTGGCCATTTTTCAGAGAATATGAATGATAACACAGAAACTTTTCTTTCACTCATTGTTAGTGTTTGGCTGAAGCCATTTATTATCAATCAACTGTGTTTACTGTTTTTAAATCATAATAACGACAAACTACCCAAATGATCCTGATCAAAAGTTTACATACCCTGGTGATTTTGGCCTGATAACATGCACACAAGTTGACACAAAGGGGTTTGAATGGCTATTAAAGGTAACCATTCTCACCTGTGATCTGTTTACTTGTAATAAGTGTGTGTGTATAAAAGGTCAATGAGTTTCTGGTCTCCTGACAGACCCTTGCATCTTTCATCCAGTGCTGCACTGACGTTTCTGGATTCTGAGTCTTGGGGAAAGCAAAAGAATTGTCAAATGATCTGTGGGAAAAAGGTAGTTGAACTGTATAAAACAGGAAAGGGATATAAAAAGATATCCAATGAATTGAGAATTCCAATCAGCAGTGTTCAAACTCTAATCAAGAAGTGGAAAATGAGGGGCTCTGTTGAAACCAAACCACGGTCAGGTAGACCAACTAAAATTTCAGCCACAACTGCCAGGAAAATTGTTCAGGATGCAAAAAAAACCCCACAAATGACTTCAGGTGAAATACAGGACTCTCTGAAAGATGAATGCAGTATGTTATCAAATACTTGAGGAGCATTTGTATTCATCAGCCAGGAAGCTGCGCATGGGACGTACTTGGAAATTGCAACATGACAATGATCCAAAACACAAGGCCAAGTCAACCTGCCATTGGCTACAGCAGAATAAAGTGAAGGTTCTGGAGTGGCCATCTCAGTCTCCTGACCTCAATATCATTGAGCCACTCTGGGGAGATCTCAAACGTGCCGTTCATGCAAGACAGCCCAAGAATTTACAGGAACTGGAGGCTTTTTGCCAAGAGGAATGGGCAGCTTTACCATCTGAGAAGATAAAGAGCCTCATCCACAAATACCACAAAAGACTTCAAGCCGTCATTGATGCTAAAGGGGGCAATACACGGTATTAAGAACTGGGGTATGTAAACTTCTGATCAGGGTCATTTGGGTAGTTTCTGTTCTCATTATGATGTAAAAAGAGTAAACACAGTTGATTGATAATAAATGGCTTCAGCCAAACACTAACCATGAGTGAAAGAAAAGTTTTTGTGTTATCATTTATATTCTCTAAAAAATGGCCAAGAAATCACAAATTCTGCCAGGGTATGTAGACTTATGAGCACAACTGTGTGTATATATATATATATATATATATATATATATATATATATATATATATATATATATATATATATATTTGTATGTATCTATTTGTTTATTTATTACAGGTATTTATATATACTGTGCCTTGAAAAAGTATTTATACCTCTTGAAATTTTTCACATTTTTGGGATTTTATGTGAGACCAACACAAAGTGGCACATAATTGTGAAGTGGAAGGAAAATGATAAATTGTTTTCACAATTTTTTACAAATAAATATGTGAAAAGTGTGGGGTACATTTGTATTCAGCCCCCTTTACTCTGATACCCCTAACTAAAATCTAGTAGAACCAATTGCCTTCAGAAGTCACCTAATAAGTAAATAGAGTCCACCTGTGTGTAATTTATTCTCAGTATAAATACAGCTGTTCAGTGAAGCCCTCAGAGGTTTGTTAGAGATCCTTAGTGAACAAACAGCACCATGAAGGCCAAGGAACACACCAGACAGGTCAGGGATAAAGTTGTGGAAAGTTTAAAGCAGGGTTAGGTTATAAATAAAATATCCCAAGCTTTGAACATCTCCCAGAGCTCTGTTCAATCCATCATACAAAAATGGAAAGAGTATGGCACAACTGCAACCCTACCAAGACATGGCCGTCCACCTAAACTGACAGACCGGGCAAGGAGAACATTCATCAGAGAAGCAGCCAAGAGGTCCATGGTAACTCTGGAGGAGCTGCAGAGATCCACAGCTCAGGTGGGAGAATCTGTCCACAGGACAACTATTAGTCGTGTTCTCCACAAATCTGCCCTTTATGGAAGAGAGACAAGAAGAAAGACGTTGAAAGAAAGCCAGAAGAAGTCCAGTTTGCAGTTTGTGAGAAGCCATGTGGGGGACACAGCAAACATGTGGAAGAAGGTGCTCTGGTCAGATGAGACCAAAATTGACCTTTTTAGCCTAAAAAGCAAAACGCTATCTGTGGCGGAAAACTAACACTGCACATCACCCTGAACACACCATCCCCACCGTGAAACATGGTGGTGGCAGCATCATGTGGTGGGGATGATTTTCTTCAGCAGGGACAGGGAAGCTGGTCAGAGATGATGGGAAGATGGATGGAGCCAAATACAGGGCAATCTTAGAAGAAAACCTGTTAGAGTCTGCAAAGGACTTGAGACTGGGGCGGAGGTTCACCTTCCAGCAGGACAACGACCCTAAACATACAGCCAGAGCTACAATGGAATGGTTTCGATCTAAGAATATTCATGTGTTAGAAGGGCCCAGTCAAAGTCCAGACCTAAATCCAGTTGAAAATCTGTGTCAAGACATGAAAAATGCTGTTTACAGATGCTCTCCATCCAATCTGGCAGAGCTTGAGCTATTTTGCACATTTGGGCAAAAATGTCCCTCTCTAGATGTGCAAAGCTGGTAGAGACATCCCCAAAAAGACTTGCAGCTGTAATTGCAGTGAAAGGCGGCTCTACCAAGTATTGACTCCGGGGGGCGCCTTACAAATGTACCCCACACTTTTCACATATTTATTTGTAAAAAAATTGAAAACCATTTATCATTTTCCATCCACTTCACAATTATGTGCCACTTTGTGTAGGTCTATCACATAAAATCCCAATAAAATACATTTATGTTTTTGGTTGTAACATGACAAAATGTGGAAAATGTCAAGGGGTATGAATACTTTTTCAAGGCACTTTATATCACCGTTAATTTACCTGCCCTCAAGGAGCTTACAACCTAAGTCTTATCTGCACATGGAGACTACATTTTTTTTTCAACTATCGTAGTCCATGAAAAGATATATTTTTTCTATCCGACAAGCACTGAAACTGTGAAATAAGGAAGAAAGTTTGCTAAGTTTGGATGACTTTCATAAACATACACTTCTTGCATAGAGAAGGGAAGGATTGGAACCCCTGTCTGGCTTTTTACTGCTCCACAAAGATTGTATGAAAAAACGGAAAATACTTTATTATAAAGATATAAATTGTAAGCTCTCAGGGGTACCCTTCATGTCTTGAATTGCATTGTTCCTGTATCCTCGCCCTTTATTCTGCAATGCACTGCGCAAATTGTTGGCTCTTCATAAATTCTGTATAATAATGATCACTAGAAATGATATGACACTATGCAAATATATAACATCCCACAAGTATAACATTCCAATGGTGGGGATAAGACTGACCATTTACCAGAGCTTAAGAGGGTGGGGATGAGCTTGGTTATTCACAAAAGCCCCTGTTGGTAGGGATGCCTTTTACCATTCACCAGAGCCCCTAATGGTGGGAATGACTTTTACCATTCACCAGAGCCTCTGATGGTGGAAATTACTTTCAATGTCGACCCTAGGGGGGGGGCCAGAGGGGGCCCTGACTCCCCCAACATTATGCTGGGCCCCACCATGTGCCCCCCCAAAAAAAAAATTTTTTTTTTTTTTTTTTTACAAAAAGGCAATTTCTTTTTGTTTGTATTCATTTCGGATGTGCCGCATCTTACTCGGGCCACCGCTGGGGTAACACAGTCTCTATTGAGAGGGAGAACGTCCCCAGTCAGCTCCTGCGGGTGATTCCTCCCCCCTCCCTCTGCTCGCTGACACTGTATAATGCGAGCGCTCACACAACCACGGCCGCCCGATCTGCTCCTTCTCCTGCATCCTCATTGGCAGGGAGAAGAGCGAGTTGCAGGAAGGACTCCACCAGGACTCTCAGTTACTAAAAAAACAGACTGATTTCTCCCGTCCTTAGGACAGGAGAACCAGCCTGTAAATTCCAAGAAATGCCAGACCAGTGCTGTCAATAGCAGGGGCAGGACAGCAAGAGGAGGCTGGGGAACCCCACAGTGACAGAACACCAGGGCCCGGTGGCAAGACAACCTTTGCAACCCTGATAGTTCTCCCACTGCTTTGGACCCTTATATTTTCTTAGTATGCTGGTGACATATATCTCTTGTTCTCTGTCACCCTGGGGGGGGGGGGCCCAATACAGTAGGAAGCGAGCTCACTGCAGAACATGTGAAAGGGCCGTTGTGGGATCGTAGTAAATATATATTTGCATTTTATATTGCCCCCCTATTTTTGTCCCTGTCCCCCCATGTGCCCCCCCTATATATGAAAGCTGGAGACGCCACTGATTGCTTTGACCATTCACCAGAGCCTCTGATGGCAGGAATGACTTTGACCATTCACCAGAGCCCCTGATGGCGGGAATGACTTTGACCATTCACCAGAGCCCCTGATGGTGGGAATGACTTTGACCATTCACCAGAGCCTCTGATGACAGGAACAACTTTGATCATTCACCAGAGCCCCTGATGGCAGAAATGACTTTAAATGTTCACCCAAGCCCCTTATGATAGGAATGACTTTGACCATTTACCAGAGCCTCTGCTGGTGGGAATGACTTTGACCATTTACACAGAGCCTCTGATGGTGGAAATTACTTTGACCATTCCCCAGAGCCTCTGATGGCAGAAACGACTTTGATTATTCACCAGAGCCCCTGATGGTGGGAATGACTTTGACCATTCACCAGAGCTGTGAGGATGCAAATGAATTTGACCATTCACCAGTGTCCTTGATGAAGGTAATGACTTTACCATTCATCAGAGCCCCTGATGGTCGGCATGACTTTGACCATTCACCAGCGCCCCTGATGGTGGGAATTACTTTGACTATTCACCCGAGCCCCTAATGATGGGAATAACTTTGACCATTCAACAGAGCCCCTGATGATAGGAATGACTTTGATCATTAATGTAAGCCCCTATTGGTGGGAATTACTTTAACCATTCACCCGAGCCCCTTATGATGGGAATGACTTTGACCATTCACCCTAGCCCCTTATGATTTGACCATTCACCCTAACCCCTTACCAGAGCCTTTGATGGTGGGAATGACTTTGATCATTAACAGAGCCCCTGTTGGTGGGAATGACTTTGACCGTTCACCAGAGACAAGGATGAAGGGAATGACTTTGACCATTCATCAGAGCCTGTGAGGATGCAAATTAATTTGACCATTCACAAAAGCCTCTAATGGTGGGAACGACTTTGACCATTCACCAGTGCCCCTGATGAAGCGAATGACTTGACCATTCACCAGCGCCCCTGATGGGCGGAATGACTTTAACTTCTCACCCAAGCCCCTGATGGGAATAACTTTGACTATTCAACAGAGCCCCTGATAAAAGGAATGACTTTGATCTTTAATGTGAGCCCCTTATGGTGGGAATGACTTTGACCATTCCCCAGAGCCCCTGATGGTGGGAATGACTTTGACCATTCACCAAAGCTTGTGAGGATGAAAATGAATATGGCCATTCACCAGAGCCTCTAATGGTGGGAATGACTTTGACCATTCACCAGTGTGCCTGATGAAGTGAATGACTTGACCATTTACCAGCGCCCCTGATGGTTGGAATGACTTTGACTTCTCACCCGAGCCCCCTGATGGGAATAACTTTGACTATTCAACAGAGCCCCTGATAAAAGGAATGACTTTGATCATTAATGTGAGCCCCTAATGGTGGGAATGACTTCGACCATTCCCCAGAGCCCCTGATGGTGGGAATGACTTTGACCATTCATCAGAGCCCGTGAGGATGCAAATTAATGTGACCATTCACCAGAGCCTCTAAAGGTGGGAATGACTTTTACAATTCACCAGTGCCCCTGGTACTCAGCTTTACTCCACTATTTTGTAATAAAGGATAACTACTGATGTTGATTTACCGGGGTGCCAGCTTCTTTCTGTAGACTATAAGCCATAGTATGACTTCTATACAGCAGATGCCTTGGGTCTAGAACAGTGTTGTTCAACCTTTTTTTCAGTCAAAGCACCCTTTAGAACTGTGCACAGTGCTGTGGAACCCTGGTTGGAAAACCCTGGTCTAGAACCTCCTAGCCTGAGCACCCAATAGCTAGAACTGTGGATTGAACTGGAGGTTGTAGAACTGTCTCACCTGTTTCCATACTATGGATTATGTCTGAATTGTGGAACTAAGAGGAGGGGCATAATAATTCACATTGGGTAGGGTGATCCTTTAAATCTAAACTCTAGACCAGGGGTCCCAAACTGGCGGCCCTCCAGCTGTTGCGAAACTACAAGTCCCATGAGGCATTGCAAGGCTGACAGTTACAAGTATGACTCCCATGGGCAGAGGCATGATGGAATTTGTAATTTTGCAACTGCTGGGGGCCGCCAGTTTGAGACCCCTGCTCTAGACAGATATAAAATATACAAATTAATAGAGGAGTGTATTCGCTAATACGTCGTTAAATTAATCTCTTTTTAATTAAGATGGTGTAATAACTCTCTATTTGTATTGGCATCAGCCTCCTGCAGTCCCTGTATAGTAGAGTTCCAAACATGGGAGGGAGAAGCAACACAAAGAGCCAATGAGTCCTGCAGTTCATGTGCTAACAAGGAGCATGCTGGTAAGAGAGAGCAGAGTGACAGAGAGATAAACTCATTGGTGTTCTGCATCTCCTTCACTGTCAAGTCACAAGCTGGGGGCAGGTCTTGGTGGAGGTGGCTGTCACTCAGCACAGGAGACTGAGGACATCTAGTGGCGTAAAAAATGTACTGCAGAGACAGCTCAGGATTTAAGGTGCATATGGTAGTAAAAGCTGAGTTTTTTCTTTTATCTTATATTTTTTTTTTTTTTTTTTAATGGAGTTTTGCTTTAAGTAATCCAGATTATATATGTTTTCTTCCTGATCTTTCTACTGACTCTAACAAAATGTACGCCTCCTTGATCAGTTCCAGTGTAAGACTGCAGGTGCTGACAAAGTTCCATCACTTTAACTATTAACACATCACAATCTGCCCGCTGGGAACCAAACTCCCTTCCACAAGGCAAGAAGCCTCTGACAGTCCCGCTGACGCCCGCGTATAAATAATAGTTTCAGGAATATGATGTAACGGCCTACAGATGTATCCAGAGTTATTATTTATTTTCCAAACGACAGATGCTCGAGCTATTGTGCCTGAATAACACTTGTTTCTCATTCGGGGAGAAAATTTGACAAATCGGTGTCTCAGCACAGGCTGCTGAGCTGGAACATCCACCGTCCAATAAATATCAATGCCTGAAGGGGAAATCTGAAGTATCATTGAAGAGTATCAAAAACCCAAAAATGTAATATATTGCAGTCCTTACCTGTAGTGGCTACAATGGTGTTCTAAACTTTTATTTCCTTTATGATAACCTGATGATCCTGTCAGTAACACACTTCCTAGTGTAATAGTTCAAAGAGAGCACCAAATTAAAAATCCTATTAATCCTTGCTCAATTCTCAATATGGCGCCTGGGGCACATTCCCCCCCTGCTCCCCCCTCCCTGCTCCAGCTTCTGCCCTGGACCTATGTGTCTACATGCTTTTTACGCCCGGCTATGAGGTCGCACATGTAGCTAGCAAGGTGATGACTGCTGGATAACCAGCACTTGCCTTGGCTCCAAGCAGTTGCCTGAGACCAACAGCGGCAGGTGTAATGCAGAGAGTGGGGAGTGGGGGGGGGGGCTTGTCAGCCTTCTATCCCTCTGCATTCTTCTTGCCACCACTTGCCTTGAGAACGTGCTTGGAGAAGAGACAAGCATCTGTTGTTAAGTAGCCAACGCCTCACTGTCAGGACCACAGCGGAAGGGGAACCCTTTCCGACCCTGTAGCTAGGCTTACAACATAGGAACAAGGGACTACATGTAATGTGTCCCATGGCAAACAGAATACTGAAAAAAAATTAAGTGAAAGTTCTTCTTTAAGAGAGTGCAGTCTACCTACCTCTGAGTCCCCCCCCATTTATCCGGAGGGATCCAATGGGCATTCCAATTTGGGCTTTTTATGCAACCGGCAACTGGTGGTTTGGTATTTGGGTTATAAGTTACATTTTGGTGATGGAGAGTAGTAGACTTATGTCTACACATGCAATCGCGAAGGGGAAGGAGGATAGTTCTGCCTAAATAAGGAGGGAACAGTCATTTGGGACAGGTCTGATCACTATTGCCATTGAGAGTGGTCAGCCAGTGGTCTTCCCACTTAACTCTTGGATGTAAGATTATCTTGTGTGTATGTGGGCTGCCATAGGGACTAAACTGAGGTTGAGGGTTATTTTTAGAGTTTATGCTGAGGATTTGAAATGAGATATAGGGTTCATTTTAAGGTTAAGATAGGTCAGATTTAGAGGATAGGCTGTAGATTGAGGTTAATGTTAGGGGTTAAGGTTGGTTGGGGTTTAGAGCTAATGTAAAAGGTAAGGTTGAGGTTATGGTTAGATTTTGGAGACAGGTTATGCTTTGTGATTAAATTTATAGGACGGATTAAGGTTTGAGGTTAATTTTAGGGGTAAGGTTGAGGTTAGATTTAGGGCATAGATTGTTATTTAGGGTTGAATTTAGGACATAGATTGCAGTTTAGGGTTAGATTAAGAGGATAGGTTTTAGACTAAGGTAAATGTTAGGGGTTAAGGTTGAGGTTTACAGCTAAGGAACAATGTAAGGTTGAGTTTATGGTAATGTTTTGGGGCCAGGTTGTGCCTTGTGGTTACATTTATTATAGGACCAATTGAAGTTTGAGGCTAATTTTAGGGGTAGGTTTGAGGTTAAGGGTTAGATTTAGGGCATAAATTGTGGTTTAGGGTTAGATTTGGAGGATATGCTGTAGACTGAGGGTCATGTTAGGGGTTAAGGTTGAGGCGTACAGCCAATGTAAGAAGTAAGGTTGAGGTTATGTTTTGGAGATAGGTTGTGCTTTGTGATTAAATGTATAGGACTGGTTGTGGTTTGAGGCTCATTTAAGGGGTGAGGTTGAGTTTAAGGGTTAGCTTTAGGCCATATATTAAGTTAAGGATTGAATTCAGGGCATAGATTGTGGTTTAGGGTTAGATTTAGAGCAGGAGGTCTCCAAACTATGGCCCTCCAGTTGTTCAGGAACTACAATTTCCATCGTGCCTAGTCATGTCTGTGAATGTCAGGATTTTACAATGCCTCATGGAATATGTAGTTCTGCAACAGCTGGAGGGCCGTAGTTTGGAGATACCTGATTTAGAGGATAGGCTGTAGACCGAGGTCCACATTAGGGGTTAAGGTTGGAGTGTAGAACAAACGTATGAAGTAAGGTTGAGGTTATGGTTATGTTTTGGGGGCAGATTGTGCTTTATGGTTACATTTATAAGACTGATTGTGCTTTGAGGTTAATGTTAGGGGTAGGGTTGAGGTTAAGGGTTAGATTTAGAGCACTGATTGCGGTTCAGGGTTAGATTTAGAGGATAGGCTGTAGACTGAGGTTAATGTTAGGGTTTAAGGTTGGAGTGTAAAGCCAATGTAAGAAGTAAGGTTGAAGTTATGGTTATATTTTTGGAGACACCTTGTGCTTTGTGGTTAAATTTATAGGACTGATTGAGGATTGAGGATAATTTTAGGGGTATGGTTGAGGGTAAGGGTTAGCTTTAGGGCATATATTGGGTTTAGTGTTGAATTCAGGGCATAGTTTTGTGGTTTAGGGCTAGAGGATAGGCTGTAGACCGAGGTTCACATTATGGGTTAAGGTTGGATTGTAGAGCAAATGTATGAAGTACCATTAGGCTTATGGTTATGTTTTGGGGGAAGATTGTGCTTTGTAGTTACATTTATAGGACTGATTGTGTTTGAGGTTAATGTTAGGGGTAGGGTTAAGGTTAAGGGTTAGATTTAGGGCATAGATGGTTAATGTTAGGGGTTAAGATTGGAGTGTAAAGCCAATGTAAGAAGTAAGGTTGAGGTTATGGTTATATTTTTGGAGATACGTTGTGCTTTGTGGTTAAATTTATAGGACTGATTGAGGATTGAGGTTAATTTTAGGGGTATGGTTGAGGGTAAAGGTTAGATTTAGGGCATAGATTGTGGTTTAGGGTTAGATTTAGAGGATAGGTTGTAGATTGAGGTTCATTTAGGGGTTAAGTGAGGAGTGTACAGCCAATGTAAAAAGTAAGGTTGAGGTTGTGGTTATGTTTTGGAGACACATTGTGCTTTTGGGTTGAATTTATAAGTCTGATTGAAGTTTGAGGCTAATTTTAGGGGTAAGTTTGAGGTTAGCTTTAGGGCATATATTGGGTTTAGTGTTGAATTCAGGGCACAGATTGTGGTCTAGGGCTAGAGGATAGGCTGTAGACCGAGGTTCACATTAGGGGTTAAGGTTGGAGTGTAGAGCAAATGTATGAAGTACCGTTAAGCTTATGGTTATATTTTTTGGAGACACGTTGTGCTTTGTGGTTAAATTTTTAGGACTGATTGAGGATTGAGGTTAAATTTAGGGGTATGGTTGAGGGTAAATAGTTAGATTTAGGGCATAGATTGTGGTTTAGGGTTAGATTTAGAGGATAGGTTGTAGATTGAGGTTCATTTAGGGGTTAAGTGAGGAGTGTACAGCCAATGTAAGAAGTAAGGTTGAGGTTGTGGTTATGTTTTGGAGACACGTAGTGCTTCGGGGTTAAATTTATAGGTCTGATTGAAGTTTGAGGTTAATTTTAGGAGTAGGGTTGAGGTTAAAGGTTAGATTTAGGGCATAGATTGTGGTTTATGGTTAGAGTTAGATTATAGGCTGTAGATTGAGGTTAATGTTAGGGGTTAAGGTTGTGGTGTAGAGCTAAGGAACCAAGAAAGGTATGGGCTTTGTATGTATAGGACTGACGTTTGGGGTTATATTAGGGGATAGCTTGAGTACTGGTGTTAGGCTCAAGTAAAGGGAGGGGTTTGGAGGTTTGGTTCAAGCTTAAGGCCGGTTTCACATATGTGCAGCCACGGTTCCCAGCATGGGGTCCGGTGCGTTCCTGTTCTCCGGTTCAGGTGGGAATCAGGCAATTTTTGCCTGAATTCGCACCTGAACCAGACTCAAACACGCACAGGACCCTTTTGGAATGCGAACCGCTGCCGCCCCGGAACTGTGTGAACCGGCTCCATTGAAAGCCAGTCACACTTGCATGTCATGCGAATTGGATGCGGGGAAACATGTGAACCCGGCCTAAAAAGTTTAGACTGAGGTTTAAGGCTAGAGTTGGGTGTAGAGAAATCCAAAGAGGGTAACGCCGATCCAGGTGTTCAAAATAAATTAGATCCAGATTAGCTGGGTGCAGGCCACAGCTCACCACCGGGATAATAGGAAAAGAAGAAACGTCTGCACACCGACAATGTTGATCCAACGTGGATTTATTAAAACAAAAATGTACTCATGACTGCCACCAAGACAAGAACACAGGAGAGGTGACGCGTTTCACACTGCAATGGTGCTTCTTCAAACCACTTGATCGATATTGTCGGTGTGCAGGCGTTTCTTCTTTTCCTAGAGTTGGGTGTAAGTTGAAGTTATGAAAGTTAGTTTTTTTGTTAGCACTATATATATATATATATGCACCGCATCCGGTAAACCTCATCAAGTACTAATGGGTGATGATGTTTTAATCACATACGGTATTTTTGAATATTGGTGCGCGCAAAACATCCATGCCAATTATCAAAAGCGGTCACACTGTTTTAGACCAAATGGAAATTTTGCTTTCCGCAGCTTTAAATAGCTTGCATTATACATTTATAACAAAAAAAGGGGGGAAAAAAAAAGATTAATTTGTCATCTAAGGATTATATCCGTTTAAAAGCTGTAAGCTCACCAGCGTGCGATTCTGCCAAACATATAGTTTTACTCTCTGTTTAAATTCTATAATACTCATGATTAAAATAACTACTGCGGGTGCTGTGTTGGCTATAGTCCTCTCACTCTGTATTAAAAAAATAATGCTATAGGGTGACAGCTAGCAAACAAGGAGTGGTCTAACCCAGCCAAAGTCGACTTAATAGCATTCATTTTAAAATAAAACTCCGTGAAATAATGTCATGTTTGTGGTGAAAGTCTGGGATAAAAATTGGTATGTGCACAAATTCATATTATTGGTGGGTTGTAATAGCACTCTAGGTAAAGCTGAAGTTTAATCTGCTTATATTTTGCCTTCCCTGGTACCTCCTTTTCCTCCCATCATCAACATGCTAATGATATTTCTGTTCCAAACCTTCCTGCATTCCTACCTTGTACTAGACCCAGTGTCATCACTGGGCCTCCACACTTCTCTATGCACTGCAAGCAGATCATGACTGGTGGGAGGGGCCGGTAGGGTGCTGTACAGAGTTTCCGGAAAACATCACAGCGCCCTGCCTCAGTACTCCTCTTAAAGTGGCTTTAAAGGCTCATTTTTTTTAACCTTCATGCACAATAGTTGAATGGGTCTCTCATTCTTCATTGACTGAGACACCAGCGAGAGCCATTGGCTCCTGCTACTGTCAATCAGAGCCAGTGAGTGTCAGGGCTGGGCTCAGCCCTTCCTTCTCAGAGCTGGCCGCTCAGCTGTCAGCTAATTGCCAGCTCTTATCTCTCCACAGTTACTCAGCTGTTGATGATATCCTGCTCGTCAGTCCTGCCTACTTAAGCCGTTCAGCCCAGAAGATCTCTGCCTTCGCCTTGGTCAACATCACAGAAACTTTCTCCTGCAATCCTGTTCAAGACTTGCTTTGCTGATATCCCTTCTGGCTCCAGATCCTGCTTGCTGTTCCACTACATTGATCCCTGACTTCTGGCTTGGCTGACTATCCGTTCCGGTTACTGAACTTTGGCTATGTTTTGACTACGTTTGTTCTTTTTACTTTAATTATTAAACAAGTGTGATTTAACTGCACTTCTGTCTCGGCCTGATTTCATGGTTTCTGACAGTGAGCCAATGAGGAGAGAGTGGGGGTGGGGCCGAGCTGCAGCTCTGTGTGTCTTATGGATGCATAGAGTGGGGCTCGGCAGTGAGCAAGCACCAGTGCCCCCAGAGCAAGCGGTTTGCTATTGGGGGCACTGGCTGAAGAGGAGGAGCCAGGAGTGCTGGCGGGGGACCCCAAAAGAGGAGGATCTGGACTGCTCTATGTTATTAAAAAAAATGAACCTTTAATGTCACATTAAGAGCCCTCAGTTCTGGTAAAAGCAGTGGGCTGGCTCATGGGAGGAGTTATGCAGACATAAAAATGCCTTGATGGGTGGATGTCAGTCTTGATAAGTGGGTGTACCTAAGCATGCTATATTTGCATGCAGGCCACTCTAGGTGTCACCCACATGTGTTGCTGAGTTTAATATCCCCGCCCTGGGCACTGCATGACTGTGCTCTGACACTGACTATACTGCCTGTACTATCACTGTACTACCTGTAGGAGGAACTCTAGATATTTTCAAGTCTCAGAGAACGCTTGCTAAACTGATGATATCTACAGCCAATGCCAAGACAAGATCATCCAGTGCCCAGGCAAATTGCACCCCCCCCCCCCCAACTTCATTATATGCAAGCTTATGAGCTCTCCTCCTCTCTTTGCTGCTTCCAGCACTGGGCTGACAGAAGTAGTGATGCCACTGTCACTACTCCTGTCAGGCTTGTAGTAGAGGGAACTTGCAGCGCCCCCATAACTAGAATACACGCTGTGCCCAGGGCAGCCGACCCTTCTGCCCCACCCCTTGTCCTGGCCCTGCCTACAGCTGAAGGTATACCAGTATTTTTTAGTAATAATCGTGACATGAGTGATAACAGCAGAAAAACATAGGCAGTAAAAACTGTGGTGTCCTCTAACATGAGTACTGAGCACAAAAGAAACCTCTTACGTTGGTAGTTGGTTGAAAATTACCCCTTTTGCATAGTTGGTTATTGTAGGTGAGAGATCAATGTGCTCATTGCTCGAGGAACCCCTAGCAACTTCTGGAGGAACCTTAAAGCTCCATTGAACCCTGGTTGAGAAAGGATTGACCTATCTCAGTTTGCTCAAATTTAGGCTACAATAGGTAGTTAGGCTACCACCACTGGATCATCCATACTAGTGTATTGTTTAAAGTGTATGTATTGGCAAAACTTTTTTTTGTTTGTTTTGGAATGAGTAGGGATCAGTTAAGTCCCCTGCAAAAATCTCCCTAAAGTGAGGGACATTGTCACCAGAACAGGTTGGCACTGAACCATTAGACCAGGTTCTAAGTAAAGGGCCAGTTTAATGTCCTTCAGACTTTAGGGGGGCCTGATTGTGAACAGTGGAAGCAGAAAATGTCCCTGCATCAGTAGGCATAAACAATGCCCCATCATTAGTTTGCGTGAAAGGAATAGTGCACCATTGTTGGTATCAATGGGAAACATAGTGCCCCATCACTGAGATCAGTAGGAGGAATAGCGCCCCATTGATGGTGTCAGTTGGTGGAGTAGTGCCACATTGATGGTGTCAGTAGGATGAATAGTGCCCCATCAATGGTGTCAGTTGGTGGCATAGTTCCCCAAGCACCAGGTAAAGACAAGCCAAGGGCCACATCTGTCCTCTGGGCCGCAGTTTGGAGACCACTGCTTAAGTCTCTTCTCACCATGACTTGTATGGTTTTATTTTCCCTCTAGACCAGGGGTCTCCAAACTTTCTAAACAAAGGGCCAGTTTATTGTCCTTCAAACTTTAGGGGGGTCAGACTGTCACCAGTAGGAGGAGAAAATGCCTCAGCATCAGTAGGGGGAAAATTTTACATAGTGCCTATGGCCATCAGGAGGCGGAATAGGGCCCCATCATTGGTATTAGTGGAAGAAATAGCATCCCATTGTTGTTTCCAGCGCAAGGAATAGTGCCCAATTGTTTATCTTGGTGGGAGGAAAAGTGCCCCATTGCTGGTGTCAGTGGAAGGAATAATGCTCAACCAAATACAAAGAGATTTCCAAGACCAAACTTACCAACCAGCCAGGGACCACCCGTACTGACCTGTCTAACAGTAGGCGTTAAGAACAAGGGTTTAGTCTGCACACATTTGCAAATACATGTGTTAGCTACCGGCCTCGTCAAGGCACCCTGTTTTCTGTAGTCCCCAACTCTGACTTCTGAGAGTCTGCACAATGGGAGCACATGCATTTTAATGGATAGGCAGAGGGCAGGATGGCCTGGAAGGAGCCCACCCCTCAAAGGTACAGGGGCACACTGAACACCCAGCACATAGCACTAAGACAGCAAAGATGTCAGCGCGTTGCCTGACCAATATAATCAAAATACAAACAAATGTCCACTGCCCCCACCTATAACGTGTCTTGAGGCAAGGAGCACAACCATATACAAAAAGATTTCCAAGCTCAAACTTACCAACCAACCAGCAACCAACTGAATGGACCTGTCTAACAATATGTGTTAAGAGCATGGGTTTAGTCTGCACACATTTGCAAATTGCCCCATTGTTGGTGTCATTGGAAGGAATTATGCTCCATCACTGGTGTCAGTGGGATTAATATTGCCCCACTGTTGGTGTCAGTGGGAGGAATAGTGCCCCATCATTGTTGTCAGTAGAAAAAAAAGTGCACAATCGTTTATATCAGTGGGAGGAATTATGCTCCATCATTGGTGACAGTGGAAGGAACACTGCCCCATCATTGGAGTCAGTGTGAATAATCGTGCCCCATCATTAGTGACAGTGGAAGGAATAGTGCTCCATGGTTAGTGTTAGTGGAAAGAATAATGCTCCATTGTTGGTGTCAGTGGGAGAAATACTGCCTCTCTGTTGGTGTCTGTGAAAGGAATGGTGCCGCATCCTTGGTGTCAGTGAGAGGAATAGTGTCTGATATCAATGGGGGTAACAGTGTCCCAAGGGCATTCAACCATTGGAAGATGTCCCCTCCTGTTTCACCAACTGAGATCCAGCTGGAGCTTACGTTGGGCATCCTCTCCTCACTTCCTTTGGCACAGGAGCAAAAGGATAGTAAGCATTATATAATGCTGGGGCTTGCTTTAAAGCAAGCCTGTTGGTTTGTTCCACATGGGCACAAAGCAAGTTCACAAGAATTAGGTTTAGAATAACAGTAAATTAGCTTTATATCAAATATGGCCAAAACGTGACATTCACACCTAGACAAACTTGTCGTCCATCCCATCCCAAAACTATAGACATTATTATGGAGTTGGACCCCCTTTGTGGCCCCTCTGGGAAGACTTTTCACAAGGTATTTGATTAGCAATGGTACTTTGTGCTCATTTAGACAAAAGAGTATTTTTGAGGTCAGGCATTGATGCTGAGCAAGAAGACTTGGCTGCTCTTGGCATTCCAGTTCATCCCAAGGGTGTTCGGTGGGGTTGCGGTCAAGGCCCTTGCAGGACACACATGTTCCTCCACACCAAACTCATCAAACCACGTCTTCATTGAGCTGCCATTGTGCACAGGGGTACATTCGTGCTACCTCAGACTTTTTCCCTGCACTTGAAAGTGCACACTTATCTAAAATGTCTTTGTATGCCATAGCATTAATAGTATCCTTCACTGGATACACCGAAACTCAGTAATTTGGAGAGATATCCTCTCATTTTATGCTTTAAAGAACCACACAAAACACAAAATGAATATGTTAGTGAAGTTCATTATTGCCATGGTTTGAGTTCTTTGAATAGAGTCTTGGAGTACATCTTTCACCTTACTGGAAGTATCATGGAAAGCCATGAGTCATAACCGACCTAATGGTTTAACACCCTTCACCATGCTGGGAGTGCCGTGCAAAGCCATGGGTCATAACCGACCTTATGGTTTAACACCCTTCACCATGTTGGTAGTGTCATGGAAAACCATTGGTCATAACCGGCCTCATGGTTTTGCAACTTTCATCATGCTGGCGATGCCATGGAAATCCATGTGTTAACACCCTTTACCATGCTGGCAGTGCAATGGAAAGACATGAGTCATTATTGACTTCATGGTTTAACATCTTTTAACCATTCTGGCAGTACCATGGAATCCCATTGTTTAAATGTTTGAATTAGTATTTTTTGCTAGAAAATTACTTAGAACCCCCAAACATTATATATTTTTTTAGCAGAGACCCTAGAGAATAAAATGGCAATCGTTGCAATATTTTATGTAACACAGTATTTGCGCAGCAGTCTTTCAAACACAATTTCTTTTGAAAAAATACATTTTAACCACTTGCTTACTGGGCACTTAAACCCCCCTCCTGTCCAGACCAATTTTCAGCTTTTAGCGCTGTCGCACTTTGAATGACAATTGCGCGGTCATACAACACTGTACCCAAATGAAATTTTTATACTTTTTTTTCCCACAAATAGAGCTTTCTTTTGATGGTATTTGATCACCTCTGCGGTTTTTATTTTTTGTTAAAAAAATTGAAAAAGACAGAATTTTTTAAAAAAAAATTTAAACATGTAATTTTTCTCCTTCGTTGATGTACGCTGATGAGGCGGCACTGATGGGCACCGATAGGTGGCAGTGATGGGCACTGATGGGTGGCGGTGATGGGCACTGATGGGTGGCAGTGTTGGGCACTGATTGATGGCAGCACTGCTAGGTGGCATTGATAGGTGGCACTTGTGGGCATTGTTGGTGGCACTTGTGGGGCATTGTTGGTGGCACTTGTGGGCACTGTGGGCACTGGCAGGTGGCAATAACAAATGGCACTTGGAGGCACAGATGAGGCATCTGTGCCTCCTTCCTCTTCGGGACCGATGTCCCTTTCACATAAGCCGGTGATCGGCTTTTTTTTCCTCCTCACGCTCTCAGCGTGAGGAGAAAACGAAACCGATCACCGAGTCTTGTTTACATCATGTGATCAGCTGTCATTGGCTGACAGCTGATCACATGGTAAGGGGCCGGGACCGGCCCCTTACTCGGATCTGTGATCATCCGAGTCTCCGTGACTCGGTGATCACAGCGCGCACACCGCGCGCCCTGCAGGGAGCGCGCGGTGCGCGTGTACAGGGGATGACGTCCTATGACGTCCTCCCGGAGATTGAGGTTCGCGCTGTAGCAGTCATTCGGCTATGGCCCGGACCTCAAGCGGTTAATGAATAAAAAAAAAAACCCCACATTATTTACCCCAATTTTTTAGTGTAATGTGAAACATGATGTTACGCTGAGTAAATAGATATCCAACATGTCATGCTTTAAGATTGCGCACTCTTGTGGAATGGCAACAAACTACAGTACTTCAAAATCTTCATAGGCGACACTTTGAAAATGTTTACAGGTTACCTGTTTAGAGTTACAGAGGAGGTCTTGCATTATTGCTCTCACTCTAATAAACGCGGCGATACCTCATGTGTGGTTTCAACACCGTTTACATATGCTTGTGCGACTTACGTATGCACTCGCTTCTGCACGCAAGCACGGAGGAATGGGGAGCTTTACTTTTTTCTTTATTTTTTAATTTTTTTTACACTGTCCCTTTTTTTTATCACTTTTATTCCTTTTTTGTAGCACCCTGGAGTTTAGGTAGGGTTGCTCCTCACAAATTTACTTGCCAGGAATAATTATCCTGGTTGATTGTTATGCCGCGTACACACGAGCAGACTTTTCGAGGGACTAGGTCCGACAGTCTTTCCGACGGACTTTCAAACGAACGGACTTGGACACACACGATCACACCAAAGTCCAACGGATTCATACGTGATGACGTACGACCGGACTAAAATAAGGAAGTTGATAGCCAGTAGCCAATAGCTGCCCTAGCTTCGGTTTTAGTCCGTTGGACTAGCATACAGACGAGCGCATTTTTCGACCGGACTCGAGTCCGTCGGAAAGATTTGAAACATGTTTTATTTCTAGGTCCGTCGGACTTTTGGGAAAAAAAATTCCGCTGGAGCCCACACATGATCAAATTGTCCGACGGAGTCCGGTCTGCCGGACCAAGTCTGCCGGAAAGTCCGCTGGTGTGTACGCCGCATAAGGGAATGAGATCTATTGATTTCTCTCTAAGTTTGGCCTTGTTGCACTTTTCTCTTCTACCACTAGGTGGCCGGATACTTGGTGGTACTATATATGAGAAGGGCAACGCAGAGGTCAGGTTATGGGTATATGGGGTATCTCAGCCCATGGGTAGGGGTTTTCTTGAATCCCTTGGCCTGCTGGGAGAGCCTATATATTCGGGTGGAGTCAGGTGATCAATGTTCTGTGCCACCTGGACGGCTGTCTGGGTGGACTTGTGTTGTAGGCCGGAGATTGGGCCTTTCCCGGGCACATCTGGCTGCTAGGCTGTCTGAGGGCCTATCCAGAAGCAAGAGAGCAGGGTTGGGATTGCGGCTTGCAGTCCAACCAAAAGTGATGGTTCTGCCGGCCGGAGAACCTGTCGTGGTCGAAGGTAGAGAGGAAGCTGTCGCCAGTAAGGGACTATCCGCCTAATTACCAGGGACCACAGCGAGTAACTGAAGCAAGTACCGGAGCAGCATTCTCACCAACCGGGGACGGTGAAAAATCTGGAAGCTTCAGTGGGTATCAAGCCAGGGACTCAGCCAGCGGAGGTGACGCTTGCAGAGCAGCCTTCTGTGTCATGCCAGGGACCAAGCAGGCCAGCGGGGGTGAAGCTTGAGAGGTATCTAGAGTGCCAAGCTAGGGACCCAGCAGAGAAGCGGGGGTGACACTTGAGGAAATTACCACCGTGGAATATTGGATGAGCTCAAGGGATTCAGTGACAGTGAAGTGGTGACAGTGGTCTAGTGAGAGACTGGGAGCTCAGTGAGCTGAAGAACTACCAGAAGTGATTGTAGTGGAATAGAAAGGAACTGTTACGCTTTGTGTTAGGAACTGTTAAAGACTGTTGCCATAGGAGACAGCATTCCTGCCCATGCAGATGTGGTGTCTTGCTGGATGCCTTTCCCTACATTGCTGTCCTCCTATCGAAGTCTCGGAGTCTGTCAATTGAACTTGCAACTACCTAAGGGTGTCCTGGCCCTAACCCTCTTTCCCCCAAAAGTTTGTTAAGAGAAATAAACTCTCTTTTGCATTCAAGAAGTGTCTGGCGCCCAATAACTTTAATCATCTTGCACCCACCATGCCTCACAACCCACCACACTCAGAAGGATATCAGCTATCTCGGGCCCTAGAGGTTCTCATTAGATCGAAGGAGGCCTGAGGCCTTGCTTCATTTACAAGGAATGTAAACATTCCCTGCAAAATAGGGATGACAGGTCCTCCTTTTTGATCTATCTGGGGTCAAAAAGACCCCAAATCTCTCATTTACCTTTTAACATCAAAAGAATTTTTTTTTTTAAATGTTGCTGTTGATTATTTATTATGGCCCAGGAACCGGAAGTGATGTGAGACATCGCTCCTGGTCCTCCAAGGGCATAGAGACAAGTGGGTGCCATCTTGGCCTCACTTTTCTCATAGCCTAGCTAACGGATGCATCGGATTGCTCCAGGCTTCATCGATGGGTCAGGTAAGCCTGGGAACGACCGGGAAGCCCCCCGCGCCCGCCGCTTCTAAAAGTGATTCCGAAGCGTATCCGTCTGCGGGACCGCTTTTATGTGAAAGAGAACCGGCCATAGTAAAAAAATACCAGGGTTATGGCAGCTAGCTGCTGCCATAACATCGATATCTAACAGGAAAGTAATGATGTATTTTTACTATGGGCTGGTCGGCACGTGGTTAATACCTTTCACCATTCTGGCAGTTTCATGGAAAGCCATGGATCATAGACAACCTCGTGGTTTAATATCTTTCATCATGCTGGCAGTGCCATGGAAAGCCATGGGTCAAAGCTGACCTCATGGTTTAACACCTTTCACCATGTTGGCAGTGTCACAGAAAGCCATTGATCATAGCCAACCTCATTGTTTTGCAACTGTCACCATGTTGGCAGTGCCATAGAAAGCCGTGGGTTGTAGCCAAAATCATGGTTTAATACCTTTCGTCATGCTGGCAGTGTCACAATGGACCTCATGGTTTAACACCTTTTACCATGCTGGCAGTGGCATGGAAAACCATGGGTCACACCTGACCTCATTGTTTAGCACCTTTTACCGTCTTGGCAGTGCCATGGAAAGCCACGGTCATAGGCATCCTCATAGTTTAACACCTTTCACCATGCTGGCAGTGACATGGAAAGCCATGGGTCACAACCAAACTCATGTTTTTTGAGTACTTAGACGTAAAGCTGTATAGTTGATTGAAAAGTTGCCTTCATATTTTCTTCCTCCTTTTCCCCCGAACATCAAAAAGAAACTGCACTAATTTGAACTGCTGTGCCTCTTTCTCCAACCATCAGCATGTGAACATAGACGTCGGCCTCCTGAAAGCCAGGACTACAAGGCTTTGCTGCCGAGAGTGCTCTGGGATTTGCTCTACCACTGAACACCATTTCCAAAAAAATGTTGATTATATGCTCCATTAAATTATGATTAAAATATAAGTAAGCCCCGGTTAGTGCCTCTAAATCCTCGATGCTTTCTGTTATTCACAGTTCTCCACTCCAGCTCCTGAAAGCATGGGACGTCAGAAAGATTTACGCCGAGCCGGGGGTGGAAAGAGGGGCCGTTCTCGCCTGAACCACTGTTTAAGTGCTTTTTGATTCCTTCACACCTGGAATTTAAAGGATTTCATCTTGATCTGCATTTATTCACACGTTCCTGGTCAATAATCCGCTCCATGAAAGCCCTCTGAAAAAAACAGAAGGGGTTTTTGGGTTTCATTACAAACCAATATGTATTTTCTGTCTTCACGCCGAAGACTTTCTAAAGACTTGGCCATAGCATGTTGATAGAATATATGATCCTTATAATTCCAAGGTGTGTACTCCTCTAGTTCAGTTTTTTATTTCTGTTTTTGTGTAGGGCTGTGATAATAGACGTCGGCTTTGGAGGACTTTGAACATTATTTTCTACCTTTCCGACACAATGAAGTTATAGGGCAGCTCCACCTGAAACTGATATTGCCAGAAATTCTAGTGCAGACGTGCCAAAGTGGTGTTTATGGCCCCCAGTGGTTTGAGAATTTAAACTGAATGAGGCCCCAGCTGTTCTTCGGCCGATAAAAGCTACCCTCCCTTATATTTTGTAGCCCAATAATTTAGGAGATATTTTATGGCCCCTTTTTGACATAAAGAGTCATGTGTTACAACTGTTGAATACCAAAAAGCCAAAACCTTTTTTTCTGGAATTAAAATGTGTAAATTGTTATTAACACATTCTCATGAAGGAAGGTGGTAGTCAAGTCCCCCTGGACACATCTACCTACCCGTAAGCTTATAATAAAGCTTACCTGCTTACCTATAGGTACAAGGAATATCTCCTAAACTTGCACATTGGTCATAACCAACCTCATTGTTTTGCAATTGGCAGTCCCATTGAAAGCCATGGATTATATCTAACCTCATGGTTTACCACCTTTCACCATGCTGGCAGTGCTATAGAAAGCCATGGGTCATAACCAAGCTCTAGATTTTACCACCTTTCATCATGGGTCACTACGAACCTCATGGTTTAACACCTTTCACCATGCTGGCAGTGCTATGGAAAGCCATGGGTCGTAACCAAGCTCAAGGTTTACCACCTTTCATCATGCTGGCAGTGCCATGGAAAGCCATGGGTCATAATCAAGCTCTAGATTTTACCACCTTTAATCATTGGTCACTACGGACCTCATGGTTTACCACCTTTCACCATGCTGGCAGTGCTATAGAAAGCCATGGGTCATAACCAAGCTCTAGATTTTACCACCTTTCATTATGGGTCACTACGAACCTCATGGTTTAACACCTTTCACCATGCTGGCAGTGCTATGGAAAGCCATGGGTCATAACCAAGCTCAAGGTTTACCACCTTTCATCATGCTGGCAGTGCCATGGAAAGCCATGGGTCATAATCAAGCTCTAGATTTTACCACCTTTAATCATGGGTCACTACGGACCTCATGGTTTAACACCTTTCACCATGCTGGCAGTGCCATGGAAAGCCATGGGTCATAACCAAGCTCTAGATTTTACCACCTTTCATCATGGGTTACTACGGACCTCATGGTTTACCACCTTTCACCATGCTGGCAGTGCTATGGAAAGCCATGGGTCATAACCAAGCTCAAGGTTTACCACCTTTCATCATGCTGGCAGTGCCATGAAAAGCCATGGGTCATAACCAAGCTCTAGATTTTACCATCTTTCATCATGGGTTATTACGGACCTCATGGTTTACTACCTTTCACCATGCTGGCAGTGCTATGGAAAGCCATGGGTCATACCCAAGCTCTAGATTTTACCACCTTTCATCATGGGTCACTACGGACCTCATGGTTTAACACCTTTCACCATGCTGGCAGTGCTATGGAAAGCCATTGGTCATAATAGAGTTCAAGGTTTACCACCTTTCCTCATGCTGGCAGTGCCATGGAAAGCCATGGGTCATAACCAAGCTCTAGATTTTACCACCTTTCATCATGGGTTACTACGGACCTCATGGTTTACCACCTTTCACCATGCTGGCAGTGCTATGGAAAGCCATGGGTCATAACCAAGCTCTAGATTTCACCACCTTTCATCATGGGTCACAACTAGGGATGAGCCGAACACCCCCCGGTTCGGTTCGCACCAGAACCCGCGAACGGACCGCAAGTTCGCACGAACGTTAGAACCCCATTGACGTCTATGGGACTCGAACGTTCGAAATCAAAAGTGCTCATTTTAAAGGCTAATTTGCATGGTATTGTCCTAAAAAGGGTTTGGGGACCCGGGTCCTACCCCAGGGGACATGTATCAATGCAAAAAAAACTTTTAAAAACTGCCGTTTTTTCGGGAGCAGTGATTTTAATGATGCTTAAAGTAAAAAAAAAAAAGTGAAATATTCCTTTAAATATCGTACCTGGGGGGTGTCTATAGTATGCCTGTAAAGTGACGCGTGTTTCCCATGTTTAGAACAGTCCCTGCACCAAATGTCATTTTTAAAGGAAAAAATCTCATTTAAAACTGCTTGCGGGTTTAATGTCATGTCGGGTCATGGCAATATGGATGAAAATCAGTGAGACAAACGGCATGGGTACCCCCCAGTCCATTACCAGGCCCTTTGGGTCTTGTATGGATATTAAGGGGAACCCCGCACCCAAATTAAAATAAGGAAAGGTCCCTATATACTCTGAACAGCAGTATTCAGGCGGTGCAAACAAGACAGGGACTGTAGGTTTGTTGTTAAGTAGAATCTGTTTGTAATTTTGAACATTTTTAATGTGTTTAGCTCCAGCCAAAAAATCTTTTCTAAGCTTTTTGGAAAACATAGGGAAGGGTTATCACCCCTGTGACATTTGTTTTGCGTCTTTCCTCCTCTTCAGAAGATTTCACCTCACTTTTTTGTCCCAATGAAAAATGTTTTTTGAAAATTTGGGTTTTTTTGTGGAACAAGGATTGGAAAGCATCAGTGGAAAGGAGAAATTGTTTTCCCATATTAACTCTTACAGGAGAGAATTTCCCTTCCTTAGGGGTAGATTTCATCTCACTTCCTGTTGTCTCCTTCCGTTTGCAAGTAGGAGTCGTTTGTAAGTTAGATGTTTGAAAGTAGGGTCCTGCCCTATATACTCAGCAGAAATTTGGGCCTTAGGTGTTGCTGTGGCCAAAACACTGTAAGCCCTCACAGGGCCCTGCTGTGAAATATTAGATCAAGAATTGTAATTACATGCCCCTGTTGAACAGGAGCTGAAAAATTAGGCCTTAGGCACTGGTGCTGGTGCCACAACACTGCAACCCCTCACAGACACTCTAGTTGGAACGCAGGAACGAGCCCTGCTGCAAAGTATTGCATCAAAAATTGTAATTACACGCCCCTGTTAGACAGGGGCAGAAAAATTGGGCCTTAGGCACTGGTGCTGGTGCCACAACACTGCAACCCCTCACAGACACTCTAGTTGGAACGCAGGAACGAGCCCTGCTGCAAAGTATTGCATCAAAAATTGTAATTACACGCCCCTGTTAGACAGGGGCAGAAAAATTGGGTCTTAGGCACTGGTGCTGGTGCCACAACACTGCAACCCCTCACAGACACTCTAGTTGGAACGCAGGAACGAGCCCTGCTGCAAAGTATTGCATCAAAAATTGTAATTACACGCCCCTGTTAAACAGGGGCTGAAAAATTGTGCCTTAGGCACTGGTGGTGGCGCCCAGAACCAAAAATGTTCTTACAAGCTATCAGCGTGATGATTGAGGAGGAAGAGGATAATTACTCAGGGATAGTCACTCAGCATCAGCATAGGCAGTCTTTGAAGGGATCTGAGATTTCAAAAAAAATTATTCGGTTACATCTGCATCAGGTGCTTGGTAGCTGGTGGTGATCCAAGACTGATTCATTTTTATGAAGGTCAGCCGATCGACCGAGTCGGTGGACAGACGCACCCTGTGATCGGTTACCACGCCTCCAGCAGCACTGAATGTGCGTTCCGAAAGAACGCTGGATGCAGGACAGGCCAGTAGCTCAATTGCATACTGTGCAAGCTCTGGCCAGTGATCCATCCTCAAGACCCAGTAACCCAGAGGATTTTCGGTGGGAAAGGTGTCCAAGTCTGATCTTGCCCCTAGGTATTCCTGCACCATGTAAAACAGACGCTGGCGATGGTTGCTGGAACCGATCATACCTTGGGGCTGCGGACCAAAAAATTGTCTGAACGCATCGGTCAGACGGCCACCTTCTCCACCGCTCCTTCTTTGACTGACCGAAGCCTCAGCAACACGTTGTCCAGAAACAGGAGTTTGTAACCTCCCAGTCTCTGGGAACGCGTTGCACAGACCTTTCTGCAAGGCCTCCCGAAGATGTTTCATCCTCTGCTCCCTCTGCGATGGCAAGATAAGGTCCGCAACCTTACCCTTGTAACGTGGATCAAGGAGGGTTGCCAGCCAGTATTGGTCCTTCTCCTTGATACCACGAATACGAGGATCCTTACGCAGGCTTTGCAGGATCAGGGAGGCCATGCAGCGTAGGTTTGCTGAGGCATTCGGTCCGGAGTCCTCTGGGTCACTAAGGACAACAACGTCCGCAGCCACCTCCTCCCAGCCACGTACAAGTCCATGTGTTCCTTGGGACTGATCCCTTAAAGACTGCTGATGCTGAGTGCCAGGCTCCACCTCCATACTGACACAATCTTCCTCCTCCTCCTCCTCCTCCTCCTCCTCCTCGTCCTCTTCCTGTGTGATCGGCGGGCACGCAGGAACACTGTCTGGATAAAGGGGGCCTTGAGAGCTAAGGAAGTCCTCCTCTTCCTGCCTCTGTTCTGCCTCAAGTGCCCTGTCCATTATTCCACGCAGCGTGTGCTCCAACAGGTGGACAAGGGGGACAGTGTCACTGATGCATGCACTGTCAGTGCTCACCATCCTCGTGGCCTCCTCGAATGGTGACAGGACAGTGCATGCATCCCTGATCATGGCCCACTGGCGTGGGGAAAAAAAACCAAGGTCCCCTGACCCTGTCCTGGTGCCATAGTCGCACAGGTACTCATTGATGGCCCTCTGCTGCGTGTGCAGCCGCTGCAGCATGGCCAACGTCGAGTTCCACCTGGTGGGCATGTCACAGATTAGGCGGTTCTTGGGCAGGTTAAACTCCTTTTGGAGGTCCGTCAGCCGAGCACTGGCATTATATGACCGGCGGAAATGCACAGAGACTTTCCTGGCCTGCCTCAGGACATCCTGTAAGCCCGGGTACCTGCCCAAGAACCGCTGCACCACCAAGTTAAGGACGTGAGCCAAACAGGGCACATGGGTCAGTTGTCCCTGTCGGAGGGCAGAGAGGAGGTTGGTGCCATTGTCGCAAACCACCATTCCTGCCTTAAGTTGGCGTGGCGTCAACCACCTCTGAACCTGCCCCTGCAGAGCTGACAGAACCTCTGCCCCAGTGTGGCTCCTGTCCCCCAAGCACACCAGCTCAAGCACCGCATGGCATCTTTTGGCCTGCGTACTTGCGTAGCCCCTTGAACGCCTACGGAGCACCGCTGGTTCCGAGGAAGAGGCCATGGAGGAAGAAGAAGAGGAGGGGGTGGAGGAGAGAGGTGTGTCACAATCAGCATTTTGGAGGCGTGGTGGCGGAACAACCTCCAACACTACTGCACCTTGTCCTGCATCCTTCCCAGCTGCCAGCAGAGTCACCCAATGCGCCGTGAAACTTAAGTAACGTCCCTGTCCATGCCTGCTGGACCATGAGTCAGCGGTAATATGCACCTTACCGCTGACCGCCCTGTCCAGCGAGGCATGGACATTGCCTTCCACATGCCGGTAGAGAGCCGGAATCGCCTTCCGTGAGAAAAAGTGGCGTTTGGGTACCTGCCACTGAGGAACCGCACATTCCACAAACTCACGGAAGGGGGCAGAGTCTACCAACTGAAAAGGCAGCAGTTGAAGTGCTAGCAATTTTGCCAAGCTAGCATTCAACCGCTGGGCATGTGGATGGCTGGGAGCAAACTTCTTTCGGCGGTGCAGCAGCTGGGGCAGGGAAATTTGCCTGGTACAATCTGACGTCGGTGTACCAAAAGCAGATTGCCCACAAGTACTTGGCTGTGACACACCTAATTCTACACCTTCATTCCTCTCACTGCAGGTCTCAGAGAGGACTGAAGGTCTAGTGGGGTTGGAAATCTCAGCTGATGAGGAGCAAGGAGAGATCCTCTTTGTTCTTTGGTGTGGGTCTTTTAGATACGCTTGCCAACGAACTGCATGGCAGGTCAACATATGTCTGGTCAAGCATGTGGTACCCAAGCGGGAGATGTTTTGGCCACGCGAGATACGCTTGAGACATATGTTGCAAATAGCAGCGGTGCGATCTGATGCACTCGTCTCAAAAAAGGCCCACACCAAAGAACTTTTTGAATAACGCGCAGAGACTGCAGCGCCCTGCACATGTGGAGCTTTGGGGTGTGATGCAGTCAATGTGCTGCCCTTAGGCTGGCCCCTGGAGGGCATCCTGCCTAGTTGGTGATGTGCCACCTCCTCCTCCTCCTCCTCCTCCTCCTCTCTCCTATCAGGCACCCACGTTGAGTCAGTGACCTCATCATCCCCTCCCTCCTCATCACTGGAGCAAACCTGGCAGTATGCTGCAGCAGGGGGAGCATGACTGCCAGATTGCTGTCCTTCTTGGGCACCCCCTCTGTCCGTGCTCATGTTACTGCCTTCATTGAGCTCAGTATCATCATCAGAGCCTTCCAAACGCTGGGCATCCTCCTGGAGCATGTACCCAACACTGTGGTCAAACAGTTCGAGGGAATCCTCATGAGGACATGGTGGAGCTAGGGAAGGAGTCACTGATGACATTGAGCTGAGGGAAGAGGCCGCTGCTTTGCCAGACAAAGCACCCTGGGCATGGGTGAGAGAGGATGAGGAGGATGAGGACGGCTTGGTCATCCACTCGACCAAGTCTTCCGCATGTTGCGGCTCAACACGGCCAGCTGCCGAAAAAAAGGCCAAGCGTGTCCCATGGCCACGTGCTGATGAGGATGCACCGTCTCCACGACCAGCACTAGACACAGAGCCTGCTTGCCTTCTCTTATTGGCTTGTGACTGTCTGCCTCTCCTTCTTGGCCTTCCAGACATACTAATGGCCTGTAGCTGCACTAAGCTGGGATAGAACACCTGTAATTTTCTTCAGGTAGCTTTATATACTGTAACCAGACAAGCCTGCCTGTCAGTAGGAAGATAACAGGAACGGATCTAGCTGAACACTGTGAGCAGGACGCACTGTACTAAATGTAAATAGTCTAGCTGCCTGACCGTGGTACTAATAGGATCAAAAAGAACACCTGTAATTTTCTTAAGGTAGCTTTATATACTGTAACCAGACAAGCCTGCCTGTCAGTAGGAAGATAACAGGAACGGATCTAGCTGAACACTGTGAGCAGGACGTACTGCACTAAATGTATATAGCAGGAACGGATCTAGCTGAACACTGTGAGCAGGACGCACTGCACTGAATGTAAATAGCAGGAACGGATCTAGCTGAACACTGTGAGCAGGACGCACTGCACTAAATGTAAATACCAGGAACGGATCTAGCTGAACACTGTGAGCAGGACGCACTGCACTGAATGTAAATAGCAAGAACGGATCTAGCTGAACACTGTGAGCAGGACGCACTGTACTAAATGTAAATAGTCTAGCTGCCTGACCGTGGTACTAATAGGATCAAAAAGAACACCTGTAATTTTCTTAAGGTAGCTTTATATACTGTAACCAGACAAGCCTGCCTGTCAGTAGGAAGATAACAGGAACGGATCTAGCTGAACACTGTGAGCAGGACACACTGTACTAAATGTAAATAGTCTAGCTGCCTGACCGTGGTACTAATAGGATCAAAAAGAACACCTGTAATTTTCTTCAGGTAGCTTTATATACTGTAACCAGACAAGCCTGCCTGTCAGTAGGAAGATAACAGGAACGGATCTAGCTGAACACTGTGAGCAGGACGTACTGCACTAAATGTATATAGCAGGAACGGATCTAGCTGAACACTGTGAGCAGGACGCACTGCACTGAATGTAAATAGCAGGAACGGATCTAGCTGAACACTGTGAGCAGGACGCACTGCACTAAATGTAAATACCAGGAACGGATCTAGCTGAACACTGTGAGCAGGACGCACTGCACTGAATGTAAATAGCAGGAACGGATCTAGCTGAACACTGTGAGCAGGACGCACTGCACTGAATGTAAATAGCAGGAACGGATCTAGCTGAACACTGTGAGCAGGACGCACTGCACTGAATGTAAATAGCAGGAACGGATGTAGCTGAACACTGTGAGCAGGACGCACTGCACTAAATGTAAATACCAGGAACGGATCTAGCTGAACACTGTGAGCAGGACGCACTGCACTGAATGTAAATAGCAGGAACGGATCTAGCTGAACACTGTGAGCAGGACGCACTGCACTGAATGTAAATAGCAGGAACGGATCTAGCTGAACACTGTGAGCAGGACGCACTGCACTAAATGTAAATACCAGGAACGGATCTAGCTGAACACTGTGAGCAGGACGCACTGCACTGAATGTAAATAGCAGGAACGGATCTAGCTGAACACTGTGAGCAGGACGCACTGCACTGAATGTAAATAGCAGGAACGGATCTAGCTGAACACTGTGAGCAGGACGCACTGCACTGAATGTAAATAGCAGGAACGGATGTAGCTGAACACTGTGAGCAGGACGCACTGCACTAAATGTAAATACCAGGAACGGATCTAGCTGAACACTGTGAGCAGGACGCACTGCACTGAATGTAAATAGCAGGAACGGATCTAGCTGAACACTGTGAGCAGGACGCACTGCACTGAATGTAAATAGCAGGAACGGATCTAGCTGAACACTGTGAGCAGGACGCACTGCACTGAATGTAAATAGCAGGAACGGATCTAGCTGAACACTGTGAGCAGGACGCACTGCACTGAATGTAAATAGCAGGAACGGATCTAGCTGAACACTGTGAGCAGGACGCACTGCACTGAATGTAAATAGCAGGAACGGATCTAGCTGAACACTGTGAGCAGGACGCACTGCACTAAATGTAAATAGCAGGAACGGATCTAGCTGAACACTGTGAGCAGGACACACTGCACTAAATGTAAATAGTCTAGATAGAAGATAACAGGAACGGATCTAGCTAAACTGAATACAGTGTATATATATATATGCAACACCTGGGATGCATATATATACACAATACACTGTAAGTGCAGCTAACTGACTGACTGTTCTGCCTAATCTATCTAACTCAAATCAAATGACACTGTCTCTCTCTCTCTCTATCTCTCAGCACACCGGAACACACACTACACAGGGCCGCCGTGCAGGCGGCCTTATATAGTGTGGGGTGTGTACTAAATCCCCTGAGCCATAATTGGCCAAAGCCACCCTGGCTTTGGCCAATTACAGCTCTCTCTACTGACGGCGCTGTGATTGGCCAAGCATGCGGGTCATAGTGCATGCTTGGCCAATCATCAGCCAGCAATGCACTGCGATGCCGCAGTGAATTATGGGCCGTGACGCGCCACACGAATTTGGCGCGAACGGCCCATATCGTTCGCAATTCGGCGAACGACCGAACAGCCGATGTTCGAGTCGAACATGGGTTCGACTCGAACACGAAGCTCATCCCTAGTCACAACAGACCTCATGGTTTAACACCTTTCACAATGCTGGCAGTGCTATGGAAAGCCATGGGTCATAACCAAGCTCAAGGTCTACCACTTTTCCTCATGCTGGCAGTGCCATGGAAAGCCATGGGTCACAACGGATCACATGGTTTAACACCTTTAACCATGCTAGCAGTGGCATTGAAAACCATGGGTCATACCTGACCTCACGGTTTAGCACTTTTCACCATCTTGGCAGTGCCATTGAAAGCCACAGGTCATAGGCATCCTCAAAGTTTAATACCTTTCACCATGCTGGCAGTGCCATGGAAAGCCATGGGTCATAACCAAACTCGTGTATTTTCAGTACATAGACGTAAAGCTGTACAGTTAAGTGAAAAGTTGCCTTCATATTTTCTATCTCCTTTTCCCCGAACATCAAAAAGAAACTGCACTAATCAAGGTAAGTTCTTCATAATGTGCTAGTATGAGATGCAGCATACTAGCACATTGTGAGATAAACACACACAATATTCAACCAAATACTCAAAGTGTGCTATTGACGCAAATAATTCTCTTAAATGAAAAGTTCATAAAAAAAGTTCATAAAAAAAAGTTCATAAAAAAAAGGGTTCATAATAATCCAAAAGTTCATAATGGTGTATAAATGTAGCTGGGATCAAGTATGTGGGATGACTCAGATGATGGTCTTATAATGGGGGGGGGCTCCGATGAGCCCGGGCTCTCTAACCTCTCACCTTAAAGAAGTGAATTAAAGCATCAAATGATTGCTGTGGAAGGTCCTGTGTGGTGTAGTTCATCGGTTATCCGGGTGCTGTGTCTCTAGTGGTTGGATTATCCTCCCGGTATACACCTGCCTGTGAAGATAGAGAGGAGGGGGAAGGGGGGGGGAGGGGGTTGCCCACCTCGGGCTCCACCAGTACGGTGAAATAGACAGTAAAGGGAGAGAGAGAGGCCTCCAATGGTGTAGTATGTTGAACAGAGTACTATTTATTAGGTAATAAGGGTGGTCTCTTACATTAAAAACATCTTTAAAACAGCATGTAAAGCATAAAAAATCTGGAGCGGCGTCCGAGGCGCCTCCTTACTGACTTCCGGTTACGTCTGTTTCTCTGCCACGCCCTACGCGTTACGTGACGAGCCCCCCCATTATAAGACCATCATCTGAGTCATCCCACATACTTGATCCCAGCTACATTTATACACCATTATGAACTTTTGGATTTAAGAAGAGATTATTATGAACCCTTTTTTTATGAACTTTTTTTATGAACTTTTTTTATGAACTTTTCATTTAAGAGAATTATTTGCGTCAATAGCACACTTTGAGTATTTGGTTGAATATTGTGTGTGTTTATCTCACATAGGCGCTTATTCACAGCTGATGTTTACGTTTTCACTGTTACTATAGTTGCACTTTTAATGGTCACATCATTAATATTTATTTATGTGATAGATTTGAAGCGCGAAGTCCCTTCACTGTTTTTATTTTTGTTGAGTGTAGTGTGAACACTTTTGACTTTGCTGCAGTCCTAGAGACATCATCACTATACATGCACGTTAATTATTTTATTTGTTTAGTTATTCATCTATTCACCTTTATCTTATTTTAGATATAGACACATTCCTTCACTCTATATAGCGCGAGGGACACTACCACATTTATACTAGCACATTATGACTTTACCTTGCAGAGAGAAGTTTTTTTATTTTCTTCAACTTTACTTCCGCTTTAAAACCCAGATAGCAAGGGTAACTTGCCACAAGTTTGTGGCAGTGTTGAATTGTAAGTCTAGTAACTTGCTGCACATTTTCACTGGCAAGTTGTACACTTGCAGAGCACTTGAAGCACAAGTTCTAGTTGACACTTTTCTAATTTGTAGCAAATTTGCGAGGCAAGTCTCTAGCAAGAGCAAAGTTGCAGTGGTGAGTCTACAGCAAGAGCTCTGCAAGTCTGTGCCCCCTTGTGGTGGGATGACTATTGCACAACATAACTGAACCAGAACTTACAGCAGACTTGCAGAATGTTTGCAAAGAAAGTTGATCTGGAGTCATGCAATGCGGACTTGCTGCAATTGTGCAATTAATTTGTGATGCCTGGCAAGTCTAGCAATAGCTTAGCAAGTCATTTTCAAACTTGCAGCACAATTATTTGCTATCTGGGAACAAGTCCTACCTGACAGCTCTAGCTGCAGGCGCTGTGAATTTATTAATCCTTAAAGCGGAGCTCCACTCAAAAGGGAAAGATCCCCCCCTCCCCCAAACTTGCCACATTTGGCACCTTTTGGATGGGAGGGGGGAGCGGGTACCTGGTTTTGACCCCCTTCTGCTTCCCCCTCAGCTGGCCCATTTACAGAGTGCAGCGCGCTTTGCGCAAGGCTTTACTGCCAGTTTTCCTTAGTTGAGATGGTGGCGCCAGAACCGGATAGCCGATTGCAAAATTCTCTGGCAGGTAAGTGCCCTGTTATTAAAAGTCAGCTGCTACTGTATTTGTAGCTGCTGAATTTTTAACTTTTTTGGGGGGAGCTCGGAGCTCCTCTTTAAGTCCTTTCTCCAAACAGGTCAGCTCTCCCTGCTCCACCCTCCAAGCATTGACTTAGCAGTCCAGCTACCCCTGCTCCTCCCTCCCAGCAGTGACTCAGCAGCTCACCCCCCCCCCCCCCCCCCCACTCCTCCCTCCCAACAGTGACTCAGCAGCTCAGATCACTCCATAGTTAATCAGGTTGAAAAAAGACACAAGTCCACCTAGTTCAACCTTAAAAATAAATAAATAAATAAAAAATATCATACAATCCCATATACACAATTCTATACCCACAGTTGGTCCAGAGGAAGGCGGAAAACCCGAGCAATAGACATGTGCGATTAGTTTTGTATGAATCGAAAATTCGTACGAATTTCTGTAAATTCGTACATTATGGAGGATCCGAAATACGAATTGCTATGCTTCCAAATTTTGTACGAATCTTCGTTTACGAATTTCGAATCCAAATTCCTAACGAACATTTGTAATTGTTATGAAAAGTTTACAAACATAAAAGTTAAAAACCCAGGAAGTCAGCACAGCACAGGGATGGTGGGAGCCCCTCATAATGATAAATTCATCATAACGAACTTTCGTAATTGTTATGAAAAGTTAATGAACCTAACGAAAATTTGTATTTCGTACCAATTTAAATTGAATTTCGGACGCGAATTACGAAATACAAATTAATTCCAATACGGAACGGAACTAAACAAAATTAATTTATTGACGGCGCACATGTCTACAAAGCTTGAGCCAAATTGCTACAGCAGGGGAAAAAATTCCTTCCTGATCCCAGAGAGGCAATCGGATTTTCCCTGGATCAACTTTACCTATAAATATCAGTACCCAGTTATATTATGTACATTTAGGAAAGTATCCAGGCCTTTCTTAAAGCAATCTACTGAGCTGGCCAGATCCACCTCTGGAGGGAGTCTATTCCACATTTTCACAGCTCTTACTGTGAAGAAACCTTTCTGTATTTGGAGATGAAATCTCTTTTCCTCCAGACATAAAGAGTGCCCCCGTGTCCTCTGTGATGACCTTAAAGTGAATAACTCAACCCCAAGTTCACTATATGGACCCCTTATATATTTATACATGATGATAATATCCCCCCTTAATCTCCTCTTCTCAAGAGAGAATAAATTCAGTTCCTCTAATCTTTCCTCATAGCTGAGCTCCTCCATGCCTCTTATCAGTTTGGTTGCCCTTCTCTGCACTTTCTCCAGTTCCCCGATATCCTTTTTGAGAACTGGAGCCCAAAACTGAACTGCATATTCCAGATGAGGTCTTACTAATGATTTGTACAGGGGGGCAAAATGATATCTCTCTCTCTCTGGAGTCCATACCTCTCTTAGTACAAGAAAGGACTTTCCTCGCTTTGGAAACCGCAGCTTGCCATTGCATGTTATTGAGCTTATGATCTACCAAAACCCCCAGATCCTTCTCCACCATGGATTCCCCCAGTTGTACTCCCCCTAGTATGTATGATGCATGCAAATTCTTAGCCCCCCAAGTGCATAACTTTACATTTATCAACATTAAACTTCATCTGCCACATAGTCGCCCAATTAAACAGAGCATTGAGGTCGGCTTGTAAATTGGAGACATCCTGTTAGGACGTTATTCCACTGCATAGCTTGGTGTCATCTGCAAAGACTGAAATGGTACTTTTCATTCCAGACCCGATATCATTTATAAAGGTATTTAAAAGTAAGGGTCCCAACACTGAACCTCGGGGTACACCACTGATAACCTCAGACCATTCAGAGTAAGAATGGTCCACTCCCCCTTCTTCGCAATGACAAGGTAGCTTTGTACCCCATCCCAGCAGTGACTCAGCAGATCAACTATTCCTACTCTTCCTTCCCAGAAGTGACTAAGCAGCTCAGCTATCCCTAATCCCCCTCCCAGCAGTCATTCAGCAGCTCAGATCACTCTGATCCTCCTTCCTAGCAATTACTCAGCAACTCCACTCTCCTTGTCTCATAGCAGAAACTCCCCAGCCCTTCACTCTATTAGGCCTCATGCACATGGGGCGTTTTTACAGCTGCTGTTGTGGGCGCCAGGCTTCATTTTTCTACAGCGGGTAAACTTCCCAGCATGCTATCCTGCTTCACACACTGGCTGTTATGAGCGTTTTTTGGCAGGGGTGTCTTTAGGTTGCAACCCCCCCCCCCTCGAACTACTGCGCCTCAAGAGGAGTTTATCAGCTGTAAAAAATGCTCTAATGCTGAAAAACGTGACTATGCGGCATTTATGAACATTTCTGAGCCTCAAGTTTTGCTAAAAAAACCGCTAAGAAACGCTAAAGCAAAAACGAAGCAAAACACGGCAAAGCTCGCCTTTTTAACGTGCCATTCTTCAGCTGACGCTACTGGCGTTTTTTATAAAGTCTAGTGTGCATCAGGCCCTAATGTAAACACAGGGAAGGGTGAGCGGAGCTGCTGAGAGAATGACCTGTTTGGCTTCAGTACTTCTGCTATTAACCACTTGCCGACCACCTAACATACTTGTACTGCGGCGGGTCATCTCTATTGCGCAAAGTCAGGTACCTGTACATCATTCCGTGCAATAGCCACTAGGGGGCGCACACGCGCCGTCGGAGGCACGAACGTGCGCTGATTGGACAGAGGTGGAGCCAATCAGTGGGTCCGTCAGACACGATGTCTGCCGGGCACCTGCGATCGTTCCCGAGAGAGGCAGGACAGCGGTCTGCCTATGTAAACAAGGCAGATCGCCATTCTGACAGGGGAGAATATAAAGATCTGTGTTCCTGCTAAGCATTAACACTGATCTCTATCTTCACCCAGTCAGAGCATCCCACACACAGTTAGCAAGAACCCTTTGATCGCCCCTGATGTTAACCCCTTCCCTGCCAGTGTCATTAGTACAGTGACAGTGCATGTTTTTAGCACTGATCACTGTAATAATGTCACTGGTCCCCAAAAAAGTGTCAAAAGTGTCAGTTAGGTGTCCGATTTGATATCATATAGATAACACCAAATTTAACACACCTGCTCCCCATTCACACCTGAGACCTTGTAACACTAACGAGTCACATGGCAGCGGGAGGGAAAATGGCTAATTGGGCCCAATTTTCAATTAGGCTACTTTCACACTGGGGTGTTTGGGGCCGTCGGCGATAAAGCGCTGCTATTTTTAACAGCGCTTTACCGTCGCTTTTGTGGCCCTTTTTCGGCCGCTAGCGGGGCACTTTTAACCCCTGCTAACGGGCAGAAAAGGGTTAAATGCACCTGCAAAGCGCCGGTAAAGCGATTCGGCGATGCTGCCCATTGATTTCAATACACCTCTCCTACAGCGCCTCAGAGATGCGGCTTGCAGGATTTTTTTTGTTGTCCTGCCAGCGCACCGCCCCAGTGTGAAAGCCCTTGGGAGAGGCTCTTTACAGGCGCTATTTTTAGCGCTATAGCGCCTGTAAAGCGCCTCAGTGTAAAAGCAGCCTTAGGGGTGTACTAACTTTTGTTGCCAGCGTTTTAGACTAGACATGTGCGATTCGTACTGTTAGTATTCGGACACATTTTTCGTTCTTCGGAGATTCGGATACATCCGAATACCTGAATTACAATGTAAATTAATTTTACCAAATGCTCCGAATAACTTAACGAAATTCGTCCGAATTTCAGAAATTCGGACTGAAATTCGAATCGAATTTTACATTGAACTCCAGTCGAATTCTCACTACACATATTGTTGAAATCAAAGACTGTGTGTGTTATTAGAGCACCATTTCAAAATAATGCTGTTTTTGTTACGCCAAAGGTGATTTAAAGAGTCATTGTAATCATTTGATGAAGATTTTTCTTTTGTTTGTTCACTTTGCTGCATTCGAATCGAAAACAATACAGCTTTTTGTTTCGACCGATTTGAAAATTTATCGATTTGATTGTTTTCGAATCATAAAATCATACTCCTACTCCTGGACCTCTCTGCTGCTGATACGGTTGACCACCCCCTCCTCTCCAAAAAACTACACGCCTTTGGTCTCCGTGACTGGACACTTTGCTGGTTCTCTTCCTTCTTATCCAACCCCACCTTTAGTGTTTCTTATAACTCTACTTCCTCCTCTCCTCTTCCTTTCTCTGTTGGGGTCCCCCAGGGTTCTGTTCTTGGACCTCTACTATTTTCAATCTACACCGCCTCCCTGGGTCAACTGATAGCCTCCCATGGATTCCAATACCACCTCTACGCTGACAACACCCAAATCTATTTCTCTACCCCTCAGCTCACTCCCTCTGCCTCCTCACGTATCACTAATTTACTCTCAGATATATCAGTCTGGATGTCTCACCACTTCCTCAAACTCAATCTATCCAAAACCGAACTTATCATTTTTCCTCCCCCATATGCCTCTTCCCCTGATCTCTCTGTCAAAATCGATGGCACAACTATAAGCCCATCCCCACATGCCAAGGTTCTAGGTGTAGTCCTAGACTCTGAACTCTCCTTCAAGCAACACATCCAATCACTGTCCAAATCTTGCCGCCTCAACCTCCGCAACATCTCCAAAATACGCCCCTTTCTAACCAATGACACAACAAAGCTCTTAATTCACTCGCTGGTCATCTCTCGCCTCGACTACTGCAACTCCCTTCTCATTGGCTTACCTCTACATAGTCTATCACCTCTTCAATCCATTATGAATGCTGCTGCCAGACTCCTTACCACCTTACCAAATGCTCTGTGTCTGCCACTCCTCTCTGTCAATCCCTCCACTGGCTTCCGCTCGGCCAAAGAATTAAATGCAAAATTCTAACAACTACTTACAAAGCCATCTACAATTTCGCCCCCAGCTACATCACTAGCTTAGTCTCTAAATACCAACCTACTCGCTCTCTTCGTTCCTCTCAAGACCTCCTGCTCTCTAGCTCCCTTGTCACCTCCTCCCATGCTCGCCTCCAGGACTTTTCCAAAGCCTCTCCAATCCTATGGAACTCCCTACCCCAATCTGTCCGATTATCTCCTACTTTATTAGCTTTCAGAAGATCCCTGAAAACCCTCCTCTTCAGAGAAGCCTATTCTACCCCACACCTAACAACTGTATTTTCATTTTTTCCATCAGCTCACCCACCACAGTTATTACCTTTTGTTTCCACTTGACCCTCCCTTCTAGATTGTAAGCTCTAACGAGCAGGGCCCTCTGATCCCTCCTGTATTGAATTGTATTGTAACTGTACTGTCTGCCCCATGTTGTAAAGCGCTGCGCAAACTGTTGGCGCCATATAAATCCTGTATTATAATAATAATAAAAAAAAAAAACGGTAAATTGAAAGAAAAAATACAAATTCCGAAAACGAATTTCCGAAAACGAATTGAACAAATCAACTAGATTTAACTAAAGGAAATAACTAGATTAACGAATCAAAACTAAACTAAACAATTTTTTTTGTCATGCACATTTCTACTTTAGACATTAATGGCTGTGTGTTGAGTTTTATTTTGAGGGGACAGCACATTTACACTGTTATACAAGCTGTACACTCACTACTTTACATTGTAACAAAGTGTCATTTCTTCAGTGTTGTCACATGAAAAGATAGAAGAAAATATTTACAAAAATGTGAGGGGTGTACTCACTGATGCCCCAAAGGACGTTAATTCAAACAAAACGCGACGGTTGGAGTCCATGTCCTTGAGGTACCGAGCAAGTCAATCCTGTATACTGGCCAATCGACTTCTAGGATGTCTTGGATCTATTAATGCTCGTTTTATCCCGGATTTCTGTAATAGGGTGTACACACGGTCGGACTTTGTTCGGACATTCCGACAACAAAATCCTAGGATTTTTTCCGACGGATGTTGGCTCAAACTTGTTTTGCCTACACACGGTCACACAAAGTTGTCGGAAAATCCGATCGTTCTAAACGCGGTGACGTAAAACACGTACGTCGGGACTATAAACGGGGCAGTGGCCAATAGCTTTCATCTCTTTATTTATTCTGAGCATGCGTGGCACTTTGTCCGTCGGATTTGTGTACACACGATCGGAATTTCCGACAACGGATTTTGTTGTCGGAAAATTTTATCTCCTGCTCTCCAACTTTGTGTGTCGGAAAATCCGATGGAAAATGTCCGATGGAGCCCACACACGGTCGGAATTTCCAACAACACGCTCCGATCGGACATTTTCCATCGGAAAATCCGACCGTGTGTACGGGGCATAAGTGTTTAGCACTGATTTCTTTGGATTTCTTTCAGTTGTACACTATGTGGCTGTTTTATCTTTCCTTCATAGGCCCTACTATGGAGTAAACTTTACCATCAGCCATGACAGTACCACGTACCACCACCTGCAATATAATGGAGGAAGCTGATTGGATCTTCTATTCTTGCATATCATGCCTGTCTAGACTCTTATAATTTGGAGTCTAGACCTCGGGTAAGGAGACATTTTATATCAATATCAGTGGAGGGGCACTTGGGTGATCAAAACGCACATCAATTATACTCATTGTTACTGGATGTTCATTGAGGAATTCATCTGCACTATTTAGAACAGCACCAGTTGTTCACACTTTATGGATACTTGTTTATTCTATATCTATATTTAGCGCAACATTTTTTTATTGTTTCACGTTTATCAGGATTGGTCCTGATTGTGTAGGTTGACAGCAGCTTGCACTTTTATATTTAGTCTGTATACCTACGCAATATTTTTGTATATATAAATATATATATATATATATATATATATATACAGTTGCAAGAAAAAGTATGTGAACCCTTTTGGAATTATATGGATTTCTGCACAAATTGGTCATAAAATGTGATCTGAACTTCATCTAAGTCACAACAGTAGACAATCACAGTCTGCTTGGGGTAATAACACACAAAGAATTCAATTTTACCATGTTTTTATTGAACACACCATGTAAATATTCACAGTGCAGGTGGAAAAAGTATGTGAACCCCTAGACTAATGAGATCTCCAAGAGCTAATTGGAGTGAGGTGTCAGACAACTGGAGTCCAATCAATGAGATGAGATTGGAGGTGTTGGTTACAGCTTCCCTGCCCTATAAAAAACACACACCAGTTCTGGGTTTGCTTTTCACAAGAAGCATTGCCTGATGTGAATGATGCCTCGCACAAAAGAGCTCTCAGAAGACCTACAATTAAGAATTGTTGACTTGCATAAAGCTGGAAAGGGTTATAAAAGTATCTCCAAAAGCCTTGCTGTTCATCAGTCCACGGTAAGACAAATTGTCTATAAATGGAGAAAGTTCAGCACTGCTGCTACTCTCCATAGGAGTGGGCATCCTGCAAAGATGACTGCAAGAGCACAGCGCAGACTGCACAATGAGGTGAAGAAGAATCCTAGAGTGTCAGCTAAAAACTTACAAAAGTCTCTGGCATATGCTAACATCCCTGTTAGCGAATCTACGATACGTAAAACACTAAACAAGAATGGATTTCATGGGAGGATACCACAGAGGAAGCCACTGCTGTCCAAAAAAAACATTGCTGCACGTTTACAGTTTGCACAAGAGCACCTGGATATTCCACAGCAGTACTGGCAAAATATTCTGTGGACAGATGAAACCAAAGTTGAGTTGTTTGGAAGAAACACACAACATTATGTGTGGAGAAAAAGAGGCACAGCACACCAACATCAAAACCTCATCCCAACTGTGAAATATGGTGGTGGGGGCATCATGGTTTGGGGCTGCTTTGCTGCGTCAGGGCCTGGACGGATTGCTATCATCGAAGGAAAAATGAATTCCCAAGTTTATCAAGACATTTTTCAGGAGAACTTAAGGCCATCTGTCCACCAGCTGAAGCTCAACAGAAGATGGGTGTTGCAACAAGACAACGACCCAAAGCATAGAAGTAAATCAACAACAGAATGGCTTAAACAGAAGAAAATACGCCTTCTGGAGTGGCCCAGTCAGAGTCCTGACCTCAACCCGATTGAGATGCTGTGGCATGACCTCAAGAAAGCGATTCACACCAGACATCCCAAGAATATTGCTGAACTGAATCAGTTCTGTAAAGAGGAATGGTCAAGAATTACTCCTGACCGTTGTGCACGTCTGATCTGCAACTACAGGAAACGTTTGGTTGAAGTTATTGCTGCCAAAGGAGGTTCAACCAGTGATTAAATCCAAGGGTTCACATACTTTTTCCACCTGCACTGAGAATGTTTACATGGTGTGTTCAATAAAAACATGGTAACATTTAATTCTTTGTGTGTTATCAGTTTAAGCAGACTGTGATTGTCTATTGTTGTGACTTAGATGAAGATCAGATCACATTTTATGACCAATTTGTGCAGAAATCCATGTCATTCCAAAAGGGTTCACATACTTTATAGTGCAACTGTATATATATATATATATATATATATATATATATATATATATATATATATATATATATATATATTTATAAATACAAAAAAAATATTGCGTCTGTATACAGACTAATATATATATATATATATATATATATATATATATATATATACATATATATATATATATGTCTGTATGTTTCTAGAGAACTTTAAGAAAAGACTGGTGATTTCCTTTCCCGCCTGCGTACCTTTCCCAGCCCTCTGGCCTGTGTGGCTGCACAGTAGATGTCTCTGGTGTGTGTGACTGTTCCTGGGAAAATCTATTACTAGAGTGTCATTAATCTGAAGCTGCCGCCTCTGGCATTTTCTGCCTATTCCATTTTATGGGCCTTTGCTTCCCGTGCTCTGGGGGGATGCTGTTTTGCTCTCTTGATCAGCTTTGTTTAATTATCAAAATATTTGATGCAGAAAATTGACATTAGTGTTCTGCGATTTTGGCCTCCTGTTCTCTTTACTTGCTCCACTTGGTGACATTGAGGTCCTGGCTAGGTTAGACTTTCATTAAAAAACAAGACTATGGCTGTAGTTACTTGATTTCCAGGCCGCCGATAGCATGGCTGGTGCAGAGCTCAGAAGTTTTTGCAGACCTTAAAGGCAGCAAAATAAAAATAAAAATAATAATAAAAAAAGAGAGATGAAAGTGAACAGCTAAATAAATGTTTTCTCTCCTAGAAACTTTGCCATTGAATATTTTGTGTAAAAAAAAAAAGTGTGTGTCTATATCTATATCTATCTATCTATCTATCTATCTATCTATCTATCTATCTATCTATCTATCTATCTATCTATCTATCTATCTATCTATCTATCTATCTATCTAGTGGTTCAGACCCCCTTACATTTTCACTCTTTGTTATATTGCAGCCATTTGCTAAAATCATTTAAGTTAATTTTTTTCCTCATTAATGTACACACAGCACCCCATATTGACAGAAAAACACAGAATTGTTGGCATTTTTGCAGATTTATTAAAAAAGAAAAACTGAAATATCACATGGTCCTAAGTATTCAGACCCTTTGCTGTGGCACGCATATATGTAACTCAGGTGCTGTCCATTTCTTCTGATCATCCTTCAGATGGTTCTACACCTTCATTTGAGTCCAGCTGTGTTTGATTATACTGATTGGACTTGATCAGGAAAGCCACACACCTGTCTATATAAGACCTTACAGTTCACAGTGCATGTCAGAGTAAATGACAATCATGAGGTCAAAGGAACTGCCTGAAGAGCTCAGAGACAGAATTGTGGCAAGGCACAGATCTGGCCAAGGTTACAAAAAAATTTCTGCTGTACTTAAGGTTCCTAAGAGCACAGTGGCTTCCATAATCCTTAATGGAAGAAGTTTGGGATGACCAGAACCCTTCCTAGAGCTGGCCGTCCGGCCAAACTGAGGGTAGAAGAGCCTTGGTGAGAGAGGTAAAGAAGAACCCAAAGATCACTGTGGCTGAGCTCCAGAGATGCAGTCGGGAGATGGGAGGAAGTTGTAGAAAGTCAACCATTACGGCAGCCCTCCACCAGTCGGGGCTTTATGGCAGAGTGGCCTGACGGAAGCCTCTCCTCAGTGCAAGGCACATGAAAGCCCACATGGAGTTGGGCGACTACATGGCAAATGAGGTTCAATGTAGAAAAATGTAAAATAATGCATTTGGGTGGCAAAAATATGAATGCAATCTATACACTGGGGGGAGAACCTCTGGGGGACTCTAGGATGGAAAAGGACCTGGGGGTCCTAGTAGATGATAGGCTCAGCAATGACATGCAATGCCAAGCTGCTGCTAATAAAGCAAACAGAATATTGGCATTAAAAGGGGGATCAACTTCAGAGATAAAACGATAATTCTCCCGCTCTACAAGACTCTGGTCCGGCCGCACCTGGAGTATGCTGTCCAGTTCTGGGCACCAGTCCTCAGGAGGGATGTACTGGAAATGGAGTGAGCACAAAGAAGGACAACAAAGCTAATAAAGGGTCTGGAGGATCTTAGTTATGAGGAAAGGTTGCGAGCACTGAACTTATTCTCTCTGGAGAAGAGACGCTTGAGAGGGGATATGATTTCAATCTACAAATACTGTACTGGTGACCCCACAATAGGGATAAAACTTTTTCGCAGAAGAGAGTTTAATAAGACTCGTGGCCACTCATTACAATTAGAAGAAAAGAGGTTTAACCTTAAACTACGTAGAGGGTTCTTTACTGTAAGAGCGGCAAGGATGTGGAATTCCCTTCCACAGGCGGTGGTCTCAGCGGGGAGCATTGATAGCTTCAAAAAACTATTAGATAATCACCTGAATGACCGCAACATACAGGGATATGTAATGAAATACTGACACATAATCACACACATAGGTTGGACTTGATGGACTTGTGTCGTTTTTCAACCTCACCTACTATGTAACTATGTAACTATGTAACTATGAGTTTGCGAAAAATACAACTGAAGGACTCCAAGATGGTGAGAAATAAGATTCTCTGGTCTGATGAGACCAAGATAGAACTTTTTGGCCTTAATTCTAAGCGGTATGTGTGGAGAAAACCAGGCACTGCTCATCACTTGTCCAATACAGTCCCAACAGTGAAGCATGGTGGTGGCAGCATCATGCTGTGGGGGTGTTTTTCAGCTGCAGGGACAGGACGACTGGTTGCAATTGAGGGAAAGATGAATGCAGCCAAGTACAGGGATATCCTGGACGAAAACCTTCTCCAGAGTGCTCAGGACCTCAGACTGGGCTGAAGGTTTACCTTCCAACAAGACAACGACCCTAAGCACACAGTTAAAATAACGAAGGAGGGGCTTCACAACAACTCTGTGACTGTTCTTGAATGTCCCCGCCAGAGCCCTGATTTAAACCCAATTGAGAATCTCTGACAGAACTGGAGAGGATCTGCAAGGAGGAATGGCAGAGGATCCCCAAATCCAGGTGTGAAAAACTTGTTGCATCTTTCCCAAAAAGACTCATGGCTGTATTAGATCAAAAGGGGCTTCTACTAAATACTGAGCAAAGGGTCTGAATACTTGGGACCATGTGATATGTCAGTTTTTCTTTTTTAATAAATATGCAAAAATGTCAACAATTTTTTTGTCAATATGGGGTGTTGTGTGTACAATATGGGGTGCTGTGTGTACAATATGGGGTGCTTTGTGTACAATATGGGGTGCTGTGTGTACTTTAATGAGGAAAAAAATGAACTTAAATGATTTTAGCAAATGGCTGCAATATAACAAAGAGTGAAAAATGTAAGGGGGTCTGAATACTTTCCGTCCCCACTGTATATATATATATTAAAAAGCACATGACAGTGATGCTGATCTTTACTATGGAATCATGATGATCAATCATTAAACTGTAGTATATATATTTTTTTATTTCTGTACTGGTGAGGAAGAAGCAGTTAAATCTTCTCGCTTTCAGTCAGTGCCCTAAAGCGGTAGCTTTTCTGGTCAAGAGTCAGCGTAGAATGTTGTGCTATCAGGGACCCTGACTCCATTCTGTGACACATACCATTATTACAGCTCCAGGGATTCATTTCTTTGCTGGCCCACCCGCTGACCTAGCCTGGAAATCCAACATACACATGGAAACAGAACAGCAAAATAGGAGCAAATGGAGAAATGAAAAAATCAGGGACCTTTCTGAACAGGAAGACTTTAAAATAGTGCCGGCTATTTTCAGTGACAATGCAATCACATTATCTGCGACTGTGGCTTTTTTTTTTTTCTTCCTTGTGACTCATTTAAGGAGGATGAATTTTTTATGCTGCAATTTTTTTTAAGCCACCCTATAGTAAATATGTAACCTGGGAAGTCATTATGATATGGGTGTAGTTAAAACAAAATGCATCCATTGAAAAATAAACAGATTTATATAATGCACAATGATACAAATGCAGGAACATTAACCAGGTAATGAACATACCAATAAAAGGAGATGTTGAGAATACTGAGATTTTTGTTTAAAGGGGCAGACTGGATGGACCATGCCAGGAATCTGCAGGATTGCTAAACTATCAACAGGTGGCACTAAAGAGCCTGGCTCTATATGTGATAGTACCAGTGCCCACCAGCAGGTGTCTCCAGCAGAGCTCAGCAATTTGTTACCATCTGATGCTGGCTTCTCGGAGCCTGTAATACTTATTCTTTTCCAAAAGGGGCATTTCTCAGCTTTCAGTGCTGTCATACTTTGACTGACAATTACTCCATCATATTACACCAGTGATGGCGAACCTTGGCACCCCAGATGACGGCTCTTTAGCAGAAACGCGTTGGGTGGACCCTTCACAATTACCGCTACTTGATCTATGTGATTTTTAAAGATCTACAAAAATGTGAGGTTTTTTTTTATACTTTTAATAAACCAGTGTTTACGTTATTACGCTATGTGAGTTTCTTTCATCCATTTCTCACATGGCAAATGAATATTCGTTTGTGGCCCTCCATTGAGATATTATTTTCCAAGATTGTTGAGGATAACTATGAACAGTCGCCTTGGTTTGGATTCCATTGAGGATATTTAAAGGGGATGTACCTTTTTGACCAGTTGGTCACCATGCCTGTTTGACTTGGATGGCATAAGTCTCCCCAGGTCAACAACCTCTGGTAAGCCTTTAATATCTTCAGGTGACGGCTTTTTTTTCACCATCATTGCCTTTCCTGGGAATTCTGGTAGTTTTCAAGCTTCTACACAGCCTCCTCACACATCTTTTATTCCAACCTACAATCCAACATGGGCGTTTAAAGTACTACTCTCTTGTGACCTGTCGGTCTCACAGCCTTTTGTGACTTGGCCGGCATAAGTCGTTCCAAGTCATTTATCTCTGGTAAGCCCCCTAAGACCCTGGGTGGTGGCTTTTCTCACTTCCTTTATATTGTTGGTGGACTTTAATAGGTTGGCTCCTTGTGGTGCCAATCCCTTTTAGGATTTTTGGACTTTTATATTTTACTTTTTATTTTTGTATCACTGTTCACATGTTTTGATGTTTTTATTATTCTCAATCTACACTAATATTGCTAAGGTTTTTTGCACATTGGTTTACACCTTTGTATATTATATGGTTGTGTATCTGGCTTCTTCATACTAATATTTAACCATATGGTATGTTTATTATATACACACTCTATTTGGTTCTGAAATGTCACTTATTCAATCAAAAAAATATTTTTTGGAGTTCATAGCGCTACACTTTTTTATATATTTTTATCTACTACTTGGGTCTATAGGTGTGTTGGCAGCTGTTCACTCGCCTTTTACGCAGCGCTGTATTATTTATTTATTTTTTTGGACCCCAGATGTTTTGTAATTACATTTCTCATGATGCTCAAACTACTCTGCAGAGTGCATGAGCATCATGGGAAAAGTAGTTCCAAAACATCTGGGGTGCCAAGGTTCGCCATCACGGTATTACACTATACCCAAATTAATTTTATACTATTATTTTTTTTTAGAGAGATAGACATTTTCTTTTGGTGGTATTTATTAACCACTTTTTTTATTACAATATAAAGGGGGAAAAAAAACATCCTGACACCATTTGGTCTTTTTCTGCTGTCCCTCTTCTATGTTTTGGGTAATATTCTGCTGGATAATTTCATATACTCAGCTGTGGAGTTGTTGGTCTTGTTTTTGACAAGAGATCAAACATATAGTGTAGCGCTAAAAAACAACTAAAGTGAGAGTATATAAAACCTGTGTACAAAAAATACTGTGAAATAATTACTATGGACTAGAATGATCCCATGACCAAATGTCCACATGTATAGTGTCCAATGGAACTTTCTCTTCAATCGTCAACTAAAGCAGGAGATACGTGGCCACAATGGACCAAAACTATACCGGAAAACATATGAAAATATTCAGATGAGATGGGTACTCTTACCGAAACCGATGGACACACCTACCATACGGCAGTGCGTCTGATAGACTAATGGTACTGGATCCCCAGTGATGTGATGATGCCAGGCTGGATGGTGATGTAGTGACCACGAACTCCGATCTGCCCAGGTTGGATGATGGTTCCAAAGTGAGGTTCCCAAACCGATCCACCACCGAACCGGTCTACAATAGCAATAATCAGAGAGTAGTCATCAGCACTCAAGCATGGGGGAAAAAGAAAAAAGGGAAGCTCCACATGGCGCAAGTCAACCAATTTTGGGTTTTTGGAGATAAAAAATGCCAAACAGTAATGGATAAAAGTGATCACAAAAATATAAAAACAGCAATGTGGGAAGCAGGGAGTGCTTGTTTTTGACAAACGAAATTTTTTGCCTATTTTTATGTATTTGTTTATTAATAAAGAAAATCATTTGCCCTGTCAGGAGAACAAGTAAAAAAGGTCCTTCAGACCCCGAACCAGTTTACTTCTAAGGTTCTCCACCCACTTAGTCTCTGACTTCCACTTCATCTAAATTTCTTATTAAATGGACCGATGGGGGGTACTAGGAAGTAAGGGGTGAGATTGTCTGTCCCTGATCATTCATTATCATTTTATACACCAAGGCAATTGTATACATACATAGAGGTCCGAGAAAGAGGAAGTTCACATATGGGTTCCTGGGTTAAAGAAAAGCCCAGTACGTATTGGAACTAGAAGACTATTAGATAATTGCTCAGAATTCCAAGCAAAGGCTTACAACAAGACGAGCAATGGCACGCACCCGCAAATGTATTAGCGGGTATGTATAAACTGGAACGTGCTCACTTGCACATGCCTGGGCATTGGTGCCAAATGGACTTAAGCTGGACTTTGACATGAACTGATTGCTGAGTGATCTTCAGCTAGTTCCGGCCTTACCTCCACCAGCACCTGCAAGGTTTGCCTTCCCATGCAAGACCCAGCTTGTTCCAGACCTGCTTCTGTATTCCTGCCCGCCTGTTGTGACCTCGGCTTGTACTCTGACTCTGCTCTTGTCCTACATTCCCGTACCTCTCTGCCTGGCTGTGTATTGATCCCGGCTTGTATCCTGACTCTGCCTATGCCTACCATTCCTGTACCTTGCCGCCCAGCTCTTGATAACCTTCTGGCTTGTGTGCTGACTACGCTTCTGTCTATCAATCAAGTGTCACCATATGATTTGAAAGACGATGTTATGCCGAGTAAATAGATACCTAACACGTGATGCTTTAAAATTGCGTGCGCTCGTGGAATGGCATCAAACTATGGTACTTAACCACTTCCGGACGGCCGCACGCCGATATGCGTCCTAACTTTGAAGAGGAATATTGTTGTTATGGCAGCAACTAGCTGCCATAACCCCGGCATCCTCTTCTTCGGCTGGCGGTCCAGTTTCCAATACTAGTGGTCTCTGCGGCGGATTCACCGCGAGATCACTTTTATCGGCGGCGGGAGAGGAGCCCCCCCTCCCGCTGCGCTCTGGTGCCCTCCGCCGCTTACTGGAGCAGTTGGTAGCGGCGGAGGCGATCGGATCCTTATTGGTGTTAGGTATGGAGACACGTGAGGGGAAGATGGCCCCCACCTGTCTCTATATCATTGTGGGGCGGAAGCGACATCATAATGTCACTTCCGCCCACAGCTCCTAAAGGGCCATTTTTTTAATCATTGCATTTTAGTGTAAATATGAGATCTGAGGTCTTTTTGACCCCAGATCTCATATTTAAGAGGTGCTGTCATGCTTTTTTTCTATTACAAGGGATGTTTACATTCCTTGTAATAGGAATAAAAGTAACACATTTTTTTTTTTTTTAAAGAACAGTGTAAAAATAAAAAATAAAAGGTAAAATAAATAAGAAAAAACATTTTTTAAACTTGCCCCGTCCCGCCAAGCTCGCGTGCAAAAGCAAAACGCATACGTGAGTAGCGCCCGCATATGCAAACGGTGTTCAAACCACACATGTGAGGTATCGCCACGATCAATAGAGTGAGAGCAATAATTCGTCGCCTATGGAGATTTTTAAGGGTAAAAGTTTGTCGCCATTCCACGAGCGGGAGCAATTTTCAAGCGTGACATGTTGGGCATCAATTTACTCGGCGTAACATTATCTTTCACTATATAAAAAAAATTGGGCTAACTTTAATGTTGTCTTATTTAAAAAAGTGTGCTTGTAAGACCGCTGCGCAAATAGGGTGTGACAGAAAGTATAGCAACGACCCCCATTTTATTCTCTAGGGTGTTAGAAAAAAAAAATTATAATGTGGGAGTTCTAAGTAATTTTCTAGCAAAAAAAAACCTACTCAGTCCTCGGTAGAATACAAATGTTATTAATGGATTCAACAAATATGCAAATATCAAAATGCCTTGATGCGACATGTCAGTCTATAGGAGTAAGCATTCCCAGGCAGGCTGAATTTGCATACAGGCCATCCTATGTAATGCCCTCATGTGATGCTGAGCCTCCGTTACTAGAAGAACTGAAATCCAATGAATGAAAGGGAGGGGACAGGGGTAGTCAGGCTGGGGAGGAAATGTCACGCTTACCCCTAACGCAGATGGATTAGGCACTATAGCTGGCTTCTTTGTTCTTCACCTATAGCAGTCTCCTTTCCTATCGGTACTTGGTTGCCCCACTTATACACAATGCTATAGTGCCTGGCTACCATGCAGGAGAAGGTCAAGAATAGTCAGATAGTCAAGGTCAATCTGTATTCAAAAGGCAGGCAGAGTTTAGAGAATAGTCCGAGTTCCAATCCAAAGTCATAAACAAAGGAATCCAAATAGCAGAGCAGAGCAGACAAACAGGGACCTTAAAGCATGTGTTAAACACACTATAACAAGCATGAGACTAAAGGCTTCAGGGTGGCTCTATTGCGCGAATCACCGTACCCGTTATGGCGGTTCGTTTAAGAGATATAGCAGGCGCCGGTGCCAGAGCCAGTGCGCGTGGCCGGTGGCCATGATGTCCGCCGGCCACCCGCGATCGCTCCACAGAGAGGCAGAACGGGGATCTGTCAATGTAAACAAACAGATCCCTGTTCTGTCAGGGGAGTAGAGAGAGATTGTCTGTTCCTAGTGATCAGGAACAGCGATCTCTCTGTACTCCCTCTCAGTACACTCCCCCCACAGACACATGTAACCCCTTGATCACCCCCTAGTGTTAACCCCTTCCTTGCCAGTGACACTTATACAGTAATCATTGCATTTTTATAGCACTGATCTCTATATAAATGTCACTGGTCCCTCAAAAGTGTCCGATCTGTCTGCTGCAATGTCACAGTCCCGCTAAAAATCGCTGATCACCGCCATTACTAGTAAAAGAAAAAATAATAAAAAAAATGCCATAAATCTATCCCCTATTTTGTATAACTTTTGTGCAAACCAATCAATATACGCGTATTGCGTTTTTTTTTTTTACCAAAAATATGTAGTAGAATACATATTGGCCTAAACTGATGAAGATATTAGTTTTTTTACATTTTTTTTTTTGTGGATATTATAGCAAAAAAAAATGTATTTTCAAAATTGTCGCTCTTTTTTTGTTAATAGCACAAAAAATAAAAACCGCAGAGGTGATCAAATACCAGCAAAAGAAATCTCTTTTTGTGGGAAAAAAAGGACATCAATTTTGTTTGGGTACAACGACGCACGACCGCGCAATTGTCAGGTAAAGTGACGCAGTGCCGTATCGAAAAAAATGGCCTGGTCATTAAGGGGGTAAATCCTTCCGGGACTGAAGTGGTTAAATAGGCCCTGTCTGACCAAAGATGGCTGCCAGAGTCACATGGGGCAGTCAAATCCAATTGGGTTGCTTCCCCAGCGACCCAGGAAATTATAGAGGAACTCTCCAGGTACAGGGCCACTGCGACAAGCACCACCTGCAGTGGAGAAAGTAGACCGCACCTGCCTACAAGGTGATTTCATCCGGCCCTGGGAGACTTTTACCTTCCGACCAAAAGATAGAGCTACCATTGTCTCCCAAACCTGTGAAAGTTGCAGACAATAGATGAGGAATGTGGACAGGTTCTTCACTCCTTCTTAGGGACACCAATTATTGAAAGCTATAACACCGTGCCAGCCAAGTCCACTTGGTTGGGTACTGAACCTGTGCTTAAATAAAACTAGGGTTGGGTCAGGTTGACCTCCATATTTCAAACATACTGAAAATTAAAACATTGCAAAATACGCCAACCATCCAACTCTACTTGAAATCCATTCCATGGAGATCATGCTCTTCTTCCAAGCATGGAAAGGCTGACTCTGGCTTTCCTAGTGATATGGAAAGGGATATGAATGTTTGGCTGTCCTCCAAACTGAAGTGAACTGTGAATGATATGAGCGAATTGTTTTAAATGTGAATTCAAGCTCAGACACTGTAGACAGGGGCCATCGCCCTTTCTAGATTGTGGTCGCGATAAACAGGTCAAGAACCAGTAAAGGTTTGATGGTAACCGGAGAAGATCACGATGGCCAAACAGCCTGCCTGGTGGTTTCCTACATTCTGAGCTTGTATAAACGGAATGACACACAACATAAGAGTACATCAAGAGATTTGTGAATATTGAATGTGTCACAAAAAATGCTTCAGCTGGAGACTTAAATATTATAAAGCCCAAAAAATATGAAAACGGAAATTTAATTCACAAATTAAATCTCATGGTAACAGTGAAAGAATTTGTGAAAACTTATCGAAGATCAGCTCTGTGGAAAATGGTTTTCTAAAGACATCGAGAAGAATTTAGGATAAATAAGGTGCCCTATGGATTATGTCTATAGTCTTTATCAAGTAGAAATAGCAGGTTGATTGATTGACTATGTATAGGTATCACAGCATCCAATGCATTGCATATATGAAGAAGCAAACAGAATGAGTTCCAAAAGAATGTTTTATACCAACGGTCTCCAAACGGTCTCCTTTGCTTGCTTTTATCTGGGCCTTGGGGCATTATTTTCATCCACTGATACAAACAATGGGACATAATTCCCCCCACTCATACCAATGAAGTGACAGAATTCCTCCAAATGACACCAACAATGGGGCACAACGCCTCCCAATGTGCCAATGATGGGGTACAATTCCTCCCAATGACACCATTGATGGGGCACAATTCCTGCCACTGACATCAACAATGGGGTGCTATTCCTCTCACTGACACTAAAAATGGGGTATTGTTGTTTTTACCAATGACGTTGGAACCTTTTCTACTCCCAATGGCCCCAGTCTGGCCCCACTTAAGTCTGAAGGACAGTAAACTGGCCCTTTGTTTAGAAAGCTTGAAGACCCCTGTTCTATACCATGGCAATCTTTGGAAAGCCATTGAAGATTCAAGGAGAGCTGACACATTTCTGATCACCCCCCCCCCCCCCCCCATCAAGGCCAATAATAGATAAATGTAATATTAATTAATAAACATATACTTTCATTATATATATATTGTGAGGGGGTTAGCTAGTGTCGACAGCTTACCCGTTAGCTCCGACCACGCCAGGTTCTCCAGCCGGCAGAACCATTACTTCTGGTTGGACTTCAAGCTGTAATCCCAACCCTACGCTGCTTTCTTGCTTCTGAATAGGCCCTCAGACAGCCTAGCAGCCACAAGTCCCCAGGATAGGCCACAGGCTCTGGCCCAGCAGCCCTGGGGCAAAACAACATACAGCCGTCCAGGTGGCACTGAACCCCAATCAACTGACCTCACCCAAATAAATAGGCTCTCCCAGCAGGACAAGGGACCTAAGAAAATCCCTGCCCATTGGCTGAGACACCCCATTCATTCCTACTCTGTCCTTGCAATGCCCTTGTCTTATCTAATGCCACCAGATACCCGGCCATCTAGTGACAGAAGAGAGAAGTGCAGCAATTCCAGAATTAGGGTGAAATCAATTGACCTCCTATCAATTGGCCAAGGCAACTATCACTTGGCATCTAAATTTACTAGCAACCCTGCCTAAACATCAGGGTGCCACATCTTCAATAGACAAGTAACAGTAAAACAAAAAGAAACATGAAAATAAATCCTTTCCAACTTGGCCATTAACTACACACGCAGGTTCCGTATCTGTCAACTAGGTGCAGCCTTGTGCTGCCCCCAGCACCTATCTCCCTGTTTTAGAGGTTTGCCACACAGGCTTTGTCTCACCGCACAGGACAGGTATCACGCTCCCCAGTCTACACAGATACAGAACTGGTTCCAGGATGGAGCACCCTCTCTAAGCATGCTGGTAACTTTGTAGAGTCCCTAATGCATAGCTCCCAACTGTTCCTGATTTCAAGGGACTGTGCCTGATTTGGAGAAATGTCTCTCTGTCCCTCATTCCTCCTCATTTGTCCCTCATTTTGGTCTGATCTATATAGATGTATATACAATGCACTTTTTAAGTATCAAAAAGTGTTTTCAAGTGATAAACCTTTCATATGATTTCTAAATTGCTGCATTTGTAAATTCCAAAAGCCAATATAAAGGAATAGTAGTGGTAAACAAAGCACTTGTGAGTTTAACCAATCTTGTTTTTTTTTGTACAATTCTCCTTTAAAGGGGCATGGCAGGGGGTGTGTCCTATGCCTGCATACTTTTGCTGATAGGTGACCCTCATTCCCATCTCAAAAAGTTGGGAGGTATGCCTTATAAGCCAACTTTGTTGAGCTAGGCTCATTACCTCACCACTGCAGGACTCTCAGCGCTTCCCCCTAGTGGAATAAATCCACATAGAGCCTGAATCTAGGAAACACATACCTGCCATCCTTGATGCAACCAGGCGATTTTATCTGCCTGCTGTCAGATACCCCCCCCCCCTTGTTTCAACCTTGGGGTTGGAACCCCAGCAGGGCCGATCCTAGGCGGGTGCACGGGGTGCAGTTCACCCAGGCGCCACAGAGGTGGGGGCGCTCAAGCGCCAGAGTGCTCCCCTCCCTCCTCCTGCTCTTCTTGGTGTCCACAGGCCGCTCTCTCCGCCGGCGCTGTGTTTCCTGCTTAAGTCCGTCCCCGCCCGCTCCATCCTCCTGTCAGAGGAGATCGGAGCGGCTCTCTGTTCGGAGAGAGACCTGCGCAGTGACGTAGTTGGGGGGCGGGGCAGTCCGTGCCGCGCGGCGCGACGTACAGTGCCTGTCTGTCATTTATTTTTCTCCTCTCCGTCACGATCTTCTCCACCCGGGTGGCGCGGCTGCACGCCCGGGTGGGGTTTGTCCTGGGGGGGTCTGTGGGGGGACTCGGAGATTCTGTACTAATAGAGGAGGGGGGGTTTGTGGGGGGGGTCTGTACTAAATTAGTACAGACTCCTCCCCACAAACCCCCACTCCTCTATTGGTACAGACTCCCCCCCCACAAACCCCCCCTCCTCTATTAGTACTACTAATAGAGGAGGGGGGGTTTGTGGGGGGTCTGTACTAATAGAGGAGGGGGGGTTTGTGAGGGGGAGTCTGTACTAATGGAGGGGGGGTAGTTTGTCCTGAAGGGGGTCTGTACTAATGGGGGGTTAATTTATCGGGGGGTCTGTACTAATGGAGGGGGGTTTGTCCTGAGGGGGGGTCTGTACTTATGGAGGGGGAGTCTGTACTAATGGAGGGGGTGGTTTTTGGGGGGGGGGTCTACTCTGTACTAATGGAGGGGGGGTGGTTAGTGGGGGGGATCTGTACTAATGGAGGGGGGGGGGGTTTGTCCTGAGGGGGGTCTGTACTAATGGGGGAGTGGTTTGTCGGGAGGTCTGTACTAATGGAGCGGGGAGGTTTGTCCTGAGGGGGGGTCTGTACTAATGGGGGGGGGGGTGGTTTATGGGGGGTCTGTACTAATGGACGGGGTGGTTTGTGTGTGGGGGGTTGTACTAATGGAGGGGGGTAGTTTGTCCTGAGGGGGGGGTCTGTACTAATAGGGGGGTGGTTTGTCAGGAGGTCTGTACTAATGGAGGGGGGAGGTTTGTCCTGAGGGGGGTCTGTACTAACGGATGGGGGGGTCTGTACTAATGGAGGGGGGGTCTGTACTAATGGAGAGGGGGTCTGTACTAATGGAGAGGGGGTCTGTACTAATGGAGGGGGGGTCTGTACTAATGGAGCGGGGGTCTGTACTAATGGAGCGGGGGTCTGTACTAATGGATGGGGGGGTCTGTACTAATGGAGAGGGGGTCTGTCCTGGGGGGTCTGTACTAATGGAGGGGAGGTCTGTACTAATGGAGGGGGGGTCTGTACTAATGCGGGGGTCTGTCCTGGGGGGTCTGTACTAATGGAGGGTGGTTTGTCCTGTGGGGGTCTGTACAAATGGAGGGGGGTTACCTGGGGGGGATCTGTACTGTGTAAGGTCTGTACTGAGGGAGGGGTTTATTCTTAGTGCGGGTTCTGCACTGCCGGAGGGGGGTCTATATGTAGTGGAGGGGGGTCTGTACTGAGGGGCAACTATAGTTGGTGGAAGGGGGGTGACCCCAACCCTAGTAAAGCCAATGCAGCTGCGGGCTCTCCTCCCCCCCCCCTCTCCTTTCCCCCCTCCCTCTCCTTTCCCCCCTCCCTCTCCTCCTGCGTGCTGCTGTACTAGTGAGCGGTGCTGGCCAGCACAGCTGCCCACTATGTTTCTTCCCCCGCCTTCATATCAACCAGGGAGGAAACAGAATAGAAAAAGGAGCAGAGAAGAGGATTGTGGGACATATAGTCCTGAGTCCTGTAACACGGAAACTGCAGCTCACACAGCATGCTCAGCTGAATGGGAAAGAGAGAGAGAGCCAGGAGCCGGGACAGCTTTCAGGAAAGTACACCCAGGACTCCAGAGGGAGAGGACAGTGCTGAGGGAACACCATCAGAGAGAGAACCCCGCTGCCCTGCGCCACCAGAGGGAAAGCCACACAGCCTACCGCCATCCCTGGCAGAGAAAGGAATGGAGTCATTGCAGGAATACAGATCTGGGTGATACCCAGCGGAGTCACCATGGGCAATTCAGAGTGAGCTGACTCCTGATCAGAGGAAACGTTGCTGTATCGCTGGGTTAGGTGAGAGGGCCGGTAGGCCATTATGTACTAATGTCCATAGGAACTGCAGTCTTTGACCATCTCTTGTAACATGTCTGCAGTCTCTGACCATCTTCTGTATTATGTCTGCAGTCTCTGACCATCTCCTGTATTATGTCTGCAGTCTCTGACCATCTCCTGTAGTATTTCTGCAGTCTCTGACCATTGCCTGTAGTATGTCTGCAGTCTCTGACCATCTCCTGTATTATGTCTGCAATCTCTGATCATCTCCTGTACTATGTCTGCAGTCTCTGACCATCTCCTGTACTATGTCTGCAGTCTCTGACCATCTCCTGTATTATGTCTGCAGTCTCTGACCATCTCCTGTACTATGTCTGCAGTCTCTGACCATCTCCTGTACTATGTCTGCAGTCTCTGATCATCTCCTGTACTATGTCTGCAGTCTCTGATCATCTCCTGTATTATGTCTGCAGTCTCTGACCATCTCCTGTAGTATTTCTGCAGTCTCTGGCTATCTCCTGTACTATGTCTGCAGTCTCTGACCATCTCCTATATTATGTCTGCAGTCTCTGACCATCTCCTGTAGTATTTCTGCAGTCTCTGGCTATCTCCTGTACTATGTCTGCAGTCTCTGACCATCGGCCGTAGTATGTCTGCAGTCTCTGACCATCTCCTGTATTATGTCTGCAGTCTCTGACCATATCCTGTACTATGTCTACGGTCTCTGACCATCTCCTGTACTATGTCTGCAGTCTCTGACCATTGCCTGTAGTATGTCTGCAGTCTCTGACCATCTCCTGTATTATGTCTGCAGTCTCTGACCATCTCCTGTATTATGTCTGCAATCTCTGACCATCTCCTGTACTATGTCTGCAGTCTCTGACCATCTCCTGTACTATGTCTGCAGTCTCTGACCATCTCCTGTATTATGTCTGCAATCTCTGACCATCTCCTGTACTATGTCTGAAGTCTCTGACCATCTCCTGTACTATGTCTGCAGTCTCTGACCATCTCCTGTACTATGTCTGCAGTCGCTGATCATCTCCTGTATTATGTCTGCAGTCTCTGACCATCTCCTGTACTATGTCTGCAGTCTCTGACCATCTCCTGTATTATGTCTGCAGTCTCTGACCATCTCCTGTATTATGTCTGCAGTCTCTGACCATCTCCTGTACTATGTCTGCAGTCTCTGACCATCTCCTGTATTATGTCTGCAGTCTCTGACCATCTCCTGTATTATGTCTGCAGTCTCTGACCATCTCCTGTACTATGTCTGCAGTCTCTGGCTATCTCCTGTACTATGTCTGCAGTCTCTGACCATCTCCTGTACTATGTCTGCAGTTTCTGACCATCTCCTGTACTATGTCTGCAGTCTCTGACCATCTCCTGTACTATGTCTGCAGTCTCTGACCATCTCCTGTACTATGTCTGCAGTCTCTGACCATCTCCTGTACTATGTCTGCAGTCTCTGACCATCTCCTGTATTATGTCTGCAGTCTCTGACCATCTCCTGTATTATGTCTGCAGTCTCTGACCATCTCCTGTACTATGTCTACAGTCTCTGGCTATCTCCTGTACTATGTCTGCAGTCTCTGACCATCTCCTGTACTATGTCTGCAGTCTCTGATCATCTCCTGTATTATGTCTGCAGTCTCTGACCATCTCCTGTACTATGTCTGCAGTCTCTGACCATCTCCTGTACTATGTCTGCAGTCTCTGATCATCTCCTGTATTATGTCTGCAGTCTCTGACCATCTCCTGTACTATGTCTGCAGTCTCTGACCATCTCCTGTACTATGTCTGCAGTCTCTGACCATCTCCTGTACTATGTCTGCAGTCTCTGATCATCTCCTGTATTATGTCTGCAGTCCCTGACCATCTCCTGTACTATGTCTGCAGTCTCTGACCATCTCCTGTATTATGTCTGCAGTCTCTGACCATCTCCTGTACTATGTCTGCAGTCTCTGGCTATCTCCTGTACTATGTCTGCAGTCTCTGACCATCTCCTGTACTATGTCTGCAGTCTCTGACCATCTCCTGTACTATGTCTGCAGTCTCTGACCATCTCCTGTACTATGTCTGCAGTCTCTGACCATCTCCTGTACTATGTCTGCAGTCTCTGATCATCTCCTGTACTATGTCTGAAGTCTCTGGGCATCTCCTGTACTATGTCTGCAGTCTCTGACCATCTCCTGTACTATGTCTGCAGTCTCTGACCATCTCCTCTACTATGTCTGCAGTCTCTGACCATCTCATGCACTATGTCTGCAGTCTCTGACTGTCTCTTGTATCATAACTACAATCTCTGACCATCTCTTGTAACATGTCTGCAGTCTCTGATCATCTCCTTTATTATGTCTGCAGTCTCTGACCATCTCCTGTACTATGTCTGCAGTCTCTGACCATCTCCTGTACTATGTCTGCAGTCTCTGACCATCTCCTGCACTATGTCTGCAGTCTCTGACCATCTCCTGTTCTATGATTGCAGTCTGTGACTGTCTCTTGTATCATAACTACAGTCTCTGACCATCTCCTGTATCATGTCTGCAGTCTCTGACCATCTCCTGTACTATGTCCGCAGTCTCTGATCATCTCCTGTACTATGTCTGCAGTCTCTGATCATCTCTTGTATTATGTCTGCAGTCTCGGATCATCTCCTGTAGTATGTCTGCAGTCTCTGACCATCTCCTGTAGTATGTCTGCAGTCTCTGATCATCTCCTGTACTATGTCTGCAGTCTCTGATCATCTCCTGTATTATGTCTGCAGTCTCTGACCGTCTCCTTTACCATGATTGCAGTCTCTGACCATCTCCTGTACTATGTCTGGGGGTTCTTTCTAACAGACTCTCTAACAGAAGCCCTCTTTGTGTGCATCAGAGAGACTCCCTTCCAGGTCTCATTAGTGTACGCTCTTCCTGTATTTTTTTTTATTGTTAAAAGATCATGGGAGGATCCTAGGGTAACAAAGACTTCTTAGGGGAGCATCTCTGTGTTTGAGTCGTTGCCATAGAAACATTTGTAAAGGGGAGGAGTTGGTAAGATGATCACGCCCATGTGGGGGCGCCAGAAATATTTCTGCACCCAGGCGCCGGTGACCCTAGGATCGGCCCTGAACCCCAGTAGTCAAGCATGCATGAACCCCGGATAAAACATCCACATTCCCCATCAGAACCCAAGGGCGAACCCAAGGGCGATGCTTTACAGTAAAGTGGAATTCTTGTAGGGCCTAGTCACCCTTCTATTGGTCTCCTTATTTTGAGCTATACACTTTAACGGAGCATGATCAGTAACCAGTGCTCTTCCCCCTTTCAAACCTGGGACAGCACTGCTCCTAACCCAACCTCTGATGCATCAGTTTTCACAAAGAAGTCTTTAGAGAAGTCAGATGAGTACTTAAGGCTTTTTTTTAAAGACTGTAATGCCAGGCCTCTGGGGTCCATTTAACCATGACAGACTGGTTAAAAGGGAAAGCCCTTTTGTCAAGTTGGTTAGGGGCACAGCCTGAGAAGCAAAATGTGGGAAATGAATCGCTGATAATAGCCAGCAATTCCTAGAAAGGCCAACTCTGTATGGCCTCAACTTTGTTGGCTTGGGGTATTATCACTCCCCTCTCAATAGTGTACCCAAGATATCTGGCTTTGTCCTGTCCAATGGTACAACTTTTTTGAATTGGTCGTAAATTCTGTTTCCTGTATAGAGTCCAAGACTGCCTACACTTTTGGCAGATGTGAGGCCCAATCTGTGCTATGGATAATCACATGGTCCAGGTACGCAGCTGCATACCTCTGATGGGGGCGCAAAATCTTGTCCATTTTGCGCTGAAATGCTACAGATGCATTCTGTAACCCATTTATACTGGAGTGCCCCATCTGGGGTTACAAATGCGTTTTTCTCCTTTACCGACTCGGCTAGGGGAATCTGCCAATACCCCTTGGTCAGATCGAGGTGGTCATGTACTGGGCTGCTCTCAGCTGGTCAATCAATTCATCTATATGTGGCATGGGGTAGGCGTCAAATTTTGTAACTTTAGTCAACTGTCGTACAGTAAATCGTTACAAAATCGCCAGCTCACTCACTTTTTCAATTATCTCATATGGGCCCTGCCATTTGACCAGGAATTTGCTTGAAACTGTAGGGATTAGTACCAGTACCCTATCCCCCGGGGAAAAAGTACAGGTCTTGGCCCCATGATTGTACACCCTTTGCTGTGCTAACTGTGCTTGGGCCAAATGTTCTTTTACGATTGACATTACCTGTGCAATTCTATCTTGCATCTGGGCGACTTGCGCAATCACACTCCTGTGGGGAGAACCCTCACTTTCCCAAGTTTGGCGATGTCCAACAGCCCTCTTGGGTGTCTCCCATAGAGTAACTCAAAGGGTGAAAAACCCTATAGAGAATTGTGGTACCTCCCTGATGGCAAACAGCAAATAGGGAATTAAGAAATCCCAACCCTTTCCATCTCTATCCACCACCTACTTTAACATTTGTTAACTGGTTTTGTTGAACCTTTAAACCAACCCGTCTGTTTGGGGGTGATACACGGATGTCCGTAACTGTGTCACTTTGAACAACTTGCATAGCTCTTTCATAACTCGGGACATAAAGGGTGTACCTTGGTCTGTAAGCAGTTTCTTAATGGGGATTCCCCCCTGACAGCTGAATGTAAACCAAAGAATGCCGGCATTTAAAAAACATAAAAAATCTCAATCCCAATCCATAGCAGGCCATTCAGGTCAGGTATGGCTTGTAAGGGGAACAGACCCTTATCCAAGCATGCAGCCGCAGGCCAGGAATGGAGAGGATGAGCGGGCGCCCTCTCCCCCCTTCTGAACCATGTTGCATGTTGATGGGGACAAGGGCCTCTTGACTACAACCCTGGCCCGTGGTTGTGGGGAGAATTATCAGAATCTGGAAGCCTCTTTTAACAAACGGGCCCCCAGATCCCGCCCCTATGTGAATGAGTATGGGGTACATTTTACCCCTACTCACTCATCAAAAAAATTCAAAAAATAAATAAAGACACAGAGACAGTTTTTGATCTGTGCCTGGCGAAGGCTCCCGTCATCTGACAGCTCCGCCATTTGACAATTTCTAAATAACTAAGGGGTCGGGCCACTGAATGATTTAACCGGGTGACATTATTGGTCCAAAACATGCTGGGGGGAGGGCAAAGCACCTCTCCATGGGGTTCTCCTTAAAAGAAAGGTTTGCAAAGGTGGGCATTCGCCTCTCACCAACGACCAAACCAGTTCAATGCCTTCTGAATAGCGGCTCCCGGAGAGGCGTCCTTGCAGTGGATCCGCTGTGATGATCACCTGATGCGAAGCAAGGTTGTCGGAATGCCGAGAGGATGCTGGACAGATGTCTGTTGAGCAGCAAGCAGTGCTAAACCCTCCTCGGCCGGTTTGGAATGTTGTACACCGCGCGGTAGACCACGACCTCACCCTCCCTGTACAGAGAGGTCCGTCACACATGAGGCCCATGAAAAAGAGAGCATGGGGCAGGTCTCTGGCTTCTTTTATAGCTCTCCTCAGCAATCCCTCTGATGGTAGCAATGATCCCTGGGATATGTAGTCCAAGTGTATAGTCATGCAGAAGAATAGCCATTCTGAAGAACTACTAATCCCACAATCCCTTTGCTTGGGCCCACAAATATGATGTCAATTAGTGGCGTTGGGCACTAGAGGGACAGTACGATCTATAGAATGACAGTGAATCGCTGTACTTTGCAATCGTAGTCCACATTGCTACATAAATATTTCATAATGAGCTAGTATGTGGTGCATACTAGCTCATTATGCCTTTGCCTTACAGGGTTTTTTTATTTTTTTGTAATTTTTTTTTATACAACCGCTTTAATAGCAGCTCGGTTAGCCATTGCGTGAAACTGGAAAAATATCCAAGCTCCCACTCTCCAACATACCATAACCATACTTAATCGTCATCTTTATTTAAAATATATGCAGGTCTTCACCGTAGGAGCTCATTAATAGTATCCAATAAGGTGTAATAGCAAGCAATAAGATTTCTTGAAATGGTAGAAGCTAAAGGTGTCTATGCACAATTCTGTAAAGTATTCCCAAGGTGTCTGTGCAAAGTGTCCCAGTGAAACCATAAGAAAGGATTTGTAAAGGTGGGCGACTGCCCTCTCAGCAACGACCAGGCCGATGTAATGTCTTCCCGACAGCAGCCCCTGGAAGGACACGTGCAGTGAATCCGCTGGTTCGTTCTCCCGATGTGTAGTGTAGAACACAGGTTGGCAGGCGATCGAAGTGGTGCTAGATGGATGTTCCACGAACAGGCCCCTCTCGTCCGGGTTGGAATGTTGTACACCGTGTGGTAGGCCGCGGCCTCTCTCCCCATGCACAGAGAGGTCCGTCTCACGTCAGGCCCAGGAGGAAGAGACCGCAGGGCAGGGCTTTGGCTTCTTATATAGTTCCTCCCAGCAATCTCTCCGATGGCAGCAAAAATCCCTGGGATGTGTAGTCCAGGTCATGCAAAGCAATTATCAGTCTGTGGAACTACTCGTCCCACAATCCCATTAGCTTGGCTCACTAATAAAATGTCAACTGATAACACTGAGCACTAAAGGGACATGCAATGCCTAGAAATACCTAGAGGAACACTGTACTTTATAATTGTAGTCCACATTGCTACATCTGCATAGCCTAAACTTGTGCTCTAATGCACATATGGCAACTAAGCCGACATATGTGTTGCACACGCTTACAACAGAGCTTACCAACACATGAGACCGCTATCTTTAATTATCTTGAATGATCTCAGCACATATTATATTATATTTTATTACATATATTTTATTACATAGATTACATAGAGTATACAGAGTGACTTATTAAACATTCTCTTTCTTTCAACCTCAGGTTGCATTTGTTACATAAGTTATGCTGTAACTTTGCCCGTTTATTGAGTTTTGTAAACATCAACATTTTTCAATAAAAAGTTGAAGTATAAAAAAAAAGATAGGCTCATACAGTACAAAATAAGACATACAAATGAGGTGTGCAAATCAAGTGAAGGGGGGGGGGGGGGGGGCACAGTTTGGCATCTTCGCCCTTGGTTTTAAAGACTATGAAATCTGCAAAAAATGCATTGAATAATGCTTTTCCCTCACAGCTTCTCTACACATTCTAGTTATTTGCATACCCAAAAATGTCTAGATGCATGTCTCAATTTATAAAAAAAAAATTTGCATGCCACCGGAGCCTCTCCAGGACGTCAAAGTGAATTGATAAATTGATAACACAGCGCCCTCCCGCATTGCCGAAAAACCACGATTGTTCCTGCAATCCCCCTCCTGTCCGAACCGGCTTCTTATCTTCCACTGACAATGCTAATAGGATATGCATAGTCTTATTAGCATAGCAGATAATGGCACCCTAGAGGCAACGGAATCGTAAAACTTTAAGTAGAAATCAAAACAGAAGGAGGGGAGCAGGAGGAAAACATTGTCACCAGCCCGGGGCTACGCTTTCCAGCGGCATCTGGGTGTACTCATATTTCTTGCGCTAGTCAACATGCAAATGTTAATAGGCTGTGCTCCCATGAATGCTATCAGTGTCATGTTTTATGTGAAACATTAATTGAGATAATGTGCCCCTTCTGCGGGGATGGCAGGGTCGTATGTCATGTCGTACCACAACAATGAGATGCCAACATCTGTACTAGACATGTGCACAACCAAAAAAATTTGTTTATTTTCGTTTTCGTTTCATTAGTTTATTATTTTTTTCGTTTTTCGGGTCATTCGTTATGATCGCGATTCGTAAATTCGTTCATTCGTAAATTCGTAAATGCGTTCATTCGTACATTCGTTCATTCGAAATTCGAACATTCGTTCATTCGTACATTCGTTCATTCGTACATTTGTACATTCGTAAATTCATACATTCGTAAAATCGTACATTTGTAAATTAGAAAATTCGGAAATTTGTAAATTCGAAGTTTGAAAATCCAAAAACCCGAAAATTCAAAAATCTGAAATAGTAACTAACTATTAAATTATAAGTATTGTATTTTCCTTTCAAACTTGACTGTCAGTGAACGTAACAAATACAAATTTAACCGAAGTTACAAATTATCCAAAACGAATGCTGCATCTAAACAAATGGAAAGGAACAAATTAATAATCAATAATAATAATAAAACGTTGTTATTATTATTGTTATTTATTATTATTAATTCATTACGCTCCATTCCGTTTTTTCGGATCATTCATAACTTCGGATAAATTTGTACGTGTTACGTTCACTAACAGCCAAATTTAAAAGGAAATTACAATACCTATAAATTAAAAGTTACTAGTAATTACTAATAGTTAAGTTATTATTAGTTAACTATTATTTCAGATTTCCGAATTTTCGAATTTACAAATTTACAAATTCACTAATTTACTAATGTACGAATGCACGAATGTACGAATGTACGAATGTAAATTGCGAATGTACGAATGTTCGAATGCCCGAATTTACGAATGTCCAATTTTATCGAATTTACGAATATTCGGAAAAAATTTGTTAAACGGGTTTTCGTTATTTCGGATATTCCCGAATTAACGAATTTGTCGAAATTCGTTAAAAAACGAATTCGGAACGAAACGAATTGCACATTCCTAATCTGTACGGGTCTTGTGCTCGCTTTCTGCAAAGCTGTGAGCAGCCTACGTGTTGGAGGTCTACCAGCCATGATTGTCTGAGGTCTGCTTGCTTAAAGAGGATCTTCGGTCCCCCTCGCAATAAAAGCATAAAAATCAGCAGCTACAAGTACTATACAAATACTGGAGCTGCTGACTCTTAATAAAAGGACACTTACCTGTCCAGGGATCCAGCACTATCCTCACCTGAGCCGGTTCTTTGGCGGTCCTAAGGGTCTCCAGAGCCAGGCATGTTTACTAAAGGAAGCCGGCTGTGACTCTTTGCGGCTTCCCTTCGCTTTGTGGATGGTCCTGCAGTCTTCTGGGACCTGTGATGGGTCCCAGAAGACTGCGGGCAATGATCCTTTTTTTTTTAGCTGTTTGTAAGGGTGGCGTTCTGACCACCAATGTAAGAGGCAGGGACGGGACCATGGGTGGGCAGGAGGGGTGGTTGCCCTGGGCACTGTGGTATCATGTGAGGTTGGGGAGGGTGCCGCAAGGAGATTGGGAGAGAGGGGATTTGTGTTTTAAGGGGGAATTTGGGGGGTGGCAGGGGAAAAATATTGTTCTAGGAGGAAAAATTGGGGGGGGGGGTGCTAAGAGTGGTTATTTAGGGAGATTTGTGCCAGGAGGGGGATATGGGAAGGAGATTTATTCTAGGGGAGGGATAGGGGGTTTTGTGCTGGGAGAGGGAATTTGGAATGGGGGGGGGGGTAGATGTGTACCAGAAGGGGAACTTTTAGAGGTAGAGGATTTGTGAGAGGGATGATTTTTTGGGGGGAGGGGCATTTGAGCTGGGGGGATTTGGGGGATGTAGGGGCAAAGATTTGTGCAGGGGGTTTTAAGCGGGGGGCGGGGCGGATTTATACTGGTAGGAGGGGAATAGGGGAATTTATGCTTAGGGGGAAAGCATGCAGATTAATGCTCAGTTTTTTTGGAGGGGGGGGGGGATTTTTGCTGACAAATAATGCTCATACATCTTGGGGGGCCGCAGTTTGGCATGTTCGTACTAGGCTTTACTATGGGCAGTGGAAGTAGAATATGGTGTCAGTGGAATATGGTGTCAGTGGAGGAATAGTGCCTGATTTTTGGTGTTAGTGGAAGGATTAGTTTCCCATTTTTGGTGTCAGTGGGATGAATAGTCCCTCATCCTTGGTATCAGTGGAAGGAATAGTGCCACATTATTGGTGTCAGTGGGAATAATAGTGCCCCATCATTGGCCCCAGTGGGAGGAATAGTTTCCCATTGTTGGTGTTACATAGTTACATAGTTAGTCAGGTTGAAAAAAGTCTATCTAGTTCAACCATAAAAAAAATACAAAAAAAAAAATATCATACAATCCCATATACCCAATCCTATACCCACAGTTGACCCAGAAGAAGGCGAAAAAAAACTCCAGAAAAGCATGATGCAATTTGCTACAGCAGGGGAAAAAATTCCTTCCTGATCCCAGAGAGGCAATCAGATTTTCCCTGGATCAACCTTACCTCTAAATGTCAGTACCCAGTTATATTATGTACATTTAGGAAAGAATCCAAGCCTTTCTTAAAACAATATACTGGGCTGGCCAGAACCACCTCTGGAGGGAGTCTATTCCACATTTTCACAGCTCTTACTGTGAAGAAACCTTTCCGTATTTGGAGATGAAATCTCTTTTCCTCTAGACGTAAAGAGTGCCCCCGTGTCCTCTGTGATGACCTGAAAGTGAATAACTCAACACCAAGTTTAGCTCAAGCCATTTATTATCAATCAACTGTGTTTACTCTTTTTAAATCATAATCACAACAGAAACTACCCAAATGACCGTGATCAAATGTTTACATACCCTGGTGATTTTGGCCTGATAACATGCACACAAGTTGACACAAAGAGGTTTGAATGGCTATTAAAGGTAACCATCCTTACCCGTGATCTTTTTGCTTGCAATTAGTGTGTGTGTATAAGAGGTCAGTGAGTAGGGATGAGCTTCGAGTTCGAGTCGAACTCATGTTCGACTCGAACATTGGCTGTTCGCAAGTTCGCCGAACAGCGAACAATTTGGGGTGTTCGCGGCAAATTCGAATGCCGCGGAACACCCTTTAAAAGTCTATGGGAGAAATCAAAAGTGCTAATTTAAAAGGCTAATATGCAAGTTATTGTCATAAAAAGTGTTTGGGGACCTGGGTCCTGCCCCAGGGGACATGGATCAATGCAAAAAATTTTTTTAAAAACGGCCGTTTTTTCAGGAGCAGTGATTTTAATAATGCTTAAAGTCAAACAATAAAAGTGTAATATCCCTTTAAATTTCGTACCTGGGGGGGTGTCTATAGTATGCCTGTAAAGGGGCGCATGTTTCCTGTGTTTAGAACAGTCTGACAGCAAAATGACATTTTGAAGGAAAAAACTCATTTAAAACTACCGCGGCTATTGCATTGCCGACAATACACATAGAAGTTCATTGATAAAAATGGCATGGGAATTCCCCAAAGGGGAACCCCGAACCAAAATTTAAAAAAAAAATGACGTAGAAGTCCCCCTAAATTCCATACCAGGCCCTTCAGGTCTGATATGGATATTAAGGGGAACCCCGCGCCAAAAAAAAAAAAAACGGCGTGGGGTCCCCCCAAAAATCCATACCAGACCCTTATCCGAGCACGCAACCTGGCAGGCCGCAGGAAAAGAGGGGGGGACGAGAGTGCGCCCCCCCTCCTGAACCGTACCGGGCCACATGCCCTCAACATTGGGAGGGTGCTTTGGGGTAGCCCCCCAAAACACCTTGTCCCCATGTTGATGAGGACAAGGGCCTCATCCCCACAACCCTGGCCGTTGGTTGTGGGGGTCTGCGGGCGGGGGGCTTATCGGAATCTGGAAGCCCCCTTTAACAAGGGGACCCCCAGATCCCGGCCCCCCCCTGTGTGAAATGGTAAGGGGGTACAAAAGTACCCCTACCATTTCACTAAAAAACTGTCAAAAATGTTAAAAATGACAAGAGACAGTTTTTGACAATTCCTTTATTTAAATACTTCTTCTTTCTTCCTTCATCTTCTGGTTCTTCTGGTTCTTCCTCCGGCGTTCTCGTCCAGCATCTCCTCCGCGGCGTCTTCTATCTTCTTCTCCTCGGGCCGCTCCGCACCCATGGCATGGGGGGAGGCTCTCGCTCTTCTCTTCATCTTCTTCTCTTCTTCTCTTCTTCTTTTCTTCTCTTCTTCTCTTATTCTCTTCTTCTCTTCTTCATTTTCTTCTCCGGGCCGCTCCGCACCCATGCTGGCATGGAGGGAGGCTCCCGCTGTGTGACGGCGCTCCTCGTCTGACAGTTCTTAAATAACGGGGGGCGGGGCCACCCGGTGACCCCGCCCCCCTCTGACGCACGGTGACTTGACGGGACTTCCCTGTGACGTCACGGGGAATGCCACAGGGAAGTCCCGTCCTGTCCCGTGCGTCAGAGGGGGGCGGGGTCACCGGGTGGCCCCGCCCCCGTTATTTAAGAACTGTCAGACGAGGAGCGCCGTCACACAGCGGGAGCCTCCCTCCATGCCAGCATGGGTGCGGAGCGGCCCGGAGAAGAAAATGAAGAAGAGAAAAAAAAGAAGAAGAGAAGAAGATGAAGAGAAGAGCGGGAGCCTCCCCCCATGCCATGGGTGCGGAGCGGCCCGAGGAGAAGAAGATAGAAGACGCCGCGGAGGAGATGCTGGACGAGAACGCCGGAGGAAGAACCAGAAGAGCCAGAAGAACCAGAAGATGAAGGAAGATAGAAGAAAGAAGAAGTATTTAAATAAAGGAATTGTCAAAAACTGTCTCTTGTCATTTTTAACATTTTTGACAGTTTTTTAGTGAAATGGTAGGGGTACTTTCATACCCCCTTACCATTTCACACAGGGGGGGGCCGGGATCTGGGGGTCCCCTTGTTAAAGGGGGCTTCCAGATTCCGATAAGCCCCCCGCCCGCAGACCCCCACAACCACCGGCCAGGGTTGTGGGGATGAGGCCCTTGTCCTCATCAACATGGGGACAAGGTGTTTTGGGGGGCTACCCCAAAGCACCCTCCCAATGTTGAGGGCATGTGGCCTGGTACAGTTCAGGAGGGGGGGGCGCACTCTCGTCCCCCCTCTTTTCCTGCGGCCTGCCAGGTTGCGTGCTAAGGGTCTGGTATGGATTTTTGGGGGGACCCCACGCCGTTTTTTTTTTTTTTTTTTGGCGCGGGGTTCCCCTTAAAATCCATACCAGACCTGAAGGGTCTGGTATGGAATTTAGGGGGAACCCCACGTCATTTTTTTTGTTAATTTTGGCCGGGGTTCCCCTTAATATCCATACCAGACCTGAAGGGCCTGGTATGAAATTTAGGGGGACTCCCACGTCATTTTTTTTTTAAATTTTGGTTTGGGGTTCCCCTTTGGGGAATTCCCATGCCGTTTTTATCAATGAACTTCTATGTGTATTGTCGGCAATGCAATAGCCGCGGGTAGTTTTAAATGGCTTTTTTCCTTCAAAATGTCATTTTGCTGTCAGACTGTTCTAAACACAGGAAACATGCGCCCCTTTACAGGCATACTATAGACACCCCCCAGGTACGAAATTTAAAGGGATATTACACTTTTATTGTTTGACTTTAAGCATTATTAAAATCACTGCTCCTGAAAAAATGGCCGTTTTTAAAAAAATTTTTTGCATTGATCCATGTCCCCTGGGGCAGGACCCAGGTCCCCAAACACTTTTTATGACAATAACTTGCATATTAGCCTTTAAAATTAGCACTTTTGATTATTCATGTTCGTGTCCCATAGACTTTAACGGTGTTCGCGTGTTCGAACGAACTTTTTTCCTGTTCTGGTGCGAACCGAACAGGGGGGTGTTCGGCTCATCCCTATCAGTGAGTTTCTGGACTCCTGACAGACCCTTGCATCTTTCATCCAGTGCTGCACTGATGTTTCTGGATTCTGAGTCATGGGGAAAGCAAAAGAATTGTCAAAGGATATGCGGGAATAGGTAGTTGAAGTGTATAAAACAGGAAAGGGATATAAAAAAGATATCCAAGAAATTGAGAATGCCAATCAGCAGTGTTCAAACTCTAATCAAGAAGTGGTAAATGAGGGGTTCTGTTGAAACCAAACCATGGCCAGATAGACCAACTAAAATTTTAGCCACAACTGTCAGGAAAATTGTTCGGGGTGCAAAGAAAAACCCACTAATAACTTCAGGTGAAATACAGGACTCTCTGAAAACATGTGGTGTGGCTGTTTCAAGATGCACAATAAGGAGGCACTTGAAGAAAGATGGGCTGTATGGTCGAGTCGCCAGAAGAAAGCCATTACTACACAAATGCCACAAAGTATCCCTCTTACAATACGCCAAACAGCACAGAGACAAGCCTCAAACCTTCTGGCACAAAGTCATTTGGTGTGATGAGACCGAAATTGAGCTTTTCTTGGTGACAACTAGGGATGAGCCGAACACCCCCCTGTTCGGTTCGTACCAGAACATGCGAACAGGAAAAAAGTTCGTTCGAACACGCAAACACCGTTAAAGTCTATGGGACACGAACATGAATAATCAAAAGTGCTAATTTTAAAGGCTTATATGCAAGTTATTGTCATAAAAAGTGTTTGGGGACCTGGGTCCTGCCCCAGGGGACATGGATCAATGCAAAAAAAAGTTTTAAAAATGGCCGTTTTTTCAGGAGCAGTGATTTTAATAATGCTTAAAGTCAAACAATAAAAGTGTAATATCCCTTTAAATTTCGTAGCTGGGGGGTGTCTATAGTATGCCTGTAAAGGGGCGCATGTTTCCCGTGTTTAGAACAGTCTGACAGCAAAATGACATTTGGAAGGAAAAAAGCCATTTAAAACTACTCGCGGCTATTGCATTGCCGGTCCGACAATACACATAAAAGTTCATTGATAAAAATTGCATGGGAATTCCCCACAGGGGAACCCCGAACCAAAATGAAAAAAAAAAAATGACGTGGGGGTCCCCCTAAATTCCATACCAGGCCCTTCAGGTCTGGCATGGATATTAAGGGGAACCCCGGACAAATTTTTTTAAAAAAATGATGTGGGGGTCCCCCTAAATTCCATACCAGACCCTTCAGGTCTGGTATGGATTTTAAGGGGAACCCCGCACCAAAAAAAAAAAAAACGGCGTGGGATCCCCCCAAAGATCCATACCAGACCCTTATCCGAGCACGAAACCTGGCAGGCCGCAGGAAAAGAGGGGGGGACAAGAGAGCCCCCTCCTGAACCGTACCAGGCCACATGCCCTCAACATTGGGAGGGTGCTTTGGGGTAGCCCCCCAAAACACCTTGTCCCCATGTTGATGAGGACAAGGGCCTCATCCCCACAACCCTCTGTGCGGACTTGTATGTAGGGGGGGCTCTGTGCGGACTTGAATGTAGGGGGGGCTCTGTGCGGACTCTGATGTAAGGGGGGGCCTCTGTGTGGACTCTTATGTAAGGGGGGCCTCTGTGCGGACTCTAGTGTAAGGGGGACCTCTGTGCAGACTCTAATGTAAGGGGGGCTCTGTGCAGACTCTGATGTAAGGGGGGGCTCTGTGCAGACTCTGATGTAAGGGGGGCTCTGTGCAGACTCTGATGTAAGGGGGGCTCTGTGCAGACTCTGATGTAAGGGGGGGCTCTGTGCAGACTCTGGTGTAAGGGAGACCTCTGTGTGGACTCTAATGTAAGGGGGGGCCTCTGTGCAGACTCTGATGTAAGGGGGGCCTCTGTGTGGACTCTGATATAAGGGGGGACCTCTGTGCGGACTCTGATGTAAGGGGGGGACCCTTGTGTGGACTCTGATGTAAGGGGGACCTCTGTGTGGACTCTGAGTTAAGGGGGACCTCTGTGTGGACTCTGATGTAAAGAGGGGCTTTCTGGGGACCCTGATGTAAGGGGAGGCTCTCTGGGGACCCTGATGTAAGGGGAGGCTCTCTGGGGACCCTGATGTAAGGGGAGGCTCTCTGGGGACCCTGATGTAAGGGGAGGCTCTCTGGGGACCCTAATGTAGGGGGAGACTCTCTAAAGGACACTGATTTAAGGAGGGCTTTCTGTAAATGGTTTACATAGCTCACGGCATCACGGGTCAGGTAGAGGGCCCCTTAGCAGAATTTTGCTTAGGGCACCAGGGAGGTCAGGATCGGCACTGGTAAAGAGTCCCAGTAGTCTTCTTCTTTTGCAGCTTGGGCCCTGGCAAATTCTAGTATACAAGTATAGGCGCAATAAACTGGAGACGGCAATAAAAGCAACCCCCCGTCCGGCCTCCAAAGTGATATTGGGTTGGTCAGAGAAAATGTATCTCTAAACAAAAACAACACATATAAAACTGCAGAAATAAAAAATATTAAAACTAGGGAATGTAATGAATGGGTGTGTGGAAAGGGACCACATTAGTGGATATTTAAATATATTTATAGTTATATCACAATCATAAATATGAAAAAAGGAAAGTCCAGGGGTCCAAAGGACCAAGAAAATAAGTCCACAAGTAGGGCTGCCTTCACCGAGAACTGAAACCAGATTCCAAATCCTGAGAAGAAAGAGAGAGGCGCCTTTGGGTGTAGACTTAAAACAATTTATTCATAAAAAACTGAAGAAAATGGCCAAAATGAAAAGGCCATTTGAGAACCTAGGAGACAGATAAGAAACACAAACAATAATTCAAATGAAACATGAGTTTAGTTTTCAAAAAAGTTTTATTGGACATCCACCAAATTTTGCTGTAAAGCAACTGCCCCTCTACCCGCAAAATACTCCAGATGTTTTTGGCGGACTTCTCTGGCACTTTGGGCGGGTAAGCCAGCACGGCCACTTTCCAGAGCCGTCAGCACTGTAGATTCTGCTGCAAAGTCTGCCTCAGTCGAAACTGAGGACAGATAGCTGGCTGCATTCCTCCATAAATAGTTGTGACGAATGCAGCAGCACAACACCACATGGTTGAGTTTATATTCTGCCAGGTTCATGGCTGTAAGGAAGAGACAGAATCGACTTGCCATGATGCCAAATGCATTCTCCACCATTCTTCTGGCACGAGACAGCCGGTAATTGAAAATACTCTGCTCTGGGGTCATGTTCCTAATGGGGAACGGCCTCATGAGATGTTCCCCCAGAGCAAAGGCCTCATCCGCTACAAAAACAAAGTTGAGGCCCTCCACATTGTCCTCAGGAGGTGGCAACCACAAAGTGCCATTTTGTAGCCGCCGGTAGAACTCTGTCTGGGATATCACTCCTCCGTCAGATTTTTGGCCGTTCTTGCCAACGTCCAGGTATAAAAATTCGTAATTGGCCGACACCACCGCTAACATGACAATACTACAAAAGCCGTTGAAGTAATAGGAGCCCGAGTTGAGTGGTGGGACAATCCTCACATGCTTCCCATCAATAGCACCACCGCAGTTGGGAAAATCCCACTGGTGGTGAAATTAGGAAGCCACAGTCTGCCATTCCTGTGGGGTTGAAGGAAACCGTGGAGTCAAACAAGAAAAAAAAAATTACTACTTTTGCACATAACATTGCAAGCAGATTAGACACAAACATTCTTGGCCAACATAAGTATAACATTTATTGAAATGAGTATTTAAAGACAAAAGTATAAGGTCAACTTATCAGATTCATCACCCCCTCTGGTGGCCCATTGGAAAAATGTTATGGTGGGGGGAGATGTTTTGGATAGGTAACCCTCTTCACTTCATTGAGAGCTGAATGCATAAATAATGTGTGTTACTTTGGCAAGACCCTCCTTACTTACACTATTGGCAGCCCACTGGACAGGTAAGAAGTGTCATAATACAAAAATATGAATACACACTGTCCAAATTAAAGCACATTTTTACATTCTGAAATTACCTATCAAGATAATAAGAGACCAAAACTTTCAACAGTACCATTTGAAAGAATTCAGGCAGGCCCTTGCACTACATGCTTTGGTGAATTCATCCATAAATCTGACCACAAAAGAGGTATAGTGTGTATGGGTTTGGCAAAGTCAGCAGATAGAGGATTGGTATCGGTTGACTTAGACAATGAATTTGTTAGGAAAAATACATTTTTGTGTGTGCAAATTAACAAATCTTGATTGCAATCAATGACCGTCATTTGTGGGAGTATTTTGTAGTATAGTGTCCCATAGAAAATGTTGATTCTGAAAGTAAAGTAAAGGTTTTCTGACAAATCTGTTGGGATGTACTCATTTATGCTGAGCACTGTATATACATATACTGTATATATGCTATATTGTAAAAAGTATTGGGACGCCTGTCTTTACACGCACATGAACTTTAATGGCATCTCAGTCTTAGTCCAAAGGGGTCAATATTGAGTTGGCCCCACCCTTTGCAGCTATAACAGCTTCAACTCTTCTGGGAAGGCTGTCCACACAGTTTATAAGTGTGTCTATGGGAATGTTTGACCATTCTTCCAGAAGTGCATTTGTGAGGTCAGGCACTGATGTTGGATGAAAAGGCCTGGCTCGCAGTCTCCGCCCTTATTTATCCCAAAAAGTGTTCTATCGGGTCGAGGTCAGGTCTGTGTGCAGGCCAGTCAAGTTCCTCCACCCCAAACACGCTCATCCAGGTCTTTATGGACCTTGCTTTGTGCACTGGTCCAAATCATTTGGTAGAGGGGGGATTATGGTGTGGGGTTGTTCTTCAGGGGTTGGGCTTAGCCCCTTAGTTCCAGTGAAGGGAACTCTTAAGGCGTCAGCATACCAAGACATTTTGGACAATTTTATGCTTCCAACTTTGTGGGAACAGTTTGGGGATGGCCCCTTTCTGTTCCAACACGACTGCGCACCAGTGTACAAACCAAGGTCCATAAAGACATGGATAAGCGAGTTTGGGGTGGATGAACTTGACTGGCCTGCAAAGAGTCCTGACCTCAACCCGATAGAACACCTTTGGGATGAATTAGAGCAGAGACTGCAAGCCAGGCCTTCTCGTCCAACATCAGTGCCTGACCTCACAAATGCGCTTCTGGAAGAATGGTCAAACATACTCATAGACACACTCCTAAACCTTGTGGACAGCCTTCCCAGAGGAGTTGAAGCTGTTATAGCTGCAAAAGGCGGGCCAACTCAATATTGAACCCTACGGACTTATGCCCCGTACACACGGTCGGACTTTGTTCAAACATTCCAACAACAAAATCCTAGGATTTTTTTCCGACGGATGTTGGTTCAAACTTGTCTTGCATACACACGGTCACACAAAGTTGTCAGAAAATCCGATCATTCTGAACGTGGTGACGTAAAACACGTACGTCGGGACTATAAACGGGGCAGTAGCCAATAGCTTTCGTCTCTTTATTTATTCTGAGCATGCGTGGCACTTTGTCCGTCGGATTTGTGTACACACGATCGGAATTTCCGACAACGGATTTTGTTGTCGGAAAATTTTATATCCTGCTCTCAAACTTTGTGTGTCGGAAAATCCGATGGAAAATGTCCGATGGAGCCCACACACGGTCGGAATTTCCGACAACACGCTCTGATTGGACATTTTCCATCGGAAAATCCGACCGTGTGTACGAGGCATAAGACTGGGATGCCATTAAAGTTCATGTGCATGTAAGGCTGGGTTCACACCTATGCGAATTGGATGCTGGTTTCCCTGCATCCAATTTGCATAGCAGGAGAATGTGACTGGCTCTCTATGGACGGCTGTGGAGTGCAATGCAATGAAACACTGTGCATCTTTGGCTCTGTTTCAGGGCCAAATTCAGGCAAAGATTCGGCCCTGATTCGTCCCTGAAAAGGAGAATGCGGACACACAGCGTTCCTGTGCGATCCGCAGCTGCTTCCAGGATGAACCGAGCCTCAAGGCAGGCGTCCCAATACAAACAGAAGCAACAGTGCTGCTCCCCGTACAACATACCAATGAAAAGAGCTCTTGGGTGCCCGATCCACAGCCGTCTCACTGAGTACATATATAGAAAGATGATCCGCACACCAAGAGTTGCTCTTTAAAAAAAAAATCTTCATCTTTATTTAGAAACCATAGTCCACAACCACAGATAAAAAATAGTTGACGCGTTTCAGCCTATGAGGCCTTAGTCATAACTGGCATCCCAATACTTTCGGTAATATAATGTGCCTGATCCACAGCCGTCTCACTGAATACATATATAGAAAGATGATCCGCACACCAAGAGTTGCTCTTTAAAAAAAATCTTCATCTTTTTTCAGAAACCACAGTCCACAACCACAGATAAAAAATAGTTGACACGTTTCAGCCTATGAGGCCTTAGTCATAACTGGCGTCCCAATACTTTTGGTAATAGTGTGTGTGTGTGTGTGTGTGTGTGTGTGTGTGTGTGTGTATATATATATATATATAAAATAAAAATAAAATAAACTTTTCAAGTGAAGGTGTGTGAAAAGAATTTGCGGCAGTGAGCGCTGCATGGTAGCAATTACGTCCCAAGATGTCTATTCTGGCAATCCCCGACATAAGAAGGACCCTAATTTATGAAGGCCATTTCTGTGGGGCTCTAACGAAGCAATCAAGAGATGGGCCCCGCCGGCGCTTTGATCTCGACGTGGTAATTTTTGCGAAAACACGGGCCGGCTCAGTCTGAGCGATAGATACCCCTAACTCCGGGACCTTAATCGCGCTTAATTTTGTTTGGAATACAAATGTGCTTTTAATTGAACTAGATCGCAAGCCATATGTCGAAAAGGAACGCTGTCAAAGACTATTAAACGCTCGCTTGTGTCAGGGCAGCGCTGTTTTATATCAGAGTGAGACAACAGGAGGTTAGAGTTAATTAGAAAGACAACTTAAACTGCGACGAGATGTAAAGGCTTTTTTTTTTAAAAGTGTACAGAAATGAAAAAGAAAAAAAAAAGAGGTAAAAGAAAAAAGGAACATTGAAATGTTTGTTAAGTTGTTTAGCCATATGCGGCTGTTACGTTTTAAATGCTTTCCCGTTGTGTGGATTAAGCTCTTTTCCAGGGCCACGCGTTCACACAGCGCTTAAGACTATTGCGGCAGGAGGCATCCCACCACTGCACGAGCTATTGAATTTCACTCCGACGGAACACAAAGAATGAGAAGTGATAAAAGGGTAAAAAAAAAAAAAAGTGTGTGCACACAGAGATGATGTTCCGGCACAGAGTATCTGCGGAAATCAATATTAAAACGGGACAATGCGACGCCGTGTTTTGATGCGAATGTGTTGTGCTTAGAGTGTGAATGCCGACATGCAGCCTGGATACCCCCACCGTGCCGCGTCGTTTTCTTTAAATTTCAGGAGTTTGTTAAATAAAAGGTCGGATCTGATATATTTAACTCTTTTCTGCAGTGGTTCCTTTTAGGCTGCATTGACATTAAAGTGGTTGTAAACCTCAGACATGAAATACGAACAAAGCATATCCCTCTATAGTGTGTACTTGTCTCAATCCGGAGAGCTAAGTGTCATTTCTGTCTGCTGCCTTTATCCTCTGTTATCTGCATGAGTCACTTCTGACAGATTTTCCTGACACCAAGAGAAAAAAAGGTGACAGGGGAGGGAGCTCCAGCACAAAGACATGGATGAGCGTGTTTCGGGTGGAGGAACGTTACTGGCCTGCACAGAGTCCTGACCTCAACCCGATAGAACACCTTTGGGATGAATTAGAGCGGAGACTGCGAGCCAGGCCTTCTTGTCCAATATCAGTACATAACTTCACAAATGCGCTTCTAGAAGAATAGTCAAACATTCCCATAGACACATTCCTAAACCTTGTGGACAGCCTTCCCAGAAGAGTTGAAGCTGCTATAGCTGTAAAGGGTAGACCAACTCAATATTGAACCCTACAGACTAAGACTGGGATGCCATTAAAGTTCATGTGCGTGTAAAGGCAGGCATCCCAATACTTTTGACAATACATTGAGTGTGTGTGTGTGTATATATATATATATATATATATATATATATATATATATATATATATATATATATATATATTACTGTGATTCTTCCATTTTTCTAGAGATGTGGAGATTTGTCCTGGTGACCATTGTTAACAAGACTAAAGTGAAGGAAGATCCCACATTTTGATTTGTGACCAGTAGGGATGAGCTTGGGTTCTGTCCGAAATTTGGTCTGAATCCTGAAAGTTAGCTGTCATTGCTGGGCCAAAGAACATCCCCTGCCCTCCAACATCACGTATACAAAGGGGAGGGGATGCATGCAAGTAATAAGGCCACATGGCCATATTAGATCAATGACGTTGACCCAATATGGCCGTGTGCCTAAATTAGGTCAATGAGGTCACCAGCATCTCCACCTCTCTCATTGTTGGGCCAATAAGCTGAAGGCAGGAAATTCCCTGCCACGCAACTTCATGTAGAAGGGGATGCATGTGACGTCCTTGAACTAATATGGCCACATGGCCATATTAAAGCAGTTGTATACCCCTTTTTTACATTTTTACCTACAGGTAAGCCGATAATAAGGGTTACCTGTAGGTAAAATTAATATTCACCCTGCATGTAGCCGCTCACGTCAGCACAGCATGTGCAGTGAAGGTTCGGAGAAGGTCCGGCGTATCGTGCGTAACGGAGGACTCCCACGCGCTGTGAGTGGCCAGAGCCTCGAACCCAAAAGAAACGCAGAGGGGAAAATGTCAGCTCCCTCAGCGTTGATCGGGATGCGATGTGGGGGCTTTGTTCTAAGGTAAGTATTTCATATTGAGCTAGTATGCAGTGCATACTAGCTCTTTATGCCTTTGCCTTACAGATTTTATTTTTTTTTTTCGTTTGCGGGTATACAAACGCTTTAAGTCAAAGATATTGGCCTAATATGGCCGCCTGACCATATTAGGCCAATATGACCATGTGCCCAAATTAGGTTAGTGAGGTCACCAGTACCCCCATCTCCATTGTGTACATCAGCCTTAGGGCACAGAATCTCCCAGCTGTAGCTCATTGGCCCAGCAATGACAGCTAACTTACAGGTTAGATCAAACTAAACCCAAGCCCGAACCCAAGCCCCAACCCAAGTCCGAACTCAAGCCCGAACCCAAGCCCGAACCCAAGCCTGAACCCAAGCTGAACCCAAGCCCCAACTCAAGCCCGAACCCAAGCCTGAACTCAAGCCCGAAACCCAAGCTTGTCACCAGAACAGGAACAGAAGAGTAGATGGGTAGATTTGTTCCAATGACCTCTAAGGGAGAACTTTCCTTATTTTTGAAAGAATGTATGTCACTTCCCGTTGTGTCCACAGGACAGGAAATGAAGGGAAAATATATTAATGGGACACAGACTGTAAAAAACTGAAGGGTTTTAGACATGTATGGTTCTTTTCGTTCCAAATTAATATTCGGCCAAATTTTCGTTATTCGAAGATTTAGATATATCCAAATACCGGAATTACAATATAATTTTTTTTTATCGAATACTCTGAATAACGAAACAAAATTCATTTGAATTTCGGAAATTCGGACTAAAATTCGAATCAGATTTTACATCGAACCTCAGTCGAATACTAATGCCACGCACACACGATCGGAATTTCCAACCACAAATGTTCGATGTGAGCTTGTTGTCGGAAGTTCCGATCCTGTGTATGCTTCATCGGACAGATGTTTGAGAGCTGGATCTCAAATTTTCTGACAACAAAATCTGTTGTCGTAACTTCCGAGCATGTGTAGACAATTCCGACGCACAAAATTCCATGCATGCTCTGAATCAAGTACGAGACGGAAGCGTTCGGTCTGGTAAAACTAGCACTCGTAATGGAGATAGCACATTCGTCACGCTGCAAGTTTTTTGATCTTTTAATGCAGCGCATTCTCTTCCTCTTTATAATGCTAGAATAATTAAGTTGTTTTGCTGCTGATATTCACTCAGAGTTCTGACAAACTTATTTCTTTATTATTTCTCGTGATCTCCTGAATAATCTTTATTTTTTTTTTCGCCAGATCTCCAGAATAATGTTTCTATTTTTTTTATAGTGATCTCCTTTTTTTTTTTTTATCAAGATCTCCTGATTTATTTTTTGATCTCCATAATTTTTTTTGTCGTTTTGTGTGTCAAGTTACCACAACACCATTATTATCTTATATTTTTTAACCTCAAGGAGATTGGTTGGTGTCCCTTGTTAATTTGACATTGTATTTTTGAAATGTACCTGCCTACTCACAAACAAACTGTCCATTTTGAACTAAAACACATAACCAAGTATTTGTGAAAATAAAATAGACATTTATTAGGGGTCATAACAAAATAAAGAGGAAGGCAATGCTGGATAAACTGTTGAAATTGGCGAAGCCTTTGTACCCCAGGGCAGACATCAATTATTTGACAGGCAAAATTGGTAGCCTGAGGAGTCCATTTAATAGGGAGCACAATACGGTGCAGGACTCCGAGAGATCGGGAGCAGCAGCAGATGACATATATATCCGGTGGCTGTGGTCTTACAACAGCCTGCGTCTTTTGCCAGACCAGACCGAACCCAGGCATCACTCTCAAGACTTCCTTGCACGCTTCCTTCCAGGCTCTGGCTGTGGTGTTGGAGTTGTGGCAGGAGGTGGAGGAGGAGTATGGTCCAACTCACATACGTGACTTTTTTTGGTGAGTTCGCCCATCACCCCCTTATTTAGGGCCTGATAGATGACTTCCTCACAAATGAGCCGTTGGCCCACCTCCATTTCCTGCATTTTGCTGGCTGCCATGCATGCATAGGCCTCTTGAAGATTGGGGGTGGTTCTGAGGGCCGCAGTAGCCTGCCGAATCAAAGAAAGCGGTGACTTCTCCACATTACTCCCCTTCCTGGGCCTTTTTGTTGGAAGGCGGAGGGGAGGAACTTGCGATTCGGTCAGGCTACTGGGCACGGCCACCTCCTGGCTGCCACTTTCCATGGCCACCTCCTAGCTGCCACTTTCACCCGCCTCATCCTGGCTGAGACTTTCCATGGCCTCCTCCTTGCTGAGACTTTCCTGTGTATGAAAATGGGACATAGTTTTAGTTTTTTTGGTCATCAATCACACACAATTTAGAGCTCATGACTGTTGCAAATTGAATGTTAACAAATAGAAAGATCATTTTGACCCCAGTATTTTTCATTCTTGTCCCAATCATTTTTGGTTACTACTATCTATTGATATGTAAACCACTTTGTTAAATCAGAAATTAGTGATCAATAATAACATCTAGTTAACATCATTCATTTTTGGTCAATAAATTTGTTGAACAATGCTATACCTGGCTTAAGCTGGACTCCTCCACTTCTTCCTGGGTGGAAGGCCCAGGTTGGACTTCTGAAGCCTCATCTGAGGTGAAAGGAAGAGTGAGAGTGATGGCCTGATTTCAGTCTGGTCTGACAAAAACAGCAGTCTGTCGTAGTACCAGAGCCTGGGAACATAAACTCCATCTGCTGCTGCTCCTGATCTAATGGAATCCTGGACCTTTTTGCACTCCCTATTATATGTGCTCCTCAGGCCACCAATATTGCACTTCAAATAGGGGATGGTTGCCGTGGGAATCACCGGCTTCACCAATTCCAACAGTTGATCCAGCGCTGCCTTCCTCTTCATTTTATTATTATAAAAAGGGTGTTTCACCTGCCACAGACAGGGCAGCTCTCTGTATTTATCAATGAAGTTGGGGAGGAAGTCATGATCGTTGAATCTATCCATTTTATCTACAAGACACAATACAAGACAAACCCTAATGTCAGGCTAAACACTCCTAATCTTGTCCCAATATAGGCCTCAATCTATAAGCAGTATAGTCCACTGATGCCCCAAGGTAAAAATGTACCTTCGTTAGCTCGATCGGTGCTTACACTACTCTGTCCTCGGCTCACAGAATGTACGTACGAAGCACGTGTGTTACGCTTTATATACACTGCGCATGCGTGAAACTCCGTCCGCCCCTGACCTTCTTTCTTGTATATTCCCCGCCCCTTCTCTTTCGGCACAGTGGGAGCACATGGCGGAGACAGAGCAGGTGCATGCAGAGGAGAGCAGCAATGATGAGGAAAGCCCAGAGCCACAAACGTCCCGATCCATGAGATTTAAGGCCTCAAATATGTAATTTGTAGAGATGGTGGAGATGGTGGACATCTTGAAGAGGGCCGTCTATGATGGGAAATATGGACCGTACAGGAACCCAAATGTGATAAAGGCCAAAATCATGACTAAAGTTGTGAAAAGTCTGCAGAAGAATTTTGGGGTGAGACGATCCAAGGATCAACTGAGGAAACGATGGTCAAACCCCAAATTGAGGGAGCACAATCAGTACAGAAGGATCAAGAGAGTGCTGCAAAAAAGTAAGTATTTTGTCTTGTGTTCCTATTATTATTATTACTTGCATGCTGTGCTTTTCTTTATGCTGTTGTACAGTTTAAAATGGCGTTTAAAATGGCAAGTTTCAGGTTCGTGGGCACAGTAATCGTTCGTAGTAAACATCGTTCCTTCGCCCACTAATACAATGTTTTTGGCAGATGCAGGTTTACTACATTTGTTCATGCCTATTTGTATTAAAAGAAGTTTGTTGTCTAGATGGGTTTGTAACTAGAATGAAATGCAAACTGGGTTCAGTGTAAGGAGAAGACACTCAGCAGCTGTTTACACATCTGGACGCAGGAGCACTAGTGTGGGACACCAGAACACCCTTTTTAGGGTGTCCCACACAGGTGCTCCAGTGGATACTAGGGGTGTTTACTTTATCAAAAAATGTAAGTATTCCAGCTTTAACAAAGGGAAAAAAGCATGTCTTCAGCTTGGAACTCTCCCAAAACAGACAATTGTACAACACTTCCAAGCAATGTTTCATATTCATATTTCTTGCTCCAAATATCTGTGTGCTAATTATACCTTATTTACCTTAATTATACTCGGGACATCTGAGGACACCAGGGACCCCCCACCTCCTTAAGAAGGGGAAGTGACCACACCACAACCTAAAGATGTGGAGGGAGGAGAGGTTCATGACGTGGTTGAAATAGTGACCACAACAGGTGTGTGTCTGAGACCACAGCTTCAGGTAATAGATGGATGCTTGCATATTTATAATACATGGTGTGTTTTTTTAATTTTGGATGATCTGGATGTTGTGGAAGAAGAAACTCATTTCACCAGTGCAAGTGCACACGTCCTCACCGGGGAGATCATGGTGTGCAATCGTGATTTAGAAAAGATAAAGGAAAACATCAATGATGTTCCACAAAAAATGAAGAACATCATTGATGTTTTAGGTAGAATCTAAAACACACAAAAATTGTACCGTTTTGTCGAGGACTTTTTTATTTTAAATCAAGTTTTAACGTTTTTTAAAAGCCAAATTTCGAAGATGCACACAGTGTGTCAACATTAGGGATGAGCCGAACACCCCCCGGTTCGGTTCGCACCAGAACCTGCGAACGGACCGAAAGTTCGCACGAACGTTAGAACCCCATTGACGTCTATGGGACTCGAACGTTCGAAATCAAAAGTGCTCATTTTAAAGGCTAATTTGCATGGTATTGTCCTAAAAAGGGTTTGGGGACCCGGGTCCTACCCCAGGGGACATGTATCAATGCAAAAAAAAACTTTTAAAAATGGCAGTTTTTTCGGGAGCAGTGATTTTAATGATGCTTAAAGTAAAAAAAAAAAGTGAAATATTCCTTTAAATATCGTACCTGGGGGGTGTCTATAGTATGCCTGTAAAGTGGCGCGTGTTTCCCGTGTTTAGAACAGTCCCTGCACCAAATGTCATTTTTAAAGGAAAAAATCTCATTTAAAACTGCTTGCGGGTTTAATGTCATGTCGGGTCATGGCAATATGGATGAAAATCAGTGAGACAAACGGCATGGGTACCCCCCCAGTCCATTACCAGGCCCTTTGGGTCTTGTATGGATATTAAGGGGAACCCCGCACCCAAATTAAAATAAGGAAAGGCCCTATATACTCTGAACAGCAGTATACAGGCGGTGCAAACAAGACAGGGACTGTAGGTTTGTTGTTAAGTAGAATCTCTTTGTAATTTTGAACGGGTACATTTTTAACGTGTTTAGCTCCAGCCAAAAAATCTTTTTTAAGCTTTTTGGAAAACATAGGGAAGGGTTATCACCCCTGTGACATTTGTTTTGCTGTCCTTCCTCCTCTTCAGAAGATTTCACCTCACTTTTTGTCCCAATGAAAAATGTTTTTTGAAAATTTGGGTTTTTTTGTGGAACAAGGATTGGAAAGCATCAGTGGAAAGGAGAAATTGTTTTCCCATATTAACTCTTACAGGAGAGAATTTCCCTTCCTAGGGGTAGATTTCATCTCACTTCCTTTTGTCTCCTTCCGTTTGCAAGTAGGAGTCGTTTGTAAGTTAGATGTTTGAAAGTAGGGTCCTGCCCTATATACTCAGCAGAAATTTGGGCCTTAGGTGTTGCTGTGGCCACAACACTGTAAGCCCTCACAGGGCCCTGCTGTGAAATATTAGATCAAGAATTGTAATTACATGCCCCTGTTGAACAGGAGCTGAAAAATTAGGCCTTAGGCACTGGTGCTGGTGCCACAACACTGCAACCCCTCACAGACACTCTAGTTGGAACGCAGGAACGAGCCCTGCTGCAAAGTATTGCATCAAAAATTGTAATTACACGCCCCTGTTAGACAGGGGCAGAAAAATTGGGCCTTAGGCACTGGTGCTGGTGCCACAACACTGCAACCCCTCACAGACACTCTAGTTGGAACGCAGGAACGAGCCCTGCTGCAAAGTATTGCATCAAAAATTGTAATTACACGCCCCTGTTAGACAGGGGCAGAAAAATTGGGCCTTAGGCACTGGTGCTGGTGCCACAACACTGCAACCCCTTACAGACACTCTAGTTGGAATGCAGGAACGAGCCCTGCTGCAAAGTATTACATCAAAAATTGTAATTACACGCCCCTGTTAAACAGGGGCTGAAAAATTGTGCCTTAGGCACTGGTGGTGGCGCCCAGAACCAAAAATGTTCTTACAAGCTATCAGCGTGATGATTGAGGAGGAAGAGGATAATTACTCAGGGATAGTCACTCAGCATCAGCATAGGCAGTCTTTGAAGGGATCTGAGATTTCAAAAAAAATTATTCGGTTACATCAGAATCAGGTGCTTGGTAGCTGGTGGTGATCCAAGACTGATTCATTTTTATGAAGGTCAGCCGATCGACCGAGTCGGTGGACAGACGCACCCTGTGATCGGTTACCACGCCTCCAGCAGCACTGAATGTGCGTTCCGAAAGAACGCTGGATGCAGGACAGGCCAGTAGCTCAATTGCATACTGTGCAAGCTCTGGCCAGTGATCCATCCTCAAGACCCAGTAACCCAGAGGATTTTCGGTGGGAAAGGTGTCCAAGTCTGATCTTGCCCCTAGGTATTCCTGCACCATGTAAAACAGACGCTGGCGATGGTTGCTGGAACCGATCATACCTTGGGGCTGCGGACCAAAAAATTGTCTGAACGCATCGGTCAGACGGCCACCTTCTCCACCGCTCCTTCTTTGACTGACCGAAGCCTCAGCAACACGTTGTCCAGAAACAGGAGTTTGTAACCTCCCAGTCTCTGGGAACGCATTGCACAGACCTTTCTGCAAGGCCTCCCGAAGATGTTTCATCCTCTGCTCCCTCTGCGATGGCAAGATAAGGTCCGCAACCTTACCCTTGTAACGTGGATCAAGGAGGGTTGCCAGCCAGTATTGGTCCTTCTCCTTGATACCACGAATACGAGGATCCTTACGCAGGCTTTGCAGGATCAGGGAGGCCATGCAGCGTAGGTTTGCTGAGGCATTCGGTCCGGAGTCCTCTGGGTCACTAAGGACGACAACGTCCGCAGCCACCTCCTCCCAGCCACGTACAAGTCCATGTGTTTCTTGGGACTGATCCCTTAAAGACTGCTGCTGATGCTGAGTGCCAGGCTCCACCTCCATACTGACACAATCTTCCTCCTCCTCCTCCTCCTCCTCGTCCTCTTCCTGTGTGATCGGCGGGCGCGCAGGAACACTGTCTGGATAAAGGGGGCCTTGAGAGCTAAGGAAGTCCTCCTCTTCCTGCCTCTGTTCTGCCTCAAGTGCCCTGTCCATTATTCCACGCAGCGTGTGCTCCAACAGGTGGACAAGGGGGACAGTGTCACTGATGCATGCACTGTCACTGCTCACCATCCTCGTGGCCTCCTCGAATGGTGACAGGACAGTGCATGCATCCCTGATCATGGCCCACTGGCGTGGGGAAAAAAAACCAAGCTCCCCTGACCCTGTCCTGGTGCCATAGTCGCACAGGTACTCATTGATGGCCCTCTGCTGCGTGTGCAGCCGCTGCAGCATGGCCAACGTTGAGTTCCACCTGGTGGGCATGTCACAGATTAGGCGGTTCTTGGGCAGGTTAAACTCCTTTTGGAGGTCCGTCAGCCGAGCACTGGCATTATATGACCGGCGGAAATGCACACAGACTTTCCTGTCAACCATAAAAATGTTATACACCAAAGATGTTGGTTTGTTCAAAAACCCTTTTCTAACGCACATGTGAAGGTGCTCTGAGTAAAATGTTTTTATACTCAACAATGTGTGGCTTCTTCTTTCAATGCTCAATACCAGTTTTTGGAGTAAGTTTGTGTTTACAGTGACAATGGGGGTTATTTACTAACGGCAAATCCACTTTGCACTACTAAAAGCAAATCCACTTTGCACTTGCAGTGCACTTGTAGTGAATACCCCCCACAGTGCTCTAAAATTGGACCCAATCAGGCCATTTTAGGGACTCCAAACAATTAATTCATGGTGCTGAAAAGGATGATTATTTTTTATCATTAATGCATTACATACATTAATAACAAAAACAATGTGTGTGTGCGTAGCAGACCCACAACATAATAGTTTGCTGAAGAAGAGATTGTCACCTCATGTATCAAATAAATTACATTTGCAGTATTGAGGAAAATGTCCAAAAAGAAAAAAACATTGGAGAACCTAAGAGACAGCTAAACGAAACACAAGCAGTAAATCAAATGAAATATTAGTTCATTTAAAAAAAAAAAATTATTTGAAAAATGTTTTATACATTTGCTGGCATGTCAATGGCCCCCCTACCCACAAAGTACTCCAGCTATTTTTGTCTGACTTCGTGGCAAGCCAGGACAGCCAGCTTCAAGTGCCGTCAGGGTTGCTTGATCTAGAAATCCGGCCTCAGGCCCAACTGAGGCCACATAGTTCGTAGCATTTTTACGTAGGAAATTGTGAAAAAATGCAGCAGGCAAGCGCTATATGGTTGGGTTTATATTCCGCCATGTGTATGGTTGTTAGTAATATGCGGAACTGGCTGGCCATTATGCCGAAAGCATTCTCCACCACTCTTCTGGCTCTGGCCAGCCGGTAGTTAAAAACCCTCTGCTCCTGGGTGAGGGTCCTCATCGGCAATGGCCTCATCAGATGGTCTCCCAGCCCAAACACTTCATCAGCGACGAACACAAACGGAAGACCAGCCACGTTGTCTTCCGCAGGTGGCAAACCCAAGCCACCATTCTGGAGCCGTCTGTAAAACTCTGTCTGGGCGAGGACTCCACAATCCGACATCCGGCCATTCTTCCCCATGTCCACATACAGGAACTCGTATGTCGCCAACACCACCGCCAACATCACTTTACTATTAAACCCCTTGTAATTATAATAGTATGACCCCGAGTTGGGGGTGGGACGATGTGGACGTGTTTCCCATCTATTGCCCCTCGGCAGTTGGGAAAGTCCCACCGCTGGGCAAAATGGGATGCCACAGTCTGCCATTCCCGTGGAGTTGAAGGAAACTGTGGAGTCAAACAAGAAAAAAAAAATTGTACTTTTTCACATAAACATTGCAAGCAGATTAGACACAAACATTCTTGGCCAACATCAGTATAACACTTATTTTAAGGCGTATTTAAAGACAAAAGTATAAGTTCCACTTATGAGATTCCTCACCCTCTCTGATGGCCCATTGTAAAAATGTTATGGTGTTGGGGGGGGGATGCATAAATAATGTATTTTACCTTAGCCAGCCCCTCCTTTCTTACACTATTGGCAGCCTACTGGATAGGTAAGAAGTGTCATAATACAAAAATATGAATACACACTGTACAAACTGAATCACAATTTTACATTCTGCTATTACCTATCAAGATAATAGGAGAACAAAACTTTAAACAGTACCATTTGAAAGTATTCAGGCAGGCCCTTGCACTACATGCTTTGGTGAATTCATCCATAAATATGAACACAAAAGAGGTAGGTATAGTGTGTATGGGTTTGGAAAAGTCAGCAGATAGAGGATTGGTATCGGTTGATTTAGCGGTTGGGGGGAGGGAGTGTTCCAAATGAGTTTGGGCCCCCCCCCAAAAAAACTCTGCCTGAATTTAAGGACAAAAATAACATTTGGACACATTTTAGGGGGTGTTTAGTGTAAAGCACTACAATGCAGCTGACAAAATACATTGTTAAGGGACTAGGCTAGGTGTGTATGGGCCCAGGATAGCATGCTGGGGAGGTTAGTGAAGGCAAATATGCATGAAGGACAAAAAAGGAACTTTAAAAGCTTCCAGCATGCATGGGGAGAAAGAGGACATTCACAGCATATTACAATCATGGTAATTAGGGAATAATGAAATAAATACAATACATTAGCAAACATTAAATACATAGAATGTGATGTTAACCACTTGCCGACCACCGCACGACGATGTACGTCCAAACTTTGACGGCGGATATCGTTGTTATGGCAGCAGCTAGCTGCCATAACCCCGGTATCCCTGTTTTCGTGCGGCGGCCGGCTTTCAGATAAAAGTGGTCCCTACGGCGCATTCGCCGCGAGATCACTTTTATTGGTGGCGGGAGAGGGGCCCCCCTCCCGCCCAGGGGCGGATCCAGAGTCTAGTCTCGGAAGGGGCACTGCCAGAAAATATATTTTTTTGGGGTACATCTATCGGGAAATGGCTGGTATTGGCGCTTCAATCATCACGGAACCATGGTTGTTATGGTGTCAGGATGATTGAAGCGCATTATTACTATTATTATATTGGTATAAAAAATTTAATAGTTTAACTCACCATAATGCAGAATCAGTGGGAGCCCCGAGTGTGTCACTTGCCATGTCACCTGTCACCAGATGCATATTGTCACTTGCCACGTCACCTGCCACATGTTGCGGATTGTCACTTGCCACGTCGCCTGTCACCAGATGCAGATTGTCACTTGCCACGTCGCCTGCCACGTTGCGGATTGTCACTTGCCACGTCGCCTGCCACATGTTGCGGATTGTCACTTGCCACGTCACCTGTCACCAGATGCAGATTGTCAATTGCCACGTCGCCTGCCACATGTTGCGGATTGTCACTTGCCACATCGCCTGTCACCAGATGCAGATTGTCACTTGCCACGTCGCCTGCCACATTGCGGATTGCCACTTGCCACGTCACCTGTCACCAGATGCAGATTGTCACTTGCCACGTCGCCTGCCACATTGCAGATTGTCACTTGCCAGGTCACTTGCCACATCGCCTGCCACATGCTGCGGATTGTCACTTGCCATGTCGCCTGTCACCAGATGCAGATTGTCACTTGCCACCTGCTAAGGTGGTCTCTTGTGTCCCAGAGACAGGCAGCAGAGAGATGATGTAATCTATCTGCTGCCGCAGCTGCCTGCATGGTGGGGGGGAACTGCAGGGATGCAGGGTGGGCGCCGGGCGGTGAGAGATGATGTCATCTCTCTGCTCCCCCGCCCGCCTGCTCCCTGATTGGCCAGCAGCCGCTCACAAACACATCGAGCGGCACATGTCAGCGGCGGCTCTCTCACCTATCTAGCCGCCCAGCGGCTCTTTTACTCACAGAGCCGCCCAGCGGCTCTCTCTCACGGAGCTGCCCGGCGGCTCTTTTACTCACGGAGCCGCCCAGAGGCTCTTTTACTCACGGAGCCACCCAGCGGCTCTCTCTCTCTCACTCACGGAGCCGCCTGGCGGCTCTTTCACTCACGGAGCCGCCCGGCGCCTCTTTCACCTATGGAGCCTCCCGGCGGGCTCTCTCACAGTGACAGTCACTCACCTGCATTTCTTGGAGGGGGCAATTTCCCCGTTGCCCCCCCCCCCCGGATCCGCCCCTGCTCCCGCCACGATCCAGTGCCCTCCGCCGCTTACCGGAGCCGTCGGTAGCGGCGGAGGCGATCGCATTCCTTCTCCGTGCTCTGCCTGGAGACGAGTGAGGTCAAGATGGCGCCCACTCGTCTCCATGACACTGCTGGGCGGAAGCGACGTCAAAATGTCACTTCCGTCCACGCCTTTTAAAGGCACATTTTTTTCAATGTCATTTTTTTAAATGACTTTTTTTTTTTTTTAATTGCATTTAAGTGTAAATATGAGATCTGAGGTCTTTTTGACCCCAGATCTCATATTTAAGAGGTCCTGCCATGCCTTTTTCTATTACAAGGGATGTTTACATTCCTTGTAATAGGAATGAAAGTGACACATTTTTTTTTTAAAAAACAGTGTAAAAATAAATAAAATAATGTAAAATAAAAATAATAATAAAAAAAAATGTTTTAAAACCCCCCGTCCCGACGAGCTCACGCGCAGAAGCGAACGCATACGCGAGTAGCACCCGCATATGAAAACGGTGGTCAAACCACACATGTGAGGTATCGCCGCGACCGGTAGAGCGAGAGCAATAATTCTAGCCCTAGACCTCCTCTGTACCACAAAATATGCAACCTGTAGAATTTTTTAAACGTCGCCTATGGAGATTTTTGAGGGTAAAAGTTTGACGCCATTCCACGAGCGGGCACAATTTTGAAGCGTGACATGTTGGGTATCAATTTACTTGGCGTAACATTATATTTCACAATATAAAAAAAAATTGGGCTAACTTTACAGTTGTCTTGATTTTTTTCCAAAAAAAAGTGCGCTTATAAGACCGCTGCGCAAATACGGTGCAAAAAAAAGTATTGCAACGACCACCATTTTATTCTCTAGGGTGTTAGAAGAAAAACCATATATAATGTTTGGGGGTTCTAAGTAATTTTCTAGCAAAATTTTTTAAACATGTAAACACCTAAAATCCAAAACGAGGCTGGTCCTTAAGTGGTTAAAGGAGAAAACTTACCTTAATATAGTCCTTCTGCAGGACCTGTATGATGGCAGAACAGGTCTCTGGGAGATGCCTGTCGAGAACTTGATGTCCTGCAGGCTTCTCCCCGTCGCCAAGTATGGCAAGGTGGTGACGAGCCTTTGTTCCGGAGTGATGGCTTGCCGCATGCAGGTGTCCTGCTTGTTAATATAAGGGGACAGCAGAGCCAACAGACAGACGTCATCCAGAGATAATTCCTGAAATCATCAGGATTATTCTCCTGGATCTCCCACAGCAAAGGCATATGACAGAACTGGTCACGCTGGAGCAACCAATTCTTCGTCCATGAACTCCTCCCCACCCTGTTCATGGACTGGGCTTGGGTCAAAGTAAGAACCCCAACACCAAGCCCCCGCACAGCACGAACTCTACGACGAGTACGTAACCGCAACATGGCTTCAAAACGGTCGGCTGGTCGGAACGAACTAACAGAACGCACGGGAAATCAGAAAGGCCTGAGAAGAGCGAGCTGAAAATCAGAAACGAGCGGACAAGAACGCACTGAAAAACCAGATACGAACCCACAAGTACAAACTGAAGAGCACGAGTCTGAAAAGCGCGAATCGTCTCCCACCAAACTTCTACTAACACGAGATTAGCAGAAGGAGCCCAAAGGGTGGCGCACTGGTTATTGAACTTTCCTTTTTATAGTGCCGTCGTACGTGTTGTACGTCACCGCGTTCTTGCCGATCTGAATTTCCGACAACATTTGTGTGACCGTGTGTATGCAAGACAAGTTTCAGCCAACATCCGTCGGAAAAAAAAAATCCACGGTTTGGTTGTCGGAAATTCCGATCGTCTGTATGCGGCATTACTGTACACATATTGCTGGAATCAAAGACTGTGTGTGTTATTAGAGCACCATTTCGAAATAATGCTGTTTTAGTTAGGCCAAAAAGTGATTTTACCACTTAAGCCCCGGACCATTTGGCTGGCCAAAGACCGGAGCACTTTTTGCGATTCGGCACTGCGTCACTTTAACTGACAATTGCGCGGTCGTGCGACGTGGCTCCCAAACAAAATTGACGTCCTTTTTTCCCCACAAATAGAGCTTTCTTTTGGTGGTATTTGATCATCTCTGTGGTTTTTATTTTTTACGCTATATACAAAAAATAGCGACAATTTTGAAAAAAAACGCATTATTATTTACTTTTTGCTATAATAAATATCCCCCAAAATATATATACAAAAAAACATTTTTTTTCCTCAGTTTAGGCCGATATGTATTCTTTTACCTATTTTTGTTAAAAAAAATCGCAATAAGCGTTTATTGATTGGTTTTCGCAAAAGTTATAGCGTCTACAAAATAGGGGATAGTTTTATGGCATTTTTATTAATATTTTTTTTTTTTACTAGTAATGGCGGCGATCTGCGATTTTTATCGTGACTGCGACATTATGGCAGACACATCGGACACTTTTGGCGCTATTTTGGGACCATTCACATTTATACAGCGATCAGTGCGATTAAAAATGCATTGATTACTGTGTAAATGACACTGGCAGTGAAAGGGTTCACACTAGGTGGCGCTGTAGGGGTTAAGTGTGTCCTAGGGAGTGATTCTAACTGGGGGGGGCGTGGCTATGTGTGACACGACACTGATCACCGCTCCCGATTACAGGGAGCTGTGATCAGTGTTCTGTTATTAGGCAGAACGGGGAAATGATTGTTTACATCAGCATTTCCCCATTCTTCCTCACCGTGAGGCGATCGCGGGTATCCCCGCGGACATCGAGTCCGCGGGACCTGCGATCAAACTTGCGGAGCTCGCGCGCGGTGCGCACGCGGTGGCACGGCGGCAAATTAAAAGGGACGTACCTGTACGCTCATTTGCCTGTCCGTGCCATTGTGTCGACGTATATATGTAAATGCGGCGGTCGGCAAACGGTTAAAGAGTCATTGTAATCATTTGATGAAGATTTTTCTTTTGCTTGTTCACTTTGCCACATTGGTATAAAAAACAAAAAACTAAAAAAAAACCTGAAGTTTTCGATTCGACCGATTTGAAATTTATCGATTCGAACGTTTTCAATCGAAAAAAACCTAAACATTAAATTCGAAGAAAATTTCCGAATATGAATCCCGAATACGAATTGAACGAATCAACCGAATTTAACAAAACTAAAAAGCTAGATTAACGAATCGAAACAAAACTATTTTTTTTTTTTGTCTTGCACGTGTCTAAAGGGTTTTAACCTTTTCCTACTCTAGTCAAAATTAAAAAAAAATATTTTTTGGCTTTACATTTCCTTTAACCACTAGCCGACCTGCCACCGTCATTATACGGCGGCAGGTTGGCTCTCCTGGGCAAATTGCCGTAGCTGTACGTCGGCCCTTTAAATAGACTTAGCAGGCGCGTGTGACGTGGGAGCTGATACACGTGCCCGGCGGGCCGCGGTGTCCTCCAGGCACCCGCGATCGCTCCTGAGAGAGAGAGAGAACAGGGGATCTGTCAATGTAAACAGACAGATCCCCCATTTTGTCAGGGAGAGGAGAGAAATCGCCTGTTCCGAGTGATTAGAATTAGCGATCTCTCTCCTCCTCCCGTCAGTCCCCTCCCCCCCACCACAGTTAGAAACACCTCCCTAGGACACACTTAACCCCTTGATCGCCCCCCTAGTGTTAACCCCTTCCCTGCCAGTGACATTTATACAGTAATCAGTGGCTATTTTTATCTCTGATCGCTCTAAAAATGTCGCTGGTCCCAAAAAAAGTGTCAAAAGTGTCCGATCTGTCCGCCGCAATCTATCCCCTATTTTGTAGACGCTATAACTTTTGCACAAACCAATCAATATAAGCTTATTGCAATTTTTTTTTATTTTTTTACCAAAAATATGTAGAATACATATCGGCCTAAACTGAGGAATAATTTTTTTTTTTTTAATTTGGGGGATATTTATTATAGCAAAAAAGTTAAAAATATCAGGGGGGAGATTTACTACAAAAAACTGGTGCACACCGATTCTGGTGCACCTCAGTATATGGTAGCAAGGAAAACCCGGACTGCTGCACTCTGCGAACGGTCATCTTCATTTCAAAAAGTTTAAAACCCAACAACAATCATCAGATATGATAGAAGAATAGCAATGGCTAACGCGTTTCACATACAAAGGTGCTTACTCATAGCTGATGGTGCAGCTCTGCATGGTAACCAATCAGTTTCCAGTTTTTTATGATCAAAACGTAGCTGAACAAGCTGAAGTTAGAAGCTGATTGGTTACTATGCACAGCTGCACCAGATTCTGTATGCTCCGGGTTTAGTAAATAACCCCCATTGTTTTTTTTTTCAAAATTGTCGCTCTTTTTATGTTTATAGCGCAAAAAATAAAAACTAGCGCAGAGGCGATCAAATACCAGCAAAAGAAAGTTCTATTTGTGGGGGGAAAAAAAAAACGTAATTTTTTTTTGGGCGCAGCGTCGCGCGACCGCGCAATCGCCGGTTAAAGTGACGCAGCGCCGAATCGCAAAAATTGTCCCGGTCGCCGAGGGGGCAAATCCTTCCCGGGGCTGAAGCGGTTAAACACAATAGCGCCGTTGAGGTTGGCAGACGTTGGCCAGCGTTTACGCGTTCAGTGGCGGTCGCAGTCCCGTGTCTGATGCTGCGATCGTATTTCGTTTTTTCCTTCGGCTCGCGCGACTATATACAGTGTCAGCGGCGGCGTTTTATCGCTCGGCCTCGCTGCGCCGTCTCGCAGGGCCCTAAACACTGTTCTCCAAAGTACTTAAGTGATAATCTTGTCTGTGTGGATCAGATGGTAACAAATTGCCGGCTCGTTACCGCCGGGGCCATTTATATCGTCAGTGGCGAGTTGGTCCGCGGCTGGGAAATTCATTCGCCCCCCTCTAAGTACAGATGATGCATCGTGTAATTCCCGGTGACAGATCAGACAGCCGAGTCATTGAATCGACTTGATGATTCGCTCTCCGGGGACGTTCGAGCATCCTTCCTGTTGTTTTACAATGCCATCTCTTGTTTACAGACCATTACATCTGACATACGCCGGATTCACCCCTGTCCATCACCGCCGATCGGCCTCCCGAAATCCCAGCCCCCGCCGCTACGGCTCTTAGAGCTGTTGGCTGTCACAGCGCAAAAAAAAACCCAAGACTTTATTCGAGATATGCTTGTCCTAGCGCGATCGAACGTGGCTGAAATCTGCAAGGTGTCTGTTCAATTGCTTCTGAATGTATTATTTTATTATATAGAGGAATTAAATCTTACATAGAAATGATTGAATTTTTTTTTTTTTTTTAGGGATGCACTGATATATCGGCCGCCGAAAATGATTTGCCTGAAAATAGGGGTTATCAGCGTTTTGCCAATAGAAACAAAAAGGTGCTGATAATGGCATGCTGCATCCCATTGACTTCAACGCAAAATCGCTTCTCATTGACTTCAATGCAAAAAAAAAACAAAAAACTTTATTGACTTCAATGCAAAATCGTGTCCTATTGACTTCAATTCAAAATCGCATCCCATTGACTTCAATGCAAAATTGTGTCCTATTGACTTCAATGCAAAAGCAACAAAATCGGGTCCCGTTGACTTCAATGCAAAAACACCCTCTATTGACTTCAATGCACCATCGCATCCCATTGACTTCAATGCAAAAACACACCCTGTGGACTTCAATTCAGAATTATGTTCCGTTGACTTCAATGCAAAATTGCATCCCATTGACTTAAATGCAAAAAAAAAAAAAAAAGCCCCCTATTGACAAAATCGTGACCCAGTGACTTAAATGCAAAAAAAAAAACGCCCCCTATTGACTTCAATGCAAAATCACGTCACATTGACTTCAATTCAAAATTAAGTTCCATCAACTTCAATACAACCCCCCACCCACTATTGACTTCAATGCAAAATTGGGTCCCATTGACTTCAATGCAAAAAACCCCCCGCTATTGACTTCCATGCAAAAACGCCCTCTATTGATTTCAATGCAAAATCGCATCCCATTGACTTCAATGCAAAAATACACCCTGTGGACTTCAATACAGAATTATGTTCCATTGACTTCAAAAATTGCATCCCATTTACTTAAACGCAAAAAGAGCCCCCTATTGACTTCAATGCAAAATCGTGACCCTGTGACCTAAATGCAAAAACCGCCCCCTATTGACTTCAATGCAAAATCACGTCCCATTGACTTCAATTGAAAATTGTGTTCCATCAACTTCAATGCAAACCCCCCACAGACTATTGACTTCAATTGAAAACCCCCCTCCTTTGACTTCAATGCAAAAACACCCTCTATTGACTTCAATGCAAAATCACGTCCTATTGACTTCAATTCAAAATTGCGTTCCATCAACTTCAATGCAAACCCCCCCCCCCCACACACACACACACACTATTGACTTCAATTAACCCCCCCCCCTCCATTGACTTCAATGCAAAAACACCCTCTATTGACTTCAATGCAAAATCACGTCGCATTGGCTTCAATGCAAAATTGCATCCCATCAACTTCAATGCAACTCCCTACACACACACTATTGACATCAATGCAAAATCGCGTTGCATCGACTTCAATCCAAAAAAAACCCTCTATTGACTTCAATGCAAAATCGTGCCCCATTGACTTAAATTACTTCATTGTTTTCTTCTAAATATATTAGTTAATTATATAAAGGAATTACATTTAACATAGAAATGAATGCATTCTTTTAGGGATGCACTGATTTATCGCCCGCTGAAAATTATTGGCCAAAAATTATTGGCCCAAAAAATAGGGTTATCTGCGTTTTGCTGATTGAAACAAAAAGGTACTAATAATGGCACGCTGCGTCTCATTGACTTCGATGCAAAATTGCATCCCATTGAGTTCAATGCAGAAACCCCCTCTATTGACTTAAAAATTGTATCTGATTGACTTCAATGCAAAAACGCCCTCTATTGACTTCAAAGGCCAAAACGCATCCCATTGACTTCAATGCAAAAACCCCATATTGACTTCAATACAAAATCGTATCTGATTGACTTCAATGCAGAAACGCTCTCTATTGACTTCAATGCAAAATCGCGTCCCATTGACTTCAATGCCAAATCGCATCCCATTGGCTTCAATGCAAAAACACACCCTATTGACTTCAATGCAGAATCATGTCCCATTGACTTCAATGCAACCCCCCCCCCCCCCACTATTGACCTCAATTAAAATTGCGAACCATTGACTTTAATGCAAAAAAAAACTCTATTGACTTCAATGCAAAATCACGTCCCATTGACTTCAATGCAAAAATGCGTCCCATTGACTTCAATGCAAAATTGCGTCCCATCAATTTCAATTCAACCCCCCCCCCCCCCCCCCCCTCTATTGACTTCAATGCAACATCATGTCCCATTGACTTCAATTACTTCAACAATTGGAAGCAAAAGCGACCCATCGCAGCCTTGATTTAAAGAATGAAATGCCTCCATCCCTAAATATATTGTAACAAGGTATAGGAGAGGATGATGGGACTTTACATGAGGCTTGACTTTGTAATCAGTAAAATTATGTATGAAGATCTGAGGATTATTTTGGACAAATTGAATTTATTTTGGTGTCATAATCCCCCCCCCCCCCCCCCCCGAGGATAGTCCAAGATATTTGTAAGCGTAATAAAATAGATATATAGATAATAAATCATTTTTAATATAATCATAAGAAGAATATTAACATGATAATTGTTATTCATCAGATACAGAAAAGTAAGTTGTGACTTTAAAGTGGTGTTCCGGCCGAAATTATAATTTTTAAATAAAAATACCCCTATAATACACAAGCTTAATGTATTCTAGTAAAGTTAGTCTGTAAACTAAGGTCTGTTTTGTTAGTTTATAGCAGTAGTTTGTTATTTTATAAACTTACAGCAGGCCGTGGCCATCTTAAGTGTGGGCATCTGAAGCCAGACTGTATTTCTTCCTGGATCTCCTCTTTACAGATCTCGCACATGCTCAGTGCAGCACAAAGCAGTGTAATAGGTTTCAGGTCAGGTTTCCATAGCAACGGCAGTGTCAGAGGAAGTTGCCACCCCTTCCCAGAAGACATTGCAAACAGGAAATGATGTGATGGGCCGCGGCCAGGGAGGAGGAAATGAAAAATCAATACAGCAGATATACAGTAGGTGCTGAGAAATTTTTTTTTTTAAATATCCAATTAGTTTACAGTGCACAGTTTAGTGAGGGATGCTGAAGAGTTGTAAAAGAGGGTGGAACTCCACTTTAAATGAGGTTAAAGGGGGCGTTCAAATCCCCTCCTCCATCCCGGTTCAATATATATAAAAACGCCCCCCTTCAACCTCATTTAAAGTCCCAACTTACTTTTCTGTATCTAATGAATTAATTAGGGATGGAGGCACACGGTCGCATTAACAACAATTATGGTCCCTTTATTCCAATTTAGTGGTCATTTCCTATTTGTTTCATTTTATTTATCTCCCTAATCATGCATTTGCCCTTATTCAATACAATTGCAGCCATATATTTTTCATTTCATTTTTTCCATTAATTATTATGACCATGCATATTATATGTGCGCCCTGGTGCTGTTGGGCGTCGTTGGTTTTGGCCGTGCTGTCGTGTCACGTCCCGGAGCTGCGACGCGCACTGGGGGGGTTCCCCCTCCCCTTTGATGTGACGCGGGGGGGGGCCTCCCCCACTGCACGTCGACGTCATGCTTCTTGTGCCGGCTCGTGGCGTATTTCGGACTGTCCACCACCTCCAGCGTGCGGGGGGCTTGATATGACGCATTCGGCTGAGCGGCTTAGTTTTACCGGCCGTCCCCCCGAGGCGCCTCCCTTGCCCCCCATGGTCCGCTGGTGCATGACGTTGGGGGCTTACGTATGGCGGCACCCCCCCCCCCCCCGCTTGAGCCTCCCCTTGTTGTTCACTTTGATAGATGACTGGATGACCATTAGCTCCCTCAAACTCAACGGTTCAAAAACAGAACTTCTTCTCCTACACGCTAACAAAAATTCCAAAACTAAGACTCTGTGGACACCTCCTACCGTCTTCGGACAGACCATCTCTCCGAGCATCAAAGCCAAGAGTCTCAGAGTCATCTTTGACTCAGAAATGACAATGGATGCACAAATAGGATCAGTAGTTAGTGGATCCCACCATCTCCTCCGCCTGCTACGTAGACTCATCCCCTTCATCCCAGAAAAGGACAAAGCGGCAGTTGTGGGAACAATCATCAATTCCCAACTCGACTGGGAATTACCCCAATATCAGATTGCGCGCTTACAACTCATCCAAAACACGGCGGCAAGACTATTACCAGGAAAAAAAACCCTGGGAATCCATCTCCCCATCCCTGAGGAGCCTACACTGGCTAACCATAAAGAATCGGATCACATTCAAGACCCTCTGCCTCACCCACAAATGCATACAAGGAAACGCTCCTCTATATCTTCGATAGGAAATAAAACACTACACACCCAATCACAGTCTTCGATCAGCTGACCAAAACCTCGTCATCATTCCCAAATACCGCTACAAAGCAAAGGGAGAACGAAGATTCGCAGTCCAGGGACCTCGGCTGTGGAACGCTCTTCTGACTTACATCCGCATGGAAGAAAACCACCAGGCCTTCAGGAAAGAACTCAAGACCTTCCTCTTCTAAGAAGCTGACAACAGAGAACGCATCTAGCGCCTTGAGGCGATTCAGTTCGCATTTGCAGCGCTTTACAAATCATTCATTCATTCATTCGTTGTTGGATTTCACAGTTTGGTCTCCTCCAGTCACGTCTCCTCCCTTGGAACCATACACTTCATGGCATGCTTGCCTATATTTACCCTCGAGCAGGTATCTATTTTTCCTTTCACCCTTCCTCCCTTTTTTCTTTTCTTTTTAGTCTATTACTTACATTAGTTTTTTCTTTTCTTTTCTTTTCTCCATCTGTTTGACTTATTACTCACTCAATTTTTCACAATTTTGGGAATAACGTCCCATTTGCACTGCTTCCTTCTTTTCACTATCCACCACCACCATTTCCATCTGTGACCCACCTGGGTCTGCAGTTTTGGTTTGGTTATGTGTTGCCCGGATGGGCGCCCTCAACTCCGGGGCGTGGTATCCTTGGTTGACCCGCGCGGCCGCGCCGCCATTGCGCATATATATATGTAAGTTGGTGGGTTAGGTGTACATATGTTGAGGACATATTCTACAGTTGCCCACCCCCCCCCCCTTTTTTTTACTTGAACCTTTTCAAAATATGGCTGTTTCTCATACCCATAGGTAGTAGCCCTTGCGGTTTTGCTCCTGACGAGTGGCTAAAACGTCCCGAAACGCGTAGAGCTTACAACTACCGATAGGTGTACCAAACCAACAATGATGTATGGACGTTCCATCTCTATCAGTGTTTTTCCTCGTAACCATTTTTAATGGACACCTTTGTGTGTCACATACCCGATATCATTGTACCGTTTTAGATATTTAACGTATCATGTATTTGCAAACAAGTCCATGTTGGAATGTTTATCTTGATGAAATACAAAGTATTTATATTAGCTATGTGCAATAATACTATGTAAATATGTCATCATTTTGAATATATTAAAACCATTTTTTTGCTTAATTTTTGTATCTGCTCCCGTGTGCCTCATTTAAAGTCCCGCCCTTTGTTCTCCTTTTTTTTTTCCTTTATATTTAATCATAATTGTAATAGTTGATTTCATGCAAACAATCAATCAATGGACATAATTAATACAATAGATACAATTAGATGTATAGATACAATTACAGATTATAGGTAAAAAAAAAATCACATTATATATATATATATATATATATATATATATATATATATATATATATATATATATATATAATGTGATTTTTTTTTCACCTATGATCTGTATATATATATATACAGTAGATGATGATGATATTGAAATTCATGATTGAAATAAACTTGTATAGGCAGCCTTAGTTGTATACCCAACGCGTTTCATGGCTGACTGCCAATCATCATGGGTAAGATGCATACGCATACTGGAAAATGAAATAAATAAATGACTATTAATATACATTGCCATCACTTGAGAGGGAAATGTCAAATACACCCCCTTTCCTAAAGACACTTACGGAAAAGGAGGCAGTAAAACAATAGCACTGACGCATTTCGGCAATAGCCTTAGTCGTAGTTACGACTAAGTCCAAATCATTTGGTGGAGGGGGGATTATGGTGTGGGGTTATTTTTCCGGGGTTGGGCTTGGCCCCCTTAGTTCCAGTGAAGGGAACTCTTAAGGCGTCAGCATAGCAAGACATTTTGGACAATTTCATGCCCCCAACTTTGTGGGAACAGTTTGGGGATGGCCCCTTCCTGTTCCAACATGACTGCGCACCAGTGCTCAAAGCAAGGTCCATAAAGTCATGGATGAGCGAGTTTGGGGTGGAGGAACTGGCCTGAACAGAGTCCTGACCTCAACCCGATAGAACACCTTTGGGATAAATTAGAGCGCAGACAGCGAGCCAGGCCTTCTCGTCCAACATCAGTGCCTGACCTCGCATATGCGCTTCTGGAAGAATGGTCAAACATTCCCATAGACACACTCCTAAACCTTGTGGACAGCCTTCCTTGAAGAGTTTAAGCTGTTAAAGCTGCAAAGGGTGGGCCAACTCAATATTGAACCCTACGGACTAAGACTGGGATGCCATTAAAGTTCATGTGCGTGTAAAGGCAGGTGTCACAATACTTTTGACAATATAGTGTATATCTGATAGGCCAACTTTACATGTGAAGGTATTTGTGAGCTCCAGGCTCTGGAAACCACAGATACACAGTAATCCTAAAGTAACTTGTCTTGCATGTGTTTTTAGCAATCTACTCATTTTAGACTTCAGCAGACTTCTACAAAAACAAACCTGTCCTTAGTCTGGTCCCCCCCCATTTGCCTCGTATTTCGTGGTCTGGATTGGTTCACTTTCCTTGTTAATTTCCTGTTCAGTCCGGCCCACTATTGTGATTTACAGATCTACCAGCAAAGATTGTCTTAATAGTCTGAGATGCAGCAGCTATATTATTGCCCTGTGGAAGGCTTTAGTGGCTTAACACCATCCTTCCAAAAATGACCTTCATACCTTCTGCAGCATATCTTCTTCTCCGAGGTTACAGGTGCTCTTTAAGAACAAAATCCCATTCCAAGTGGCATGTTCTTAGGTAAACGCTTATTCTTCCCATCAGGATGTGTATATAATCACAGAATGCTTTGTTCCTCAAAAAATGGTAAAACATTTATTTCCAATGTACTATTAAAAGTATATTCCAGCATGATCATTTGTTCGAGGATTATAATACAGGGCACTTTTTACTATTAATTGGTTCTGGGTTTTGCCGGTTTCCAATGTAGTGCCAACATGGGTCTTATTACAGTTTTCAGAGCAAGAATCTATGAATTATTTTCCTAAGGCTAATCCCATCCCTAAGCAAAGTGCTACACCTTGCTAGGCTTCTAAAACAGTTATTAAGTGCGGTGTTTCCTTCTACCTGAACCAGAAAATTTGATGTGCTCTACGGTCTCAAGATGTAAAATTAAGTAACAGCGAGTAAAAGGGCCACAAAGAAGGCTGCCTGGGGAGATAAGTAGAGTGGAGGTAGGTGAGTTTCATGAGTTTATTACATACAACTTTCTAATACTTTTCCTAAAACTTGTCAAAGTCCCAGTTAGAGGCACTTTCAGACCTCCCTCAATATAACCTCCTCCTTTTATGGTGCCAGCTCCATAGCAAGTTTGTTAATTCCCGGGGAACACCTGAGGAGAACAAGGCACAGACTTCAGCCCTGGACCTCCACCAGTCTATCCGCTTTCTTTTTTGGTGAAAGCTCCATAATACATGCATTTATCTCCAACACCCTAGGAAATCAGGCACAGGCCTCAGGTCCTAGACCTCCATAATTATAATTTCTTCCTTTTTTAGGTGCCAGCTACATAGGACATTCATTGAACTATGCAACGTATGATATCAAGACCTAGTCCTTGGTCCTAGACCTCCATCATAATGACTTCTTCCATCTTTATGACAGCTTCATAGAACATTCATTGAACTCATCACCCAAGAAGACCAGACACAGGCTTCGGATTCTCAAGCTCCATCACCATAACTTCTTCCTTTTTTCTTGCCAGCTCCATAGGACGTTCATTGAACTCATCACCCAAGAAGACCAGACACAGGCTTCGGATTCTCAAGCTCCATCACCATAACTTCTTCCTTTCTTCTTGCCAGCTCCATAGGACGTTCATTGAACTCATCACCCAAGAAGACCAGACACAGGCTTCGAATTCTCAAGCTCCATCACCATAACTTCTTCCTTTCTTCTTGCCAGCTCCATAGGACGTTCATTGAACTCATCACCCAAGAAGACCAGACACAGGCTTCGAATTCTCAAGCTCCATCACCATAACTTCTTCCTTTCTTCTTGCCAGCTCCATAGGACGTTCATTGAACTCATCACCCAAGAAGACCAGACACAGGCTTCGGATTCTCAAGCTCCATCACCATAACTTCTTCCTTTTTTCTTGCCAGCTCCATAGGACGTTCATTGAACTCATCACCCAAGAAGACCAGACACAGGCTTCGGATTCTCAAGCTCCATCACCATAACTTCTTCCTTTCTTCTTGCCAGCTCCATAGGACGTTCATTGAACTCATCACCCAAGAAGACCAGACACAGGCTTCGAATTCTCAAGCTCCCATCACCATAACTTCTTCCTTTCTTCTTGCCAGCTCCATAGGACGTTCATTGAACTCATCACCCAAGAAGACCAGACACAGGCTTCGAATTCTCAAGCTCCATCACCATAACTTCTTCCTTTTTTCTTGCCAGCTCCATAGGACGTTCATTGAACTCATCACCCAGGAAGACCAGACACAGGCTTCGGATTCTCAAGCTCCATCATCATAACTTCTTCCTTTTTTTCTTGCCCACACCATAGGACATTCATTGAACGCATCACCCTAGAAGATTGAAGCACAGGTCTCGGGGTCTGATCCTCCATCATTTTACCGCCTTCTTTTTTTTTTAGGTAACAGCTCCATAGGACATTCATTCAACCCCAACCCCTAAGGAACCAGGGGCATAGACCTCATGTTCTGAATGTAGCTTGTAACAAAACAGATCATGGGATGACTGTACATGCTAGGAGATGGAGGCAGAGGCCTTGGGTCCTGGTTATCCGTCTTAATATCTTTTTTTGGTGGCAGGTCCATACTACATGCATTAATCATTAACACTCTAGGAGACTGGGCACAGGCCTCAGGCCCTAAATGTCCAACTTTATAACTTTTTCCTTTCTTGGCCAAAACCCCCTGAGGGCATATTTTATGGACTCACCACCCTAGGAGATTAAGGCACAGACCTTGGTCCCTGGACCTCAGTTATTACGAATGCTCCCTATTTTGGTGCCAGCTCCATAGAACATTCATTGAACTCGTCAACCTAGGAGATCAGACTCAGGTTTTGTGTTCTGGACCTCCATCATTATAACGTCTCCCTTTTATTTGGTGCCAGTTTTATAGGACATTCATGTAACTCCAACCCCTGTGGAACCAGGAGCCCAGACCTCTGGTCCTTGATGTAGCTTAGAACAAAGCAGAGTGTAATTTCCATACTTGATTCATCTTTTATGGATACTTTCTCTGGTGCTCACTATGTTCATTTAAAATACATATTTTAACTATAAAAATAATAATGATGATACCTTAAATAAAATTGTTATTTAACAAATATCCATTCACCTTTGGATCATTATATGGGATTTTATCCATCACATTTAGGGATTCTTTGTTTTTCTAAAAGTTGTTGGTAGCTTGTGCTATTCGGGTGTCATCCAGCCAGGAAGTGAGGTGATGTCTCCAAACAGAAGGAGAAGAACGGTAAAGTTACATTTGTGCAAACATTCGTACGAATGATGATGACTTGACAAATGTCGTTTGAAAGCACGTTTGAGTTTGGGATGAATACATTTTCCTGATCAAAAAGCAAAAACTCTTATGCCCCGTACACACGGTCGGACATTGATCGGACATTCTGACAACAAAATCCTAGGATTTTTTCCAAAGGATGTTGGCTCAAACTTGTCTTGCATACACACGGTCACACAAAGTTGTCGGAAAATCCGATCGTTCTGAACGCGGTGACGTAAAACACGAACGTCGGGACTATAAACGGGGCAGTAGCCAATAGCTTTCATCTCTTTATTTATTCTGAGCATGCGTGGCACTTTGTGCGTCGGATTTGTGTACACACGATCAGAAATTCCGACAACGGATTTTGTTGTCGGAAAATTTTATAGCAAGCTCTCAAACTTTGTGTGTCGGAAAATCCGATGGAAAATGTGTGATGGAGCCCACACACGGTCGGAATTTCCGACAACAAGGTCCTATCACACATTTTCCGTCGGAAAATCCGACCGTGTGTACGGGGCATAAGAAATGTGTTTCTTTGAAAAAAAAAAAAATTTGTTCTGCTTCTTTGATTTTTCTTGTCAGTACGGTCGAAAAAACAAATGTTGATTGGCCCCACTAGCCATTAAATAATGTAGCAAATGTTCTTAAAATTAAAATTTTCAATTGAACTTATTCTAGTGCAGCCATTCTCAACCAGCTTTTCATGGAACTCTAGGGTTCCTCCAGGGGTTTCTAGAGGTTCCTTGAGCTGTTGATAGGGGTTCCTTGAGATGTGGCTGATTGACCTCCAACATAATGGTACCTGCATAATTCCTGGGCCAACATCACTTGGCAGAAAAAGAAGCATAGCAACAATAATCTTTTTCTGTCTGTAAGAATGGCACTTGGACCTCCACTGCAAGAGGGGCATTCTTTTCACTGGCCACCAATAAAATTGTTTTTTTTCGCAAAGGATGCCCCAAGACCTACATTTTTTTAAGGGGGGGTTCCTCTATGGTAAGAAGGTTAAGAAAAGCTGTTCTAGTGTATGGCCAGCTTAATGTAGATGGTAAGTATTGTATCCAAAACTTTACCACACGGCAGGGGCAAGCTCGAAAGAAAGATGGTTTTGGCCTTAATAGAAGAGATGTAAAAAATATATATGTTTCCTTCAACCAATAACAAAAAGTAAAAGTAATACCAAAGCAACTAAGTCTTAGGAACATTTATACAATCAGTGCGTAAGCCAAAGACTTTTTTTTTTTAAATTGCATTCCAAAACAATAGGGATTTAAGCACAAATCTGGGGTGATGTCAGACATTGCCAAAAAAAACCTATTTAAAATACTTTCAGCCGATGTAAATAGCACACAAAAAAACGCCATTCCCTGGAAGAAAAGAAAAAAAAAAGACAAAAAGAAAGTTGGCTTCCAGATTTTAATGGCAAATCATGAATCTTTTAAATTATAAATCAATAAATACTTAATTCAGTAATAGAATTCATCTAAATATTTAATCAGCCGGACACAGCAAGAGCCTCTCTTGATGGAAGCGGGCTGCGAGTTCCTTCCTTCTGTTAAATAACCCACCCAGCTAACGGAGCACTAAAGATGTGCTGTTATTTATTAAAGTGGATAAAAAAAAAAATCTGAATTAAAAGTTTTATTATTGTAGCAGCTTTTTCTCTCCGTTGCCAACAGTGGGGGGGGGGGGGGGGGCTGAATTTTCAGAGGTACGCTGCAGTTCTGCCTGTTGGAGCAATATGGTATGGAGGCATTACCATTGATGCTTTAAGCCAACCAAAACATCTCAAAGGTTGTGCTTCATGAAAAATATGAGGATAGCGCCTTCTTTTTTCTTTTGACAGTAACATTCTTTAACCACTTCAATACCGGGCATTTTTCACCCTCTTCCTGCCCAGGCCAATTTTCAGTTTTTGGCACTGTAACATTTTGAATGACAATTGCGCGGTCATGCCACACTGTACCCATATGAAATTTTTATCATTTTTTCCCCACAAATAGAGCTTTCTTTTGGTGGTATTTGATCGCCTCTGCGGTTTTTATTTTTTTGCGCTATAAACAAAAGAAAAGCGACAAGTTTGAAAAAAAAAAAAAAAAACCACAATATTTTCTACTTTTTGCTATAGTAAATATCCCAATTTTTTAATAACACATTTTTTCCTCAGTTTAGGCCGATATGTATTCTACTACATATTTTTGGTAAAAAAATCGCAATAAGCTTATATTGATTGGTTTGCGCAAAAGTTATAGAGCCTCCAAATAGGGGATAGATTTATGGCATTTTTATTATTATTATTTATTTTTTTTTACTAGTAATGGCGGTGATCTGCGATTTTTATCAGGACTGTGACATTGCGGTGGACATATCGGACGCTTTTGATACTATTTTGGGACCACTGACAGTTATACAGCGATCAGTGCTATAAATATGCTCTGATTACTATATAAATGTCACTGGCAGGGAAGGGGTTAACACTAGGGGGCGATCAAGGGGTTAAATATATTACCTAGGGAATGATTCTAACTGTAGGTGGACTGACTAGGGGAGGAGACCGATCAGTGTTCATACTTAGTATGAACACATGATCGGTCTACTCTCCCCTGACAGGACGTGGATCTGTGTGTTTACACACGCAGATCCATGGTCCTGCTCTGTAACGAGCAATCGCGAGTCTCCGGCGGACATCGCGCCCGCTGGCCACGCGCATCGGCAGGTGCTTTTGCGCGCCTCCTATACCGCTGGGAAGCAGAGGACGTCATATGATCCCATCTATGGATGTCATATGACAATTGGCGGGTAGGTAAGTGGTTAAAGTGTATGTCTTGGCAACAAAGAATGAAAAAAAACAAAAACATTGTCAGTACATATCTGCAATACATGCATATTTTCCAATGTTTTATCCATTTAAAAATGCTACAAACTACCATTTGATCTGCGAGAAATCCAGTGTGTGCCTAACTTCCTGTTTAAGCTGACAACACTGCCTTTGCTTTTCTGAAATTCCAAGCAGCGTTGTCACTCCCACTGGAGTTCTCCCCTACTGGACTATAGGGGCACCTTCCCCTATCCTCTTCCCACTAACGTAATTGGAAGGTGTTTGGCAGTCCAGTAGAGAGAACTGGGAAGGGCTGACCGCACTGCCTCTGTTCGGCACATCACGGATCTTATGGACAGATTACTGGGAGGGGCTGGGGAAGACCCGGCTGTCATGGTGCACGTTGGCACCAATGACAAAGTCAGAGGCAGATGGAGTGTCCTAAAGAACGATTTTAGGGACTTAGGAGCTAAATTGAGGAAAAGGACCTCCAAGGTAGTGTTCTCAGGAATACTACCGGTACATCGAGCCACACTAGAAAGGAAGAGGGAGATTAGGGAAGTAAACAAGTGGCTGCAGAGCTGGTGTAGTAAGGAGGGGTTTGGGTTCCTGGAGGACTGGGTCGACTTCTCAGTCGGTAACCGGTACTATAGAAGGGACGGACTGCACCTAAATGAGGAGGGTGCAGATCTGCTGGGAAGGAAGATGGCCAAAAAGTTAGAGGGGTTTTTAAACTAGGCGATGGAGGGGAGGGTCCAGAGGCAGAGATAGCCAGCACGGAAGATATTCCAGAGGGTAGTATTGGGGGCATTAGTGGTAGGTTAACCAAAGCACAAAAACACAAGGTGAGTATAGTAGCAAGTCCTAGTTGCAATCTCAAAACACCCAATACGAAGACAATATGCGACCGGTCTAAACTGTGTGGCATGTTCACCAATGCCAGGAGCATGGCGGACAAGATGGGTGAACTAGAGATACTGTTGTACGAGGAGGATTTGGATTTTGTGGGAATTTCAGAGACCTGGTTCAACAGCTCTCATGATTGGCTGGCAAACATTCAAGGGTATACCCTATACCGCAAGGATAGAGAGGGTAAAAAAGGGGGAGGGGTATGCCTATATATCAAGAATAATGTACAAGTGAATGTGAGAGATGACATCACTGAGGGAGCTAGAGAGGAGGTGGAATCCTTATGGGTAGAGCTCCAAAGGGATAAAGCTAAGGGGAAAATAATACTGGGAGTATGCTATAGGCCCCCTAACCTGAGGGAGGAAGTGGAGACGGATCTCCTATCACAAATTGGATTAGCAGCAAGGATGGGAAGTGTTATCATAATGGGGGATTTTACTTATCCAGACATAGACTGGGCGGAGGGAACCGCGCATTCATTTAAGGCTTGCCAGTTCCTTAATGTCTTGCAGGACAATTTTATGGGTCAGATGGTAGACGCACCAACTAGAAATAAAACATTACTGGATCTACTGATTACCAACAATACAGACCTGATCACGGATGTGGAAATACGGGGCAATTTAGGTAACAGCGATCACAGGTCAATTAGTTTCAGCATAAATCACACAAATAGGAAACATAAAGGGAATACAAAGACACTGAATTTCAAAAGAGCCAACTTCCCTAAACTACAAACCTTGCTAAAAGGCATAAACTGGGATAAAATATTAGGAACAAAGAATACGGAGGAGAGATGGGTTTGCTTTAAGAGCATATTAAATAAGGGCATTAGCCAATGTATCCCATTGGGTAATAAATTTAAAAGAGCGAACAAAAGTCCTGGATGGCTTAACTCCAATGTAAAAATGCATATAAAAGCAAAGGAGAAGGCCTTCAAAAAATACTAGGTTGAGGGATCATCATCAGCATTCAGACTTTATAAAGAATGCAACAGGAAATGTAAAGGTGCAATTAGGACAGCTAAGATAGAACATGAAAGACACATAGCGGAGGAGAGCAAAAAAAATCCCAAGAAATTCTTTAAGTATGTAAACAGTAAAAAAGGGAGGACAGACCATATTGGCCCCATAAAGAATGAGGAAGGACATCTGGTTACAAAGGATGGGGAGATGGCGAAGGTATTGAATTTATTCTTCTCCTCAGTCTTCACGAGTGAATCGGGGGGCTTCAGTAACCAAAACTGCAGTGTTTATCCTCATGACACAACACACGAAGCACCACCATGGTCAACAGAGGACGGAATTAAAATGAGACTTGAGAAACTTAACATTAATGAATCACCGGGACCAGATGGCTTGCATCCGAGGGTACTTAGGGAACTCAGTCAAGTGATTGCCAGACCGTTGTTCCTAATTTTTACAGATAGTCTACTGACTGGAATGGTACCAGCTGATTGGAAAAAAGCCAATGTAGCACCTATATTTAAAAAGGGCCCAAAATACATCCCTGGGAATTACAGACCAGTTAGCCTAACATCGATAGTATGTAAACTCTTGGAGGGGATGATAAGGGACTATATACAGGATTTTAGTAATACGATTGATATCATTAGCAGTAATCAGCGTGGATTCATGAAGAATCGTTCTTGCCAAACCAATCTATTAACCTTCTATGAGGAGGTGAGTTGCCATCTAGATAAAGGAAGGCCCGTAGACGTGGTGTATCTGAATTTTGCAAAAGCATTTGACACCGTTCCCCATAAACGTTTACTGTACAAAATAAGGTCCGTTGGCATGTACCATAGGGTGAGTACATGGATTGAAAACTGGCTACAAGGGCGAGTTCAGAGGGTGGTGATAAATGGGGAGTACTCAGAATGGTCAGGGGTGGGTAGTGGGGTTCCCCAGGGTTCTGTGCTGGGACCAATCCTATTTAATTTGTTCATAAACGATCTGGAGGATGGGATAAACAGTTCAATCTCTGTATTTGCAGATGATACTAAGCTAAGCAGGGCAATAACTTCTCCGCAGGACGTGGAAACCTTGCAAAAAGACCTGAACAAATTAATGGGGTGGGCGACTACATGGCAAATGAGGTTCAATGTAGAAAAATGTAAAATAATGCATTTGGGTGGCAAAAATATGAATGCAATCTATACACTGGGGGGAGAACCTCTGGGGGAATCTAGGATGGAAAAGGACCTGGGGGTCCTAGTAGATGATAGGCTCAGCAATGGCATGCAATGCCAAGCTGCTGCTAACAAAGCAAACAGAATATTGGCATGCATTAAAAGGGGGATCAACTCCAGAGATAAAACGATAATTCTCCCGCTCTACAAGACTCTGGTCCGGCCGCACCTAGAGTATGGGGTTCCAGTTCTGGGCACCAGTCCTCAGGAAGGATGTACTGGAAATGGAGCGAGTACAAAGAAGGGCAACAAAGCTAATAAAGGGTCTGGAGGATCTTAGTTATGAGGAAAGGTTGCGAGCACTGAACGTATTCTCTCTGGAGAAGAGACGCTTGAGAGGGGATATGATTTCAATTTACAAATACCATACTGGTGACCCCACAATAGGGATAAAACTTTTTCGCAGAAGAGAGTTTACCAAGACTCGTGGCCACTCATTAAAATTAGAAGAAAAGAGGTTTAACCTTAAACTACGTAGAGGGTTCTTTACTGTAAGAGCGGCAAGGATGTGGAATTCCCTTCCACAGGCGGTGGTCTCAGCGGGGAGCATTGATAGCTTCAAGAAACTATTAGATAAGCACCTGAATGACCACAACATACAGGGATATACAATGCAATACTGACACATAATCACACACATAGGTTGGACTTGATGGACTTGTGTCTTTTTTCAACCTCAACTACTATGTAACTATATGTAACTATGATGCACTGAAATGCCAAGCAGTGTTGTCACTGCCACCTGAGCTCTCCCCTGCTGGGTTATAGAACACCTTACCCCTTATCCTCTTACCTTTAACATGTAGTAGGTGATCTAGTTGTGATCTAGTAGGTAGAACTGGGTGGGGATGACAACACTCACTGGGATTTCATTGCAGCAGAGGCAGCATTGTCAGCTCAAACAGGAAGCTAGGAGCTTACTGGATTTCTGGTAGGTCAGCAGATATTATTTTGAAACTTTCATTTCATTGAACTCATCACCCTAGAACAGTGATGGTGAACCTTGGCACTCCAGATATGTTTTGGAACTACATTTCCCATGATGCTCAACTACACTGCAGAGTGCATGAGCATCATGGGAAATGTAATTCCAAAACATCGGGGGTGCCAAGGTTCGCCATCACTGCCCTAGAAGATCGGCACAGGTTCTAGACTTCCTTTATTATAACTGCTTCCTTTTTGGGTGCCAGCTATAAAGGAAATTAATTGAACTCCAAACTTGCTAAACAAAGGGCCAGTTTACTGTCCTTCAGACTTCAGGGGGGACAGACTGTGGCTAGTAAGGGGTAAAAAAATTGTCCTGGTAAATAGTCCCAAATCTTTGATAATAGGAGGAGGAATAGTGACCCATTTTTGGTCTCAGTAGTAGATATTCTGCACCATTGTTGATGTCAGTGGGGGGAATAGTGTCTCATATCAGTGGGAGAAATAATGCTCCAAGGGCCAGATAAAGGCAAGCAAAGGACTGCATCTGGTCCCCGGGACACAGTTTTGAGACCGCTGCCCTAGAAGATCCAGGCACAACTCTCTGGTTCTGGTCCTCCGTCATTTTAGGGGCCAGCTCTGTAGGACATCCATTCAACTCCAACGTCTAATGCCGCGTACACACAGTCGGACTTTTCGTCTACAAAAGTCCGATGGACGCCGACGGACTAAAGCTGGCTGACAATCCGATCGTGTGTGGGCTTTCCCGGACTTTCAGCGGACTTTCAGCGGACCTTCAGCGGACTTTTGCAGCCTCAAATCTGACGGACTTTAGATTTGAAACATGCTTCAAATCTTTACGTCGTAACTCCGCCGGACCCAGAAATCCGCTCGTCTGTGTGCTAGTCCGACGGACAAAAACCCACACTAGGGCAGCTATTGGCTACTGGCTATCAACTTCCTTATTTTAGTCCGGTGTACGTCATCACGTACGAATCCGTCGGACTTTTGTGTGATCGTATGTAGGCAAGTCCGTTCGTAAGAAAGTCTGCCGCAAGTCCACCGCAAGTCCGCCAAAAGCCTGCCAAAAGTCCGTCGAAAGTCTGTCGGACAAGCTGTTGGACTTTTGTAGCCGAAAAGTCCGACCGTGTGCACGCGGCATAAGGAACAAGGGAAACAGGTCTCAGGGTTCTAGATGTAGCTTGTAACAAAACTGATCATGGGAAGATTGTACATGTTAGGAGATCAAGGCATAGGCCCTGGGTCCTGGATATCCATCTTTATATCCTTTTCAAGGTTCCCCCCAGTAAAGGAGAAAATGTTGAAGTAATGCCAAAGATCTAAAGCTGGCCATACACCTGTAGAATTTAATTCAAAAGATTTTTTTTTTCTTTTAGAACATTCATTCGAAGAGTTGAAGGGAATGATCTAACAATTGGTTTTGACAAAAGCAAGTTAAAACATTTTTAAGGATAAGGATGGAAAATTTTTGTCAAATCTAGTGGAAACTAATGAATTTCTAATCATTCAATTCACTACTGGTCGAGAATAATTGAAACTAGTCTTATACACATGCACTTATCAAAGGTAATACAGAAGTAGAACATTCATTCCATGAAAATCAAGACATTGACATACTCGCCATTGGTACTCGAATAGAAGGTCACTTGAAATTATTCAAGTCCATGAAGGCACCATTGAGTGATTGGCAAAGCCTTTTTTTTATTCTTTCTGTCACGGTTTAGCCTACAGTTTCCTTCCTGTGTTTTATTATTTCCTTGCTTCAGGGGTTCTTCTAGACCTTTGATTATTTTCACATGTGTTGTTTGGCTTCTGTGCTCACTTATGGGCATCACTTGCTATACTGTGTTTTTTTTTACTTCCTTCCCTTTTATCACTTCCTGACCCGCCTCCTAGTTTGCTTACCTATATAAGACATGTTCAGTGCAGCCAGCTTTGTCTGAGCAACTTCCTAGCTCTCTGACCTCCTGTTTGCCTAGCGTTTCGTGTATTCATTGTCTGACTTCCCACGTACTGACCCCGCATTTGTCTTCTGTTTGTGCTTGTCTGCCACCTGCCCTGACCTTGGCTTGTTGCCCAGATGCTCCTTTGTCTCCTGCTGTACTCTGCCTACATGAGTGGTCTCCTTCTTGTCAGCTGGGCACACCTTGGGGGTTCCGTGACTTGGTTCCATCTTGCTGCAAGTCCATCCCCACCATCAGTGGCCCTGGTGAAGAAGCAAGCTGGGGCTTAGACTTCACGCCCTGGGGAACCCTGGGTTGGCGTTATACAAGGGCTCACTATCACAGAAACGTGAAACTTTCTCATTCGAATGAAATTCTACAGGCGTAAGGCCAACTTAAGTTTTTGCTGATTTGGAAGTGAGATGGGTAAGTTGGTGCCCCAAGGTCTTAATATTGATACAGTATTGACATCAATTGTTTTATTGATAAATGCTGAATTTTTATTCTTTTGACTTGATATATATTTGCAAATTTTCTATGAAGAGGCCTCTATGATATCATCTGTACTTTGTTTATTGTTTATTTATTAAATTTTATTGTACATTTTATGTTTTGTAAAATGTGTGATTCCATTGCAATTTAGGCTGCTTATACTGTTGCAATTGTATGTAGGATTGTTATACATTTAATTTGGATAGTGGCTGCATGTTTGGGGATTTTGTGTGCCTTTATTTTCAGCTTGCCCTGGTACTTGTCCTTTGTAAGCATTTGGTTGACTGCTTTTTGAGTCGTAGTAATGGTTTTGTAGTTCTCATGCTACGTTTAGCTTGCCGTTCCCCATGGTTGGGTAGCTCTGACCATGGCAAAATGGTGTCCGCTTTGTCTACAAAAAAAAAATAGCATATCTAGTTTCCAACTTTTTTCCCGTGCCTTTAGGCTATTTGAAAGTGAAGGCATTGGCATCAGCAGTAGGTGTATCCTCTGGGGACGCGTGTGTTCACCAAACGCGTTAGGTGGGGTCTTACGTGCTGACGTCACACCGACGCTTCAGATTTCAGAATTCGCGGAAATCCTAGTAAGTTTGGGCGAGTTTTATTTTGCTTGTTTCCATGTGGATTTGTACGTGATTTTATGTGACTCATTTCAATAAATAAATACTGTACTATATACCTTATCTTTGGAGCTCCGTGTGGTGAGCATTTCCTGCACAGGGCCCTATCTGGACGGAAGTGATCTGGAGTAAAGATTTGGGAATGGACTCCATGTGCCTGTATATGTTAATGCTCATTAGCTATCTGGTGAGTGAATAAAGGTGAAGGATCACAGCACTCTGGGTACACAGTGAATGGATTGCAGCCCTAGGAGTCACTATTACTGGAACTTTTAGGTGGATTCTTCGTATGATTTATGGGACTTTTGTTGGACTTTTGGTCAATTCACTCACCTGCCACTTTATTAGGTACACCTGTTCAATTGCTTGGTAACACAACTTGTTAATCAGCCAATCACATGGCAGCAACTCAATGCATGTAGGCATCTAGACGTTGTGAAGACGATTTCCTGAAGTTCAAACCGAGCATCAGAATGGGGAAGAAAGGGTATTTAAGTGACTTTGAACATGGCATGGTTGTTGGTGCCAGGCGGGCTGGTCTGAGAATTTCAAAAACTGCTGATCTACTGGGATTTTCGCACACAACCATCTCTCGGGTTTACAAAGAATAGTCCGAAAAAGAGAAAATATTCAGTGAGCGGCAGTTGTGTGGATGAAAATGTCTTGTTGATGTCAGAGAAGAATGGGCAGGCTGCTTCCAGATGATAGAAAGGCAACAGTAGCTCAAATAACCACTCGTTACATCCAAGGGATGCAGAAAACCATCTCTGAATGCACAACAAATCAAACCTTGAAGCAGGTGGGCTACAGCAGTAGAAGACCATACCGGCTGCCGGGAGGCTACAATTCGCACAGGCTCACCAAAATTGGACAATAGAAGATTGGAAAAACGTTGCCTGGTCTGATGAGTCTCGATTTCAGCTGCGACATTCAGATGGTCGGGTCAGAATTTGGTGTAAACAACATGAAAGCATGGATCCATCCTGCCTTGTATCACCGGTTCAGGCTGGTGGTGGTGGTGTAATGGTGGGGGGGATATTTTCTTGGCACACTTTGGGCCTTCTTAGTACCAATTGAGCATCATTTAAACACTACGACCTACCTGAGTATTGTTGCTGACCATGTCCATCCCTTTATGACTACAGTGTCCCCATCTTCTGATGGCTCCTTCCAGCAGGATAATGTCACCATGTCACAAAGCTCCAATCATCTCACCACTGGACAATGAGGTCCCTGTACTCCAATATCTATCTATCTATCTATCTATCTATCTATCTATCTATCTATCTATCTATCTATCTATCTATCTATCTATCTATCTATCTATCTATCTATCTATCATTATATATTTTATATTTATATATATTATATATTTACTGTATATAAAATTTACTGTGATTCTAACATTTTTCTCTACTGTGCTGTTTCATGTTCCATTGGTTTTCTCGGTTAAGCAATGCATGAATTTATGGATCCCCAAAGTGCATGCTAATACCATTTTATTTATTAAGCATACTTATTTTTTGTCTTTCATTTTTCAATTTATGCTGTTACACTATAGACCACTCGTTATGACTGTTTGACTATGAGCTTATGCCTGTCTTTGTAGATGACAATGATTGACTCCTCCCGAGGAAGCTGCTTTTGCCGCGAAACATGTAGGGGACTGTGCCAAGATCTACATTCTACATCTTTGGGGCTCATCAACCTTTGAAATCTCTTAAATGAACAATGGACGGCTGTAACTATTGCTTGTACACAATCCCTTCTGTAAATTGTTCTTTTTTTTTCTCTATTTTAATCATGTTTTTTCTATTAATAAATCGTTACATTTTATCATGCCTTCTGCCTAATCCTTGGGTGCCGAGATAGTCCAATCCTCTCCATTTTCTTGTGAGGGGCACATTTAAGGGTGGCCCCCCAGGCATCCCTCTTTAATAGTGCGGGTTAACATAAATATTTGAAAATGCCACCATAACCTATTGCCTTGGCCACCATTACATCATATTTTTTTTCCCGCAAATGTTTGGTAGTCAGAAATGAATGGACACATCATAGACTGCTAAACCCAGCTTCGCTGTCACCTCCTTTATGGTTCATAACCAAGTAAAATACTGTTATATCGTTTCCAGCAGAACAGCTTTCGGCACGGCAAATGGCTATCATTCCCCGGCTGAATTATTTCCCAGCGTTATATAGGCATTAAAGGGCAGAAGCATTTTTGTGGAAATGATCTCCCTCCTTCCGCAGGTTCAGTCAATACTTCTCTGCTCTCTTTATTAACTCTACGGCAATCGTCATCTTAGAGGAGAGAAGGGGGGAAAAAAAAGAAAAGAAAAAAACAGGCAATGCGTTCTAAAGGGTTCGATATTTATATCCCGCCACTATAAAATATTGGGCTGCTGTTAATATCCATTACCATTCGTTTTCTTCTTTTTTTTTTGTCTTCCTCGGCTACGGAGCATCGGAATAATCTCGTGATTGTCCATGACAGATACTGCGGAAGGTGACAGCAGATTAATATCTCTTTAATAAGCTATAATAATCAGGACACCCGGGGTTGACAGTTCAATTTTCGAATAACAGATGGCTTCCATCAGTGCCCACCGTTACATTGTTTTGTAATGTTTAGCGGAGATAATACAACAGTCAGAGGGCCTGGAAGCCTATCTTGTGAAAGCCCCATTAAATCAATCACGACATGTGGACAGACATTGCTCACCCTCGGAACTGCTTGTGGGGAACTAAGTGGTGGTAGAAATAATAAGCGAGGAAGAATAGGCACTTTGTATTGTTGACACGTCGCAACTCAGCGCTGTATGTTGAAATAAAGATTACCTATTGAGGTATAGGGGAGATTCAAAGAATTATTCTGGTCTAATGGAATACGCAGGACATTGTCTTAAATTGAGCTGCTAAATACGCTATTTTTAGCCAATTAACACTGCTGCTTCCTTTCCTTGCGTTGGGAGGAAAACGAACATGTAGATCCAGTGGCGGCTGGTGCTCAATATTTTGGGTGGGACGGCAAACAAACCTACCCCCCTCATTCGCACCGCCAGCCCCCCTCACTTGCATCGCCGCAACCCCGCCCTCACTCACACCCCCGCCACCCCCCTCACTCTCACCGCCGCCACCCCCCCCACTCGCACCACCACCACCCCCCCTCACTCGCACCGCCGCAACCCCCCTCTCACTCACACCGCTGCCACCCCCCCCACTCGTACCTCTGCCACCCCCCCTCCCTCACACCGCCGCCACCCCCCCTCACTCGCACCGCCGCCACCCCCTCTCACTCACACCGCCGTCACCCCCCTCACTCGCACCGCCGCCACCCCCCCTCACTCACATCGCCGCAACCCTGCCCTCACTCGCACCGCCGCCACCCCTCCTCACTCTCACGGCTGCCACCCCCCCTCACTCGCACCGCCGCCACCCCCCCTCACTCGCACCGCCGCCACCCCTCCTCACTCTCACGGTCGCCACCCCTCCTCACTCTCACCGCCGCCACCCCCCCTCACTCGCACTGCCGCCACCCCTCCTCATTCTCACCGCCACCAGCCCCCTCACTCACACTGTCGCCACCCCTCCTCACTCGCACCGCCGCCACTCCTCCTCACTCTCACCACCGCCCCCCCTCACTCGCACCGCCGCCACCCCCCTCACTCACACCGCCGCCACCCCCCTCACTCGCACTGCCGCCACCCCCTCTCACTCACACTGCCACAACCCCGCCCTCACTCGCACCGCCGCCACCCCTCCTCACTCTCACGGCCGCCATCCCCCCACTCACATCGCCGCAACCCTGCCCTCACTCGCACCGCCGCCACCCCCCTCACTCACACCGCCGCCACCCCCTCACTCGCACTGCCGCCACCCCCCTCTCACTCACACCGCCACAACCCCGCCCTCACTTGCACCGCCGCCACCCCTCCCCACTCTCACGGCCGCCACCCCCCCACTCACATCGCCGCAACCCCGCCCTCACTCGCACCACCGCCACCCCTCCTCACTCTCACGGCCGCCACCCCCCCTCACTCACACCGCCGCCACCCCCCCTCACTCGCACCGCCGCCACCCCTCCTCACTCTCACAGCCGCCACCCCTCCTCACTCTCACCGCCGCCACCCCCCCTCACTCGCACTGCTGCCACCCTCACTCTCACCGCCGCCAGCCCCCTTACTCACACTGTCGCCACCCCTCACTCGCACCGCCGCCACCCCTCCTCACTCTCACCACCGCCCCCCCTCACTCGCACCGCCGCCACCTTCCTCACTCACACTGCTGCCACCCCCCTCACTCGCACCGCCACCACCCCCTCACTCTCACTGCCGCCTCCCCCCCTCACTCGCACTGCTGCCACCCCCCCCTCACTCGCATCCCCGCAAACCTGCCCTCACTCACACCGCCGCTATCCCTCCTCACTCTCGCCGCCGCCAGCCCCCTCACTCGCACCGCCGCCACCCCTCCTCACTCTCACCACCGCCCCCCCCTCACTCGCACTGCCGCCACCCCCTTCACTCACACCCCTCCCACCCCCCCTCACTCGCACCGCCACCACCCCCCTCACTCTGACCGCCGCCCCCCCTCACTCGCACCGCCGCCACCCCCCCTCACTCGCACTGCCGCCACCTCCCCTCTCACTCCCGCCACCCACCCTCACTCTCACTGCCGCCACCCCCCCTCACTCGCACTGCCGCCACCCATTCTCACTCGCACCGCCGCCACCCCTCCTCACTCTCACCACCGCCACCCCCCCTCGATCGCACCGCCGCCACCTCCCTCACTTTCACCACCGCCACCCCCCCTCACTCACACCGCCGCCACCCCCCCTCTCACTCGCACCGCCACCATCCCCCCTCTCACTCTCACCACCCACCCTCACTCTCACCTCCACCACCCCCCCTCACTCGCACCGCTGCCAACCCCCCTCACTCGCATCACCGCCACCCCCCCTCACTCTCACTGCCGCCACCCCCCCTCACTCGCACCGCTGCCACCTCCCTCACTCGCACCACCTCCACCCCCCTCTTACTCACACCGCCGCCATCCCCCCTAACTCGCACCACCGCCACCCCCCTCACTCACACCGCTGCCACCCTGTTCACTCACACAACCTCCACCCCCCTCTTACTCACACCGCCGACATCCCCCCTAACTCGCACCACCGCCACCCCCCTCCCTCGCACCGCTGCCACCCCCTTCACTCGCACCACCTCCACCCCCCTCTTACTCACACCGCCGCCATCCCCCCTAACTCGCACCACCACCCCCCCCCCTCACTCACAACGCCACAACCCCCCCTCACTCGGACCGCTGCCATCCCCTAGGGATGCCACCTCATCCCTTTAACCCAAACACATATTAGTTAGACAGGTTCTGCGGCTGATTGAGGTGGTAATTAAGCTCACCTAGTGCCTTAAGCCCGTACACACGATCAGAAAATCGTATGGAAAACACCGCTTTTCGAAACGATCACACGATAATCGGATCGTTAGTAGAGAGCTTTTCGAGAGCCGATCATGACAGTTCATCCGATATTATTCTATCGGACATGCACAACATTTTTTTCCGTATGATGCCAGATCGTACGGTTTTCGTTTAATCAGTTCAGCTATCGTTCAAAAATGCAATACAAATGCATTACAACACATGACATCACTTATGCATTTTTTTCCTGTCATACGGGAATTTTCGTGACTTTAGTAAACTCATCAGATTCGATCTGAGATTAGCATGCAAAAAAAAAAAAAACGGACAATCATTCGTCTGATAATCTCATCGTGTGTAACGGGCATTATCTGCATTAAATTAGCCTCAGAACCTGTGTAATTCATATGTGATCGGGTTTAAAGGGATAAGGTGGCATATAATTCGAAGACTCATGTTACCAGGTGTGTAATTGTCATCATCCCTTAGTTATAAGGAAACAATGAACCTCAGTTTCAAATTCGTTTTATAACGAATTTTGACAAATTCGTTAATTCCAAAATTTCAGAATTTTCCTAATTTCGAATTTCCCAATTTCCGAATTTAAAAATTTCCGAATTCGTAATTTCGGAAATTGGAAATTGGAAATTCGAAATTTCGGAAATTGGAACATTTTGGAAATTCGAAAAGTCAAAAATTCAAATTCCGAAATTCAGAAGTTCGGAAATTTGAAATTTTGGAAATTCGAAAATTCAAAATTCAAAAGTGGAAAATTGGAAAATTTGAAATTTCATAAATTTGAAGATTCAAAAATTTGGAAATTCGAAATTTGGAAATTTGAAAATTCGGAAATTTGAAAATTCGGAAATTCAGAATTCGAAATTCATAAATTTGAAAATTTGGAAATTGGAAATTCGAAAATTCGGAAATTCCAAAATTCAGAAATTTGAAATTCGAAAATTCGAAATTCGGAAATTTGAAAATTCGGAAATTCGGAATTCGAAATTCATAAATTTGAAAATTTGGAAATTCGAAAATTCGGAAATTCCAAAATTCGGAAATTTGAAATTCCAAAATTCGAAATTCGGAAATTCGAGATTTTGAAAATTAGAAAATTCCGAAGTCCGAAAATTCAAAATTCGTAAATTTGAAAATTTGAAATTTGGAAATGTGAAAATCCGAATTTTCGAATTTTCAAAGGTAGAAAATGGGGTGGTGTCCCAAGTTACTTTAGGAGATGCGTAGGGGTAGGGCTGCTGCTCCTCGCTCCAGCCGAGGGAAGAGCCGGGGGTGATCCTCCCGGCCAAACAGAAGTAGCTTCTCTTCCCCGCCGAACAGGAAGTGGGTCCTGACTTTGAGACACGATTGGCCAGGAGTCCTAAGACTCCCTGGCCAATCGGAACTCAGGAGCTGCTTCCTGATTGGCCCGGGAGGAGAAGCAGGAAGACATTAGAGAATATTAATTCGCTATTGTCACACAACTGGATGGGCTCGGGGCGCAGTGCTCTGCGCCCCAAGCCCACCTTTTTTGAAGCCAATTAGAGCCTCAGGCTCTAATCAAGTGCTTGAAAAAAAAAACCCCATTGGAACCCATGCGTCCGACGTCCTGCATGTAGATTAGGGGCCGGACGCATGGATGGGGGGGTGGCACCCATGCGCCCCCTATGGATGGGCAGCCACTGTGTGTGGCAGATCAGTGTGTGGCACTCTAAAATCTTTTGTGTCTGTGCCCACTAGGGATGCCCTGGGTTCGGTTCGAGCTGGGTTTGGTGAACTTCAAAGAAGTTTGCATGCCAAACTCGGTACCCATCCTAATCAATGGAAGCTGAATCTGCCAAATTAAAAATGCACATTTTTCTGGGTTAAAGCGGTTGTAAAGGTTTTTTGTTTTTTTGTTTTTTTTTTATAAAAATAACAACCATGTTATATTTACCCGTACCTATTGCCCCAATCCTCCTCTTCTGGGGTGCCCCACCAGCGCTCCTGGATCCTCCCCTTTATCGGTGCCCTCACAGAAAGCCACTTTCCATGGGGGCACCCGTATGGGCTCGCTCAGCGAGTCCCGCTACTGCGTCCATTGACACAGACAGCGGGACTCGGCCCTTCATAACACTCCCATGTCACTAGATTTGATTGACAGCAGCGGGAGCCAATGGCTCCTGCTGCTATTAACCTGTCCAATGAGGTGAGAGACAACGGCTGGAGTTGCTGGAGCCACTGTGCTCATGCACATCGCTGGATCAGATCAGGCTTGGGTAAAAAAAAAAGGGGGGGTCTGGGGGAGCAGCTGCCGCAAATAAGGTTTTTCACCTTAATGCATAGAATGCATTAAGGTGAAAAACCTTGAGACTTTACAATTACTTTAATCGGCAAGGAAATGGCAAAATAGTAGGTGGGTAGGGGGTGGGCACTGCCCTAGGGAACATGTACCAATGCAAAAAATATTGTAAAAAAATAAAATAAAAATTCCATTTGGCCAGAAATAATTTTTTGGAAATGCTTAAGTAAAACATTAAAAATGCCCAATTCTTATAACTATGGGGCAGATTTACTAAAACTGGTACACATAGAATCTGGTGCTGTTGTGCATAGTAACCCATCAGCTTCTAACTTCAGCTTGTCCAATTAATCTTTGACAATAAAACCTGGAAGTTTATTGGTTTCTATGTCTGTGTTCTGTTTTTTTATTTATTTAGATTTTATGTGCCAACTATTTAACAAGGGGACCCCCAGATCCCGGCCTCCTCCCCTATGTGAATTGGTAACGGGTACATTGTATCCCTACCATTTCACAAAAAAAAGTGCCAAAAATAGTAAAAAAGACAGGAGACACTTTGGGACAAGTCCTTTATTAAAAAATAAAAAAATGAAAATGTCCCTCGATGTAGATCCATCTCACGCCGCCCGACGAGCCGAAAAAGAAAGGGGGGAGGGGGCACCCGTTTACATCACCGGGTGGCCCCGCCCTCAGCTATATAATATCTGTCACCAAGAAGAAGCGTCACTTGGCAGGAGCCTCCCATGGAGGCGGAGCTGTTGCGGCTTTTTTTTTCTTTTTTTCTGTCTGTCGGGCGGCGTGATATTAATCTACATCGCGGGACATTTTTATTTTTTTATTTTTTAATAAAGGACTTGTCCCAAAGTGTCTCCTGTCTTTTTTACTATTTTTTACACTTCTTTTGTGAAATGGTAGGGGTACAATGTACCCGTTTGTTACCAATTCACATAGGGGGGGATCTGGGGGTCCCCTTGGTAAAGGGAGGTCTCAGATTCTGATATGCCCCCCACCCGCAGACCCGCACAACCACCGGGCAACGGTTGTGGGGATGAGGCCCTTGTCCCCATCAGCATGAGAACAAGGTGTTTTGGGGGGACCCCAAAGCATCCTCCCCATGTTGAGGGCATGTGGCCTGGTACGATTCAGGAGGGGGGCCGCTCTCTCGTCCCCCCCTCTTTTCCTGCGGCCTGCCAGGTTGCGTGCTTGGTTAAGGGTCTGGTATGTATTTTTGAGGGGGACCCCCACGCCATTTTTAAAAAAAAATTAATATGGTTCCCCTTAATATCCATACCAGATCTGAAGGGCCTGGTATGGATTTTGGGGGGTCCCCCACGCAATTTTTTTAAAAAAATTTGGTTCAGGGTTCCCCTTAATATTCATACCAGAACCAAAGGGTATGGTAATGGACTGGGGGGGGATCCCATGCCGTTTTTTCAATCGGTTTTATCTCTTTTATCCGTTTGTTCGGAAAGTCCGTTGGAAGTCCGCCGAAAGTTCGTCGGATAGACCGTCGGACCACTCCGGACCACTCCGGTCAAAAAGTCCAATTGTGTGTTAGGGAACAACTAAAGGTCACTACTCACAGGTCCCCAAAACAGCTACCTCCTTCCAGCTTCTTTCAAACGCAACCCATTGAGTGAGATGACAGCTCTCAGGAATGGATCCCTTGTTGTGTGGGCCTGCAATCAGCTCTGAGCAAAGTCCATTTGAGCCTTTGATCCTGGTATCTCTGAGGCCTCCTATAGCAGCTGGCAGCAGCAGCCCCTGCACATTTGGAACCCCCCCAGGGAAGAAGCAACCCTGCCCCCTAGTGTCTCAGACAATTTATCCACCTTCCAGCACCCCACTGGACACTTCCCCTCCAGGGAAAGGCTGGGGCCCTATAAATATTCAGGTTGGTCAATTTGAATCTCCCACCCTGAGCTCTGGAAGCAATCAAACTCCCAGCCTATGAGACCCTGAACAGGCCAGACTAAACATTTACTGCTCCCTTGAGTACAGAAGGAGCTAAAGCTAAATGGTGCCTAGCAACCTCAACTGGGAGGGTGCAACATCAATGAGGAATTTCAGACTGTAAAGGCCACACAAGGAGCAAACAATTCATCATAAAATCATACAGTTTATTTGATAACAAAGATAAAAAGAGTTCACTAAGTATGAATGCTGATGCAATGGGTCTTCATGTACCAACGTATTTCCACAACTGTTGCTTCATCAGGGCTCATGCAAACTATAAAGCACTCATCTCTGCAAAGAATAGCACCAGCACAGAAGCTCCCTGGGCAGGCACTGGAGCATCAAGGAAAGCCCTTATCCAGAATGTGGAGTCAACCGCCATAGATCACTCGTGCAAGCCCACCATCAGTTCACAATATGTAATTCATCCACCTGATATCAGGGATTGGGGGCAAATCGAACTATAGTTGTAGGATCAATAGATCAGAGAGCTAGAAGATCACCTCTAGGTATCCTCAAATCCATCAAAATTGGACGTGGTCATCCAAATATGTGTCCAAATAAGTAGAAGGAGTTCCATCCACTAAGCCCACATGGTGAGTTGGTCCTAGTATTCAGGTAACCCGGTGATTACCTGGATGCTAGGACCAACTCACCATAAGGGCTTAGTGGATTTAACCCCTTCTACTTATTTGGGTGGCCTGTACAGTCTGAAATCTCTTTGCTTGGGTTCCACATATCTACAACATGGATGATGGCCCCGAATAATATATTGATCAATAAGGGATTCACAAAACATTTCTCACAAAACATGAAAAGGTGAAGTAACTCACAGCATTCCAGTGGTCTCTGCTGCACTTTCCTCCTTGGATGATTATCTTTCACTCATGCTCACTCTAGCTGATGTAGCGGTCCAGGCATTTGAAAGCCACACTCTTCTGCCCCTTTCTTTCTAATGGGATGGTCCAGAGCAATTCTCATTGGTTACCATGGTCACATGCTGATGGGGATATTGCCCGCTCACCACTATGATGCTACACAAGCTCCCGGGCGGTATACTGAATTTTTCAGATGCCCGGACTGCTACACCGGCTGCATTGGCAGCAGAAGAAAATCAAGGAATGAGAAAGTGCAGCGGGGACCGGGAGTGCGTGAAGGGTAGTTAGTTTAACTTTTCATTTTTTGTTAAAAGGTGAACTATCCCTTTAAATGGAAAAAAAAATCTACCTTCACCACCCTTCTTCTATATAGCATTTTGGTTATTATCAAATCAGTCTCAAAGATAGCATACGTATTTCCCTCTGGCCATTTTCAAGCTAGGAAAAAAAAAAAACCATACTAAAAACACACATAGTAAAATTTTATTTTCGAGAGAATCCATTGATTTTTACATGTTGCTAATGAGACATCATATGGAATCACAGTGACAAAGGTGATTTATTGATAAACGCAGCCAGTGCGAGCGCTGCTGATCGAGGGCCATAAGTCTTCATTTCCAACCCATTGTCAACTTGATAGGTCAATAAGTAGCCTTAATTAGACTGTTTGGGTTTTATGAGTTTGGAATGTTAAACGTGGGCCTTGAAACAATGAGGGCTTGAACCTGGCTACCGTATGCAAAGCTTGCAAAGGAAGAAGCCAGAAAGTAGTGTAAACAATTATGCAAGATGATGTATTGCAGGATACGGCGGAATTATAAAGGTTTACTTCAAATTAAATAAATACATGTGCTCAGCAATAAGCGTAACATATGTGAAGCAGGGGGGTGGAAAAGAACTCGGGGCTTAGTTCTAGCTAGCTTAGAGCTAGCCTTTGAAAACCACACGAAAAGAAAACGGTTCAGGGACAGGGCTGCCCCAAAGTGACAATCGGCCAAGTGGTCACCCGGGAATGTTTATATCCTTTACTGATTGGAGACCCCACCATTGCTGACATACAGAATAATGGAATTCCTACATAATTTAAAGTGTATGTAACCCCAAAATCTGCAGGAGACATGTGAAGACCTGATAGGCAAACCAACAGACAACTGAAGGAGCATGCATGGCAATGGATGATAACAGTTCTGCTGGTTAAAAGGCATTGGCCTAGCATTGTTATCCTGCATTGTTATCCTGCAAGTGGCAGGATCTACTGGTGGACCTTCCTTCACTTCCCAGATCCATTTTAGTTCCTTGCACCTAGGTGAAAAATTATGTATCCCTCAGTCTATTGAGGGAGACCATGTCACATATTCCAAAAGGTTGCAGGAGAAAAGACACACAGCGACTGCTGGGTGGAGCTGGTGCACATTATCGGAGGGCCGTTTGCTTGAACCCAGGAGAGGCAGCTGGCTTCTGTGACATTAGAGAAGAAGATGGAGGCATGGGACCTCGGTTGTGGCTTGTGGAATACAGCAGGACAATGCTGGTTTTTCTGGGTAGCTATGTGACAATCCAGTATAACAGGTAGGGAAGGGAAAGGCTGAAAAAAAAACAAAAAAAACAAGGAGTGATTTTCATCTTTCATCTTTAACATTAACTTTCCATGGGGTTTCTGAACTGACCGTCTACAACAGAAGAAGACTTTTGATTTTGAGGTACCTGAAAGTAGAGATGCCACTCCTTCAGTTTGACAGAAGAGATATCACTTTAGGAGTCCAAAATGAGGAGGGCAGCCACTCTTACATCTCCAGCCCAAGTGCCCATGAAAGTGAGACAGAGGGTGCTACTGAACAGGAAGAACACAAATGCTAAAGGATGTTGCCCACAGGACCCCAGACCTGTGCTAATGACCTGGAAGAACTAGTAGAGCATAAGGACCAGAATGTCAGATAGGCAGTCAGCGGGGCCACAGGAAGCACCAGCAGCTAATTACATTAACGGGCAGGCAGTATGAATGGTGACTGGTGGTCCACAGCTGGATCTTGGAGCAAAACAGAGCAGTCACTTGACAAGTAACTTGGGACTAAGACAGAGGCAGTCGCAAAACAGAGCAGGCTAGGGTCAGCAACAAGTGAGCACGTTGGGGTGGAGAATGTAAAATCGGGTGCAGCTGTTCATGGTAGCCAATCAGCTTCTAACTTCAGCTTGTTCAATTAAGCTTTGACAACAAACCTGGAATCTGATTGGTTTATGTGCAGAGCTGCACCAGATTTTGCAATCTCCAGTTTAAGTAAATCAACCCCAGGGTGGATCAAACGAAGAATTCCATGCATTGAACATAGAAAACATAACCAATCAATCCCGTGGTCTCTTCTCCACACACCACCCAAAAGTGCAGCCAAGGTTTGCCCTCACCTCCAATGATGGACCTCACTAATGAACAAAGAGGTCTAGTATCGCTATAATGCCCTGTACACACGACCGGTTTTGCCTTCGGAATAAACTCTGAAGATTTTTCCGATGGTATTCCGCTCAAGCTGTCTTGCATACACACGGTCACACCAAATTCCGACCGTCAAGAACATGGTGACATACAACACGTATGACAGGACAACACGTACAACGTCTCGTACTTGCTTCAGAGCATGCGTCATTTTTGGTACGTCGGAACAGCAAAAAGACGAGCGGTTTTCCCAATAGGAATTTGTTCCATCTGAAAAATATAGACCATGTTCTCTATCTAAGTCCATCTGAATTTTTGACGTAAAAAGTCTGATGGGGCATACACACGGTCGGAATATGCGATGAAAAGCTCCCATCGGACTTTTTCTGTTGGAAATTCCGACCGTGTGTATGGGGCATCAGAGAACAGCTTCACAGCAATCTACCTTCAACTAGGACACTTCCTCTCCAGGGCCTTGGATACTCATATGAAAACATAAAATATTTTCAGAGTTCATTTTATTTAATGCATGGAAACTGTAATAAAAGTAATCCACTCACATAAAAATCGCAAACAGCAGCCAGTTATACAGCCAGTCTAAAATCTGTTTTTTTCCCATACAGCAGCTTGATCCTAGTAACATCCTGGGCCCGCCTGGCGTGATGACGTCAACAAAGCCCCACCCACCTGACGTGTTACGTCCCTCTAGACTTTGTGGCATAATTCATGAGCAGGATCAAGGTCAGAGATAGAGCAATGGTCAGAAACTTGAGAAGCATTGGTACAAACAGAATCCAAAGGCAGGTCACAAATGAAGGAAGCACACACACAGGGGTTGATTTACTAAAATTGGAGTGTGCAAAATCCGGTACAGCTCTGCATGGTAGCCAGCCAGCTTCTATCTTCAGCTCGTTCAATTAAGCTTTGACAAACAAATTTGAAAACAAATTGGTTTCTTTGCAGAGCTGCACCAGATTTTACACTTTCCAGTTTTAGTAAATAAGCCCCAAAGATTGCAGATAAGACCATTCCTTAAAGCTGAAGTTTAGGGATGGCAATTTTTACATAGTTACATTGGTCCAGTTTGTGTCATACCTGTGGGATCTCCGTGGAAGCTGGAAATCACTGTAGTAGACACCAGTGGTTGTGGCCCATCCATTAGGGGCGCCGCCCCCTCTATCCACGGCCGCCACATCAAAATTGATGCTCTATGATCCACGGCCGCTACCCCCCTATTCATGCGTCCGGCCCCTTTCAGGACCCCGGGCACATGAATTACAGCGGCGGGGGTGTTTTTTTTTAAGCACCTGAATAGAGGCAGATGCTCTAATAGGCTTCAAAATAGGGTGGGCTCGTGGCGCAGAGCATTGTGCCATGAGCCCACCCAGGTGTTACAATAGCGAATGAATATTCACGGTTGCAACACTGATCCTCCTCCCGGCCAATTGGGAAGCTGGTCTGATACCCGTCACCTGATTGGCTGAAAGGACAAGCAATATTACTGGATGCCTAGGAGGAGGGGAAGAGACGCGTGGCTGAAGCGAGGAGGAGAAGACACAGGAGCTGCTGCCCGATGCCCGTCACAGCCTAATGTCCGCCGATGCCCCGATCCCCACCTCTGCCCAATGTGCCCGTCGATGCCTGATCCCCGCCGCTGCCCGATGTGCCCGTCGTCCAGATGGGGTAAGTGCCGGTGGACCGGCAGACAGCGAGTGGGAGGGGTTTGAGGTGGCACAGGAGGTGGGGGGATGTGGTTGTTTGCCACCCCCCATAAACAAAAAAACACCAGTCACCACTGGTAGACCCTACTACAGCAATCTCCACTAGCTTCTGAATTAAGTGTGCAATGTTCTATATTTGGATAATTAACAGCATTTTGGGAATCCTTTGTCATCTGCTAAATTTTTAAATATAGATATATAATATATATCTATCTATATATATATATATATATATATATAGATAGATAGATATCTATCTATCTATAGATAGATAGATAGATAGATAGATAGATAGATAGATAGATAGATAGATAGATAGACATATAAAAGTTTAACCCCTTGGCACTAAGCGTACGCAAATATGCGGCCCCATTGCACTGGGCTTTTTTTCCCGTGGGAACGCATATTTGCATATCTGTCTTTGTGCCCTCCCAGCACAGAGGTCGTGCCTCACCGAGAGCCCCTGGCCCCCGTGTTAACGATCGGGACCCGGAACTCCCGATTCCAACCGGGTCACCTGATCGCCATGTTAAGCCTCTGATTGGCTATCATAGTGATCAGTCACTGTGAAGCCTGCCCGTGTTTTCTCTCTTTCTCCTTGCAGAGAGATAAAAAAAAACTGTGCAAAAATAATAAAATATATAATAATAATAACTAAAATTAAAAAATACTTAGATCAAGGTGTGATCTTGGTCAGTGTCAGGGTTGGTGTTTGGGTCAAAGGTCAGGGTTAGTATTTTTTTTGGACAGGATTTTTTTTATTTTTTTTTAAATTAGTGTCAGTGTGCTTTAGGTAGGATAAAAAAAGCAAAATGTGTGCTCTTGTTTCTGGGCTGTACTACGGGTGCAAACAACAACTAACATATACATATGTGGTGTCACTGCGATCGTCAGGAGCAGAAAAATGTACTATGGGTTGTACTTGGGTGGACGGTTATGGTAGTAGCAAGAAATATACAGCTAAATTTAAAAATTTTGGGCCAGATTTCCTTTGATGATAAAAAAAAGAAAAAAAAAAAGAAACAGGAGATGTCCATTATCATTTACCACCAAATGAAAGCCCAATTTGTCCAGAAAAAAAACAAGGTATAATCCACCTGGATGCACAAAGAGGTTTTGATGATCTGTACGGTTTTACTAACACATGTCAAAGTTGCAAAATTGTGCTTGGGCATTAACATTTGTTTTTCCCTTAGGCACAAAGACATATAAACTAAAATTATAAAATAAAAAAATGGACCTTTAAACTTTTTAGCATTGTTATGTTATATAGACAATTATTTTTAGCAAAATTGATAAGGATTGCAGATGTTTGTAGGGCTGCCTTGATAAGAAGTGGTGTTTTTAATTTGTTTTTAATTCACCTCCTTATTTATGGTCATCAGTATTCGCATTGCCAGCACACAGTTCTCCTTGTACTGTTGATGAGCTGGGAGAAACATGGACCTGGGCCGAATGGACCTATCACACTGTACTGGGTACCAGTGGAAATTACACCTCGGGTATTACTACTGGGCACAGTGACTGTATTTGGTGGGGACAGTGGCTGCATGTGCTGGGCACAAGGGCTGCATATGCTGGGCACAGGGGCTGCATTTGATTGCAAAGTGGCTGTATTTGATGGGCACAGTGGCTGCATATGATGGGTACAGTGGCTGCATATGTTGGGCACAGTGGCTCTATTTGATGGGCACAGTGGCTGCATATTATGGACACAGTGGTTGCATTTGCTGGGCACAGCGGCTGCATGTGCTGGGCACAGGGGCTGCATTTGATGGCAAATTGGCTGTATTTGATGGGCACAGTGGCTGCATTTGATGGGCACAGTGGCTGCATTTGATGGGCACAGTGGCTGTATTTGATGGGCACAGTGGCTGTATTTGATGGGCACAGTGGCTGCATATGATGGGCACAGTGGCTGCATATGATGGGTACAGTGGCTGCATATGTTGGGCACAGTGGCTGCATTTGATAGGCACAGTGGCTGCATATTATGGACACAGTGGTTGCATTTGCTGGGCACAGTGGCTGCATGTGCTGGGCACAGGGGCTGCATTTGATGTCAAATTGGTTGTATTTGATGGGCAGAGTGGCTGCATTTGATGGGCACAGTGGCTGTATTTGATGGGCACAGTGACTGTATTTGATGGGCACAGTGGCTGCATATGATGGGCACAGTGGCTGCATTTGTTGGGCACAGTGGCTGAATATGATGGGCACAGTGGCTGCATTTGATGGGCAAAGTGGCTGAATTTGATAGGCACAGTGAGGCTGCATTTGATGTTTTTTTTTAAGTATTTTTCAGAATTTTTAAATTTGTTTGCGCCCCCCCAAAAAATTTTGAGCACCAGTAGCCACTGACTACACCTAAAATTAGCCCAAATTTGACAGTGTGTGTTTTTTTTATTTTTAGACAAAAATATGTTCGTATTATGTTGTCCCTAAAGAGTTAATTGAACTGGTTAAAAAAAAAGTAAATATTCCGAGGTGTAAGGTGTCATATGAAAGTGTTTGTATTGATTTATCCCAGACATGCCAGTTACTTGGCTCTGATTACGATGATCTTTACGGGACAAAAATATTAGTCCAAGAAAAAAATTTGCTGCTTCAGCCCGCGCGGCTCCAGAACCTCTTCCTTCACTTGTGCTGGACATGAACCCGGGAACGAAAAATATTTTTCCAAAGTAAAAAAAAAAAGAAAATCAAAAGAAAAAAAAAAAGTCTAATGGACAGAGAAGAGCGTGATCGCATCAAACCATAATTAAAAGGTACGAGTTGGATGAAACAAAGAATTCTTGCGGTATGTGAAGTCTGATACATTCACTTCTGAGAAGGAGATCCACTGAATTCCTTTTCTTCAAGAGGAACAACACAGCAATTTAGAAGACTTCAGTGACCTTCTGTATTCATAATTCGGGTGAAAAATAGAGCTCAGATATCGCTGCTTGGATAGAAGAAAATGGTTAGAGGAACACTTCATGGGGAAAAGCCTGAACTTTACTAATTGTCAGGTAATAAGGGATCACGTGACTTATATCAAGTGAGAGATGATAAGAGGTCTTCTATCTATACTCCAGGTAGAAGATAAGAGCTTGAAACTATTAGGAAATCCGTTAACAGGAGAGGAGAGGAATTGGGACTTTAAATGAGGGCCGCCATATCAAAATAGAATGAGAATGGGTACATGCATGTATATATAAATTAATTTATTTATTTATTACAGTCTAAAATTCATTCAAAACTCTTAAAAATACATTGTATCAAATAATTTGGTAGTCACACGACTTACACTTAAATTATACTGCTCATAGCATGAAATACAATTGATGAGTTGACATGATAGACATAAACAGTTGAATGGATACATAAAAAATATACACATAATGGAACCATTGTAAGCGTGTCAGGACCCCATGCGGCAAAAGGACCGCGCTATACCGCAGATGGACACCGGCGGCAAAAGCGCCCTGAGGCGATTTAGTTCGCATAGGTAGCACTATACAAGTCACTCATATATTCATTCAATCAGCCAGATATATCTTGATATCAAATAGCACTCGACGCGTTTCATGGCATTACAGCCACTCATCAGGAAGGTGATATGATAGTATACTGTAAAGAAATATCAATTATTAATAGTGCCCTCTAAAAAAGGGGGGGGGGACAGAATAATTTTCCCCAAAATTAGTGAAAGGTTAATGACTTACAGCTCTGTCCCATAGTTAGCCCCAACCTCTGCACGGGAACTTGTGGGGATCTTAGGTACGGTGTCTCCCCCGGGGTTTGAGGCGGGAAGACCCCCCAAGGACCTAGGAAGGAATTCAAAGGAGAGCCGGATGGCCACAGCACAGTCCAAACGTGATGTGTGTGCACTTATCATCCATAGTGTGCTACAAGGGATTTAAGGAAAAAAAGTAAATGAATAAAATGGTAGTAGGTAATGTGAAAGGTCATCTAAGTGTTCCCTCTAGGGGGCTACATATAGGGTGGTAGTAGGTGTGGATGTGCACATCAAACACATTGGATACTATCCCACAAATGGTACAGCCCACCCAAATTAAATGTGAGGAAAGTGGCAAATTAACCCCATTAATTGCCTGTGACATATAGTGCGTCGGTTTAGCTTATATCTAAGTACCCTTCCAAGTGATGGGATTATGCAGAGTCAACCACCGGCCAGCTTAGAACGACATATACCCCCAGTGCGAGGCGGGGTCCCGCCAATGTCATGCTGAACGAGCCAATGCAGCACGAGGGAGGCGAGGATCCCATCTGCGCAGGGCGTAACCACCAGTGCCCGACGTTTGCTTCCGGGTTTGTGATGTGTGACAGTTCTTTCCTCCTCCTCATCCATTGTTGGGGGTGGGGATTGACCTCCTGCACACCAGCATCATACATTTATACGCCCCACTCGATCGACGTTTCGTTGTCGGGGACAATCTTTTCCATCTCGCGCCATGGGCGGGGTGGGCGTGGATCCACTGCTGGTGGTTACGCCCTACGCAGATGAAATCCTTGCCTCCCTCGTGTGTGATTTGAACGGCGTTTACATATGCGGGCCCCGACTTACTTGTGCATTCGCTTTTTGTGGGGACAGGGCACTTTACTTTTTTTTTTTTTTGTTTAATTTACTTTCATTTATTTATTTTTACATTTTAACTTTAAAAAAAAAATTTTGATCAGTTTTATTCCTATTTCAAGCAATGGCAACATCCCTTGTAATAGGAATGGTGTGTGTTAGGTCCTCTTTATGGAGAGTTGTGGGGTCTATAAGACCCCACATCTCTCCTCCAGGCTGGAAAGATTGAGATAAAAAAAAGACAGTATAAAATAAAGAAGAAGGCACTCACATAGCCAAATCCGTAAATTTGAAGGGGAACACAAAATAAAAAGGGATGCTAGCTGGGTATCCCTAGGTCGGACTTTTTAGGCATATGAAACAATAGTGAAGTATATAAAAATAACAATGTTTATTAAACCAATGCAATACATTAATAGAGCATTCAAAAGTTAAAAATCATAAATAATGATACAGAGTATACAGTGAGCCCTTGTGCGTCAACGCGTTTCACCGTTAGGCTTCTTCAGGACACAATCAAGGTTTCAAAGATAGCAGATCGGATCTCACTGTCTGGAATAGAACATACTCGTCTTAGAATTCCAATAGACATACACATTAAATAGTAAAAAGCGCTTATCTGTCCAAAAAGAAAAGAAAAGTCAGAAAATACAGAAATACCTTGCAGGGAAATAAACCTTGTATGCAGGCATCCAAATAAAACGGATATTCAAGGAATAGAAAGGGAAAGAAAGGGGGGGGTCACTTCCTATGGTCTGTATACAGCTAGATGGAAACGACCAAATCTGATATAATCAATACAGAATCACATTGTAAAAAAAAAAGACAGATCTCTTTCTTTCCGGCCGAGATCTGGGCTTTGTTTACTTCCGCGGCCCGGACGTGACGTCATAACAGTCATAGAGATGACTAGAGAGCATTTGGTCACCGGAAATCTCTATGATCATCATCAGGTGGTGACGGATTCTTTCTCTGGGTCGCCGATTGCACGGGCGAGCACGGAGAAGCACCGGAGGAGGAGAGCGGCGGGAGGGGGGAGGTGTCATCACCTGCTGCCTGTAAGAAAGATCAAGCGGCTGAACTGCCCCCATGATTGTTCTTACGGCGCACAGAATTGCCGGTCCGAAAAAGAAGACATCTGGATGATGCCTGTAGCTGCACCCATCATTCAGATATCTCCACTGAAAAGTCAAAGGCATCATATGATGTGATTAGGCTGGAAGTGGTTAAACAAATAGTAACAAGAATACTTAGCTATAGATGCCTTTCGCCATGCGGATCAAACCAGACGTGTGCATAATGCATAAGGCAGTTCTGGAACGGGACTATTTTTTTTATGGAACTGCAGTTTGGCACCCCCCCTCTCCTCATTGGCTCACTGAATTTGATTGATAGCAGCGGGAGCCAATGGCTAAGCGCTGCCGTCTCAACCAATCAAGAGGGAGAGTCCCTGCCTGTATGATACTAGTCCTCATGCTCATTATACCTTTATATTTTGTATAATTTTTTCATTTTTCATTCACCTCTCTATACATTTGAGCTAGCCCCTTCCCCTTCCTCTTCCTTCCTTCCCCCTTTTTATCACAGCGCAATCACCACTTGCATTTCGTTTTGTTTCAAATTAGTTTTTTTAACTAATTTCGACAAATTCGCACACTCGGAAATATCCGAAGGAACAAAAACCCGATTTTTCCAAATATTCCTAAATTCCTAAATTCAAAGATTCGGAAATTCGAAATTTGAAAATCCAAATACCCAAAAATTCAAAAATATGAAATAATAACTAACTAATAATAACTTAACTATTGCTAGCTATTAAATTGTGGGTATTGGAATTTCCTTTCAAATTTGGTTGTTAGTGAAAGTAACGAATACGAATTTATCTGAAATAACGAATGCCATCTCTAAACGAATGGAACGTAACAAATGAATAATAATAAATAACAATAATAATAATAATGTTTTATTATTATAATTAATATTATTAATTTGTTCCGTTCCATTCGTTTAGATGCGGCATTTATTATTTCTGATAATTTGTGACTTCGGATAAATTTGTTACGTTCACTAAAAGCCATATTTGAAAGGAAATTCCAATACCTATAATTTAATAGTTAGTTATTACTAGTTAGTTAGTTATTCTTTAGAATTTTCGGATTTTCTTTCTTATTTCAGGATTTTCAAATTTACGAATTTTTGAATTTATGAATTTTCGAATTTATGAATTTATGAATTTTCGAATTTACGAATTTATGAATTGCGATCCTAACTGATGACCCAAAAAACAAACCCCCCCCCCCCCCCAAAAAAACCAATGAAATGAAAACAAACACATTTTTCGGCAGTGCACATGTCTAGTTTTTTATCTTAATGCATAGAATGCACTTAAGGACCGAGCCTCTTTCTGAGATTTGTTGTTTACAAGTTAAAAACTGTTTTTTTTGCTAGAAAATTACTTAGAACCCCCAAACTATATACATTTTTTTTCTAACACCCTAGAGAATAAAATGGCGGTCGTTGCAATACTTTATGTCACACCGTATTTGCGCCACGGTCTTACAAGTGCACTTTTTTTGGAGAAAAATACACTTTTTTTAATTAAAAAAATAAGGTAACAATAAAGTTAGCCAATTTTTTTTTATATTGTGAAAGATAATGTTGCGCCGAGTAAATTGGTACCCAACATGTCACACTTAAAAATTGCGCCCGCTCGTGGAATGGCGACAAACTTTTAGCCTTAAAAATCTCCATAGGCGACGTTTAAAAAATTCTACAGGTTGCATGTTTTGAGTTACAGAGGAGGTCTAGGGATATAATTATTGCTCTCGCTCTACCGATCGCGGTGATACCTCACATGTGTGGTGTGAACACCGTTTTCATATGCGGGCGCTACTCACGTATGCGTTCGCTTCTGCACGCAAGCTCGTTGGGACACGGCGCGTTTATAAAAAATTTTTGTTTTTTCTTATTTATTTTACCTTTTATTTTTAATTTTTACACTGTTCTTTAAAAAAAAAATTGTGTCACTTTTATTCCTATTGCAAGGAATGTAAACATCCCTTGTAATAGAAAAAAAAGCATGACGGGACCTCTTAAATATGAGATCTGGGGTCAAAAAGACTTCAGATCTCATATTTACACTAAAATGCCATAAAATTTGAAAAAAAGAGAAATTGTCATTTGAAAAAATGATAAAAAAATAAAAATGTCCCTTTAAGAGTTATGGGTGGCAGTGACGTTATGACGTTGCTTCCGCCCTGCAATCATAAGGAGACGGATGGGGGCCATCTTCCCCTCACTCGTCTCCATGTCTAGCCAGGAGAAGGACCCGATCGCCTCCGCCGCTACCGTTGGCTCCGGTAAGCGGCGGAGGGCACCGGAGTTTCACTTTTGGGTGGAACTCCGCTTTACGCTTAAATTAATACACTCTTTATTCAATCCATTATTCTCTATGAATCCTTTTTATGTATTTAACCACTTGACCTGTGGAAGATTTACCCCCCTCCCCCTTCATGACCAGGAAATTTTTTTGTCATATGGCACTGCGTTATTTTAACTGACAATTGCGCGGTCATGCGACGCTGTATCCAAATACCATTTGCGTTCTTTTTTTCCCACAAATAGAGCTTTCTTTTGGTGGTATTTCATCACCTCTGCGGTTTTTGCGCTAGAAACAAAAAAACCCGACAATTAAAAAAAAAAAAAAAAACAATATTTTTTACTTTCTGCTATAAAACACATCCAATAAAAATAATGTAAAAAATCTAATTTCTTCATCAATTTAGGTCAATATGTATTAGTGATTGATTGGTTCGTGCAAAAATTCCCAGTGTCTTCAAACTATGGGATACATTGATAGAACTTTTATTTTATTTTTATTTTTTACTAGTAATGGTGCCGATCAGCGACTTATAGCGGGAATGCGATATTGTGGCGGATAAATTGGACACTAACTGACACTTTAAAAACTTTTTTGGGGACCAGTGACACTAATACAGTGATCAGTGCTAAAAAAATATGCACTGTCACTGTACTAATGACACTGGCTGGGAAAGGGTTAACATCAGAGGCGATCAAAGGGTTGAATGCCTAGCCAGTGTTTTACTATAGTGTGGGAGGGGCTTTTACTAGGGGAAGGCATGGATTCATGTCTGTGCTTTGTAGGAACACGGGATCCATGCCTTCTTTACTGACAGAACAGTGATCTGCCTCTGTACAGAGTGATCAGCGGGTGCCGGTGGACATCGAGTCCGTGGGACCAGCTGTGCGGAATCACAGTGGGAGCGAGCCGCTGCTGGAGCGCACTCCCGCCCGATACCTGACAGTACAGGGTCACGTATATATCATAGAACTGCTATAGGGAAGTCTGCAAGCAGTTAAAATGCAACTAAAGGCAAAACTTATTTTTTTGTCATTTTGGATAGATTAAGGGAGGGTTATAATGCCTTTCAGTTTATTTTTTTGCCATCTGTGTCTCGTTAGGGAGATTTCCCTTCACTTCTCGTCCCATAGCCACAACATTAAATGAGAGTGAAGGAATCCCTGGGTGTCGCCAGAACTAGAGTCCCTATTGGAAGATTTCCCTTCAATTGATGTTCTGGTGACAAACTAAAGTTGGGCATTTGGGTGAGGACTAGCTACTTCCCTCCCCTTCCCTTCCCTTCCCTTACCTTCCCCTCCTTTCCCTCCTCCTCCTCCTTCCCTTCCTTCCCTCCCTCCCTCCCTCCCACTCCCCTCCCCTCCCCTCCCCTCCCTCCCTTTCTTCCCCTCCCCTTGACTTCTTTCCACCTCCCCTCCCCTTTCCTTCCCTTCCTTCCCTCCCTCCCTCCCTTCCCCACCCCTTCACTCCCCTCCCCTCCCCTCCCCTCCCTTCCCCCCCCTTGACATCCCTTCCCTCCCTCCCTTCCCCTCCCCTCCCCTCCCCTCCCTTCCCTTCCCTTCCCTTCCCTTCCCTTCCCTCCCTTCCACTCCCTTCCCTTCCCCTCCCCTCCCCTCCCTCCCTTCCCCTCCCCTTGACTTCTGTCCTCCTCCCCTCTCCCTCCCTTTCCTTTCCTTTCCCTTCCCTTCCCTTCCCTTCCCTTCCCTCCCTTCCACTCCCTTCCCCTCCCCTCCCTCCCTTCCCCTCCCCTTGACTTCTGTCCTCCTCCCCTCCCCTTCCCTTCCCTTCCCTTTCCTTCCTTCCTTCCTTCCTTCCTTCCTTCCTTCCTTCCTTCCTTCCTTCCTTCCTTCCTTCCTTCCTTCCTTCCTTCCTTCCCTCCCTCCCTTTCTTCCCCTCCCCCTTCCCTTCTCTTCCCTGACTTCCCTTCCCTCCTCCTCCCCTCCCCTTCCCTTCCCTCCTCCTCCCCTCCCCTCCCCTCCCCTTCCCTCCCCCTCCCCTCTCCTCCCCTTCTCTTTCCCCTCCCTCCCTCCCTTCCCCTCCCCTTCTCTTCCCCTTCCCTTCCCTTCCCTTCCCTCCTCCTCCCCTCCCCTCCCCTTCCCTCCCCCTCCCCTTTCCTCCCCTTCTCTTTCCCCTCCCTCCCTCCCTTCCCTTTCCCCTCCCTCCCCTTTCCCCTCCCTCCCTCCCTTCCCCTCCCCTTCCCCTCCCCTTCCCCTTCCCTTCCCTCCTCCTCCCCTCCCCTCCCCTTCCCTCCCCCTCCCCTTTCCTCCCCTTCTCTTTCCCCTCCCTCCCTCCCTTCCCTTTCCCCTCCCTCCCCTTTCCCCTCCCTCCCTCCCTTCCCCTCCCCTTCCCTTCCATTTTCTTAGGGTTGATTTACTAAAGGTAAATAGGCAAGAGAATTTTCGCTTAGTTTAGTGAATGTAGTGAAATTTCACTTTGCAAAAAATCCCAGTCACGTGCACAGACAAAATAAAATGGCTTGCGCATGATTGGATGATTGGACTTAGCAGAGCTCCACCTCATTTATTAGCAGAGCTCCACCTCATTTAAAAAATAAGGGAAAATTCCCTATCCTATTTGTCTTTAGTATATCAACCTCCTTATATTGCAAGGTACTTGTCTTTAAATAATAACTAATCTGAAGAACCTAAAATACGATCTATTGCAGCCTATAGCCCATAGATGTGATGGTTGTCTTCGTTTTCTTGGTTTTTCATGCTAAGAACATTTACAGCAAATACAGAAAAATACCTGTTGATCCTGACGGAAATGCAGTGTCCTTGTCACTTCCTCTGAGATGCATCGAAGAAGAATACCAGGTGAAAATAAAGCAAGAGAAGCCGGCAATCTGCAATATAATACATTTTTGGTTTTGAGTTTGGATACACTTTAAAATTTGACAGCAGGATCAATGAAGTAAAATGGACCCACAACCATTATAGTTTCTCTTTAACCATTTGCCAACCGCAATACATTTATATACTTTGCTGTCTGCAAGTGGTTTACTGGAATTATGGGTGAAGATACACTATATTACCAAAAGTATTGGGACGCCTGCCTTTACACGCACATGAACTTTAATGACATCCCAGCCTTAGTCCGTAGGGTTCAATATTGAGTTGGCCCACCCTTTGCAGCTATAACAGCTTCAACTCTTCTGGGAAGGCCGTCCACACGGTTTAGGAGTGTGTCTATGGGAATGTTTGACCATTCTTCCAGAAGTGCATTTGTGAGGCCAGGCACTGATGTCGACAAGAAGGCCTGGCTTGCCGTCTCCACTCTAATTCATCCCAAAGGTGTTTTATCGGGTTGAGGTCAGGACTCTGTGCAGGCCAGTCAAGCCAGCCTGGCTCTGTGCAGCCTGGCTCGCAGTCTCCGCTCTAATGTCTTCACACCGGTCCGTTGCGCTTCCATCGTGGTGTTAAAAATCTTGCTTGCTGCATTTTTGGTCAAAAAAAGCACCAAAAAACGCACCTCCCGTTAAAATGCATTGAAGACACAGCAAGAAAAACGAAAAATATCACTCTGACAAGGTCACTTTAAGTACAAAGGACCCAAGACCATTATAGTTTATTTTTAAACATCCATAAGAACTATTTGATATTTACAGTATTAAAATTAATTTTGTATTTTTTTTGTGGAGGTCTTAACATAAATATAGACAAATAATCGTAAAAAAAAAAAAAAAATCACCACGGCAGGGTCAGTTTTAAGTAAAATAGGTTCAAGGCCATTATAGTTTCTCTTTAAGTAGCCATTTGAAGTATTTCATATTGAAATATTAAAAATATTTTTGGAGTTTTTTTGTTGGGTCTTGAACACGATGGACAAAACAACATAAAAACAAATCACCCTTTAAACATCCATTAGAAGTATTTCATATGTACTGTATTAAAATTATTATTGTATTTTTATTTATTTTTTGATGGGGGGGGGGGGGGTCAATTTAGATAAAATGGACCCAAGGCCATTAAAGTGTCCCTTTAAACATCCATTAGAAGTAGTTCATATGTACTGTATTAAAATTATTATTGTATTTTTATTTTTTTTATTTATTTTTTGTTGGTGTGGGGATATAATGGACAACTAAGCTTAAAAAGTTTAACATAATGGCCACATCAATGTAAAAAAATAAATCACCCTAACAACAGGGACTCTTTAAGTTAAATGTAACCAAGACCATTGCAGTTTCTCTTTAAACAACCAAATTAAGTATTTCATTTTGACAATATAAAAAAAAAAGTTTTGTATTTTTTTGTGGGAGCCCCCCCCCCCCCCAAAAAAAATACAAAAAATATTTTTTATATTGTCAAAATTAAATACTTTTAATAATTTGGCTGTTTATGCTTATGCTTATCCCCCCCCCCCCCCCCCCCATATAATGGACAACTAACCATAAAAAAATCACTTACAATAAAAAGGACCCAAAACCATTATAGTTTCTCTTTAAACCTCCATAAAGAAGTATTTCATATTTATGATATTAAAATGACTTTTGTATTTGTATTTTTTTATTTTTTTGGGGGGGGGGCCTTGAACATAATGGACAAATAAATGAATACATTACAGAATTAACTGTGTTCCCTGCATGGATATCAAGGTTTAATTCCACTTTTAATTTACTGTAATGGTCAGCCAATTTTCGGAACACGTTGGCAGCCCTCTGCATTGTTGTCCCCTTTGTGTCCAGTGATAGAAAAGCCTGTGCTTGTCATTAACAGAAAAAAATCATTCCCTATACAATGTGTTGATGTTATTATTCCCTGCGACAGGCTAATTGTAGTTGTTTTTGAGTTGTAAGTTCTTGACACATTGTTATAATCTTTTTTTTTTTTCAAAGTTCTCCATCTTTGTCACGTCAAGGAAAACAGCAGCGATGGCAGATTTCAGCGAATTCTAATGTTCCTCCGCATCGATGAAGTTACCTCTAATCAGCCCCGATCCCAATTTATCCCAGCATTCCCTGTCCATTCACTTCAATAGGGCTGAGAAATCTGCTATTTAATTCCTTTGTTCTGCCTCTGGTATGCCTGCACTGTCATTTACTACGTCACTCCCTACCTTTATCCCTACCCTGCTCTTTTCTCCTCAAAAACCTGATTGTTCCTGAAGCACAAAGAAGGTAAAATGAAACTTCCCCTTCTCTCATTGTTCCACCACAGACAAAAAAATCATACACTCTCCTCAACCTGTGGCAGCTGCTACAATAGAAAATATTTCATTTACAGGAGAAAAAAAAAATGAAGTTTTCAAATTGTGCTATTTTCCCTGTGTAGTCTTATTTATTCCGAAGTCTTCACTAAGAGCTTTCTTCTGAATTGTATGTTATACGACTGCTTATAATAGTAACAAAGTTATCCAATAACATCTGTCCACATAGAAGTTTTCTACTTCTTTCTTTCTTTCTTTCTTGTTTTCTTTCTTTCTTTTCTCTTCTTTTCTTTTCTCCTCCTCCTTTCTTCCTAATTTCCTTCGTTCATTCCCCTTTTCTTTTCTTTCTTTCTTTCTTTCTTTCTTTCTTTCTTTCTTTCTTTCTTTCTTTCTTTCTTTCTTTCTTTCTTTCTTTCTTTCTTTCTTTCTTTCTTTCTTTCTTTCTTTCTTTCTCCTCCTTTCTTCCTTCTTTTCTTCCCTTGTTCCATTTTTCTTTTATTTCTTTTTTTCCTTTCTTCTCCTCCTTTCTTCCTTCATTCCCTTCTTTCTTTCTTTCTTTCTTTCTTTCTTTCTTTCTTTATTTCTTTCTTTCTCCTCCTTTCTTCCTTCTTTTCTTCCCTTGTTCCATTTTTCTTTTATTTCTTTCTTTCCTTTCTTCTCCTCCTTTCTTCCTTCATTCCCTTCTTTCTTTCTTTCTTTCTTTCTTTCTTTCTTTCTTTCTTTCTTTCTTTCTTTCTTTCTTTCTTTCTCTTTCTTTCTTTCTTTTTTCCTTCCTTCCTTTCTATAGAAAATATTATTTTTAGGGGAACAAAAATAAGTTTTCAATGTGCTATTTTGCTCGTTTACTTTTATTTATTCATAAGTTTTCACTGAGAGTTTTCTTTATAATTTTATAATATGAAACTTCCAAATATGAAGTTTTCCAATATCACCCATCCACATAGAAATTTTATACCCCACCCCGTCCCTCCGCTTCCCTCCCCTTCCCCTCCCCTGCCCTTCCCTTCCCTTCCCACCCTTCCCCTCCCCTCCCCTTTCCTCCCATTCCCCTTCCCTTCCCCTCCCCCTCACCTCCCCTTCCCACCCTTCCCCCTCCCCTACCATCCCTCTCCTCCCCTCCCCTTCCCTTTCCTTCCCTCCCTTCCCCTCCACTTCTCTTTCCTTCCCTTCCCTTCCCTTCCCCAAAATCTGGTGCAGCTGTGCATGGTAGCCAATTAGGTTCTACCTCCAGCTTGTTCAATTAAGTTTTGACAATAAAACCTGGAAGCTGATTGGCTACCATGCACAACTGCACCAGATTTTGCACTCTTCAGTTTTAGTAAATCAACCCCTGTGTGACTGGCAGCAATGCCCAGAGAGTGACCCTCTGTGCAGAAGGGAAGCTGCTCGGAACAGATCCTGGATAATTGCAGCAATCACTGTAGTAGCTACGACTAATAAAATAATCGTCACTTTCCATAGCAGTCAGGTATAAGGTGTGTACAATTATGCAGCGCACACACGGGTGGACTTTTCGACTGGACTGGTCCGACGGTCTATCCGACGGACTTTCGGCGGACTTCCGATGGACTTTCCCAACAAACGGACTTGCCTACACAAGATCACACCAAAGTCTGACGGATTCGTACGTGATGACTAAAATAAGGAAGTTGATAGCCAGTAGCCAATAGCTGCCCTAGTGTCGGTTTTTGTCCGTCGGACTAGCATACAGACGAGCGGACTTTTGGACTGGACTCGAGTCCATCGGAAAGATTTGAAGCATGTTACAAATCTAAAGTCCGTCAGATTTTCGACCGAAAAAGTCCACTGCAGGTCTGATGAATTGTCGAATTGTCCAGTCCGGTCGAAAAGTCCGCTCGTGTGTACGCGGCCTTACAGTGGGGAAAATCATTTTTGTTTCCCTCCAGATTTTGTAAGTTTGCCCACTTACAAAGAAATGAAGGGTCTATACAGTGCTGGTGCAAGGATTTTTGACACCCTAGGCGAAACCTCATTTTGCCGCCCCCCCTTGCTCCACCCCTGACTCCACCCCCTTTGCCCTGCCCATGTATAACCCACCTTTTTAATGAAGTGCCCACCAGTGCCCATCAAATGCAGCCTCACCAGTGCTCATCAATGCAGCCTCACCAGCGCCCATCAATGCAGCCTCACCAGCGCCCATCAATGCAGCCTCACCAGGGCCCATCAATGCAGCCTCCCTAGCGCCCATCAAATGCAGCCTCACCAGCGCCCATCAATGCAGCCTCACCAGCCCCATCAAATGCAGCCTCACCAGCGCCCATTAATGCAGCCTCACCAGTGCCCATCAAATGCAGCCTCATCAGCGGCCATCAATGCAGCCTACCAGCGCCCATCAAATGCAGCCTTACCAGCGCCCATCAATGCAGCCTCACCAGCGCCCATCAGTGCAGCCTCACCAAGGCCCATCATTGCAGCCTCACCAGCACCCATCATTGCAGCCTCACCAAGGCCCATCAATGCAGCCTCACCAGCGCCCATCAAATGCAGCCTCACCAGCGCCCATCAAATGCAACCTCACCAGCGCCCATCAATGCAGCCTCACCAAGGCCCATCAAATGCAGCCTCACCAGCGCCCATCAAATGCAACCTCACCAGCGCCCATCAATGCAGCCTCACCAAGGCCCATCAATGCAGCCTCACCAGCGCCCATCAATGCAGCCTACCAGCGCCCATCAAATGCAGCCTCACCAGCGCCCATTAATACAGCCTCACCAGCGCCTATCAAATGCAGCCTCACCATCGCCCAATAATGCAGCCTCACCAGCGCCCATCAATGCAGCCTCACCAGCGCCCATCAATGCAGCCTCACCAGCGCCCATTAAATGCAGCTCCATCAGCACCCATCAATGCAGCCTCACCAAAGCCCATTAATGCAGCCTCACCAGCGCCCATCAAATGCAGCCTCACCAGCGCCCATCAATGCAGCCTACCAGCGCCCATCAAATGCAGCCTCACCAGCGCCCATCAATGCAGCCTACCAGCGCCCATCAAATGCAGCCTCACCAGCGCCCATCAATGCAGCCTACCAGCGCCCATCAAATGCAGCCTCACCAGCACCCATTAATGCAGCCTCACCAGCGCCTATCAAATGCAGCCTCACCAGCGCCCATCAATGCAGCCTACCAGTGCCCATCAATGAATGTTGGCTTGCTTCCATTCATTCGGGAGCCGGGACACAGACTAGGTCCTTCGCTGTGTCTCTGACACGATGTGCAAACAGATCGGTGGCTGCCTGCTGATGCTGAGACTTAGTTGCTGCAGAGAGAAGAGAGTAAGAACACCAGTGGCCAGGCGCCCTAGGCAGCAGTGCGTCCTAGGCGTCTGCCTAGTTTGCCTAGAGGTAGCACAGGCCCCGGGTCGGTCCATAATTTTTTATCATAGGTGTATTTTTTAAATGATAGAGACAGAATATCAACCAAAAATTTAGAAAAAACACATAAAACGTGTTATAAATGGAGTTGCAGTTCAGTGAGTAATATAAGTTTTTGATCCCCAAGCAAAACATGACTTAGTACTTGGTGGAGAAACCCTTGTTGGCAATCACAGAGGTAAGACTTTTCTTGTAGTTGGTGACCAGGTTTGCACACATCTCAGATGGGATTTTGGTCCACTCCTCTTTACAAATCTTCTCTACAGATCATCTACCACAACCCCCCAGCCCCCCCCCCCCCTCCCGTTCAGTCAGACGATCCCTCAGACAAACCCCTCCTGTCGCTCGGTTGATCAGCAAACCACCCACCACCCCCCGCGTCGTTCGCCCGTCCTTCCCGCACTTACCCCATCTAGGTCATGGGCATCTTCCCCCTGCGTCTCCTCCTTTTTGGCGGCTTCCTCCTCGGTGGCCAATACGGTCGCTTCTCCTCTTGACCAATTGGGTCTTAAAACCTGCTCCTTCCTGATTGGCCTGGGAGGAGAAGCAGGAAGACAATAGCGAATATTAATTTGCTATTGTCAAACAACTGGGTGGGCTAAGGGCGTAGTGCCTAAAGCCCACCCTTTTTGGAAGCCAATTAGAGCCTCCAATTAGAGGCTCTAATCATGTGCTTAAAAAAAAAAAAAAAACACATTGAAATCCATTCGTCCGGTGCCCTGCTTGTGAATTAAGGGCAGGGCGCCTGGATTAGGGGGGCTCCTAATGCCCCTAATGGATTGTCCACCACTGATATATATATATAAAATTGTATTTAGTTATTTATTTTTAATGAACGCATAACTGCATTAATTGGTGTTCACCCTTATATCTGCCTGAAGTTAAGCCTTAAATATGGCCTAAAAACACTTGAAAGTCATAGAATACCCCAATTGCAGATCAATCTTTTATAGATATGATCAGATTATCAAAACATTCAATTTTTTTACGTTGTACAATCCAATTGGTAAATTATGTCAGCTGTCTGAAGAGTGTGCTGAGGGAGAACAGGCCCAAAAAATAGTTTTTTGTTTAGCAGAACATGCGCTTCTCCATTCTATGGATTTAGTTGGCCCCTCATTTGGGAATAAGCTCTGTCAGATGTGGATTAGGGTCAAATTGGGGCCTAGACTTTGAAGCCCCTATGCCTTTGATTAACATTGATTTGCACTCACTATGTATGGCCCCATCAGACACCAATGGCCAAAAAGTACATCCTCCCTTGTGAAATCACAGGCAGCTGCACAGGTTTGACTGATTGTGCTAAGGCTACTGGTTTACTTAAGGAGCATGAAGGTTGTAGTGAGGCACCCTGGACATCTACTGTACCCTAGACTGCTGTCTAGGTTTCTTTGTGGTTCTGCAACTACACCCTAACCACATGTTTTCTCTTCGTTGAATGAGAGCTGCCTTAGTGGCTCCTTCAAAGGACAGGAGGATGGTGGATGTACAGACCTAGTTTGGGGCTTTGTTCCAAAATTTCTGGCTGGTTGTCACTGTTACTGGAATTGCATTTCTCTCAATGTGCGATTTTCTAGTCGTTGTACCACCATTTTATACTAAATAAAAAGTTTGTAAACAAAAAAACTAAATTTGGGGCTGTTTGCCCCAACCATGAGTTCCAAAATTAGAGGAACTCATAAAGGATGCTAAGGTTGTCCTCTTGGCAACTCTTGGCCTCTTGAATGCCCTCTCATAATATATTGCTTGGCTCCAACTTTTTCTGCCTTTCAAGCCTTCCTTTTGGAAGTCCCAACTGTGAGTTCCAAAATTAGAGGAACTCATAGAAGAGGCAAGGCTGTATGATATTCTCATGTTGTTCTCTTGGCAACTCTTGGACCCTTGGCTGACCTCTCATGTTGTATTGCTTGGTTCTAATTCCTTCTCCCTTTCAAGGCTTCCTATTGGAAGCCCCAATCATGAGTTCCAAAATGAGAGGAACTTATGAAAGAAGCAAGGCTGTATGACATTCTCATGTTGTCCTCATGGCTGCCCTCTAAAGTTGTATTACTTGGCTCTAACTCCTTCTCCCTTTCAAGGATTTCTATTGGATTTTTAAGGGCTGAAAATAGTTGCCAATGAGAATTTAGACTAGACAAAGTTGTCCCTTTCAGTCCGGTCCATGACAATACCATGCTCCTTACCCATACTCTATTCAAGTTTTTACCATTTAAATGTGTTATTAATAATTTATTTCTAACTACATATTTAACCATTTGCTCACGCCGATATATGTTGGCAGAATGGCTTTGCTGGTCGAAACCACGTATGGGTACGTTGCAACCTTTAGGAGCCGCCAGGGGGCGCGCACGTGTGCCCGCTGCTTGGATAGCCGGCGGCGATCGCAGGCACTAGAGCCAGCACAGGATTTGTGTGTGTAAACACACAAATCCCTGTTCTGTCAGGGGAGAGGAGACATATGGTTTGTTCCTACTAAGTAGGAACAGCGATATGTGTCCTCCTCAAGTCAGTCCTATCCCCATACAGTTAGAAACACTAACTGCTTTCTCCAACTCTTGGCATTATTGACCCCCTATATTAAGAAGCAGGACACATGCATGAGGCTTTTATTTTATTTTTTGGTTGAATAATAATGATTTGATTTGGTATATTTTCTATATTTTTGGATGCATAGAATGCACTTTTTGGTTAAGTTCTATTGGCAGATATCATGTCTAATTGTATTTGTTTTCTTTTTTTAATGCACAATAAAAAAATTCTGTAAAATAATACTTGTGCTATGTGTTTTACTTCAAATGACAGTTTGGGAGTCGGCAGTTACATGTAAAAAAATACAATGTGAAATTGGCAAGGGACACCAACATAGTTGTATCTTTGATCTTAAAAACTACGGGATAATGGTGTTGTGGTAACTTGCCCAAAAAAATTAAAAATAAATAACAAACATAATAATATTATTCTTGATATCACTAGAAAAAAAAACAACCTTTGAAAATTTGTTTGCAATAACTCCATCAGTATCACCAGCAAAGCAGCTTCATTATTATCCCATTAAAGAAGAAGAGAATTGTGCGCTGCGTTTCCAGATTTTCATAATGTGTTGCGTCACAAATGTTAATTCTCCATTACGAACGCTAGTTTACAAGACCGACCGCTTCTGGCTCATCCTTGCTTCCGAGCATGCGAGTTTATACTTTGGACTTTTGTCCGACGGACTTGTGTACACACGATCGGAAAATCCAACAAGAGACATTTGTCAGCGGAAAATTTTAAAACCTGCCATCCAACATTTGTCCGCGGAAAATCCGACAACAATTGTCCGATGGAGCGTACACACGGTCGGATTTACCGCCAACAGTCTGTCATCACACAATTCCCGTCGGAAAATTAGATCGTGTGTACGACGCTTTAGACTAAAACTAAATCTAAATTTTCTGCCAAAATGAACACTTTACGTAACGCATGTGTGCAGAGGAAAAAGAAAGTGGTATTTAATTATTTAATGTCCACGCACCGCACATATGCGCCCGTAGGCTGCCGAGGTTTCTGTGCTGAGTACGTACTCACGGCGTGCTCCAACCACATTGACCAAACTGTCATAGACATTGGTCTCGTGATCGGCTGTCTTTCCCACCCCCCTAGGTGTAAACACCCTGTTAAAGGACATCGGGCAGGGTGGTAACAGACCAAAAGACCAGTAAGACGCAAAAAAGGGAACTCATCTTTTTTTTTTTTGTAGTGACCAGCTGGAAAGTATATTAGGGGAATTTTATTATTTATTAATATTTATTATTCATATCACACAAAGAACTGCCATGGGACTTTCCGGGATACTATCTAAACTATCCAACAAAGATATCATAAAATCGAATGTTTTAGTAACAATTCATTACAATTTCTTATTTAAAACACTGTGCCAGCCTTGTCATTTAAATATGGAATTATAAAGAATTATTAATCAATTATTTAGATGTTATGACATCTGTGTGGGATAGTCTTGATAGTATCTGGAAAGTCCCATGGTAGTTCTTTGTGTGATTTGTATATTTTTATGTGCAAGGGATGTAGGGACTCCCCATAAGGGACACTGAGTATTATGTTGGTACATACACATACTGAGGAAAGGTGGGTGGATTTAGTGGCCTTTAGAAATGTTCAGGGCTTTTTTTCAGTGGGAACATGGGGGGACGCAGTTCTGGCACCTCTAGTACTGAATGTATGTAATGGCAAGGGGTGTGGGGTGTCCTGGAGATTCTGTTGATGCTGGGGATCTATTGTCACTGGTAGGGATCTCTTTTTGTGTGAGGGTCTATTGTTGCTGGTGGGGGATATATTGTTGCTGGGGGTCTTATGCTGTTGGTAGGGATCTACTGTTGAGGGAGTGGTTTATTGTTGCTGGCTGCTGGAGGGTCTATTGATGCTGGTGATGCTGGCTGCTGGGAGATCTGTGGTTGCTGCCGGGGGGTGGGAGGGGGTCTAATGTTGCTGGGGTAGATCTTTTGTTGCTGGGGGTGGTATTTTGCTGTGGGTGGTCCATTGTTGCTGTGTGTGTGTGTGGGGGGGGGGGGTGTATTGTGTGGTGGGGGAAACTATTACTGCTGGGGTGGGGTCTATTGTTGTGTGGAGTCTTTTGTTGCTGGGGTGGGGTCTATTGTTGTGTGGAGTCTTTTGTTGCTGGGGTGGGGTATATTGTTGCTGCAGGATATCTATTGTTGCTGGGGTGGGGTAAATTGTTGCTTGGGGGTCTATTGTTGTGTGGGGGGATCTAGTGTTGCTGGGGTGGTGGTCTATTGTTGCTGGGGGGATCTAGTTTACTGCTTTTCTAGTTATCATTACCAAATTCCATACGAATTAATTAGCACCACAAAACGATACTTGGTTCTGCATTCTCCAAAAGGGGCGGTACTAAGAGGTGGGTAGGGAGTGGAACCAAGGGACGATGCTCAGAGGAAGGTAGGGGGCGGAGACAGGAAGGATCTCAGAAAGGGGGTAGTTCCTGCACCTATTCCCTGAGAAAAAAAGCCCTGGAAATGTTGGGCTTCTGATGTGTTGCTGTAGCTTTAAGGAGGATGGGACTTCCTCCATGTAAGCCTGCTCTCTACTTGTGTCATTGCTTTATATGCCTCATTGTTGGGAACTCAGAAAGTCTTGACTTAGGTGCCTTGACGCGGGAGTGTGACTTTCCATGTCTTTGCAGATATATGCAACTAAAATGTCTATTTCTAAACTGATTGGGTATTTATTATGATGTCTATCTGGGAAGTATAAAAGAGGTCCCCACCCAAAAAACACTTTTAAGCATACCTTCCAACAGTCCCAGATTGTGTGGGACTAGTAATTGCCAGACCATTGTTCCTAATTTTTACTGACAGTCTACTGACTGGAATGGTACCAGCTGATTGGAGAAAAGCCAATGTAGCACCAATATTTTAAAAAGGGCCAAAATACATCCCTGGGAATTACAGACCAGTTAGCCTAACATCAATAGTATGCAAGCTCTTGGAGGGGATGATAAGGGACTATATACAAGATTTTAGTAATAAGAACGGTATCATTAGCAGTAATCAGCATGGATTCATGAAGAATTGTTCTTGCCAAACCAATCTATTAACCTTCTATGAGGAAGTGAGTTGCCATCTAGATAAAGGAAGGCCCGTAGACGTGGTCTATCTGGATTTTGCAAAAGCATTTGACACAGTTCCCCATAAACGTTTACTGTACAAAATAAGGGCTGTTGGCATGGACCATAGGGTGAGTACATGGATTGAAAACTGGCTACAAGGGCGAGTTCAGAGGGTGGTGATAAATGGGGAGTACTCGGAATGGTCAGGAGTGGGTAGTGGGGCCCCCCCCAGGGTTCTGTGCTGGGACCAATCCTATTTAATTTGTTTATAAACGACCTGGAGGATGGGATAAACAGTTCAATCTCTGTATTTGCGCATGATACTAAGCTAAGCAGGGCAATAACTTCTCCGCAAGATGTGGAAACCTTGCAAAAAGATCTGAACAAATTAATGGGGTGGGCAACTACATGGCAAATGAGGTTCAATGTAGAAAAATGTAAAATAATGCATTTGGGTGGCAAAAATATGAATGCAATTTACTCACTGGGGGGGTGACCTCTGGGGGAATCTAGGATGGAAAAGGACCTGGGGGTCCTAGTAGATGATAGGCTCAGCCATGACATGCAATGCCAAGCTGCTGCTAACAAAGCAAACAGAATATTGGCATTAAAAAGGGGATCAACTCCAGAGATAAAATGATAATTCTCCCGCTCTGCAAGACTCTGGTCTGGCTGCACCTGGAGTATGCTGTCCAGTTCTGGGCACCAGTCCTCAGGAAGGATGTACTGGAAATGGAGCGAGTACAAAGAAGGGCAACAAAGCTAATAAAGGGTCTGGAGGATATTAGTTATGAGGAAAGGTTGCGAGCACTGAACTTATTCTCTCTGGAGAAGAGACGCTTGAGAGGGGATATGATTTCAATTTATAAATACCGTACTGGTGACCCCACAATAGAAATAAAACTTTTTCGCGGAAGGGAGTTTAAAAAGGACACGTAGCCACTCACTAAAATTAGAAGAAAAGAGGTTTAACCTTAAACTGTGTAGAGGGTTCTTTACTGTTATGCCCTGTACACACGATAGGACATTGATCGGACATTCCGACCACAAAATCCGTCTGATTTTTTCCAACGGATTTTGTGCCAAACTTGTCTTGCATACACACGGTCGCACAAAGTTGTCAGAAAATCCGATCATTCTGAAACACGTACGTCGGGACTATAAACAGGGCAGTAGCCAATAGCTTTTGTCTCTTAATTTATTCTGAGCATGCGTGGCACTTTGTGCGTCGGATTTGTCTACACACGATCTGAATTTAAACGATCGGATTTTGTTGTCGGAAAATTTTATAGCCTGCTCTCAAACTTTTTGTGTCGGAAATTCCGATGAAAAAAGTCAGATGGAGCCCACACACGGTCGGAATTTCCGACAACACAATCCGATCGCACTTTTTCCGTCTGACAATCCGACCGTGTGTACAGGGCATAAGAACGACAAAGATGTGCAACTCCCTTCCACAGGCGGTGGTCTCAGCGGGGGGAGCATCGATAGTTTAAAAAACTAGTAGATAAGCACCTGAACAACCACAACATACAGGGATATACAATGTAATACTGACATATAATCACACATAGGTTGGACTTGATGGACTTGTGTCTTTTTTCAACCTCACCTACTATGTAACTAGGAACAGCAATTTTTGTCTTGCCACATATTTTCAATTGGATTTAGGTCTGGACTTTGGGCCATTCTAACATATGAATATGCTTTGATCTAAACCATTCCATTGTAGCTCTGGCTGTATGTTTAGGGTCATTGTCCTGCTGGAAGGTGAACCTCCGCCCCAGTCTCAAGTCTTTTGCAGACTCTAACAGGTTTTCTTCTAAGATTGCCCCGTATTTGGCTCCATCCTTCTTCCCTTACTTTCAGGCCAAAAAGTTAAATTTTGGTCTCATTTGACCAGAGCACCTTCCACATATTGGCTGTGTCCCCCACATGACTTCTCACAAACTGCAAACAGGGCTTCTTATGACTTTCTTTGACCAACGTCTTTCTTCTTGCCACTCTTCCATAAAGGGCAGATTTGTGGAGAGCACGACTAATAGTTGTCCTGTGGACAGATTCCCCCACCTGAGCTGTGGATCTCTGCAGCTCCTCCAGAGTTACCATGGACCTCTTGGCTCTTCTCTGATGAATGCTCTCCTTGCCTGGCCGGTCAGTTTAGGTGGACGGCCATATCTTGGTAGGTTTGCAGTTGTGCCATACTCTTTCCGTTTTCGGATGATGGATTGAACAGTGCTCCGTGAGATGTTCTAAAGCTTGGGATATTTTTTCATAACCAAACCCTGCTTTAAACTTCTCCACAACTTTATCCCTGACCTCTCTGGTGTGTTCCTTGGCCTTCATGAGGCTGTTTGTTCACTAAGGTTCTCTAACAAACCTCTGAGGGCTTCACAGAACAGCTGTATTTATACTTAGATTAACTTACACACAGGTGGACTCTATTTACTAATTAGGTAACTTCTGAAGGCAGTTGGTTCCACTAGATTTTAGTTAAGGGTATCAGAGTAAAAGGGACTGAATACAAATGTACCCCCCACACTTTTCACATATTTATTTGTAAAAAAAATTGAAAACCATTAATCATTTTCCTTCCACTTCACAACTATGTGCCACTTTGCGTTGGTCTATCACATACTATCCCAATAAAATACTTTTTTGGTTGTAACATGACAAAATGTGGAAAATTTCAATGGGTATAAATACTTTTTCAAGGCACTGTATATATAGCAATTCACAACCAGAGAGTAGGCCTACCCGGAAGGCATCCCTATCCTTCCTAAATAGGAACTTCACTCCCCCCCACCTCATTCCCCTTTTTTCGAGTAATCCACAAAAAGTACATATTAGTGTTCCCAGTGATCCTTGGGTCCTGCTCCAACATCTGTGGTGTCATCAGGGGGCCAACTGCATCTATAAAGATCTTGCGGCCAATCTCCTGATGTCAGGCATGCGGAATGGTGCACCATAAGGGAGCAAGCTAATACCAGGGCAAGAAAGCTGGTCCCTCCCTGATGATGGGCACGCATAGTAAAATAATCCGTGGCCTCCTGGGATGCATGATGTGGGTATCCCTGGAAACTGCGGGCAAGAGAAACTTCATTCACGCCCAGAAAACAATCAAGGAAGTTGGGGAAAGAATTCCCTCCAAAAATTTTGTGGCGGGAGGGGAGTAGTGGGTTGAGTTGTTAAAAGAAGCTCAGATGTCACGCTTCAAGGCAGCTGAAGACCAATGCAAAAAAGTAAATAGAGTGAGTATCATATTTGCTTGCTAATATTATGAATACCGTACTAATATTGAGTAGGCCCTCCCTTTTCCCGCCAAAACAGCCCTGATCCATCAAGGCATGGACACCATTAGACTTTAAGGTTAACCAGATTCCCAGCACTAGAAGAACCAGTGAGGACCTTTACTCATATTTCCAAGCGAAGGGGAAATGTTAGATATACTGTTGCAGTTTGGCATGCGCAAGTGCATGCAAGATCCTGCATGTGCATACATGCATGTGTGCATACCAACTGGTCTGTTATCAGGGACGATGCTTGACTATTTCGCAACCTTTGCAAGACTAACACAACCCCCACCCCACACCGCTCCTCCCGCCCGGCCCAGTCCAGCAGGGGGGTAGTGATAGTCTTGCCTAGGGCGCAAATGACTACAACTACCAGCTTACCCACTTGAAGAGTGGACATCACCAGCCAGGCACTCCAGCACTCGTACCACTCCTTGCCTTCACATTCTCTGTCTCCATTTCCAGGAGTGTTGGGCGGGAGGTTCAAGGGAGACCTCCACAACATTCCAGTCCACCAGGTACGTGATACAGAGAAAACATCACACTGCCTCCGCTGGCCTTCCTTCTTCCCATCCTGGGGCCAGCTCTTCTCCAAGTTAAGTTATGCACACGCACCCAGCCATCCACATGGCAACTAGATTCATCAGAACAGGCCACCTTTTCCCATAGCTCTGTGGTCCAGTTCTGAAGCTCATGCGCCCAATGTAGGCACTTTGGGTGTGGACATGTGTCGACATGGGCACCCTTACTGGTCTATGGCTACGTAGCCCCATACACAAAAAAATGCAAGGCATTGTGTGTTCTGACCCCTTTCTCTCAGAACCAGCATTAACTTTTTCAGCAATTTGAGTTATAATAGCTCTTCTATTGGATCAGAATTTTCCTTACGTGCATCAGCGAGCCTTGGCTGCCCCATCACCCTGTCACCGGTTCTCCTTCCTCGGACCACTTTTGGACGGTCCTGATCACTGCAGACTGGGAACATCCCACAAGAGTTGCAGTTTTTGGAGTTGTTCTGACCCAGTCGTCTGGCCATTACAATTTGGCCCTGGTCAAAGTCGCTCAAATCCTTACGCTTGCCCATTTTTTCCTGCTTTCAAAACATCAACTTAAGGGACAACATGTTCACTTGCTGCCTAATATATTCCACCCACTTTCAGGCAGTGCCAGGACAATATCATCCAGTGCCCAGGTCAAAGATGCCAAATTGTGTCGTCCCCCTCCCTTCATTATAGCAAATTGTGTCCCCCCTTCATTATGGCAAATTGTATCCCTCCTCCATTATGCCAAATTGTGCCCCCCCTTCATTATGTGCAAGCTTCTGATGAGGAGGGGGAGAGAGAGCACAGCCTCTTTCCCGGACGGACGGACGGACGGACAGACAGACAGATAGATAGACAGACAGACAGACGGACAGATAGATAGATAGATAGATAGACAGACAGACAGACAGACAGACAGACAGACAGACAGACAGACAGACAGATAGATAGATAGATAGATAGATAGATAGATAGATAGATAGATAGATAGATAGATAGATAGATAGATAGATAGATAGATAGATAGATAGATAGATAGATAGATAGATAAATAGATAGATGATAGATAGATAGATATAAAAATAAATATATATATAAATATATTAATTAACACACATACACACATTATAAAATTACAATTATAATTATATACATACAGTATATACATTATTTATATATATATATATATATATATATATATATATATATACTGTATGTATATAATTATAATTGTAATTTTATAATGTGTGTTAATTAATATATTTATAATATTTTTTTTAATTATATAAATTTAATTAGCTAAATTAGATAATTGGTCTTAATGTCATAGTTGATCAGTGTATGTGTGTATAAAATTATAATTTTATTTTTGTGTGTGTTTATTATTATAATTATACTATTTATTTTAATAATTTGATGTTGCTATATATTACATAATAAAATGTATAATGATTATAATTCATTATAATTAAAACAATAAATAATTATATTAATATTGTGTGCATGTATTGATAAACATAATGTGGTTTTCCTATCTAATTGTTCTTTTTTTTTTTTTTTCAATTGAGCTTGATTTGCCATAAAACCTCAACAAAGTAACTCTCATCAAATTGCAATAAAAAAGAAAAAAAAAAAAGAATTGCATGAAAAAAATGCATTAGTGCCTCTAGAGGGAGCCCAAAAGCTGCGGCTGGAGCAGCACCATTGTATTTGTACATGTAAATGGAATATCGGGCACTATTGTCTACGACGCGCTGTACTACTCAGAGTAGTTTAAATGCATCGAGTCACGCTGTTACGGAATTGAAGTTTCAGTTAAATGAATAACCACCAGCAGGCTCATAGGGGGAAATTTTTTTTTTTTGTAAAATTTGCCAGTCTTTGAAACATATTTATCAGTCCCAAAAAATATATTTTTTTTTCAATTAAAGGGCGAGTTCATCCAGTTCTGTAAACGTAGTATTCGGTATTACTGAGTTGCTTTAAAAAAAAAACATTATTAAACCCAAAACCAAAATGTAATATATTGTAGCTTACCAATCATTAGATGTGGTGGCAGCATTAGTTTTAATTTGTTAGGCCCCCCCCCCTCCCCCTCTGTTTTCACCTGGTTGATCTGGCCAGTAACACCCCTCCTGTATTAAAGTGCCTTCACTCTGGACGAAAGAGCACAGGGGGCACCTTTGGACAGCAGCATTGTCAGTCTGGGGGGGGGGGGGGGAGTGTAAAGTGGGGTATACACTATAAGAAAATGGGGAAACCGATCGGCCGGTTTTCCTCGATGTTTCACAGCAAGTTGTAACCGAGGATAGAAATAATATACGAAAATTCTCGTACAATAAAGGCTTTTTTTTTGCTATTTGTTGTTTCTGATCATGTGCGCTCTTTTGTATCTGATATTTCTTTTACGAAAACCGTCTGAAAGCGATACACATTAAATGAAAATCGTTTGTTCTGTTCACATACAAGAACGATTTTGGAGTTTGTCCCATCGGAAATTTTCATTTGCAAAGTCAGAATCGGTTGTCAAAAGTTGTCTACACGCTATACAAAAATCGAACGATCGGGCCTTGTACGGAATGTTTCTTTTGATTTTCTCATAGTGTGTACGAGGCTTTAGATGTATTAGCAGATTGAAATACACACTTTATAATGAGTGACAGCAACCTTGGAATAAAGGCTTTACATAAATAAATTAAAGCTGATCATTGTAAGCACCCCTGCCAGTGGTAAATTGTTTGTCTCATCTCTGCAACTGCTACTTCTGCAAGATAGCTGGTTCTTTTAAAAAACAACAGACTTACTGGCCAGATCACCAGGTGAAAATAAAGGAAAGAAAGTCTGAAAAAAGAAAACAAATGCAGCCATCACATCTAAGAATTGGTAAGCCACTTTAAGATCAGTAGTACATTATTGTATTTAGCATTGTACGCTTATCCTATGTGTAATATTATACCATTATGCTGTATTTTTATACTATAATTTATATTATTATTACTATTATATTCATATTTTTTTATACCATTATTTATATTATTATTACTATTATATTACTATTGTTTACACTAATATTTTTATACTATTATTTATATTTTTATTACTATTATGTCACTATTATTTATACTATGATTTTTATAATATTATTTATATTATTATTACTATTATATTACTATTATTTATACTATTATTTTTGTACTATTATTTATATTATTATTACTATTATATTACTATTAATTTGATACTATTATTTATGTACTGTTATTTATATTATTATTACTATTATATTACTATCAATTTGATACTATTATTTATATTATTATTACTATTATATTACCATTATTTACACAATTATTTTGATACTATTATTTATATTATTATTACTATTATATTACTATTATTTATACTATTTTTTGTACTATTATTTATAGTATTATTACTATTATATACAATTATTAATACAATTATTTTTATAATATTATTTATATTATTATTACTATTATATTACTATTATTTTTATTCTATTATTTATATTATTATTACTACTATATTACAGTTATTTATACTATTATTTTGTACTATTATTTATATTATTATTACTATTATGTTACTATTATTTCTAAACTATCATTCTTTGCAGATCGGTCACACTAGTGGTGTAAGATTTGGCAGCTCCACTAGGCACAGCAAATCAGGAAATGGGCAGAATTCTGGGAGTGTCCCAGCAGGCTCCACCCACTACAGGCTGCCATCTGCAGAAAACAACAGGAAGGGGGCGGAGACAAGACCAGTCCTCCTGCACAAGCAGAGAGAGCAGCAGTGTCTGGTCTTTATTACAGGAAGTCTCACACTGGATTACTGCACAGATCTGGAAGAATTACACAAAGCTCGCCAGGGGGGTCTATATAAAAAAAAAAAAAAAATGCTGTGCGGATGTCTCAAGCATTTGCACAGCTTTCAAGAATAACTCCTGTAATTTGCCTAAAATGTTCCTATGATGGTCAGCTCCACTTAGTGGCCATAATGTGGTATTATTCTGAAATATCTCAAGCGAATACTGCTTTATGGCCACTAGAGGGTGCCAAAAGTCATAGGAAAAAAAAGTATTGGGCATTATGTGTGACAGCTGTGTGAACGCTTGAGACAATCGCGCAGCAATTTTTTTAAACTTTCATATTCAGTATTTTTTTCATATTTATATACAGGGTTAGTACACCCAGCTATTTAGTCCTTGCTATAGGACGGGAACCCCATATATTATCTTTAACCAATTTTTCTTTCAAAATTGAGCGAGAGTTCAGCTTTGATGAAAACTGCCGGTTTAGAAACATTGAAGGAAATAAAATGACACAATAAATCTTATAATGAGATTTTATCAGTTGGATTTGGATTTACCTTCATTTTAGCAATCATATTTCATCCTGCCAGAGTTCCCCTTTAAATCAGTTGGAACGAGGCGGACTACATTGAACAAACATGACATGTGAACGGCAGCTGCCGCTTAACTTTCATTTCATTCTGCCAATCTCCCACTTCCCCGACGCCCGTGTCACTCCGTCACGGCAACAAGTACAAATGTACCAAGCCTGGAAAGCGCTTATGTAAATCAGGGGAGCCGGCAAACAAAGCGCGCTTTAAACTTTAAAGAGAACCTAATGGATAGACAATGGAGGTGAAATGCAAAAATCCAGAGAAATGTCTTATAATAGACGGGAGGGGCGGTAAATAATACATGAGGCGCGTATGTTTGCGGCGGGTCGTGTTTGCATGCTTGAATATTTATAAATATGAAAATGCAGAATAGTCACTTGTTGGGGACAATGGAGAACAGGGATCTCGCTATGTGGAAATCAAGGTGTTCCTGCAGTAAAAAAACAGATAGGAAATGTATTTTTAATGATTACACGAGTACCGCGTTCCCGCGCTTATCATTACATGGAGCTGACAAGTTGGTGGTTTAGTACGGGGTCATTTAAAATTAATTTTAGCAGAGACAAAATTTTGTAGATCAAATAAAAGTTTAACCAGAAATTCTCTTCATGGGGTTTGATTCTGGTTTTCTTCTGCGCTTATACTATAGTGTATTATATTATACTTTACTACCTATACTATGCTATACTAGACTGACTATACTATATTACACTATACTATTCCATACTAAACTATACTATACTAACTATACTATATTGTAGTTTGTATGTATACTATACTATTCTATATTGTAATATACTATAGTATACTATATATAATATACTAACTATCCTATATTGAACTATACTGTATTGCAATATGCTATTTCATACTAAACTATACTACACTTACTATACTATATTGTACTATGCTATGTATACTATACTCTTCTATTTTGTAATATTCTGCCTATATTATACTATATTACACCATACTGTTCCATACTAAACTATACTATACTATACTACACTGTACTAACTATGCTATATTATACTACACTATATTGTACTATGCTATGTATACTATACTATACTATTTTATATTGTAATATACTAACTATACTATACTATATTATACTATACTATACTATACTATACTATACTATACTATACTATATTACACTATAGTATTCCATACTAAACTATATTATGCTATAATATACTATACCTTATTATACTATATTAAACTATATTATACTGTACTATACTATACTATCAGTCATTATACGCTACTGTTTTCTATACTGTACTATACAATATTATACTGTTCTATATTATACTACATTATACAAGACTATACTGTATAATACTATACTATTATATACTGTACTATACAATATTATACTATTATATACTATACTATATTACAGTATAGTATACTATTTGATTCCATACTATACTTTGTATTATACTATCCTATACTATAATATACTAAACTACACTACACTATACCATACTATACTATTCTATTCTATACTATACCATACTATTCTATTCTATAATATATTATACTATACTATAGTATTCTATGCTATACTTTATTATTATCTTAGAGGAAGTTAATCCAGTTTATTGCGACAACAAAAAAAATAATCAGAAGTGGGATGCATGCACCAGTTTTTTTTTTACACAGAGAATAGGTGCAGGAACTCACCCCCTTTCACCCCACCCCACTCACCAATGTGTGCGCTATGTCATACGGTGGGTGTGTCCAAATTTTACTAACAGTGGGTGGGTGGGTCTTAAAGGGACATTGTAACCACTGAATCCCACTGTCCACAAGTCACCTCTGCCACCCCCCCTCCTCCATCCTAAGCTCACCTATGTACACCTGTCCAAAGCTCACCTCTGCACCCCACCATACACAACTTACCACTGCCCCCCTGCCCACAACTCACTGCTGCACCCCATTCATAACTTACCCCTGCACCTCTGTCCACAACTGTCCACAGCTCAACTCTGCACCCCCTTCCCAACTTATATCTGCACCCCTGTTCACAACTCACCTCTGTACCCCTGCCCACATCTCACCTCTGCATCCCCCCATCCACAACTCACCTCTGTATCCCCCCATCCACAACTCACCTCTGCATCCCCCATCCACAACTCACCTCTGCATCCCCCCATCCACAACTCACCTCTGCATCCCCCCCATCCACAACTCACCTCTGCATCCCCCCATCCACAACTCACTCTGTATCCCCCCCATCCACAACTCACCTCTGCATCCCCCCATCCACAACTCACCTCTGCATCCCCCCCATCCACAATTCACCTCTGCATCCCCCCATCAATAACTCACCTCTGCATCCCCCCATCCACAACTCACCTCTGCATTCCCCCCATCCACAACTCACCACTGCATCCCCCCCATCCAAAACTCACCTTTGCATCCTCCCATCCACAATTCACCTCTGCATCCCCCCCATCCACAACTCACCTCTGCACCCCCCATCCACAACTCACCTCTGTACCCCTGTCCACAACTCACCTCTGCATCCCCCCATCCACAACTAACCTCTGCACCCCCCCCATCCACAACTCACCTCTGTACCCCTGTCCACAACTCACCTCTGCATCCCCCCCATCCACAACTCACCTCTGCATCCCCCCCATCAAAAACTCACCTCTGCATCCCCCCCATCCACAACTCACCTCTGCATTCCCCCCATTCACAACTCACCTCTGCATCCCCCCATCCACAACTCACCTCTGCATCCCCCCATCCACAACTCACCTCTGCATCCCCCTCATCCACAATTCACCTCTGCATCCCCCCATCCACAACTCACCTCTGCATCCCCCCCATCCACAACTCACCTCTGCATCCCCCCATCCACAATTCACCTCTGCATCCCCCCATCAATAACTCACCTCTGCATCCCCCCATCCACAACTCACCTCTGCATTCCCCCCATCCACAACTCACCACTGCATCCCCCCCATCCAAAACTCACCTTTGCATCCTCCCATCCACAATTCACCTCTGCATCCCCCCCATCCACAACTCACCTCTGCACCCCCCCATCCACAACTCACCTCTGTACCCCTGTCCACAACTCACCTTTGCATCCCCCCATCCACAACTCACCTCTGCACCCCCCCATCCACAACTCACCTCTGTACCCCTGTCCACAACTCACCTCTGCATCCCCCCATCCCCAACTCACCTCTGCATCCCCCCATCAAAAACTCACCTCTGCATCCCCCCCATCCACAACTCACCTCTGCATTCCCCCCATTCACAACTCACCTCTGCATCCCCCCCATCCACAACTCACCTCTGCATCCCCCCATCCACAACTCACCTCTGCATCCCCCCATCAACAACTCACCTCTGCTCCCCCCTATCCACAACTCACCTCTGCATGCCCCCCATCCACAACTCACCTCTACATCCCCCCCATCCAAAACTCACCTCTGCATCCCCCCATTCACAACTCACCTCTGCATCCCCCCATCCACAACTCACCTCTGCTCCCCCCATCCACAACTCACCTCTGCATCCCCCCCATCCACAACTCACCTCTGCATCCCCCCATCCACAACTCACCTCTGCATCCCCCCCATCCACAACTCACCTCTGCATCCCCCCATCCACAACTCACTCTGTATCCCCCCCATCCACAACTCACCTCTGCATCCCCCCCATCCACAACTCACCTCTGCATCCCCCCCATCCACAATTCACCTCTGCATCCCCCCATCAATAACTCACCTCTACATCCCCCCATCCACAACTCACCTCTGCATTCTCCCCATCCACAACTCACCTCTGCATCCCCCCCATCCACAATTCACCTCTGCATCCCCCCCATCCACAATTCACCTCTGCACCCCCCCATCCACAACTCACCTCTGCACCCCCCCATCCACAACTCACCTCTGTACCCCCCCATCCACAACTCACCTCTGCAACCCCCCATCCACAACTCACCTCTGCACCCCCCATCCACAACTCACCTCTGTACCCCTGTCCACAACTCACCTCTGCATCCCCCCCATCCACAACTCACCTCTGCATCCCCCCATCCACAACTCACCTCTGTACCCCTGTCCACAACTCACCTCTGCATCCCCCCATCCACAACTCACCTCTGCATCCCCCCATCCACAACTCACCTCTGCATCCCCCCCATCCACAACTCACCACTGCATCCCCCCCATCCACAACACACCTCTGCATCCCCCCATCCACAATTCACCTCTGCATCCCCCCCATCCACAACTCACCACTGCATCCCCCATCCACATCTCACCTCTGCATCCCCCCCATGCACAACTCACCTCTACACCCCTCCATCCACAACTCACCTCTGCATCCCCCCCATCCACAACTCACCTCTGTATCACCCCCATCCACAACTCACCACTGCATCCCCCCCATCCACAACTCACCTCTGTATCACCCCCATCCACAACTCACCACTGCATCCCCCCCATCCACAACTCATCTCTACACCCCCCCTATTCACAACTCACCTCTGCATCCCCCCATCCACAACTCACCTCTGCACCCCCCATCCACAACTCACCTCTGTACCCCTGTCCACAACTGACCTCTGCATCCCCCCATCCACAACTGACCTCTGCACCCCCCCATCCACAACTCACCTCTGTACCCCTGTCCACAACTCACTTCTGCATCCCCCCATCCACAAATCACCTCTGCATCCCCCCATCCACAACTCACCTCTGCATCCCCCATCCACAGCTCACCACTGCACCCCCCCATCCACAACTCACCTTTGCATCCCCCATCCACAACTCACCTCTGCATCCCCCCATCCACAACTCACCTCTACACCCCTCCATCCACAACTCACCTCTACACCCCCCCCCATCCACAACTCACCTCTACACCCCTCCATCCACAACTCACCTCTACATCCCCCCATCCACAACTCACCTCTGCATCCCCATATCCACAACTCACCTCTACACCCCTACATCCACAACTCACCTCTGCACCCCCTGTCTGCAACTCACTTCTAGATCCTCTGTTCGCAACTCACTTCTGCACCCCCCCACCACCCATTTGAAACTTACCTCTTTAACTCAATATCTGCAGTTCACCCCTGCACCCCCCACCCATCTGCAACTAACTTCTGCACCCCATGTCCGCAACTCACCTCTACACTCCCTCTTTTACCTGTTCCCAGCTCACCTCTGCACTCCCTGACTGCAACTCACTTCCACGCACCTTCCCCCCATTGACAGCTCACCTCTGTACTCCCTGACTGCAGCTCTCTTAGACACACCTTCCCCCTGTCCACAGCTCACCTCTGCAACAACCCCCCCCCCCTCCAACAGCTAAGCCATAGCTCCCAACTGTCCCTGATTTGCTGGGACTGTTCCTGATTTGGAACCATGTCCCTCTGTCTCTCATTCCTCCTCATTTGTCCCTCATTTTGGTCTGATCTATATAGTTGTATATAAAATACATTTTTTATCTTTCAAAAAGTGTTTTCCAGCACTAAACCTTTCATCTCATTTCTAAATTGCTGCATTTGTAAATTCCAAAAGCCAACATAAAGGAATAGTAGGGGTAAAAAAAAAATCATTAGTGGGTTTAACCAATCTTGTTTTTTGTACAATTCTCCTTTAAGGGGGCGTCGCAAGGGGTGTGTCCTATACTTGCATACTTTTGCTGATAGGTGTCCCTCATTCTCAAAAAGTTGGGAGGTATGGCTAAGCTCTGGAGCCCTCTTGCACAGCCCCCTACTTCTGCACCATTCCTCAACTCTGCACCCCCACAGACCTTGGCACACAACCCATCCCCCTTTCCCACCTTCCCTCCACTGCCTTGCTTACCTCAGCAAAAAATACAAAGGCTTGTTTTACTCACACAGTGCACTCTCACTTGCGGCTTTTCCTCTCCCCATTGGCCAGCAGTGGGATCATCATGAAAGGGGATCAGCATCAGGCAGCTCAGCACACAATGCCCCCCTCTCGCCCATGAACACACTGTGGCAGCTTTCCCTCCCATGTTCCGGCCCTGAGTGGTGGGGCAGGGAGGGTTAAATTTAGTAGTGTTAGGACTGCAAGTAATACAGGGTGCCTTGACGAGGCCTTGCAGCTTTCACATGCGTTTGCAAATGTGTGCTAACTAAACCCCTGCTTTTAACAGACGGTTAGACAGGCTAATTTGGTTGGTCAGCAGACTGGTTGGTAAGTTGAGCTATGGAATTGTCTTTGTCTTACATATATATGCCCTCCATGTGCTCCTTACTGTGAAGGCCAGTTATGGGAGTGGGCGGTGGCCAGTGTTTTGTTCCAGTGAATATTGTCTAAGAGGGGATTTAAATCTGAAGATTAATCTGCATATTTTTTGCCTCACTTGGCCCCTCATCAACATGCTAATGACGAAAACTTTTGCTGACCAGGCCTTTTCTGGCACTTTTTGCTTACAAGTTTAAATCAGTATTTTTTTGCCATAAAATGACTTATAACCCCCAAACATTATACATTTTTTTTAGCAGAGACCCTAGGAAATAAAATGGTGATTGTTAAATTTTTTTATGTCACACGGTATTTGCACAACAATTTTTTCAAACACAATTTTTTGGGGAAAAAATACACTTTAATGAATTAAAGATAAACAAAACACAATCTATACCCCATTATTTTTGTAAGGTATGAAAGATGATGTTACGCCAACTATATACCTAATATGTCATGCTTTAAAATTGCGCACTTTCGTGGAATGGCGAAAAACTATGATACTTAAAAATCCCCATACATTAGTTACAGGTTACCTCTTTAGAGTTACAGAGGAGGTCTGGCGCTGGAATTATTGCTATTGCAATACCTCACATGAGTGGTGCAAACACCGTTTACATATGCGTGAATGAATTACGTATGCGTTTGCTTCTGCGAGGGAGTACGGAGGGATGGGGGCACTTTAAAAAAACAAGAGAAAAATTCTTATTTATTTAATTTTAACACTATCCCTTTATTTATTTATTTATTTATTTATTTATTGTATCGCTTTTATTTCTATCATAAGGAATGTAAACATCCCTTGTAATAGAAAGAGAGATGGCAGGTCCTCTTTATGGAGAGATCAGGGGTCAAAAAGACCTCAGATCTCTCCTTATCTTACCTTTACCTTTAAAAGCAAAAGAACAAAAAATAATGTTTTTAAATATTGTGCTTTAAAAGAAAAAAAAAATGTTTATTTCTGACCTAGACTGCCCTAGAAGTGACGTCGCTCCGGTTCTCCAAGGCCATAGAGGCGACCAAAGACGACCTGGTCTCTGTTCGCCTCTGTGACCAGCCTGCCCCACCACTGGATCGTTTCTCGGGTGCCAGGAGTTTTAACTCATCCTTCAACAATCCAAAAAAATCCCCAAAAATTTTGGTTTGAGATGGCCTTTAGCCCTCACAGATGATATGCTGCCCCATGGAACTCATCACATGTAAAGGCTTCATAGAGACTCCACCCTCCTGTAATGACATACTGATCCATTCTATAGGTAAGTAGTCATTACATTACGTCTTTATTTGTACAGTTCATTCCATGCAGTCTGCTGCCACAATGCAATAATAAAAGCAACAGCAGCACAAATAGAACAATACAAATGAAGTCAGACGCGCAGTAATTAAGCTAATCTTGATTTATTGCGGTGTCATTGCTTCATAGCACGGTTTTAATCAGCCGGGGCCGGGGAGACTTAAAGCATAATTTGTGAAATTGCCAAAAAATGTTGCGGCTGCTTAATTACACACATTTATTAACAATGTTTATATGTATAATGTAATTTTCGGCTTCCATTTTTTTTTTAACATAACTGTATGATGTAATTGTTTCTGCTTATTTTGTTCGGATAAAGCAAGCCATGGTAAAATAATTAAAATCATGGCTTAGTTGAAAAGAGAATGCAATATATGTAGGTATAGGTAATGTAAGGAGTGCATTGGGGAGCACAGTGGCTTAATGGTTAGCTGTACCACTTGCAGCACTGAGGTCCTCAGTTCAAATCCTAGTCGGGAATCTATCTGCATGGGGTTTGCATGTTGCCCTCAGTTTAAGTTCCAGTCAGGACACTATTGGCATGGAGATGCATTTCTCCTTTTGCATGCATGGATTTCCTTTGTGTATTCCATTTTCCTTCTATACTTCAAAGACATGCTGGTAGGAAGATTGGCCCAACTATAGTTGAATAAGATAGGGACCTCAGATTGTAAGCTTCTTTAGGGCAGGGGCTGATGTGAATTTACAATGTGAAGAGTGCTGTGCAAATTGTTGGCGCTATATAAATACCTATAATCAATATTCTGCTGAGGTAGGCAAACTGTGTGCCCGCATTCTCCTCCATTTGCCGACTATTGACCCTGCTATATGTATATAAGTTGACCTTAGATTGTAAACTCCTTTAGGGAAGGCACTGATGTGAATTTACAATATATAGAGTGCTGCATCAATTGTTGGCACCATTCTTCTCCATTTGACAATTATTGTCCCTGCTATATGTACTGTATATGAGATAGGGAGCTTAGGATATAAGCTCCTTCATGGTAGGGACTGATTTTAATGTACAATATGTAGAGTGCTGCGTAAATTGTTGGCACCATATAAATACTTATAATCATTATTCTGCTGAAGTAGGCAAACTGCCCACATTCTCCTCCATTGGCCCTACTATATATATATATATATATATATATATATATATATATATCAATATCTATCTAGATATATCTATCTATCTATCTATCTATCTATCTATCTATCTATCTATCTATCTATCTATCTATCTATCTATCTATCTATCTATCTATCTATCTATCTATCCTCCTTAGATTATAAGTTCCATCAGGGTAGGGATTGATGTAAATGTACAGTATGTGGGGGGCGTGTCCGGACTATGGAGGAGTGAGGACGTGTGCCTTCTCAGCTCCGCTCCACCGCAGCACATTATCAGCTCCACAGCGGAGGTAACACCCGCACCCGCAGCGAATTATGTCCCTGAGACACCGGGCATCATCCCAGCCACAACGGACTGACCAATCGCGGCAATCCCAGCTGGATTCCTTTTACTCTGGGCAGACCGGGAGAGGCCGCGAGCCTTCCAAGATGGCGCCGACCGGGAAGACACAGCGTACTAACAAGGCCGCAAAGACCTCCGCAGGCCAGTCGCAGCAACTAGAGGACTCCCCCGCTCCATCCCCAGGGTCGGTGAGTGACTCAGCCCCCCTGATCTCCCCAGGCTCCCCCACTTCCCAAGACGGAGACTCCACTGACCTGGACCCCCTGGCAGATGCAGACATCAGGCGCCATATTATGTCCCTACCCACGAAAGCTGATCTTGAACGCTTTGCTGACAGAGTGGAAAAAGCTTTTAAGGAAGATATTGCTCAGCTCAAAGCCGATACAAATCACTTGGGGGGCAGACTTGACACTCTGGAACAGAAATTTGAGGACACTCTCCCTGTCATTTCTAAACTACAAGACAAGTGTAACATACAGGGCCAACAGATTGAGGCCCTGCTATGTCAGCTGGACGACACAGAGAACCGCAGCAGACGGGCAAATATCAGGATAAGAGGCCTTCCTGAAGCTACTGGGCCCAGGGACATAATCCCCACCCTGGAAGGAGTCTTTAAAGAAATATTAGGACTGCCTGCCACTGCTACAGTCGAAATAGACCATGCGCACAGGGCCCTGAAGCCCCCATCCCAGGATGCGAACAATCCAAGAGATATCATATGTAAATTACATAAGTATACGCTTAAAGACCGCATCATGCAAAAAATGAGGGGGAAACCGTACTTTGATTTTGATGGTGCACACCTGGCCTTTTATCAGGACATCTCGAGGCGCACTCTTATGCAACGCAGAGCACTTCGCCCTCTCCTAACAGCTATCCAAGACGCAGGCCTGGTGTATCGCTGGGGATTCCCCTTCAGCCTTCAAGTCACTAAAGATGGTAGAACCACAACTCTTCGCAACAAAGATGACCTCCCACATTTTTTGACTTCCTTAGACCTGGACCCGGTGGACTTTCCTGACTGGAGATGTTCCTCAGAACCGGGAAACGACAAACTACCTACCCACCAACCGTGGCAACCAGCCAGAAATCAGAATCGCAGGAGGAATCGCAGGCGGAATCTCTCTGAATCCTCGCTGGGAATGTCCCTACCCGGACATTAGCAACATCCCTTTCTGGGACAAACGATCTGCTACTGGGATTATTATTTTTTTTCTCTTCTTTTTTCCTTTTTCACGTTTTAAATATACCCAAGTGCCTTTCTTTATACATATTGCACTTAGATTATCCCCTTAACATTAGCCGGAAGGCTGCTTGATGGTTTGCACATTTTTGAGTTCCCCGAAGCACCATCATTCTCCTCATGTCTAACCGCACCATATCAGACGCGGTGGACGGAGACGGAGGACCTCCTGCCCTCTCTTATAGACGGCACACTAACCCCCTAGTAGGCCGCCCTGTTTTTTTTGGGCACTAATCCCCTTTGGGATAAGGGGTCGTGGCCTGGAGTCCTTCCCCTCTTTAGGGGGGGGCTCCTCGACACGACCCTTAGTAGTTGTTTTACATGCGTGGATGTTAACATCCATACTGTTTTGATGGTTATGACCATGTTTTCATGTTCTTTCTCTTACACATGTTTTGTTTTCTCTCCCTCCTCCTCTCGTCTCTTTCCTACCCCCCCCCCCCTTCATTGCAGGTTGCTCCACCTTGCTGTCTGTGACGGACCCCCCGCAAATTGCGCACATTGAACACCCATATTCCATCCTATGGCTTCCCTACGGGTAAGTACGTATAATGTACGGGGACTTTGTTCCCCACACAAACGTAGTAAGCTTTGGGGGGAATTAAAACGCCTAAAAACCCAAGTGGTTTTCCTCCAAGAAACCCACTTTACGCAAAAGTCACTTCCCAAATTGCCTACTCACCTTTTTAACCAATGGTTTATCAGCACATCCCCGACCCCTAAATCTAAAGGGACTGCTATCGCCATACACAAGTCATGCCCTTTTCAGCCGGCTGAACACGATACAGACCCCTTGGGGAGATATGTTTTCCTAAAGGGCCTCATTGCTGGCCAAAAATATACATTCGCCACTATTTACGCTCCGAATGCAAATCAACTTACCTTTATAGACACTACACTAGATCGCTTGGCTGAATTCAGAGAAGGCTTTCTAATCTTAGGAGGTGATTTTAACGTTAGCCCTGACCCAATGCTAGACACCTCCCATGCAAGACCCTCTCACTCCTACGCATTTTTGAAGCACTTTCGCAGGACTATCCAGTCCCACTTGCTCACCGACAGTTGGCGAGCGCTTAGACCATTAGACCGCGACTTCAGCTATTACTCCACAGTACACAACGTATACACAAGAATCGACCACATTTATGTGGATTGAAATATCCTTGAACTTTTACAGTCTGCAGACATCGGTTCCATTTCCATTTCCGACCACGCCCCAGTGACGATGGCCTTTTCCTTGCCATCAGGCTCACGGGGAGTTCGGACCTGGAGACTTAATGAGAACATACTGGACGATGCGGTGGCGGTAGCTGAGGTCGCGGACACCTTAACTCATTATTTTACAGAAAACCCTATAGGCGAGCTGAGCGAGGGGACGGTTTGGGAGGCCCACAAGGCTGTGGTTCGGGGGGCTCTGATTTCCCAGGGTAGTAGGCTTAAAAAGATACGACAGGCAGACTTTTTAAGAGTACTCACCGAACTCCAAAAAGCAGAACTCAGGCACAAAGCTAACGGACGCCCTGAAGAACTAGAAAAGCTGACAGAACTACGCGAACTGTTCTTACGCCTGCTCGACCGTCAAACACGCAAACAATTCCGATTCGTGGCACACAGGTACTATGAACACGGAAACAAATGCGGCCGCATGTTAGCTCGGGCCCTTCGGAAACGTCAAGCCCAGACATATATACATAAACTACATAGCGCCTCGGGTACACCGATTCTACACCCATCTAAAATTGCTGCTGAATTTCGAGCTTACTACGCTAAATTGTACAACATAGACTCTGACCCCTCCCCTGAATCACGAGACACTAGACAAAGCGCGATCCGAGACTATCTGACTGCAGCCAAACTCCCGACACTTACAGAAGAGCAATCCTCAGACTTAGACGCCCCGATTACCCTGAACGAGCTTCGGGCCACGGTGAATTCCTTGCCCAACGGAAAGAGTCCTGGACCTGATGGGTTCACTAAGGCATACTATAAAGCCTTCCTGACCCACCTAGAGACACCCATGTGCAATTATTTTAATTCTATTGCTGAAGGAGGAACCATTCCATCAGAGGCACTTCTGGCATACATCACTGTAATCCCGAAAGAGGGCAAGGATCCCACCGTACCCCCGAGCTATAGGCCAATATCGCTCCTTAACCTAGATATAAAAATTTTAGCGAAAACACTAGCGAACAGACTTAAATACCTTATACCCGACATTATCCACCCAGATCAAACGGGATTCATAACAGGTAGAGAAGCCAGGGACAACTCTATCAGAGCGGTACACCTTACTCACTGGGCCCGTGCCCGCCCCGAGCCACAGCCTTACCTCATACTGTCAACAGACGCTGAAAAAGCGTTCAATCGCGTTGACTGGTCTTACCTGACGGAGGTGCTTCGATCACTGCGGATGGGTCCGAGAATGCTGTCCTCTATATTAGCACTATACTCGACGCCTTGCGCACAAGTCAAGGTAAATGGAACCCTCTCGGCTCGCTTCCCCATCAGAAATGGCACGAGACAGGGGTGTCCCCTATCACCTCTCTTGTTCGCATTAGTACTGGAGCCTCTGCTCTGCACAATACGCGCTAACCCCGACATCAGGGGTCTCACAGTGGGTAACACGGAGCATAAACTCTCGGCATATGCCGATGATGTCCTGTTCCATGTTTCAAACCCCCTGATCTCTCTGCCCAACCTGATGAGGGAACTGAAACTCTTTGGGTTTCTTTCAAACTTTAAAATTAATTTTTCAAAGTCAGAAATACTCCCTATTTGCATGTCATCCCAATTAACAATGAGCCTCAAATCAGCCTTCCCTTTCACCTGGGCCACGTCAGCTATTCGATACCTTGGTATACAACTCACAGATAATTTTAACAACCTATATACCGCTAATTACCTCCCACTGATAACTACCATTAAGAAAGACCTATCCCAATGGACACAGACGGCCTTCACATGGCTGGGAAGGGTGAACATAATAAAAATGAATATTCTACCACGCATACTGTTCCTTCTACAGATGCTACCAATTCGACTACCCCGATCTTTTTTTGATAAGATATCTAGCATACTGTCTGAATTTACATGGAATGCGCGCAAACCCAGGATAGCTCTACGAGTCCTACGTCGCTCGAAACAAAACGGAGGCCTAGGCCTTCCAGATGTCAGAAGATACTATTGGGCTATAGCGATACAGAGGATGCTCAACTGGCGTTTCCACTCTTGCTCTAAGATATGGGTACCACTAGAGAAATGTTTAGCGGGTAGGAACTTATCATATGCTCCCTGGCTGTCCCGAGAGCATAGAGGACTGTCGAAGACAACGTCCCCCTTGACAACCCAGGTACTGTCAACCTGGGATAAGATTAACCCGCTGCTAAAATTGGCTCCCTCGGTGTCCCCACTGGCCCCATTGGGAGGTTTCCTTTGGTTCCCCCCGGGAGAACAAATAGGTTTTTTTGAATCGTGGATGGAGGGTGGAGACGCCAGTTGTGGCAAACTCATGAAAGACGGCAAACTCCTGGGCTACGAATATCTGCCTACAGGCAAACAGGGTACCCCAATGAACTTCTGGAAGTACAGACAACTACATCACTTCTTTCAATTACAAGGCCACAAGATTAGAGACCCTTCTTCTCTCACCCACCTCGAAAAACTCTTTATCGCAGAAGAACCTACACCACACTTGGTCTCGGAACTTTATAAATTACTAGGTTCCTCATTCCCCAACACTACACCCGCCTTTATCAGACATTGGGAAAAAGACCTGGACATTGTATTCACAAAGACAGACTTAACTCACCTGTATCAGCTTACCCATTCATCCTCAATAGAGTCCAAGACCCAGGAAACGAACTTTAAGCTGCTATCCCGCTGGTACAGGGTACCTGCGGACCTGGCCCGCTTCTACCCTTCCACATCTGAGCTATGCTGGAGAGGATGTGGTCAGAAAGGTACATTGAAACACATATGGTGGGATTGCCCTCAAATTAAATCCTTCTGGGAAGATATACGTGACCAAATCAAAATAGTGACAGAGATAGAAATCCCCTTCCTCCCGACCCACTTTCTCCTGCAGGTCCCCCCGATCTCACTACGAAAATACAAGAAAAGTGTGCTGCCGCACTTATTAAATGTGGCTAGGCGCCTGATCCCAATTCATTGGAAAAAACATACGACCCCCACACGTGCTGAGTGGATCGGAAAGGTTAGTGAGATCCGGGAGGCCGAGGATTGGGTGGCGACCAATAAAGGCCGTGAAGACCGATTCCATGCAATCTGGATGTCATGGGCTGAATACACCTCTGGCTCCACCGCGGTGTCGTCTAGTCTAGACGCTGCACTGCTGGAGCTGGCAGACCCTACTCTTAGAGTACTTAGGCTAACAAAAACTTAACCCTGTAGGCAAGACCCCAAAACCTGACCTGCCCGTGGGACAACGAATCCAGCTCCGAGGGGTTCGTCACAGTGGCAGAGGAAGCTCACCAGTTCTTGCAGGTAACCTGACCCATTCCCTTCCCCCTTTCCCCCCCTTCCCTCTCCTATTCCCTCTTCTCACTCTTACCATACCCCCCCCACCTCTCTCTCTTTTTCTTTTTTTTCTCCCTTTTTATTATTCCCTTTATTTTTGTGTCTCTCTATTTATTATTGTTATTTTGGTATAATACTAGGGAAACTCATGCGAAACAGCTAAGTATGGGCTATTCAATATAGAAACGGAACCCGCTGGGGGAGATCTCTGGATTTCCAAGAGCCAGATAAATTTCACATGAATAAACCACCGTTGCGTGGTCACGGGGACCCGCGTGGGAGTGGGAGGTGGACTGATGGAGGTTTTGAGCCCCCCCTTCCTGCTCCGGGCGTGGGCCACCGGGCCGCGTACCCCGCACATTCCAGTGATTCCCCCAACGTAAACACACCCTCGCGAGCCCTTAAGCAGGCTCCGCTTCACTTGCATACTTCATGGAAACATGGGGCTCCCAGAACTTCTGATTACTCACTTGGCGAGTCCCTCAGAGTTATCCCTAGAAGAGCACTTTACATTAGGTTAATAGTAATGTATGTGTTTGTTCAACCCACATATTGCATATTGTTACTAAATGACCCTGCGAGGCCATTGTTTACAAGATTTGCACTGTTGGACATGTCATGTAATGTCTTGTTCTAAAAAATAAAAACTTATTATACAAAAAAATGTACAGTATGTAAATATGTAGAGTGCTGCATCAATTGTTGGTGCTATATAAAGACCTATCATCAATATTTGGCTAAAGTATCCAAACTGTGTGCCCGCATTCTCCACCATTTTCTGACTATTGGCCCTGCTGTACGTACGTGAGTTAGAGACATTAGGTTGTAAGCTTCTTCAGGGCAGGGACTGATGTACGATATGTAGAGTGCTGCATCAATTGTTGGTGCCATATAAATACTTATAATAATTATTCTGCTGAAGTAGGCAAACTGTTTGCCCGCATTCTCCTCCATTTGCCAACCTATGGCCCTACTATAAGTATATGAGATAGGGATCTTAGATCGTAAGCTCCTTCAGGCCAGGGGCTGATGTGAATGCACAATATATAGAGTACTACACAAATTGTTGATGATATATCAATACCTTTAAACAATATTATGCTGAAGTAGGCAAATTGTGTGCCCTCATTCTCCTCCATTTGCCGACTATTGGTCCTGCTATATGTATATGAGCTAGAGACCTTAGGTGGTAAACTCCTTAGGGCATGAACTAATGTAAATTTACAATATGTAGAGTGCTGCGTAAATTGTTGGCACTTTAGAAAAATACCTATAATCGATATTCTGCTGAAGTAGGAAAACTGTGTGCCCGCATTCTCCTCCATTTGCTGACTATTGACCCTGTTATATGTATATAAGTTGACCTTAGATTGTAAACTCCTTCAGGGCAGGCACTGATGTGAATGTACAATATATATAGTGCGCTGCATTATTTGTTGGCACCATATAAATACTTATAACCATTGTTCTGCTGAAGTAGGCAAACTGTTTGCCTGCATTTTCCTCCATTTGCCAACCAATGGCCCTACTATATGTATATAACTTAGGGATCTTAGACCATAAGTGCCTTCAGGGAAGGGACTGATGTAAATTTACAATATGTAGAATGCTGCTTTGATTGTTGGCACCATATAAATACTGGTAAACAATATTATGCTGAAATAGGCAAGTTGTGTGCTTGCATGCTCCTCCATTTGCCAACAATTTTTTCTGCTATATGTATATGAGCTAAAAAACCCTAGATGATAAGCTCCTTCTGGGCATGGACTGCTGTGAATTTACAATATGTAGAGTGCTATGTAAATTGTTGGCACTATATAAATACCTACAATCGATATTCTGCTGAAGTAGGAAAACTGTAGGCCTGCATTCTCCTCCATTTGCTGACTATTGTCCCTGCTATATGTATATAAGTTAGGGACCTTAGATTGTAAGCTCCTTCAGGGCAGGGACTGAGGTGAAAGCACAATATATAGAGTGTTGTAATTCCCTCAAAAACCACTAGCTGTCCCCATAGCCAGGAGTCAGAGAAGACTTAGGAGTCAGTAGGGTAAGGTGCCAGTCCTGCCCCCGCTAGAAGAAGGGACACCCCGGGTAAGCATATATTAGGAAGGCTATCAGGGAAATAGATGCATTCCCAGGCGCAATCGTGCAGGAATCGCAAACCGGTGTATGCAGAGGCAACCTGGCGCAAATCAACACACAAGTACACGCAGCGCCGTGAACAGGCAAATGCACATGCACGGCGGCACACGCACAGTGTGATAGTGGCACCACTGCCTATTTAAACACACTGCTGACAATGGTGCATTGCTGGTTTATCATCAGCTTCCCTTTGTGTACTTGTGCCTTGTATATCCTGCTGATCAGATTTCCTGTGTACCGACCCGGCTTTCCTTGACCTGCTCTTCTTGATCTCCCGGCTTGACCTTTTGGCTTGTATCCTGACCTTGTTCCTGCTTGATCCCGGCCTGGCTTACGGATTCTGCCTTTAACTGTCTCCTGTGCAAAGACCCGGCTGACTCCTGTTACACTTATCTTGCACTGTCTTACTATGAATGACTCCTGGCTCCCGACTCAGCTATCTGGTCTGCTCCACTGGTCCGCATCATCTGAATTTTCCAAGCACGCCTGCCTTGCAGTATACCTTGCCTGTTCCAGCAAGTTCCTGGCAACCAGCTCCCGCAATCAGGCAACCTGCTTCTGTGGGCACCACACTCCCTGTGTCACCTTCAGGGGTGTGCTGCACTCGGCCGCAAGGGGAGCTCTTCCAGCATCTCGGCCTCCTACCAAGTTCCTGACAGTGTAAACCAGTCATGTCAGAGGCCAACGGAGGTGTCTCCCCGCTAGAAGCCTTATGTCAACAAGTCATGGCCCTCACCTCGCCATCCAAAGACTCCAGGAAGGATACTTCCAATTAGAGGGCCGTCTGCAACACCTGTCAGTGACACCTGCTTCCACAGACCAAGGCTTATCCTCAGTCATCTCTCCTGCTGTCGCTCCTGCCCAAGAACGCACCATGGCCACTCCTAATGTGGTGGTACCCCCAGCAGAACCACAAGTGCCAACACCGGAACGATTTTCTGGAGATTGAAAGAAATTCAAATCCTTTAAAAATGCCTGTCTCCTGTACCTGGCTCTGCAACCACAGATTTTTTCTATTGAAACAGTGAAAGTAGAGTTCATCATTTCCTTACTAACAGATGAACCTCAAGCATGGGCCCATGGCTTATTGGAGCAGAAGAGTCCTATCATTAACCCTGTGTACCTGTTTTTGGAAACCATGGCACATTAATATGACGACCCCAAAGGGTGGCCACTGCTGAAGCTACTCTGCATACTCTAGAGCAGTGTCAGCACCCTGTGGAAGATTACACATTTAAATTCTGCAAGTGGTCCGCAGATACAGGGTGGAATGAGGCAGCCTTGAGATATCAGTATTGGCTGGGGTTGTCTGAACCCCTCAATGATGAGTTGACCAGAGTGAAAACCCCCTCATATCTAGAAGGCCTCATCCAACTGGCCATTCAGCTAGACAGACGCTTACGGGACTGTCGGTCTGAACGTGCTCAAACCTTTTGTCCCACCTGGATGCTGCCTAAAGCTCCACCTACATCGGCACCCATGCCTACTATCGTACCTGTACATGAAGCAAAACCCATGCAGATTGGCTTAGTCCTTCCAGCATTGACTCCAGATGAGAGACTTCGCCGTCGACAGGCAAACCTTTGCCTGTATTGCGGGGGAACTGGACATTTCATACGCAGTTGCACCATAAGACCTAGTAAGTCAACCCCACGCACTCCAGTCTACTTTCAGGTTTCCAGGTCTTCCCTGACTCATATTGTTCTCCCTGTCTCATTACAGGTAGGGGGAGAGGAAGTTCAGCTTCAGGCAATACTTCACTCTGGGACATGTAGCTGTTTCTTGGATTTGACCTTGGCAAAAAGTCTCGCTATTCCTCTCCATTGCAAAAGACTGACAGTCCATCTGGCTGATGGCTTAATGCCTAGTTCCGGGCCTGTCACACAAGAAACAGCACTTACCTTTACCTCCACCGACTCAGGTCACCAGGAATTTATACGTTTTGATGTCCTGAGCTCCCCTAAATTCCCTGTCACCCTGGGAATCCCATGGCTACAGGCACACAACCCTCAAATTGATTGGTCCAAAAAGGAAGTACTCTTCTCTTCTTACTGCCGGAAGCATTGCCTTGTTCTTGAATCCAAAGACTTTACTAGCTGCCTGAAAGTACTACCAACACCCAGTGTGGACCACAATATACCAGCAGCCTACTGAGAATTCCTAGACGTCTTCGACAAGAAGAAGGCAGATGCCCTTCCTCCACACTGTCCCTATGACTGTCCCATTGAGCTACTCCCAGGGGCTGAGATACCTTTCAGCCGCATATTTCCCCTTTCCAAAACTTAACTTGAGACATTATGAGGCAGTATATTGATAAAAACTTAGAAAAAGGATTTATCCGCCCTTCCTCCTCTCCTGACGGTGCCGGCATTTTCTTTGTTGAAAAGAAGGATAAGACATTAAGACCATGTGTGAACTACAGGGAACTAAATAAAATCACCCGTAAGAATCACTATCCACTCCCCCTGTTCCCTGAACTCTTCCAGAGGTTCTGTACGGGTCATATCTTCACTAAACTAGATCTACGCGGATCCTACAATCTTGTCCACATTCGGAAGGGGAACAAATGGAAAACAGCGTTTAGAACAAGGTTCGGACATTTTGAATACCTAGTAATGCCATTCGGATTGTGCAACGCTCCAGCCACATTCTAATACTTTATAAATTACATTTTGCAGGAGTATCTAGACCACTTTGTCATCATCTATCTTGACAATATTCTCAACCACCTTGGAGCTTCACAGAACGCATGTAAAAAAGGTGCTGTGCATCCTCAGAACGCACGAATTGTATGTTAATGCCAAAAAATGGGTGTGCTGCACTCTGCAGGGGTGTGCTGCACTTGGCCACAAGGGGAGCCCTCCCAGCATCTCGGCCTTCTACCAAGTTCCTGACAAAGGCAGAGGGTTTCCTGAATAGGTGGCCATGAGGTGAGTGATTACAGGTTTCTCAGTGAGTGGACCGGAGAAGAACAACATGTAGGCAGTTGGGTCTTAATTGTTTAGCTTCCCCTTTGAGGGCAGTGGAAGAACAGAGAGGAGATCCAACATTTTTGAGTTGCCAACATAACTGAAAAAGAGGGGAAATTGTCCATTGGGAAACACTTGCTTCTATGACCACTGTTTAACAGGGTTTACACCATCCTCATACGCTATCCAAAAAATAATTTTTCAAATGTTTGGATTTAGATACTTTAAAGCTGATCTCAAGCCTTCCCTTCAGTCTTGACCAGGTGTAAGGGCTCCTCTCCTGTACTGGAATAGCTTATTCTGATTTCATTGAACATTGTGAGCTTCTCACCAGGGTGGGGGGCAAACATTTGTGCTGGGGCTGAGAGGATTTGAAGGGGGGAAAGGAACAGAATTTTTACTAGGAGAGGAGAAGAATTTGTGGGGGGGGGGGGGAATTTCCGTTTGTCAAGTTGCCAAGAGAAGAGCTTTGTAATAGGAGGAGGATGGGGTGGGATTTGTGCTAAAAGGAGGGATTTTGGGGAGTAATTTTTGCTACTTTTGGGGCAAAGGATTTAAGCTAGCCTGGAGGATTTTGGGGCAGACTTGTGCTGGAAGGTAGGAGTTGGATGGGGGAGGAGTTGTGATAGGAGAGGGGGGGTTTGGCAGTGGGGGAGGGAATGTGTTCTAGGAAGGGGGATTGGGGGGGATGTGTGCTAGGGAGGGTTTTGGGAGAGAGGATTTCTGCTAGTAGAGGGGATGGAGGGGGGAGATTTTTTGCTAGGAGGGGAGATTGGGGGTGATTTGTGCTAGAAGGGGGATTTTGGGGAGGAATTTGTGCTAAGAAGGGGGAATTGTGCTAAGAGAGGGATTTGGGGAGAGGGCAGCAATTTGGTGTCGGGGGGATTTGGGGGGGAGATGATTTGTGCTAGTAGAGGAGGGGATGGGGGGGGGGGTTTGTGCTAGGAAGAGAGATTGGGGGTGATTTGTGCTAGAAGGGGAGATTTTGGGGAGGAATTTGTGCTAAGAAGGGGTATTTAGGGGGCACAGGATTTATGCTAGGCAGTGGGATTTGTGCTGATAGGGAGGAATTGGGTGGGGGAGGATTTGTGCTGGGGGGGGGATTGGGGGAGAGAATTTGTGTTAGGTAGGGTGATTATTTTGGGGGGGAATTTGTGATAAGAAGGGGGAATTAGGGGTGGGGGGATGTTGAGCTGGAAGAGGAGATTGGGAGGGCAAAGATTTGTGCTGGAAGGGGGAATTTTGTGTATTTTTGTTTGGGGAGAATTTTGGCTTGCAGGGGGAAGTTATGACTGGGGGCGTGACTATGCAGGTTAGTGCTGGATTATTTTTTTTTGAGGGGAGTGAAGAAATTTTTGTTGAGGCATGATGCTCCCACATTGCAGTGGGGGAATGGAGTTTCTCATCTTCACCCTGGACACTAGTTGACCTTGTCCCGACACTGTATCTAAGGACTGGTAAGCTCAAATATATTACATTTTTTGGGGGGTTTTATACATTGTGGGGTTGATTTACGAAAACTGGACAGTGCAAAATCGTGTGCAGCTGTGCATAGAAACCAATTAGCTTCCATTTTTTTTTTTGTCAAAACCGAAGCTAGAAGCTGATTGGCTACCTATCCAGTTTTAGTAAATCAACCCCAGTAGGTTACTTGACCCCTGGTCCAACTTTTACTGGAAGGGGTTGAACCCTATGGGTAAAGGATGTCTCTATTTACGTCTAGACACCCACTCCTTCTGGACACCAGTTTTCAAAAATAAAAGTAGCCACAAAAACTCTTTAAAATACTGCGCCGTTGTTTTTACGGTAAAACGCGGTTAAGGGTTCGCTTTGCATTCTGCAGTCCACGAATTTATATTAAAACAAGGCGGTTCATTAATTCTTAGTATGAGGGCTGTTCACAGGATGAGTTTATGAAACCATTAAATTTCATCATGCTCATACCCCGTCTTACAATCCATAAGAATACACGGCATGGTGGACGTTTGCCAAATCATCTGTGCCAGAGCCCGAGATCTCAATCCAATTTATTAAACCTGATTCATAATCAAACGCTGAAGCTAAATTCGACATTCCTTGTAAAATCTGACCTATAAAAACTTTATTGGCCCTTTTTTATTTTTAGGAGTGCATTCCTGTACAGAACGCTTAAAAAAAATAAAAAATTGCAGAATTGTATTACAATAGCTCGAAAACGCGTACTTTGCACATGATTCTTGAATCCATCTCGGCATGCAAATAGACCACACAGCTCGAGCGGTTTCAGCGGCATTGGAGAGTAAGTAAAGACGCAACGGTGATAGAATGGAAAACGGAATGATGAACGGCTTCATGTGAAAGCAATCAGTTAACCAATAAAGCAAACCAACTACCAAATGAGCTCAAACATTAAAGTCAACTCCAACCAACATTTACTCTCATATACAATTGCTAGACAAGCCGTGTTGTAATTTAACCACTTCAATACCGGGCACTGTCACCCCCCTTGCTGCCCAGGCCAATTTTCAGCTTTCAGCGCTGTCACACTTTAATTGACAATTGCGCGGTCATACAACGCTGTACCCAAATGAAATTTCAATCATTATTTTGAGACAGCGCAAGCTTTCTTTTAGTGGTTTGTAATCACCACTGGGTTTTTATTTTTTCCTAAACAAAGGAAAAAACTCAGAAAATGTTGAAAAAAAAAGTTTTTCCTTGTTTCTGTTATAAATTTGGCAAATAAGTAATTTTTCTTTTTCACTTAAGTGTGCTAATGAGACTCCACTGATGAGGCTGCACTGATTAAGTTGAACCGATGTGCACCAATGAGGCTGCACTGTTGGGCACTGGTGAGGCTGCACTGGTGGGCACTGGTGAGGCTGCACTGGTGGGCACTGATAGGCAGCAGTGATGGGCACTGATGAGGCTGCACTGATGGGCACTGATAGGCTGCACTGATGGGCACTGATGAGGCTGCACTGATGGGCACTGATAGGCTGCACTGATGGGCACTGATGAGACTGCACTGATGGTCACTGATGCTAAGTGCACTTATGGATACTAATGAGGTGGCACTTATGGGCACTGATAAGCTGCACTAATGGGCACTGATGAGGCAGGACTGATGGGCACAGATAGGTGGCACTGATGGGCACTGATAGGTGGCACTGATGGGATCTGTTAGGTTGAACTGATGGGCACTGATTGACACTGATAGCGCTGCGCTGATCATCAGGGCACTGATGATCAGTGTCATGATTATCAATATAAATGTGCCCTGTCAGACTTGCCAGTTACCAACTCTCTTTTCCTCACGCTGTGACAGCGCGTGAAGAAAGGAATGCCGATAACCAGCAAATTTGTTTACATGTGATCAGTCCGCTGTGATTGGCCCTTTTACTTAATCTGTGATCAGCTGTGCTCATTGGCACCGATCACTGACTCTATCCATTTATAACTAAAACATAGTAAACATAGTACTATGCTTCAATTTGTGAATGAACGGGCGCCATTCCTGCCCATTCATTCTGTGCAGCTGAGGCTGCAGGGAAGGAGATTGCGGGCCGTGTCCTCAATCTCCTTTTCTCTGTCTCAAAGTTGGAACATCAAAGGTCTGTTTAGACCCCTGATATCTCATCAAAGCCCCCCCCCCCAACGGGGCTCCTAAAAAAATTGTAAAAAATAATTGAAAAAATAATATTGTATAAAAAATTTGAGAAAAGGGGTAAAAAAAAAAAACTGACACCAGTGGTGGAACTACCAGGGTCATAAAGGTTGCACTTGCCACTGGACCCTGGCATTCCACCACTGGAAATTTCAAGTGTGGGTGTGGCGCTGTTCTGGTTTAAAATGAATATTATGTCTCTATCATACCATATTAAACTCACCTATAATGAGTGAGAAAAATGTGAAAGTGTTGATATAAAATTCCTGAATATCTATGGCTTAAAGAAAATAAAGCCAAAAAATTAAAAGACGAGAAAAAGAAAAAATCAAAAAATGTTTTACGTGATTTGCTGTTCAGGTAAATATATATTCATACCATGTATTAGGGTATTCTTAAAATCCTACCATGCATGGTTAGGTAATATACATAGATATGGTTAGACTAGGGAGGGGAGGGGAAAAATTGGAAAAAGGTGGGGGGGGGGGGGGGAATGAAAAGGGAGGGGGGAAGGGAAAAATTGCCAGTGATAAAGTGACTTGTGCTTAAAATACCAAATTAGAAAACAATAGTGCTTTAAATAGTCCTATTAAAGTGCACATGTGATAATTAGTGCTAACAACTTGATCTTCTCAATAGACAATGTTATTCAGTGCAATCTTCTTATTCTTGTTTTCATTGGTGACAGTGTTTAAAACCGTGCTCCTAATGTGCAAACACTCACCAACTTCTTTCACCCCTGCAGGGGTATAATGCAGTTACAGTCTGTGCCACTGTGCGGCAGTTCCTGGCATTCTCAGGATCGTGTTTATGTTTAAGATAGAAGAGAAGGGATGCCCATAGCGTAAAAACGTTTTTAAAACTTTTATTTCCAAAAATAGCAGAGCGGTACTCACATTCTAGCAGTGCATTTCAAGATAAAAAGATATCGGATTAAACTGTCAACAAATCCTATGTTCTTTGGGAGATGATGCAAAGACGTAGATTAGGCCACGCCCTACGCGTTTCGTCATTGGAGCGCTCCAGTAGAAGTCCAATTTTTCACCTATTTCCACTGAGCGGGTTTACCACTAAACTTCTAATTCCACCACTGGGCTCAGAGGAAAGGGCCCCGGCCGGGAGTCAGGGATCGGAGCCCTGAAGGTTCTAGTTAAGCCACTGGTCTGTTTTTTTTCCACTTTCCAGCTTCTGCAGCAGGATCTTTTTACCCCAGAGACCCTTTTATCTAACCATCCCAGATTTGAGGTGTCAAGATATATGCCTTCAGCCAACTTTATCTTTTCCAGAAAAAAAAACTGACGTTGCTTTTGGAGGCCCAATGTCACTTTTCTTTCTAATGGATTCCATGTTGTTCTATGGCCAACTGGGAGATATGATCCCTCCATCGTGTTTTGGATTTTTCCCCAGAGCCCTCTTCTAGCTGAACGTACCCTTAACTCCCAAGAGGTTCCCAAAATGTGGGCAATTGTAGGAGATGCCCAAACCACCAACTCCTCTAAATTCAAAAATGAAATGGCCTTGTGGGTTGTAGTATAAACTTTTCAAGCTTAGCCTTTTATATAAATCTACATTTATGGTATGATTTCTGTTAGTGCACACTCTTGATGGTACAATATTTTCTAAGATGTGGCTACGTTCTTGGTGGCAATAACGATTTTATATAAAATCAGTGATGATTTAATCTTAAAAGTCATCTTACCCGCAAACCCAAATTTAAACAAATTTTTGTCTAAGTTCCATTTTATATTGGCATGGTTTGGCATGAAATCTTTTGAAGAAGCAATAAATGCTGATATATGGGAGAATTTTCTCTCGAGGTGCCATATCCTGTGTTATTTAACCCAATTTCATTTTTATGACTGGAAGTCTTTTACTCACTTTAGTATTTGGGCTTCAAGGAATAATATTTGAGCTGGGTATTATTATATTTTATAAAGTATTGGGAGAGTGCTAGCTGATATCCAACAGTTGAATAAAAGGGTTTAAAGATATGGGAGGCTAACTACGGGTCTCTGATCATTTTATTGATAATTAGGTAACTGCTATATATATATATATATATATATATCGATAGATAGATAGATAGATAGATAGATAGATAGATAGATAGATAGATAGATAGATAGATAGATAGATAGATAGATAGATAGATAGATAGATAGATAGTGCCTAGCAAAAGTATTCACCCCCTTGGCATTTTTCGTGTTTTGTTGCCTCACAACCTGGAATTAACATGGATTGTTTGAGGATTTGCATCATTTAGTTTACAGAACACGCCCACAACTTTGAAGATGTTTTTTTTTTTATTGTGAAGCAAACAACAAATAGGACAAAATAACAGAAAAAGTCAATGTGCATAACTATTCACCCCCCTAAAGTCAATACTTTGTAGAGACACCCTTTGTGGCTATCACAGCTCCAAGTCGCTTTGGATAAGTCTCTATGAGCTTGCCACATCTTACCACTGGGATTTCAGCCCATTCCTCCTTGCAAAACTGCTCCAGCTCCTTCAAGTTGGACGGTTTGCGCTTGTGAACAGCAATCTTTAAGTCTGACCACAGATTTTCTATTGGATTGAGGTCTGGGCTTTGACTAGGCCATTTCAACACATTTACATGTTTCCCCTTAAGCCACTCAAGTGTTGCTTTAGCAGTGTGTTTGGGGTCATTGTCCTGCTGGAAGGTGAACCTCCGTCCTATCCTCAAATCACACACAAAGTGGTACAGGTTTTGCTCAAGAATATCCCTGTATTTAGCACCATCCATCTTTCCCTCAACTCTGACCAGTTTCCCAGTCCCGACTGCTGAAAGACATCACCACAGCATGATGCTGCCACCACCATGTTTCACAGTGGGGATGGTGTTCTTTGGGTGATGTGATGTGTTGGGTTTGCGCCAGACATAGCGTTTTCTTTGATGGCCAAAAAGTTCAATTTTAGTCTCATCAGACCAGAGCACCTTCCTCCATACATTTTGGGAGTCTCCCACATGCCTTTTCGCAAACTCAAAACGTGCCATTTTGTTTTTTGCTTAAAGTAATGGCTTTCTTCTGGCCACTCTGCCATAAAGCCCAACTCTATGGAGCGTACGGCTTATTGTCGTCCTATGTACAGATACTCCAGTCTCTGCTGTGGAACTCTGCAGCTCCTCCAGGGTTACCTTAGGTCTCTGTGCTGCCTCTCTGATTAATGCCCTCCTTGCCCCGTCCGTGAGTTTTGGTGTGCGGCCGTCTCTTGGCAGGTTTGCTGTTGTGCCATGTTCTTTCCATTTGATTATGATAGATTTGATGGTGCTCCTAGGGATCATCAAAGATTTGGATATTTTTTTATAACCTAACCCTGACTTGTACTTCTCAACAACATTGTCCCTTACTTGTTTGGAGAGTTCCTTGGTCTTCATGGCAGTGTTTGGTTAGTGGTGCCTCTTGCTTAGGTGTTGCAGCCTCTGGGGCCTTTCAAAAAGGTGTGTCTATGTAATGACAGATCATGTGACACTTATGCCGCGTACACACGAGCAGACTTTACGGCGGACTTTGCCCGGCGGACTTTGGCACTTCGACGTACTTTCCGACGGACTTTCTGAATGAACGGACTTGCCTACACACAATCCACCAAAGTCCGTCGAATTCGTACGTGATGACGTACGACCGGACTAAAACAAGGAAGTTCATAGCCAGTAGCCAATAGCTGCCCTAGCGTGGCTTTTTGTCCGTCGAACTAGCATACAGACGGCGGACTTTTCGACCGGACTCGATTTCAACGGATACATTTTAAACAAGTTTCAAATCTAAGTCCATCCAACTTTTGAGCAAACAAAGTCCGCTGGAGCCCACACACATCGAATTGTCCGACGAAATCCAGTCCGCCGGGCAAAGTCCGCCGTAAAGTCCGCTCGTGTGTACGCGGCATAAGATTGCACACAGGTGGACATCATTTCACTAATTATGTGACTTCTGAAGGTTATTGGTTGCACCAGAGCTTTTTCTGGGTTTCATAACAAAGGGGGTGAATACATACACACATGCCAATTATCAGTTTTTTATTTCTGAAAAATAGTTTTATGTATATATTTTTCTATTTTTACTTCACCAACTTAGATTATTGTGTTCTGATCCATCACATATAATTCAGATTAAAAAAAACATTGAACTAAAGGCTGTAATGTAACAAAATAGGTAAAAAGCCAAGGGGGTGAATACTTTTGCAAGGTACTGTATATATATATATATATATATATATATATATATATATATATATATATATATATAGGAAGGCCGGTTTACCGGCCTGAAATTATGGGAGGAGCCCAGAGGGTATATAACCAGACCATCCACGATGGTCTGTGTCGGTTCCAGTGCGCGGTACCTACGTCACCAGGCCGACTTTTCGAGGAAAGCACCGCATGTTAGCAAGTTCCTACGCTCCAGTTCCAGCGCCGCAGTTCCCCGTTCGCAGTCCCCGACTTTCGATCGTTACACCGGCGCAGGTAGGAGGTATTGTTACCGTTTATAGAACGTATTTGTTACCTTATCCGTACGGACCCACGCACGGGACAAGCCACTTACAATATGCTTCTTTATTCGACCGATCTGAGTCCAGCCGCAACAGCGGCTTAATGATTCGGATCTTCAGCCACACAGGCATTCGCTTACAACATGCTTCTTTATTCGACCGATCTGAGTCCAGTCGCAAAAGCGGCTCAATGCTTCAAATCTTCAGCATACAAGCACTCACCAACAGTGTGCTTCTTTCATCCCACCGATCCGAGTCCAGTCGCAAACAGCGGCTCTGCGATTCGGATCTTCAGCATACAAGCACTCACCAACAGCGTGCTTCTTTCATCCGACCGATCTGAGTCCAGTCGCAAAAGCGACTCAATGCTTCAAATCTTTAGCATACACAAGCACTCACCAACAGTGTGCTTCTTTCATCCCACCGATCCGAGTCCAGTCGCAAACATCGGCTCTGCGATTCGGATCTTCAGCATACAAGCACTCACCAACAGTGTGCTTCTTTCATCCCACCGATCCGAGTCCAGTCGCAAACAGCGGCTCTGCGATTCGGATCTTCAGCATACAAGCACTCGCCAACAGTGTGCTTCTTTCATCCCACCGATACGAGTCCAGTCGTAAACAGCGGCTCTGCGATTCGGATCTTCAGCATACAAGCACTCACCAACAGTGTGCTTCTTTCATCCCACCGATCCGAGTCCAGTCGCAAACAGCGGCTCTGCAATTCTGATCTTCAGCATACAAGCACTCACCAACAGTGTGCTTCTTTCATCCCACCGATCCGAGTCCAGTCGCAAACATCGGCTCTGCAAATCGGATCTTCAGCATACAAGCACTCACCAACAGTGTGCTTCTTTCATCCCACCGATCCGAGTCCAGTCGCAAACAGCGGCTCTGCGATTCGGATCTTCAGCATACAAGCACTCACCAACAGTGTGCTTCTTTCATTCAACCGATCCCAGCCCAGTCGCATACCGGCTCAATGATCCAAGACCCCCGGCACAGCAAAAAACCCCACCGCCCATTCCGAATCCAGTCGTAGCACCGGCTCAAACGATTCGGATTCTCGTCAACCCAACTTTCACTGACCGATCCCAGTCCAGTCGCATACCGGCTCAAATGATTCAGGAGCCCCTCCTGCTTTTTAAAAAACTTGTCTAAAAAACATACGCATTTCCCCCCCTATCTTAGCGGACACCATGTCGCAGGCCGGCAGCGAGGACCTCGCCTCCACCCCGTCGTCACCTGGGGACCTGGGGCAGACTCAGCAAACGACGACTTTACAGTCTCTCAGAGCTTGGACCATCCCCAAGCTTACAGCTGAACTACGGCGCAGGGGAATACCCTTCCCTGCGACTGCTAGGAAAGCTGAGCTTTTCAGGTTGCTGTTTTCTCCGCCAGCGGCAGCCCAATTGGGCACCCAGGCATCACTACAGTCAATCTCATCAGCAATCACTCAGCTGCACCCCTTGGTGACCACACTATCGGCAGCAGTCACCGATGTCCAGACAAGAGTGGGAACCCTGGAGGTACATCAAGCTGCACCCTCACCATCTACAGTAACCACCGCCACCCCCATGCCTCTCCTTACAGGTACGCCCGACATCTATGCCTACGTCCTCCCCGCACATCTCGTCCCAGCAGGCATCAGGAAGGACATCATGGATGGGAAGGACATTAACTTAGCATCCCTCCTCATCGCAGTACACGACCCAGCCGAAAACAAGTCCTATTCGTGGGGAGACGTTTCCGTCGTCCTAAAGGCCAAAGACCATAGGCTTACCTGCAAACTCAATATTGCGGAGTTTGTACTAGCATTTGGCATGTTCAGAGACGTGCTATGCACGATCAACCCCAACAGGAGAAAGGAGCTGGACCTATACCTACACGCAATAGTAGATCTAGGTTATAAATATGGGGGATGCTCCTTTTATGACTATCACAGGTCATTTTCAGCAAAAGCAGCAGCCAGACTTTCCCAGTTTCAGGTAAAAACCAACTGGAGCACCATCGATACAGAGCTGTTCTGTCGCCATTTCGCTGGCCTACGTTCCCCACTCTGTACTAACTGCCAGTCGTCCACCCATACGGCCAACTGGTGCTCCGAGTCAGGTGGCAGACGCCCCCCCAACCCTCCCTTCTTTCCCAGCGTCACTCGTTACTCAACGGCATTTACTCAGCCGGCTCAGACAGACAGATTAGGACGACCCGTCCAGGCACTAGGGGGAGCAGCCATATGCAATAACTTCAACTTTGGGGGTTGTAACTTCCCCCACTGCAAACTACTTCATGTCTGTCTCACATGCCACAAAGCTCACCCCAGGTACGCTTGCGCTGTGAAACAGCCTAAACCCGAATGACTAAGCCGAGTGCACGTCGGATGGCTCGCGTTTTACCTCACCTCACACCCAACACCTTCACTGGCAGCCTTTCTCATCCGGGGATTCACGACAGGCTTTCACACCGGACTTATCACACTCCCAAACACAACTCACGAATGCAAAAACCTGCTTTCAGCCGCTACCGACGAGGAAACCATCACCACCCTGCTGCAAACAGAACTAGACATAATCGGCCCCTTTACACAATCACCTTTTTTCTGTATGGAGAGTCAGCCCTATCGGCCTTGTGAAGGGCAAGTTTTCAAATAAACTCCGTTTAGTTTATGATTTGTCCGCGCCTCATTGTTCCCACATACCCAGTTTAAATTCCCTAATACCTTCAGAAGAGTTTTCACTTAAATATTCAACGGTAGACTCAGCTATTCAATCCATCATTCTCGCAGGAGCAGGCGCCTGGTTGTCTAAAGCAGACATCTCGGACGCATTCAAATTGTTGCCAATTGATCCGTGCCTATGGCGATGGCACGGAATCAAATGGAAAGGCCTATACTATTTCGCCACCAAGTTAACGTTCGGCTCCAAAAGCAGCCCGTGGCTATTCGACACTTTCGCTTTCGACACTTTCGCTCAGTCTCTTTCCTGGATTCTCTCACAACATGCGTCCTGTCAGAAAGTGATCCACTACTTAGACGACTTCCTACTCATAGAGAAACCCAACGAGCCCCCAGTTGATCTAAACAGCCTTATGCCGCGTACACACGGTCGTACTTTTCGTCTACAAAAGTCCAACGGACGCTGACGGACTAAAGCTGGCTGGTAATCCGATCGTGTGTGGGCTTCTCCGGACTTTCAACTGACTTTTTTAGCCTCAAATCCGACGTACTTTAGATTTGAAACATGCTTCAAAACTTTACTTCGTAACTACGACGGACCCCGAAATCCGCTCGTCTGTGTGCTAGTCCGACGGACAAAAAGCCACGCTAGGGCACCTATTGGCTACTGGCTATGAACTTCCTTATTTTAGTCCGGTGTACGTCATCACGTACGAATCCGACCGACTTTTGTGTGGTCGTGTGTAGGCAAGTCCGTTCGTTAAAAAGTAGGCCGCAAGTCCGCCGCAAGTCCACCGAAAGTCTGCCGGAAGTCTGTCGGACAGGCTGTCTGACTTTTGTAGACGAAAAGTACGACCGTGTGTACGCGGCATTAGAACAATCTTTCATAATCTTAACCTATAAGAAGGTAGAAGGCCCGGCACAGATCGTCACCTTCTTGGGTATCATACTCAACACTCACACCATGCAAGCTAGCCTGCCTCCCGACAAATTGACGCGCATCAGGACAGTCATCCACACATTTACTAATACGCAAGGCTGCACAAAAAAGCAACTACAATCCCTCCTTGGCATGCTGAACTTTGCCATAAGGATCATCCCTCAAGGGCGATCCTTCGTCTCACGTCTCCTGGTGTTCCTTTCCCAGGTACAAGACCCCGACCTAATATTTAAACTAGACAAGGCAGCCGTAGCTGACCTATCCATGTGGGACGATTTTCTAACAAACTGGAACGGCATTTCGATGTTTATCCCATCAGCGTCTCCCACTTCACCTCAAATAATCACGGACGCCGCAGCCTCCACAGGTTTTGCAGCTATTTTTGGCCACCACTGGTTTGCAGCACCATGGCCGCCAGAAATACTCTCGATCCCCGGGTTCAGTCAATCCTCCTCGATGTTCGAGATCTACCCCATTGTTGCAGCAGCCCACATCTGGGGCAACAACTGGGTAGGACAAACAGTGACATTTTCCACAGATAATCAAGCCACAGCCTCTATTATAAACAAAGGTCGCTCCAAGTCCTTGGCCATCATGTCCTTCCTACGCAGGCTGGTGCAACTCTCACTACAGCACCAATTTAATGTCCTCTGTGTTCATATCCCCGGTAAATGCAACACTTCGGCCGACGCGCTATCTCGTTTTAACTTCACAACCTTCTTTTCGCAGGAACCTGGAGCCGACCCGACCATGTCTGCTATCCCACATTGGTCACAGCTAACCCTGGATTAAAGCGACATCTTCATGACGCCACTAGTCTGATTAACCAGTCACTATCTCACAATACCCTGAAAGGCTACCATGCTGCCTGGAAAAGCTATCACAGGTTTCTAGCGGCTAACCCCGGGGCTATACCAGGAGATCTCCATCATATCCTGGCCTTCATTTCATACTGCCACACGCAGCTGAAGTTATCCTACAACACTATTAGACTCTACCTAGCTGGCATCTAGCATTTCTTTACTAGATCCTAACAAACCATCTTTGTTCGCTACCCATGCGGTCAAGGCCATCCTCCGAGGCATCCACAAGCAGAAACCCCAAGTTAGCGGTAAACGCTTACCAGTCACCAGTGCCATGTTTCGAGACATGTCCACCATACTCTCACGCTCACCTTTCGGTTTTTTGCCCAGCTTGGTCATCCAAGCAGCCATCTACCTGGCATTTTATGGCTTTCTACGACCCAGCGAATTCACAGTCAGCAGCACCAGTCATAGGGCCTTACGCAGACGCCACCTCACGCGTCACCACAGCCACTTCACAATACACCTCAAGGTGTCCAAAACACAACAGTCCGGTCCAGGGGTTGACATCAAGCTCTTCAGAACGCACAACGCCTGGTGCCCCGTAGCCATCCTAGATCGTCTATTAGCCCATTTACCTGATCCCTCGCAGGACAGCCCGTTGCTGCCGTTCCCGATCAGCCCGCTTAGTACCAACCAGTTCACTACTCACGTCAGGATCCTTCTGCGCAACTTAGGCCTTGACCCCAACCGTTATTCTGGACATTCTTTCCGCATTGGAGCAGCATCAGCAGCCTCACGAAACGGAGTCCCGGACCACATGATCAGAAAAATGGGAAGGTGGAAATCCACCTGCTTTGCTCGCTACATTCCCAATCCACAAGTAGAAACGTCACGAGCCTTTTGCAAGCTCGCTCTGTAAGATGACCATAAACTTAAATAAAACATTACCTCCCTAAACCAAGTCTTTTTGCGCCCTTCTCTGGCATACCACCCAGCAGATCTGGGTTTACCATACAGCAGGCCAGGGCACACTTCAGGTCTATTTATGTTGTTAGTCTTGTGACGTGTTTATGTGTTTCATATCTGTCAGGACGGAGGGCTCCGACCATAAATATATAAATATATATATATATATATATATATATATATATATATATATATATATATATATATATATATATATATATATATATTTTAGGTAACTGCTTTATATTTTTAACCACTTGGCTTCTGGAAGATTCCCCCTCCCCCCCTCAGGACCAGGCCATTTTCTTGCGATACGGCACTGCGTTACTTTAACTGACAATTGCGTGCTCATGCAATGCTGTACCCAAATAAAATATATGACTTTTTTCCCCCACAAATAGAGCTTTCTTTTGGTGGTATTTGATCACCTCTGCGTTTTTTATTTTTTTGCGCTATAAACAAAAAAAAGAGACCGGCAACTTGAAATATATATATATATATATTTTTTTTTTTTTGACTTTCTGCTATAAAACATATCCAATAAAAAAATGTAAAGAATCAAATTTCTTCATAAATGTATACCAATATATATTCTGCTACACATTTTTGGTAAAAAAAAATCTCAATAAGCCTATATTGATTGGTTTGCGCAAAAGTTATAGCGTCTACATACTATGGTATATATACTGGCATTTTTATTTATTTATTTATACAAGTAATGGCGGCAATCAACGACTTATAGTGGGACTGCGATATTGAGGTGGACAATCGAACACTAACTGCCACTTTTGACTCTTTGTGGGAACCAGTGACACTAATAGTGATCAGTGCTAAAAAATATGCACTGTCACTGTACTAATGACACTGGCTGGGAAGGGGTTAAACATCTAGGGTGATCAAAGGGTTAAATGTGTGCCTGGCCAGTGTTTTTGTGTACACTGTGTGGAGCTTTCACTAATGGGCGTGATGGATTTTCTTTCCCTGCTTTGCAGGGAAAGAAAATCCATCACTTTCCCCCTGTCAGGAAGGAGCTCTACCTTGTTTACATATTAGAAAGGCCCCAACGTGGACTTTACAAGCAGGTTAGGGGAGTGTGAAAGAGTATTGCAAAGGTATAAAATATAACAAAGTTTATTCGTCATATAAAGTAAAAACAATTCTCAAAGGAGGGACAGTAAAATACATAGAAGCATAGCATGATGATATAAATAAATGCAAAAATACACAACAAGCACCCAATTCGTGAGGTAGGCTGTAGCACCGAGCTGGCCAAGATGGAGTAATGGCCCAACAGGCTTCAAGGTGTTCACAGCTGAACCCAAAACCCAAGGAGGGTCCATGTTGGGGCAATTTCCTTTCTATTTGCATATTGGGATGTTGGCAGGTGTATTGGGGTTTTTCAGTGGTTCACTAGCTCCTCCCCCCTTTACCTTGTTTACATAGGCAGAGCTCCGTCTAGCCTCTGTTCCCGATGATCGGTGGGTGCCGGCGGGCATCTATTGGCCGGCACCCGCAGATCCGCTTCTGCTGTGACTAATCACAGCAGAAGTGGCACGCACCCTAGATGGAAGTGTAGAATCACATATATATTTGGGATTCTGCACAGAACGGCAGAATCTGAGCTGGCCACTCAGCCGTCGGCTAATTGCCAGCTCCCATCTCTCTCCACAGTTACTTACCTGTTGATGATATCTTGCTCGTCAGTCCTGCTTACTTAAGCCATCCAGTCCAGATGATCTCTGCCTTCGCCTTGGTCAGCATCACAGAAACGATCTCCTGCGATCCTGTTCAAGACTTGGTTTGCTGACATCCCTTCTGGCTCCAGATCCTGCTTGCTGTTCCACTACATTGATCCCTGACTTCTGGTTTGTCTGACTATCCGTTCCGGTTCCTGAACTCTGGCTATGTTTTGATTACGTTTGTTCTTTTTACTTTTATTATTAAACAAGTGTGATTCAACTGTACTTCTGTCTCGGCCTGATTTCATGGTTTTTGAAACAGGGAGGTTGTTAAGTGGTTAATTAAAGTGTATATATGGTCAAAATGTAAAATCATATTTTCATTTCCACATTGTGTTTCATTTATTTCTATCCTACTCCTATTAACCCGAATGAGTTTGAAGTCTGTAAACTTACTTTGTGAAGATCCCCACACACTAACGTCCTTGAATTCTGTGACATCCATCCACTATGCCCTGTAAGGAAGCACTGCTGTGTCACACATTCCACAGAGCCTGCCTTCTGAACAACAGAGGAGCTGAGAGGAGAAGTTTCATGTACGGGAATCACAGCTTGCAGGCAGCAAGGTACCATGGGACATTTAGTCCTTCTAAAATAAAAGTAAGCGGCAGAAGAGAAGCTGCAAAGCATACATGGAACCCAGAAAGTTGGACAAAGTGACAACCAGCAGACAAGCGGCCCTCAACACACGGTAACAAAGAGATTTTTCAAGTAAGCTTATATTGGATTGTCAAATATAATTATTGTTTATATTGTTATTACAATGGTGATAAAAAGAAGGTGTATGTTGTGACCAGAACTTTTTTTAAATAAAAAAATAGCAATAGGAATGAAGGGCTTTCCAGTGGATCATTTGTTGGTATCCTCCATAGATGGATCCCACATTCCTTCATCTCTCAGGATTTATCCGATGATTTTACATTCATTTTAAATTCTTCTTGGTGAATTCTGGTATCGTAGTACTTGCTTGGAGATCAGGTTTTGCTTTTCAATGATACAAGGCGGAGCTTTTCTGAAAAAAAGTAATACAGTTGCTGTCAATTCTGACATATCAAGAACTTATTCATGCACATTTGTAAAGTTACTGAAAGGTACAATTTAAGCAGCAGAGGTCCGTCCATTAGGAGTGCAGGGGCGCCGCCCCGCTATTCCATGCGTCCAGCCACCTAATCTACATGCGGGGCGCCGGACGCATGGATTCCAATGGCTTTTTTTTAAGCATATTATTGGCTTAAAAAAGGATGGGCGTAGGGCGCAGAGCCCACCCACTTGTGTGACAATAGCAAATTAATATTTGCTATTGTCTTCCTGATTGTCCCAGCCAATCAGGAAGCCGGTCCCGAGACCCAATTGGCCAGGGAGTCTTAGGACTCCCGGCCAACCGGACCCACTTCAAGTTCAGCCGGGAGCAGAAGCAACGGCCCCCGGCTCTTCCCTAGAGCCAGCAACCTGCAAGCTAAAGCATCGGCCTCCTAAGGTAAGGCCACCGTTCGCCGCCGTTGCATTCGTCTCCCGCAGGGGTGGGGGGTCGCCGATTGCCGCCGCCCATACGTCTCCCGCGCGTGCGGTGGGGTGGTCACCGATCACCGCGCCCAAAATATTCAGCACCAGCCGCCACCGAATTTAAGCAACTATAATTAAAATGCCAATTTTACAAAACTATAATTTCAGCATCTACAGGGCATTGGAGGATTGATTAATTTGTCTATTGTTTTATCTGTTAGAGATTTCAGTGTTGAGATTTGTGTCCCTAACCCCTCACAATCTGCCATCCTCTTTTATTTTACAATAAGGAGAATCATTGGGGAGGCATGATCCCAACATTTGGCTTTGTCCCGCTCATTGTGGTTGGGAAGCCTTGTGGGATTTGGTGGAGATATTTTACCACTGGAATTTCTGAGAGATGTAAGAAACCAGTACGCGGTTGCTACTAGACAAGTGTGATTCATTTCATTACGAGTGGAAATTTGGACGAAACGTTCGGAGATTCAAGTGCATCCGAATTTCTGAATCACAATAGTAACGAATTTCAGAGAATCCAAAATAAATTATATCTAAACTAATTATCCAAATTCTAATTCAACAATGAATTTGAATTTGAAAATGAGTTTGAATTAAAAAATGAATTTGAATTTGTAAATGATTTCAAATTCTAATTGGAAACATATTGCAATAAATTATATAGAACTGCGCTAATATAAAACAAATATAATAGTCCACAAGTGTTATGATAAAAAGTATTATGAACTTCTGGTGTCGATCTCCACCATCCACCACCTTAAAGTGATCTTATGCATCAGTGACTCCACCAAAAGCTGCCAGCTCCCCCATGCCCCTGGACGACGTCAACCTATGACGAAACGCGTAGGACATCACCAATCCCCTTGTGTCCCGGAAGGACTGGTTTGTTTGTTTGTTTGCCAGCTGACACATCAAACTTTAAAGACGCATTTGTTCAGCTGACGCTGTATGTGCAATATTTTTAACACAATACATTTTTGAAGGTTTTTATACTATGTGGAGCCTTTTTGTTTTTTGGAGAACTTGGTGAAAGGCCTTGGCTGGGCTTCAAGCCGCAAGCGCAATCGACCCCTTGTAATGAGGGGTCCACAGGAGCTGGTAAGCAAGTTTTTCAGCTTTTGGTGGAGGCACTGATGCACAAGATCCCTTTAAGGTGGTGGATGGTGGAGATCGACACCAGGAGTTCATAATATTTTTTATCACAACACTTGTGGACTGCAAAATTAACCATTCTTGTTTTTGACTAATATATTTGTTTTATATTAGCGCAATTCTATATAATTTAGGCCCCTTTCACACGGCAAGCCCGCTCGGCTCCACCTGTCTGTATTTCAGGCGCATCCGAGTGGGCTATCCATTGACTCCTATGGGGAGACGGATGTCAGCGGAGATGTGTCCACTGACACCCGTCTGCCATCCGATCTGCTAAAATCAGACGTATGGAGATACGTTGGCCATCCGTCTTGGTGGATCGGATGAGATCTGATGAAAACGGAACATGCTGTCTGTTTTCGTCCGACCTCTCCATAGGAATCAGCGGCGCTCTGACAGGCCCCTCCTCTCTCAATGAGCAGAGGCGGACCTGTCATCCCCCGGCTCAGCGGAGATCAACGGAGCGATCTCCTGGTGAGCTGGCGGACTCCGCTAAACGGATCTGCCTCGTGTGAATGAGGCCTTATACGTTTTTTGTACTGTGTTTATGTTTCATAGGAGGGTTGCTGCCTATCTATCTGTATATGAGGTTATTTATAGCGCAGTTTTCTCCACTTTTTTATTTATATTGCAATAAACACAGTAAGGTATAAAAGTGAAATAAGTTGATGATTCTTGCTCGGGCTGCTTTATAGAATAGAATAGATGAGAAGAGAAAAGAAAAGAAGAGAAGAGAAGAGAAGAGAAGAGAAGAGAAGAGAAGAGAAGAGAAGAGAAGAGAATGCGTAGTTACAGTACATACTGTAGTTACATAGTCAGTAAGGCTGAAAAAAGACACCAGTCCATCCAGTTCAACCTGTGATGTGCATGTGTGTGTATGTGTTTATGTCAGTAAGTTGTATATCCCTGTATGTTGTGATCGTTAGGATGCTCATCTTATAGTTTTTTTTTTTAAACTATCGACGCTCCCTGCTTTTACCACTGCTTGTGGAAGGAATTCCAAATCCTTACCGCTCTGACAGTAAAGAACCCTCTACACAGATTAAGGTTAAATCACTTCTCTTCCAATTTCAGTGAATGGCCACATGTCTTTTTAAATGCCCTTTAACTGAAACGTTTTTTCCCTATGCTAGGGTCACCAGTACGGTATTTGTACATCACTATCATATCCCCTCTCAAGCGTCTCTTCTCCAGAGAGACTAAGTTCAATGTTTGTAATCTTTCCCCTTAGCTGAGATCCTCCAGTCCCTTAATTAGCATTGTTGCCTTTCTCTGAACTCTTTCCAGCTCCAGTACATCCTTCTTGAGGCCTGGTGCCCAGAACTGGACAGCATACTCAAGATGCAGCCGGGTGAATTATCGTTTTATCTCTGGAGTGAATCCCCTTTTTAATGCATGCGGATAATCTGTTGGCTTTGCTTGCAGCAGCCTGGCATTGCATGCCCTTGTTGAGCCTATCATCTCCTAGGACCCCCAGGTCCTTTTCCATCCTGGGTTCCCCCAGAGCTTTTCGCCCTAGCAAATAACTTGCGTTCATATTTTTAGCACCCAAATGCATTACATGTACAACATTACATTTTTCAACAATAAAAGTCATTTGCCATGTAGTTGCCTTCTTGTAAGACTTCTACATCCTGCGCAGAAGTTATGGCCCTGCTTTGCTTTGTATCATCTGCAAATCGTGAGGTTGAGCTATTTATCCCATCCTCTATATCATTTATGAATAAATTAAACAGAATTGGTCTCAGGAGAGATCCTTGGGTGACCCCGCTTGCCACACCGGACCATTCTGAGTATTCGCTATTTATCCCCACCCTTTGGACCCGCCTCTGTAGGCAGTTTTCAATCCAGGTACTTACCCTATGGTCCAGACCTCAGTTTGTACAGTAAACGTTTATGGGGAACTGTAGCAAATGCCTTTTCAAAATCCAGATACACCACGTCTACGGGCCTTCCTTTATCCAGATGGCAACTCACTTTCTGGTAGAACGATAATAGATTGGTCTGGCAAGAACGATCCTTCATGAATCCATTCTGATTACTGCTAATAATACTATTTTCATTAGCAAATTCTTGAAAATAATCCCTTATTATCCCCTCCAATAGCTTACAGACTATTGATGTTAGGCTGACTGGCCTGTGGTTTCCAGGCATATATCGCGGCCCTTTTTTAAATATTGGTACCACGTTGGCTTTTCTCCAATCAGCTGGTACCATTCCCATCAGTAAACTGTCCATAAAAATTAGGAACAACAGTCTAGCTATCATCCATCTTCCGAAATTCGAATTTTGAAAACGAATCATTCTAACATAACAAATATGACGAAACAAGATTATTAGCCTAACAAACTAATCCGAAACTAAACACATTTTTCCATCGTGCACATCTCTAATTGCTACCGGTTTTAGCCCACAAAGGGAATAGATTGCACTCAGGTGGGGCTCATGAGTAAACTATGGTTACTTAGGCTCGAGGAGGACACACAATTGGTTTGGGCCCAGGCTGGTGTGTGGAGTAACAGACAGGTGGCCGGATAAAAAATGGGGCATGAGAGGGTACCAAATCACACTGATAACACAACTAAAAGTCTAAAAAGTCCAGGAAGTATACGTTTGCAGCATTAGTGGCAGCTCCCCTTGAGAGCGAAGCAGTCTCTGCCCTTGCAAGGATTATTTCCATAAGAAATTATAGAAATAAAGACTTACTAGCATCCTGGCTATGCATTACACAGCTCTATCTGCTACAGTCCCAGCCTCCCTTTTGGACTGGTTGGTTGAGCCTCTAGCCCACAGATTGTTCACACAGTCTCGATCCGGCCACCTGGAAGAAAAACAAGGTGGGCCAAAAACTAAATGCAGCAGAAGATGCAATGAATGGTATATTTAATTAAAATCAGCGAAATGGCTACTCACACTAATATAAAGATCAATAGGCATATCACAGTATAATACTGTGGTCACTCAGCGGGTCCCCGGTGGATGGTGGTGTGTAGATATTAACTCGAGAGGAGAGGAACAACCGTCCGGACATCTGTCTTGTCGTCTCTGAACCAGCATGGAACACACTCGGAGTCGCATCGGAAGTGACGTCAGAACATGGAGATAACGTTTCAAAGCATCCGCTTCTTCATCAGACCTAAATGGCTATTGATTTCGAGATCCTGGTTCCGAGACGACAAGACGGATGTCCAGCCAATTGTTCCTCTTGTGTTAACATCTACACACCACCATCCACCGGGGACCCGCTGAGTTACCACAGTATTATACTTTTATATGCCTATTGATCTTTATATTGGTGTGAGTAGCCATTTGGCTGATTTTAAATACCATATTTATCGGCGTATAACACGCACTTTTTTCCCCTTAAAATCAGGGGGAAATCGTGGGTGCGTGTTATACGCCGATCCCCCCTTTTGGCGGCTCTCGGCGGCTTTTGGCCGCTCTAGGTGGCCTTCGGCCATTCTCGGCGGCTCTCGGCCGCTCTCGGCCATTCTCGGCGGCTTTCGGCGGCTTTTGGCCATTCTCGGCGGCTCTCGCAGTCCCTCATGAGCCGCCGAAAGCCGAGTGCATCCGAAAGCCGCCGAGAACGGCCGAGAGCCGCCGAGAAGGGCCGAAAGCCGCCGAAAGCCGCCAGAAGAGGCCGAGAGCCGCCGAGAATGGCCGGGAGCGCCCGAGAACAGCGGCGCCATTTTTAAACGCCATTGCAAACAGTGCAAGGCAGATGGACACTGACAAGGCTGCAATGAGGGACTACAGATGGACACTGACAAGGCTGCAATGGGGGACAAGGCTGCAATGGGGGACAAGTCTGCAATGGGGGACAAGGCTGCAATGGGGGGCAATGGGGGACAAGGCTGCAATGGGGGACAAGGCTGCAATGGCGGACAAGGCTGCAATGAGGGACACTGACAAGGCTGCAATGGGGGACAAGGCTGCAATGAGGGACACTGACAAGGCTGCAATGATGGACAAGGCTACAGATGGACACTGATGAGGCTGCATTGATGGGCATTTAAATGTAAGTTTTTTTTCTTAAACTTCCCTCCTAAAAGTTTTTTTCCTTAAAAATCCCTCCTAAACTTGGGGTGCGTGTTATAAGCCGGCACGTGTTATATGCCGATAAATACGGTAGATATACCATTCTTTGCATCTTCTGCTGCACTTAGTTTTTTGCCCACCTTGTTTTTCCTCCAGGTGGCTGGATCGAGACTGTGTGAACAGACTGTGGGCTAGAGGCTCAACCAACCAGTCCAAAAGGGAGGCCGGGACTGTAGCAGTAGAGCTGTGTTAATGCATAGCCAGGAGACTCATAAGTCTTTTTTTCTATAATTTCTATGATAATAATCCTTGCAAGGGTAGGATTTTGCATCCTTCTTCTTTTTTTAATGAATAAAAATAGGCAGGAAGCCCTACAATGCACCTTTGCAAGTTGATTGAGTCCTCTCTGTTTGAAGCTGACCCATTACAACATACAAGCAGGCCGTTTCCAACAGCATCATGACAGTTAAAACCTCCTGTGAATAACTAACAAGACATTTAGTTTGTTCAACTTTCAAGACAGCCAAAATATTTTTGAGGCACCAGGGCGGCTTTCCTTCCAGCATATGCTCTAGGAAAAACTCACGGAAAGCGCACCAGTGCAAACGCCAAACACATTGTGCCCTAAATGTCCCATGACCGAGAACACTTTCAGGGGAACATTAACACAACACATTTTGGTAAAACAATCCGCTATATTTAATCTCTTTAAGGCATTTTATATGTCCCATGACCAATTGTTGCCAGCACTCCAAAGACACATCAGAATGCTTTGGTTCATTCTATACTTCTTCAGCTTTTATAGTAGGTAGCGTTCTGGTGGCTGTGAAAATCGCGATTCAGTGCCGTGGAGTAAACCGGCAGACACCGTAACACATTATGATCCATATTGAGATATGCATGCAGTTATAAAAATTATGGTTCATTTGGTGGCTGGAAAATTGTCCCGGGATAGCTCATCTTAAATATGTTGCCTTATGTACTATAAACAGATAAATTGCTTACCAATTTTTTCCTTTCTCAAAAACTGATGAGGGCACTGTAGTTCCATTAAGCAAGTTTGGTATTCTATAGATATCAGCAGCTCTTTGGCTGACTATGGCAACCTTCTGCAAATTTTTGCCTCAATTTTGTTATTTATATACGTGCCTCAGTGGTTCATTAAAATAGGAGCCCAAAATTGCAAAGACACCTTGTTGATGTGTAAATACGCCATATATTTGCATGAATAGACAAGCAAGACCTTTGTTTCTTGTGTTATTTTAGCAGTAGTAGAGTTTTGTAACATGTTAGCCACAAGTTGAAAGTGATGCCCCATACTAGAAAACGTAAGCTTTTAAAGATGCAAGCTTGTAGGACCCATTAGGACCCTTCTTCGGACCCTTCTTCAGACCTGAAGAGTCCAGAAAGCATGCATCTTTAATAGCTCAAGCTATGCTGACATGGGTATTGCTCAAAAGTGCTAGAAAAAATCCAAACTTTTTGCATCTGTGTTATTTTAAAATGGTCTTAAAAACTATGCACCCCATTCTCTTACTGTAGCTTAGTTGGCCAATTTGTTGGTTTGTTGAATAAATCCAATAGCAAACATTTGTTAGATTCCACAAGAAGCCTTTACAGAAAGATGCCCTGCATTGAATTTTCACAAGAGATGTAACTAAGAATGGCTGGTAATATCTTAGAAGGCTGAGAGTGATAATAAGTACATTGATGGTTACAATAGTTTCTACTAGACGAGACAATATTTCTGAATATACTCTACTACTGATCAGTATTTGTCTTCTACTCAGAGCCCCCATAGAAAACTATACTCCAGGTCTACTGGTGCTATGCACTTCCTATATTTGCCCACCTGTTGAAATTCAATAGTGATGTCATGGAAGCCCGGTGGGAAGCAATGGACTTCTGAGAGCAACAGAGAATGTCACTCAAGTGAGCTTGGAGCTACACAGCATGATGGGTAAAACAGCTGGTCAGATGTTTGTTGATGGCACCGTTCTGGAGATTTTGTGGTGGAGTTCCCAGGTGATGCATGTCATGCTTTCCTGTGAAGTGAAGGATGTTTGCAGAGTGGCACCCTCTAAAGCCGACCTGGACAAGGGCTGAGCAAGGCTCTCTTTGGCAGTTGGGATCCTACACTAATCAAGGCTACCATCCATCACACCCCTTGTAAACACTTAAAGTTCTTTTCAAATTCACATTTAGAAGGTAACCAATAAAATGAGAAGAATGAAGGCTGCCCATGTGACCTTCTGGCTTTAATACTTTGAAACTTAAACATGGAATAAGCATGCAGATCGAGACTAATGATGTTTCTGTAACATTCCTCACCCATGTACTTGCTGAAATCAGTAGGTCAATAAAATAACCAGGCAAATCCAGAATTGTTAAGCTGAAATTTATGTATGGCAATCTTTACAATCTTTTTGTAAATATTTTATTATATCTTTTCATGTGACAACACTGAAGAAATGACACTTTGCTACAATGTAAAGTAGTGAGTGTACAGCTTGTATAACAGTGTAAATTTGCTGTCCCCTCAAAATAACTCAACACACAGCCATTAATGTCTAAACCGCTGGCAACAAAAGTGAGTACCCTACACAAAGTGTCAATATCACAGAGCTGGTGGATGTTAGAGATCTTGCGCTCCTCCACCTTGTGTTTGAGGATTCCCCACAGATGCTCAATAGGGTTTAGGTCTGGAGACATGCTTGGCCAGTCCATCATCTTTACCCTCAGCTTCTTTAGCAAAGGCAGTGGTCGTCTTGGAGGTGTGTTTGGAGTCGTTATCATGTTGGAATACTGCCCTGCGGCCCAGTCTCCGAAGGGAGGGGATCATGCTCTGCATCGGTATCTCACAGTACATGTTGGCATTCTTGGTTCCCTCAATGAACTGTAGCTCCCCAGTGCCGGCAGCACTCATGCAGCCCCCGACCATGACACTCCCACCACCATGCTTGACTGTAGGAAAGACACACTTGTCTTTGTCCTCCTCACCTGGTTGCCGCCACACATGCTTAACACCATCTGAACCAGTTTATCCTGTTCTCATCAGACCACGGGACATGGTTCCAGTAATCCATGTCCTAAGTCTGCTTGTCTTCAGCAAACTGTTTGCGGGCTTTCTTGTGCATCATCTTTAGAAGCGTCTTCCTTCTGGACGACAGCCATGCAGATAAATTTGATGCAGTGTGCGGCGTATGGTCTGAGCACTGACAGACTGACCCCCCACCCCTTCAACATCTGCAGCAATGCTGGCAGCACTCATACGTCTATTTCCCAAAGACAATTGGGCCCAATTTGGACATTTTCACTTAGGGGTTTACTCACTTTTTTTGCAAGTGGTTTCGACATTAATGGCTGTGTGTTGAGTTATTTTGAAGGGGCAGCAAATTGTCATTTATTCAGTGTTGTCACATGAAAAGATATAATAAAATATTTACAAAAATGTCAGGGGTGTACTCACTTTTGTGAGATATTGTACATTGGTCCAGCTTGGACCAATGTATGTATGTATGCATGTACGTGCTATAACTATGGGACCCTTGTGGAAGCTGGAAATCACTGTAGTAGGCACCACTACTACAGTGATCTCCACTATCTTCAGGGCCCCATGCTGAGTGGCTGCCCTGCTGGATTGTGAAAACATTAGGTGGCTTGCTTGGAATGGGCACCATTCAGGGAATGCTCCACCTCCACAAGTTGGAGAGGCAGGACAGTGATGTCACAATTTCCACATCGTTCACTCAGAGAACGCTTTGTATTCATTGAGAGGATGTGTTCCAAGTGTTCCCTGGATGGCACCTGTGCAGAGTGAGAAACCTCTTGTATTCAATAAGCACCAGGTCAGCCACTCGGTACAGGACCCTGGAAGCTAGCGGTGCCCACTACAGTGATTTCCAGCTTCCACTGGAATGACGCATGCATACTTACATTGGTCCAAGCTGGACCAATGTAACTTTGCCAGAATTGCCATACCTTCAGCTTTAACCGCTTGCTGACCGCCGGCTGTCTATTGACGGCCAGGCGGCGCAGCTCTCGTTGCGGGCACCCGCGATTACCGGTACCACAGCAGGACCGTGGATCTGTGTGTGTAAACACACAGATCCACAGTCCTGTCAGAGGAGAGGAGACCGATGGTATGTTCCCAGCACAGAGGAACACCGATCGGTCTCCTCCCCTAGTGAGTCCCCTCCCCCTACAGTTAGAATCACTCCCTAGCAACACAGTTAACCCCTCGATCACCACCTAGTGTTAACCCCTTCCCTGCCTGTCACATTTATACAGTAATCAATGCATTTTTATAGCACGGTTCACTGTATGAATGTGAATGGTCCCAAATATGTGTCAAAAGTGTCCGATGTGTCCGCCGCAATATCGCAGTCACAATAAAAATCGCAGATCACCGCCATTACTAGTAAAAAAATAAAAAAAAATAAAAATGTTAAAAATCTATCCCCTATTTTGTAGACGCTATAACTTTTGCGCAAACCAATCTATATACGCTTATTGCGATTTTTTTTACCAAAAATATGTACAAGAATACATATCGGCCTAAACTGAGAAAAAATTTGTTTTAAAGAAAAAAAAATTGGATATTTATTATCGCAAAAGATAAAAATTATTGTGTTTTTTTTTAAACTTTTCACTCTTCTTTTGTTTATAGCGCAAAAAATAAAAACCGCAGAGGTGATCAAATACCACTAAAAGAAAGCTCTATTTGTGGGGAAAAAATGATAACAATTTCATCTGGGTACAGTGTTGTATGACCGCACAATTGTCATTCAAAGTGCGACAGCGCTGAAAGCTGAAAAATGGCTTGGGCAGGAAGGGGGTGAAAATGCACTGTATTGAGGTGGTTAGAGACGTCAACAGAGGAAGAGGTAGTGATAAATCACCCAAGGGAAACCAAATGACTGGGAATGGGAATTTCACCTTACATTATTATTATTATTATTATTATTATTATTATACACGATTTATATAGCTTGAATAGTTTGCACAGTGCTTTACAATCTAAGAGGAGACAGTACAGTTACAATACAACAAAATATAAAAGTGTTAAGAGGGTCCTGCTCATAAGTGCTTACATTCTAATAGGGTGGGGCAAGTGGTAAAAAATATGGCGAATGAGCTGATGGAACAGATAAAAGTTCAGTTAGTCGGAGGCGTGATAGGCTACCCTGAACAGATGGGTTTTCAGGGATGACCTAAAGGTGGACAGAGTAGGAAATAGCCAGACAGATTGAGGTAGAGAGTTCCAGAGGATGGGAGAGGCTCTGGAGAAGTCCTGGAGATGAGCATGGGAGGAGGTGCTGAGGAAGCTAGAGAGCAGGAGGTCTTGGGAGGACCAGAGAGGACGGTTTGGGTGATATTTGGAGACAAGATTGGTGATGTAGTTTGGGGCAGTGAATGGCTTTGATCATTGTTAGCATTTAGTTTGCTGGGCAATTGGAAGCCAGTGGAGGACTTGACAGAGAGGGGTGGCAGACACTGTGTGGCTGGTAAGGTAGATGAGTCTGGCAGCAGCATTCATGATAAACTGAAGAGAGGATAGCCTATGGAGATGTAAGCCTATGAGAAGGGATTTGCAATAGTCAAGGAAAGATTGGGGAGATTTCCTCTGGTTGTTGTGTCTTAAAGACGGGAAGTGAATTCTCCACAGGGGGGGTCAGAAGCATCCTTATAGGGATTTTGATCCTTCCAAAACTTAAAAAAAAAGGTTGAGTGTCTTGTACAAAGTTTGAGAACTAATTTGAAAGCATTTTTTCAGTTTTTTTGGGGTAATATCAGTTTGTCCAAAATACAAAGAGGTAGTGACTAGGGATGAGCCGAACACCCCCCGGTTCGGTTCGCACCAGAACCCGCGAACGGACCGAAAGTTCGCAGGAACGTTAGAACCCCATTGACGTCTATGGGACTCGAACGTTCGAAATCAAAAGTGCTCATTTTAAAGGCTAATTTGCATGGTATTGTCCTAAAAAGGGTTTGGGGACCCGGGTCCTACCCCAGGGGACATGTATCAATGCAAAAAAAAATTTTAAAAACGGCCGTTTTTTCGGGAGCAGTGATTTTAATGATGCTTAAAGTAAAAAAAAAAAAGTGAAATATTCCTTTAAATATCGTACCTGGGGGGTGTCTATAGTATGCCTGTAATGTGGCGCGTGTTTCCCATGTTTAGAACAGTCCCTGCACCAAATGTCATTTTTAAAGGAAAAAATCTCATTTAAAACTGCTTGCGGGTTTAATGTCATGTCGGGTCATGGCAATATGGATGAAAATCAGTGAGACAAACGGCATGGGTACCCCCCAGTCCATTACCAGGCCCTTTGGGTCTTGTATGGATATTAAGGGGAACCCCGCACCCAAATTAAAATAAGGAAAGGTGTGGGGCCACCAGGCCCTATATACTCTGAACAGCAGTATACAGGCGGTGCAAACAAGACAGGGACTGTAGGTTTGTTGTTAAGTAGAATCTGTTTGTAATTTTGAACATTTTTAACGTGTTTAGCTCCAGCCAAAAAATCTTTTCTAAGCTTTTTGGAAAACATAGGGAAGGGTTATCACCCCTGTGACATTTGTTTTGCTGTCTTTCCTCCTCTTCAGAAGATTTCACCTCACTTTTTTGTCCCAATGAAAAATGTTTTTTGAAAATTTGGGTTTTTTTGTGGAACAAGGATTGGAAAGCATCAGTGGAAAGGAGAATTTGTTTTCCCATATTAACTCTTACAGGAGAGAATTTCCCTTCCTAGGGGTAGATTTCATCTCACTTCCTGTTGTCTCCTTCCGTTTGCAAGTAGGAGTCGTTTGTAAGTTAGATGTTTGAAAGTAGGGTCCTGCCCTATATACTCAGCAGAAATTTGGGCCTTAGGTGTTGCTGTGGCCACAACACTGTAAGCCCTCACAGGGCCCTGCTGTGAAATATTAGATCAAGAATTGTAATTACATGCCCCTGTTGAACAGGAGCTGAAAAATTAGGCCTTAGGCACTGGTGCTGGTGCCACAACACTGCAACCCCTCACAGACACTCTAGTTGGAACGCAGGAACGAGCCCTGCTGCAAAGTATTGCTTCAAAAATTGTAATTACATGCCCCTGTTAGACAGGGGCAGAAAAATTGGGCCTTAGGCACTGATGCTGGTGCCACAACACTGCAAGCCCTCACAGACACTCTAGTTGGAACGCAGGAACGAGCCCTGCTGCAAAGTATTGCATCAAAAATTGTAATTACACGCCCCTGTTAGACAGGGGCAGAAAAATTGGGCCTTAGGCACTGGTGCTGGTGCCACAACACTGCAACCCCTCACAGACACTCTAGTTGGAATGCAGGAACGAGCCCTGCTGCAAAGTATTACATCAAAAATTGTAATTACACGCCCCTGTTATACAGGGGCTGAAAAATTGTGCCTTAGGCACTGGTGGTGGCGCCCAGAACCAAAAATGTTCTTACAAGCTATCAGCGTGATGATTGAGGAGGAAGAGGATAATTACTCAGGGATAGTCACTCAGCATCAGCATAGGCAGTCTTTGAAGGGATCTGAGATTTCAAAAAAAATTATTCGGTTACATCAGCATCAGGTGCTTGGTAGCTGGTGGTGATCCAAGACTGATTCATTTTTATGAAGGTCAGCCGATCGACCGAGTCGGTGGACAGACGCACCCTGTGATCGGTTACCACGCCTCCAGCAGCACTGAATGTGCGTTCCGAAAGAACGCTGGATGCAGGACAGGCCAGTAGCTCAATTGCATACTGTGCAAGCTCTGGCCAGTGATCCATCCTCAAGACCCAGTAACCCAGAGGATTTTCGGTGGGAAAGGTGTCCAAGTCTGATCTTGCCCCTAGGTATTCCTGCACCATGTAAAACAGACGCTGGCGATGGTTGCTGGAACCGATCATACCTTGGGGCTGCGGACCAAAAAATTGTCTGAACGCATCGCTCCTTCTTTGACTGACCGAAGCCTCAGCAACACGTTGTCCAGAAACAGGAGTTTGTAACCTCCCAGTCTCTGGGAACGCGTTGCACAGACCTTTCTGCAAGGCCTCCCGAAGATGTTTCATCCTCTGCTCCCTCTGCGATGGTAAGATAAGGTCCGCAACCTTACCCTTGTAACGTGGATCAAGGAGGGTTGCCAGCCAGTATTGGTCCTTCTCCTTGATACCACGAATACGAGGATCCTTACGCAGGCTTTGCAGGATCAGGGAGGCCATGCAGCGTAGGTTTGCTGAGGCATTCGGTCCGGAGTCCTCTGGGTCACTAAGGACAACAACGTCCGCAGCCACCTCCTCCCAGCCACGTACAAGTCCATGTGTTCCTTGGGACTGATCCCTTAAAGACTGCTGATGCTGAGTGCCAGGCTCCACCTCCATACTGACACAATCTTCCTCCTCCTCCTCCTCCTCCTCCTCTTCCTGTGTGATCGGCGGGCACGCAGGAACACTGTCTGGATAAAGGGGGCCTTGAGAGCTAAGGAAATCCTCCTCTTCCTGCCTCTGTTCTGCCTCAAGTGCCCTGTCCATTATTCCACGCAGCGTGTGCTCCAACAGGTGGACAAGGGGGACAGTGTCACTGATGCATGCACTGTCAGTGCTCACCATCCTCGTGGCCTCCTCGAATGGTGACAGGACAGTGCATGCATCCCTGATCATGGCCCACTGGCGGGGTGAAAAAAAACCAAGCTCCCCTGACCCTGTCCTGGTGCCATAGTCGCACAGGTACTCATTGATGGCCCTCTGCTGCGTGTGCAGCCGCTGCAGCATGGCCAACGTTGAGTTCCACCTGGTGGGCATGTCACAGATTAGGCGGTTCTTGGGCAGGTTAAACTCCTTTTGGAGGTCCGTCAGCCGAGCACTGGCATTATATGACCGGCGGAAATGCACACAGACTTTCCTGGCCTGCCTCAGGACATCCTGTAAGCCCGGGTACCTGCCCAAGAACCGCTGCACCACCAAGTTAAGGACGTGAGCCAAACAGGGCACATGGGTCAGTTGTCCCTGTCGGAGGGCAGAGAGGAGGTTGGTGCCATTGTCGCAAACCACCATTCCTGCCTTAAGTTGGCGTGGCGTCAACCACCTCTGAACCTGCCCCTGCAGAGCTGACAGAACCTCTGCCCCAGTGTGGCTCCTGTCCCCCAAGCACACCAGCTCAAGCACCGCATGGCATCTTTTGGCCTGCGTACTTGCGTAGCCCCTTGAACGCCTACGGAGCACCGCTGGTTCCGAGGAAGAGGCCATGGAGGAAGAAGAAGAGGAGGCGGTGGAGGAGAGAGGTGTGTCACAATCAGCATTTTGGAGGCGTGGTGGCGGAACAACCTCCAACACTACTGCACCTTGTCCTGCATCCTTCCCAGCTGCCAGCAGAGTCACCCAATGCGCCGTGAAACTTAGGTAACGTCCCTGTCCATGCCTGCTGGACCATGAGTCAGCGGTAATATGCACCTTACCGCTGACCGCCCTGTCCAGCGAGGCATGGACATTGCCTTCCACATGCCGGTAGAGAGCCGGAATCGCCTTCCGTGAGAAAAAGTGGCGTTTGGGTACCTGCCACTGAGGAACCGCACATTCCACAAACTCACGGAAGGGGGCAGAGTCTACCAACTGAAAAGGCAGCAGTTGAAGTGCTAGCAATTTTGCCAAGCTAGCATTCAACCGCTGGGCATGTGGATGGCTGGGAGCAAACTTCTTTCGGCGGTGCAGCAGCTGGGGCAGGGAAATTTGCCTGGTACAATCTGACGTCGGTGTACCAAAAGCAGATTGCCCACAAGTACTTGGCTGTGACACACCTAATTCTACACCTTCATTCCTCTCACTGCAGGTCTCAGAGAGGACTGAAGGTCTAGTGGGGTTGGAAATCTCAGCTGATGAGGAGCAAGGAGAGATCCTCTTTGTTCTTTGGTGTGGGTCTTTTAGATACGCTTGCCAACGAACTGCATGGCAGGTCAACATATGTCTGGTCAAGCATGTGGTGCCCAAGCGGGAGATGTTTTGGCCACGCGAGATACGCTTGAGACATATGTTGCAAATAGCAGCGGTGCGATCTGATGCACTCGTCTCAAAAAAGGCCCACACCAAAGAACTTTTTGAATAACGCGCAGAGACTGCAGCGCCCTGCACATGTGGAGCTTTGGGGTGTGATGCAGTCAATGTGCTGCCCTTAGGCTGGCCCCTGGAGGGCATCCTGCCTCGTTGGTGATGTGCCGCCTCCTCCTCCTCCTCCTCCTCCTCTCTCCTATCAGGCACCCACGTTGAGTCAGTGACCTCATCATCCCCTCCCTCCTCATCACTGGAGCAAACCTGGCAGTATGCTGCAGCAGGGGGAGCATGACTGCCAGATTGCTGTCCTTCTTGGGGACCCCCTCTGTCCGTGCTCATGTTACTGCCTTCATCGAGCTCAGTATCATCATCAGAGCCTTCCAAACGCTGGGCATCCTCCTGGAGCATGTACCCAACACTGTGGTCAAACAGTTCGAGGGAATCCTCAGGAGGACATGGTGGAGCTAGGGAAGGAGTCACTGATGACATTGAGCTGAGGGAAGAGGCCGCTGCTTTGCCAGACAAAGCACCCTGGGCATGGGTGAGAGAGGATGAGGAGGATGAGGACGGCTTGGTCATCCACTCGACCAAGTCTTCCGCATGTTGCGGCTCAACACGGCCAGCTGCCGAAAAAAAGGCCAAGCGTGTCCCATGGCCACGTGCTGATGAGGATGCACCGTCTCCACGACCAGCACTAGACACAGAGCCTGCTTGCCCTCTCTTATTGGCTTGTGACTGTCTGCCTCTCCTTCTTGGCCTTCCAGACATACTAATGGCCTGTAGCTGCACTAAGCTGGGATAGAACACCTGTAATTTTCTTCAGGTAGCTTTATATACTGTAACCAGACAAGCCTGCCTGTCAGTAGGAAGATAACAGGAACGGATCTAGCTGAACACTGTGAGCAGGACGCACTGCACTAAATGTAAATAGCAGGAACGGATCTAGCTGAACACTGTGAGCAGGACGCACTGCACTAAATGTAAATAGCAGGAACAGATCTAGCTGAACACTGTGAGCAGGACGCACTGCACTAAATGTAAATAGCAGGAACGGATCTAGCTGAACACTGTGAGCAGGACGCACTGACTGCACTAAATGTAAATAGCAGGAACAGATCTAGCTGAACACTGTGAGCAGGACGCACTGCACTAAATGTAAATAGCAGGAACGGATCTAGCTGAACACTGTGAGCAGGACGCACTGCACTAAATGTAAATAGCAGGAACGGATCTAGCTGAACACTGTGAGCAGGACGCACTGCACTAAATGTAAATAGCAGGAACGGATCTAGCTGAACACTGTGAGCAGGACGCACTGCACTAAATGTAAATAGCAGGAACGGATCTAGCTGAACACTGTGAGCAGGACGCACTGCACTAAATGTAAATAGCAGGAACAGATCTAGCTGAACACTGTGAGCAGGACGCACTGCACCAAATGTAAATAGTCTAGATAGAAGATAACAGGAACGGATCTAGCTAAACTGAATACAGTGTATATATATATATGCAACACCAGGGATGCATATATATACACAATACACTGTAAGTGCAGCTAACTGACTGACTGTTCTGCCTAATCTATCTAACTCAAATCAAATGACACTGTCTGTCTCTCTCTCTATCTCTCAGCACACCGGAACACACTACACAGGGCCGCCGTGCAGGCGGCCTTATATAGTGTGGGGCGTGTACTAAATCCCCTGAGCCATAATTGGCCAAAGCCACCCTGGCTTTGGCCAATTACAGCTCTCTCTACTGACGGCGCTGTGATTGGCCAAGCATGCGGGTCATAGTGCATGTTTGGCCAATCATCAGCCAGCAATGCACTGCGATGCCGCAGTGAATTATGGGCCGTGACGCGCCACACGAATTTGGCGCGAACGGCCAATAACGTTCGCAATTCGACGGACGGTCGAACAGCCGATGTTCGAGTCGAACATGGGTTCGACTCGAACACGAAGCTCATCCCTAGTAGTGACCATGGTTTTGTAAATGCTCTGTGACGTCAAAATATAATTGAGCAACTCTCTCTTTATTGGTGCACTTGGTTTGGCTTTGGGATGTTTACTTGCTCTGGGTTGGCTTGATGGGTCAAATAACTGCAACAAATGAACCAATCCACTCATCGCTGGTGTAGCGATATCAGTGGAGCTTAGCAAAATTCTTCTAACTCTGGTTATAGTCGGGGAATGTCAAACCTAATTTCACATAACCTACGCCTGAGCCAATACAAATTTATGTTTGCATTTTACATTATACGATGATGTCTAGAATATTGCTTTTCTTTGACTACTTTCCATAACTTTTCCACTACACTTAATGGAACTTTAACTATTTTTTTGCTCTTGAATGTCATGCTTAAGCATTTTATTTCTTGACTTCTAGCAGATTGCCCTTGACATTACCGAAGTTCTCCATTTATTGAACTGACATAGCGGCATGGGTAGAGTCTGATCTGATCTGAAAATATTGAGGCCTGGTTTACATTACCGGGGAAAAAAAATATCTCCATTTAATTCTTTTTACAGTCGTCTTCTCTACTGATACTGAAAGGCGAGCTTAGCTACAGATATCTACAGTTCTATTCAGAAGCGCATTAAGGTTATCCACCAAGCCAGAGCTTCTGTCTCCCCATTACCGCCATGTAAAAAGCTGTTTATTTTTGTTTTATTGTCCTATAAAAGACCCAGTAAACATACATTGCATTATTGTATCCTTCGGATTCCACCATGTACAGGAATAAAGGTCTGCTCTCTTTGTTGGTCTGTTAATAGTGTCTTCCTTTGTTCTTCTTGCACTTCATCTGCGGGTTATGGCCTTCATAAGGTCTGCAGATGTCGGAGAAGGAATATGACGCACCTAATAAATGAAAACAGACTGCAGAGAGAATGCAGCCATTCCGACGGGTGCTGAGGCACCTGGATCCCTGGGCTGAGTTGTTCAAGACAGGGTTGTCTTCTCTACCTATTGGTCTATCTAATTACCCCATGAACCTCCCATGGTGGCCATATATTTCACAATCTGCTTGTACTATCTATTAGAAAAAACAATTAAGTGTAAGGGCCTGCCTGATTGGATACAAATTAAATGGACTGTTAAATTAGAACTAAAGGCAACCCTTCTAAGGTTTTTTGTAAACAATGAGTCAAGAAACTTAATTATATACTTTAAAGAGAAAAATTAACGTATAAGCACAGAGGTACGCCTCAAAAGTTTGATAAAATATGGTCATGGTGGATAGAACCTAGTAACGAACTTTATGACGGTTTATCTAGTAGAGATGAGTAAAGGCAATGGAGATAGCTGGGAGTAAGGAGGTGATGGTCCCAGGGGGCTAGGAGCTGAGGTAGAAGGAAGTGGAATAGATGAGAAGAAGAAGAAGATATTAATATACAAAAGAAAGATAAACTGAAGTTGCAGGGAGGATGCTTCCATAGTTTGACGACTGATATTAAGGGAGCTTAATTTAATTTGATTAGCAGACTGTATTTATGCTCCCATTATGCTGTGGTTATTATATGATAAGTGAATTTGATACGAGAGGTGCAAGGTTTGTTTGGTTTATGTTTTTGTTTTGTTATTTTCATTTCCTTTTTTTCTTTTTGTGCTTTTTTGTTTTCTTTTTTTATATCATTTAACTTCAGATATTTAATGAACTTATTTGATATGTTATGTGTTTGTATGTATGATTGTACTGATAAAAAAAAATATTTGATAAAAAAAAAAAAGGTTTTTATTATCTGTGTTCCATTTAGACATGTGCAATTCATTTCGGTCTGAGTGTAAATTTCGGACAAATTTTTGGTTATTCAAAGATTTGGATGTATTCATTTAATTTTGTTTCATTTATTTGTTTTCTAATGCCCTGTACACACGATCGCTTTTGCCATCTAAATAAACTCTGGAGGTTTTTACGACGGAGTTCCGACGGAATTCCGCTCAAGCGGTCTTGCATACACGCGGTCACAACAAATTCCGACCGTCCAGAACGAGGTGACATACAACACGTACGATGGGACTAGAAAACGGAAGTTCAATAGCCAGTAGCCTATAGCTTCCCTCTCATACTTGCTTCAGAAAAATATAAAACATGTTCTCTATCTAAGTCCGTCTAAATTTTCGACAGAAAAAGTCCGATGGGGCATACACACGGTTGAAATATACGATGAAAAGCTCCCATCCGACTCATTCTGTTGGAAATTTCGCTCATGTGTACGCGGCATTACAAATGAAAAAATTTCAGAACGATTCGAATTTGGATCGGTTGAAAAACGATCGACCGATTCGAATTCTGTGTGAGGAATAGCTGGTTGTTAGGGAGTGGGCCGGGAAGCCAGCCGCCGCGTCTTTAACAACCGATGACTCATCAGCCCTCAGCGGACTTCCCCGCTGAGAAATGTAAACAAAAGAATCCCGGTAATAGAAAATTCTGAAAAAAATTCATACCAGACCCGAGCATGCAGCCTGGCAGGTCAGGAAAGGGAGAGGAGGGCAGGACAAGCGAGCTCCCCCTTCTGAACTATACCAGGCCACATGCCCTCAACATGTACCTCTGCCCCAAAGTACCCACCCCATGTTGAGGGCATGTGGTGTGGTATGGTTAAGGATGAAAGGGGGGGAGGGAGGCCCTTGCTCATGCCCCCCTTTTCTGGCCTGCTGGACATCGTGCTTGGATAAGGCTCTGGTATTGATTTCGGGGGGGACCCCACGCCGTTGTTTTTTAAATTTTGTCGTGGAGTTCCCCTTAAAATTAATACCAGAACTGAAGAGCCTGGCATGGATTTTCTATTGTTGACATTCTTTTGTTTACATTTCAGCTCTCAGCGGGGAAGCCCGCTGACAGCTGATGAATCATCGATTGTTAAGGACGTGGCGGCCCGCTTCCTGGCCCACTCCTTAACAATCAGCTATTCCCATAAACTTCGTACTTGGGAATTTTAATCGAAAGGTTTATGTCTTTCAGTTTATGGTATATTGGTGTCGCATGTATCCTCCTTGGTTATTTGTCTACAAAAATTTTCTGTAAATGCTACTTTTGCATATGAATAAAATAAACTATTTGAAAAAAAAAAAAATTGAATTAAAAAAAAAAAAACAATCAGCTATTCTTCACACAGAATTCTAATTGGTCAATCATTTTTCGACCGATCCAAATTCGAATTGTTCCGAAAATTTGGAATTAGTTGGAAAATTAATAAATGAAACAAAACGAAATGAAACGAAACTAAACAAATTCTGAAACAAATCAACTGAATGAAATTAGTAACATAACAAATCTATCCGAAACAAAATGAGTCTTTCCGTTCTGCACATGTCTAGATCCATTTGGGAGATTTCCATTGACGTCCTGTGCTATAGACATACCCAGAATTGAGAGGAGATCCCTCCAAAGTGAGGGAATCCCTGGTTGTCACCAGAACAAGTGTTCCCATTGGAAGCTTTCCCCTCTACTCCTGTCCATAACTAAAAGTAAAATTTTTTTTTTTTTTCATTTTGGACACAACACGGAAGGGTTATAGCCCTTCTAATGCCCTGTACACACGGTCGGATTTTCCTACGGAAAATGTGTGATAGGACCTTGTTGTCGGAAATTCCGACCGTGTGTAGGCTCCATCACACATTTTCCATCGGATTTTCCGACACACAAAGTTTGAGAGCAGGATATAAAATTTTCCGACAACAAAATCTGTTGTCAGAAATTCCGATCGTGTGTACACAAATTCAACGCACAAAGTGCCACGCATGCTCAGAATAAATAAAGAGATGAAAGCTATTGGCTTCTGCCCTGTTTATAGTCCCGACGTACGTGTTTTACGTCACCGCGTTCAGAATGATCGGATTGTCCGACAACTTTGTGTGACCGTGTGTATGCAAGACAAGTTTGAGCCAACATCCGTCGGAAAAAATCCATGGATTTTGTTGTCGGAATGTCCGATCAATGTCCGATCGTGTGTACGGGGCATAAGAGTTTTTTTTTTTGTTATCTGTGTCCTGTTTGGGAGATCTCCCTTCCTGTCCTGTGCTGTAGTCAAAACAGGAAGTGGTGAGAAAATCCCTCCAAAGTGAGGAAATCCCTGGTTGTCACCAGAACCAGCGTTCCCATGGTAAGATTTCCCCTCTATTCCTTTTCATAACTAAACTTTTAGTTTCGGATAGATTGGAAAGGGATTAGACCACCCCAGTCAGGTTTTTATTGCTGTCTGTGCCCCGTTAGGGAAATTCACCGTTTCTGTTTGTCCTGATGACCATTATTACTTGAGAGAATTCCCGAGTTTTGGGTTGTTACCAGAACTTCCAAAGGAGAAGTTACTAGTTCTGGTGATACCCTGGGATTTCCCTCACTTTGAAGGGATTTTCTCACGTCCTGTTTAGGCTATGGGACAGTAAGTGAAGGGAAATCTACCCAATGGCACACAGACAGGAAAACAACTGACAGGGGTTAGGTTAGAAACCCTCCCTTAAAAAAAAATTTTTATTTCTACTTGAAGTTTACCAACAATTTTTCGTTCTTCTGGAATTCCTCTTTAAATAGAATGGGCCACCTTGAAACAAGGTAGGCTACACTAAACAAACTAGGCAGCCGAAAAAGTAGTTGCCGCCTAACCCCTTACTGCCCAGCCCCAGCATCCCTTTACCTGGGTCTTTACACCGAGGGGCGGGAAGGACTACCCTATCACATGATCACTGTAATTAGTTGTCACAGCATCACATGACTGGGAGCCAGTCCCGCCGGTTCCTGCTTTTTACTAGAGAACGGAAACTGTCTTTGACAGCTTGGTCTCTGTGCTGGGAGCAGGGTCGTCTTTAATAAAGGGCAAAAGGGGCAGCTGCCCCTCGAGCCCACACTGCCCGCAAATAGTTGACAAGTGAATTTGGGAGGGCCCAAGAAAAATTTTGCCCAGGGTCCAATCAATAATAAAGACAGCCTTGGCTGGGAATGTGCAATGAGTGCACTCTCAGCATGGCTGTCCATGGATGCATATGTGCATCATGTGGGTGTTAAAGCCCACCCTTTTTGCCGACACACTTATGCATTACAAGGGCGGCTTTTGGGTTAGGAAGCCTGTGCTCTGTAGTTGACCATTGGCGACCTTCCGCTCTAAAAAGGCTAGCTCATTCTGTCATACTAAGCACCTAGTTACAATATCTGCACACCGTCCCGGCTTTGATGCAGCCAGTGAATCCAGAACTTTTGACCTGCTTGTCTCTTCTAATTCAGGGGCCTATAAGCCAAGCAGCTAGCATTTTCAAAACATGAGCCATTCCCCTAAAGTACGGGTATTTTAAGAATGGCCTCAGCCATTTCATCCGCACTGATTTGTTGATTACATGTATTTATATAGCACTGCTCCAAGCACCCATCTAACCCGCACCGGCGACCTACTACTCTCAGGTGCCGAAAAGTACCCATCCTAGCCTACTGTGCAAAGTGCGACTCAGAGATCCTAAGCTGCCTATGTACTAAATCACTAGATGGAAAGCGGCCTATGCCTAGGCACCTAATCCCTGTGGGCATGGCAAAATGCGCCAGTGGGCAAGGCTTGGGAGGAGCCTGGGCTGAGGTCGCTTTCCATCTACGAACTTAGTACATAGGCTGCTTAGGTGTGCGGCTGCTCCGTATCCAACATACAAATTACGCAACATTTTAAATATAGTAAATTTAGAGCAAGGAGCTTACAATTTTAGGTCCATGTCTCACATACATACACATACTAGGGCCAGTTTACGTAGCAGCCATTAACCTACCAGAATCTTATTAAACCCCCGCAAACACAGGGAGAACATGCAAACTCCATGCAGGTAGTGTCCTGGTTGGAACTTGAGTAAATCATGAGTGTTAATAAATCTTGAAAGAATCTGCGCTAGGTCAAAAAAGTGATATACAAACAAGCAGCCACCTCAGGGGGGCCCGTCCATTAGGGCGTATTGGACGTCACCCCCTCTGTCCATCGCCACCTCCACTATCCATGTGTCTGGCCCCTTTCAAGACACCGGCGCATGGATTCCAATGTGCGGGGGCTGTTTTTTTGAAGGACCGATTAGAGCCAGAGGCTCTAATAGCCTTCAATATAGGGTGGGTTTGGGTCACAGAGAGTGCGCTCTGAGCCCACCCAGGTGTGTTACAACAGCGAATCAATATTCGCTGTTGTAACACTGACCCTCCTCCCGGCCAATCACGAAGCTGGTTTTGACACCGGTCACCTGATTGGCTCAAAGAACAGGTGATCCTATTGGACACTTAGGAGGAGGAGGGAGGAGCCACACGGCGGAAGCCGCCGTGATGCAGAGAGGACACAGAGGCCGCTGCACGCTGCCCATAGGAGCCCACAACCCGCTGTCCGTAGGAGCCCACAACCCGCCCATAGGAACCCACAACCTGGCCGCTGCCCGTAGGAGCCCACAACCCGCCCATAGGAGCCCGCAACCCGGCCACTGCCCGTAGGAGCCCGCCTGCAATCGATGGGGTAGGGCAGGGTGCCACCGACAGACTGTCCAACCGGGGGGGGGTGGTAGTTTGCCGCCCCCCCCAAAAAAAAAACACCAGCTGCCACTGAGCCACTTATCCAACTGTGATACCATCCATGAACAGTAATATAAAGAGTAAAAAGCAGCGATTGAACATCAAAAGACATATAAAGTGCAAAGTGCAAAAAATCTAAAAGTTATGCAAATGCATATATTAACACATAAATTCAAGTATCCACAATACATTTTCAAGTGAAAAATACTTTTTTGAGACTACACTTATATAAGAAAGTCCATTCAATATATATAAGGAACGTGAAAAAGTGCCAATTGGAATGAATGGTGAGATCCACCACCAAACACCAACAATCAGCATACGTCTCTTACCAGATTTAGGGGACCAAACATTATAATAGTCGTTAGTGCATATGATAACCCATGGAAAACCGGCGTCAGAGGCAGACGATGGCTGCATGGAAGCAGCTTCAGATTCAGCAAAGGATAAAAGAACAAACGAACATAGTGAAGCCTGTTTAAACCTTCCTTCTTTTATTTAAAAGTATTAAAAGCACCTTGAGATAACTTGTATACGTGCAAAACAGAAGCAAATCCCAGCATAAAGTCAGCTTGTAAGCATGCAAAGCTGTGTAATGTTGTCAGTAGCAGCTAATTCCGACGCGTTTCGTCAACCATGACGTCCTCTTAGGGGCAGGCTGAACGTCATAAGTGCTACCAATATGCCATCATGCTGCATTGATAAATATCTACATATAGGATAACGTGGTAAAGTCGCAAACCTTGACCAAAAAAAATCATAAAAGTTTTAATCAGCAACAACACACCATGATAATACTGATTTGAAGTTTTGGCTAGTGTGTATGAGTTGGTGAGAATGAATTATACAGGACGACAAAGAATTGTTTTAGGCTTGGTTCACACCTACAGGTACGACCGAGCGTGCATTTCCAGTGTATTCCTGCCTGTTATGTATAGGGCAGCCCATTCCTTTCAATTGGCTGCCCTAGGTGCAAGAACCCCACAAGGAAGTCTTTGACTCTTTTCCAAAAATAAGCTGCATGGGGTTTGGTGTCCACAATAATGCACATTTGTGCTGATACCCGGGGGGGAGATGCGATTAAAAATGTTTCTGGCACCGTCACATCTGCTACATGCAGGGCCCCTGATAAGGAAGTACAGTCAGCCCTCCTGTACCGGGCCCGGGGTCCCATCCGTTCAAAAGGGGGGCCCAGTCACCTGCTGAGCAGGAGGGCCAGCTATACTGCCTTACTGCAGACAGGACCCTCTTCTGCCTCCCCCTGCAGCGCTGCCAGCTTCTCCTCAACTCCCTCCCTCCAGTTGTGTTGCTTCCCTCCTCTCCTCTCCCACTGGCAGCTGCACACAAGGGGATCATAATGGAGAGCTTGGGAAGGGGCCAGTAAATATGTCATATAATAATGGTTTTAGTGTATTTTTAGCGAAAATATAATTTGATATTTTCTGGGGGTGGGAGCGGGGTACTGTCAGATAGGCAGTATGGGGCGTGTTTCTGTGCGTGTCCAACAAGCAGTAGTGTGAAGCTACCCTAACATCTATAAGCAAATTATCAGCAAATGTATGGTGTAATGGAGCTTTAAATAAGAAAAACAAAAACATTAAAATAAATAAAAACAAGTCCACCTAATAAATCAAGCCGGGGAAATAAAAGGTGTTCGGGAGGCGGAGATGTGAAGAATTTCCCCCTCAATCACAGAACACATTAACGTCTATAATGAGTATGTTGGAGACTCCTTGGCTGGACAGGTGGTAATTGTTGTTTCCTTTTAATGTCACATTGTTTCTATTTAATATTTCTTTTTCTCCTGAAACAAAAAAACAAATACTAAGAGCGAGAGATCGTGACAAATTACAGAGAAGTCCGACCGCATGTCCCGCAGTGTGGAAGTCTTGAAGTGATTCTGATGGACATCCAGCCTGGTTCTGGTAAAGCGATAAGTAATTTATGTTATTGGGAGTTCAGCACAGAAGTTCCCCTGGGGTGCCAAAAATAGCTAAAAATCCTGAAGTCCTCCTATATGTCACTAAAGCTCAAAGTATCCCTAATGCCGCGTACACACGGGCGGACTTTTCGACTGACTTTCAACAGACTGTTGAACGAACGGACTTGCCTACACACGATCACACCAAAGTCAGACGGATTCGTACGTGATGACGTGATGACGTACGACCGGACTAAAACAAGGAAGTTCATAGCCAGTAGCCAATAGCTGCCCTAGCGTGGCTTTTCGTCTGTCAGGACTAGGGATGAGCTTCGTGTTCGAGTCGAACCCATGTTCGACTCGAACATCGGCTGTTCGACCGTCCGTCGAATTGCGAACGTTATGGGCCGTTCGCGCCAAATTCGTGTGGCGCGTCACGGCCCATAATTCACTGCGGCATCGCAGTGCATTGCTGGCTGATGATTGGCCAAGCATGCACTATGACCCGCATGCTTGGCCAATCACAGCGCCGTCAGTAGAGAGAGCTGTAATTGGCCAAAGCCAGGGTGGCTTTGGCCAATTATGGCTCAGGGGATTTAGTACACGCCCCACACTATATAAGGCCGCCTGCACGGCGGCCCTGTGTAGTGTGTTCCGGTGTGCTGATAGAGAGAGAGAGAGAGAGAGACAGTGTCATTTGATTTGAGTTAGATAGATTAGGCAGAACAGTCAGTCAGTTAACTGCACTTACAGTGTATTGTGTATATATATGCATCCCAGGTGTTGCATATATATATATACACTGTATTCAGTTTAGCTAGATCCGTTCCTGTTATCTTCTATCTAGACTATTTACATTTGGTGCAGTGCGTCCTGCTCAGTGCTGGTACAAGGCCATCTGGTGCCCAGGGCGAAGATGGCAAACTGCGCCCCCCCCCCCCCCCCCCCCCGTATAAAGAAAGAGTCAGTGTCCTTTCAAAACCAGAAAACACTCAAAATAATACAAGAATACAATACTGTAGCTGCAGCCCCGTCGCAGTATATGTACTGCGGCGGTTCAGCAAATGGTTAAATTGTAAGGTGAACTTACATTGGACCCCATCCCCCCCAGTCCTGCTAACCTGGAGTCCAGCGATCCCCCGCACTGACCCCTTTACATTACACAGCACCCTGCATCTCTAGGCCCCTTTACATTACACAGCCACCTGCACCTCTGGGCCCCTTTACATTACACAGCCCCCTGCACCACTGGGCCCCTTTACATTACACAACACCCTGCATCTCTTGGCCCCTTTACATTACACAGCACCCTGCATCTCTGGGCCCCTTTACATTACACAGCCACCTGCGCCTCTGGGCCCCTTTACATTACACAGCCACCTGCACCTCTGGGCCCCTTTACATTACACAGCCCCCTGCACCACTGGGCCCCTTTACATTACACAACACCCTGCATCTCTTGGCCCCTTTACATTACACAGCACCCTGCATCTCTGGGCCCCTTTACATTACACAGCCACCTGCGCCTCTGGGCCCCTTTACATTACACAGCCACCTGCGCCTCTGGGCCCCTTTACATTACACAGCCACCTGCGCCTCTGGGCCCCTTTAGATTACACAGCACCCTGCACCTCTGAACCCCTTTACATTACACAACACCCTGCACCTCTGGACCCCTTTACATTACACAGCCCCCTGCACCACTGGGCCCCTTTACCTTACACAGCCACCTGCAGCCCTTTACATTACACAGCCACCTGCAGCCCTTTACATTACACAGCCCCCTGTACCACTGAGCCCCTTTACATTACACAACACCCTGCATCTCTGGGCCCCTTTACATTACACAGCACCCTGCATCTCTGGGCCCCTTTACATTACACAGCACCCTGCACCCCTTTACATTACACAGCCACCTGCATCTCTGGGCCCCTTTACATTACACAGCCACCTGCGCCTCTGGGCCCCTTTACATTACACAGCCACCTGCGCCTCTGGGCCCCTTTACATTACACAGCCACCTGCGCCTCTGGGCCCCTTTACATTACACAGCGACCTGCGCCTCTGGGCCCCTTTACATTACACAGCCACCTGCGCCTCTGGGCCCCTTTACATTACACAGCCACCTGCGCCTCTGGGCCCCTTTACATTACACAGCCCCCTGCACCACTGGGCCCCTTTACATTACACAGCCCCCTGCACCACTGGGCCCCTTTACATTACACAGCCCCCTGCATCTCTGGGCCTCTTTACATTACACAGCCACCTGCGCCTCTGGGCCCCTTTACATTACACAGCCACCTGCGCCTCTGGGCCCCTTTACATTACACAGCCACCTGCGCCTCTGGGCCCCTTTACATTACACAGCCACCTGCGCCTCTGGGCCCCTTTACATTACACAGCCACCTGCGCCTCTGGGCCCCTTTACATTACACAGCCACCTGCGCCTCTGGGCGCCTTTACATTACACAGCCCCCTGCACCACTGGGCCCCTTTACATTACACAGCCCCCTGCATCTCTGGGCCTCTTTACATTACACAGCCACCTGCGCCTCTGGGCCCCTTTACATTACACAGCCACCTGCGCCTCTGGGCCCCTTTACATTACACAGCCACCTGCGCCTCTGGGCCCCTTTACATTACACAGCCACCTGCGCCTCTGGGCCCCTTTACATTACACAGCCCCCTGCACCACTGGGCCCCTTTACATTACACAGCCCCCTGCATCTCTGGGCCTCTTTACATTACACAGCCACCTGTGCCTCTGGGCCCCTTTACATTACACAGCCACCTGCAGCCCTTTACATTACACAGCACCCTGCACCTCTGAACCCCTTTACATTACACAGCACCTCTGGGCCCCTTTGCATTACACAGCACCCTGTGCCTCTGGACCCCTTTACATTATACAGCCCCCTGCACCCCTTTACATTACAAAACACCCTGCATCTCTGGACCCCTTTACATTACACAGCCCCCTGCACCCCTTTACATTACACAGCACCCTGGACCTCTGGACTCCTTCAGTGTAGCCCCCCTTCAGTGCAGACACCCCCCCCCCTTTCAGTGCAGACCCCCCCACTGTTCAGTGCAGACACACACCCCTGTTCAGTGCAGACACACACCCCTGTTCAGTGCAGACACACACCCCTGTTCAGTGCAGACACACACCCCTGTTCAGTGCAGACACACCCCCCCTGTTCAGTGCAGACACACCCCCCCCCTTCAGTGCAGACACACCCCCCCCTGTTCAGTGCAGACACCCCCCCTTCAGTGCAGACACCCCCCCCTTCAGTGCAGACACCCCCCCTGTTCAGTGCAGACACCCCCCCCCCCTGTTCAGTGCAGACACCCCCCCCCTTCAGTGCAGACACCCCCCCCCTTCAGTGCAGACACCCCCCCCTGTTCAGTGCAGACACCCCCCCTGTTCAGTGCAGACACCCCCCCTGTTCAGTGAGGACACCCCCTTCAGTGTAGCCCTCGTTCAGCTCCCCCCCATTCAGTACCTCAGATCAGCGCGGCGGCACATGCTCAGCAGATCTCCTCCCCCTTTTTGCACATAAACAGAGAGGAGGGGGAGGCGGCTTCACTCTGGTCGGCTGTGCCTGTGTGACATCCGGGATCGCACAGACAGACAGCCCGCGGCCGCGAGAGGAGGGGAAGGTAGGTGCAGCGGTGCCACCCTGCACCCCCCCTCTCCCTTGCATTACAATGTAGATCGCCTCTCCCTGCCTGTGCCTGTCACTGCGCCGCTGCCTAAATCCGCAGCACTGCCACCGCTTCAGTCCCGGAGGGGGGGGGGGCGGCCTGACACCCCCCCCCCCAGTGTGTGGTACCCGGGCGGCCCGCCCCCTACTTAGTATGCCTCTGCACAGCTTCGCAAGCAGGCGCAGCTCTGCAGTGTGATAGTCACTTGTTGCCCACGAAGTTTAAGAACACACTGCCTGCCAGCACTGCGCCCCCTTCCTACAATTAATTGATCCGCCCAGGGCATCCGCCCCTTCCGCCCACCCCTTGTACCGGCCCTGGTCCTGCTCACAGTGTTCAGCTAGATCTGTTCCTGCTATTTACATTTAGTGCAGTGCGTCCTGCTCACAGTGTTCAGCTAGATCCGTTCCTGCTATTTACATTTAGTGCAGTGCGTCCTGCTCACAGTGTTCAGCTAGATCCGTTCCTGCTATTTACATTTAGTGCAGTGCGTCCTGCTCACAGTGTTCAGCTAGATCTGTTCCTGCTATTTACATTTAGTGCAGTCAGTGCGTCCTGCTCACAGTGTTCAGCTAGATCCGTTCCTGCTATTTACATTTAGTGCAGTCAGTGCGTCCTGCTCACAGTGTTCAGCTAGATCCGTTCCTGCTATTTACATTTAGTGCAGTGCGTCCTGCTCACAGTGTTCAGCTAGATCTGTTCCTGATATTTACATTTAGTGCAGTGCGTCCTGCTCACAGTGTTCAGCTAGATCCGTTCCTGCTATTTACATTTAGTGCAGTGCGTCCTGCTCACAGTGTTCAGCTAGATCTGTTCCTGCTATTTACATTTAGTGCAGTGCGTCCTGCTCACAGTGTTCAGCTAGATCCGTTCCTGCTATTTACATTTAGTGCAGTCAGTGCGTCCTGCTCACAGTGTTCAGCTAGATCTGTTCCTGCTATTTACATTTAGTGCAGTGCGTCCTGCTCACAGTGTTCAGCTAGATCTGTTCCTGCTATTTACATTTAGTGCAGTGCGTCCTGCTCACAGTGTTCAGCTAGATCCGTTCCTGCTATTTACATTTAGTGCAGTGCGTCCTGCTCACAGTGTTCAGCTAGATCTGTTCCTGCTATTTACATTTAGTGCAGTGCGTCCTGCTCACAGTGTTCAGCTAGATCCGTTCCTGCTATTTACATTTAGTGCAGTCAGTGCGTCCTGCTCACAGTGTTCAGCTAGATCCGTTCCTGCTATTTACATTTAGTGCAGTGCGTCCTGCTCACAGTGTTCAGCTAGATCTGTTCCTGCTATTTACATTTAGTGCAGTCAGTGCGTCCTGCTCACAGTGTTCAGCTAGATCCGTTCCTGCTATTTACATTTAGTGCAGTGCGTCCTGCTCACAGTGTTCAGCTAGATCCGTTCCTGCTATTTACATTTAGTGCAGTGCGTCCTGCTCACAGTGTTCAGCTAGATCTGTTCCTGCTATTTACATTTAGTGCAGTGCGTCCTGCTCACAGTGTTCAGCTAGATCCGTTCCTGCTATTTACATTTAGTGCAGTCAGTGCGTCCTGCTCACAGTGTTCAGCTAGATCCGTTCCTGCTATTTACATTTAGTGCAGTCAGTGCGTCCTGCTCACAGTGTTCAGCTAGATCCGTTCCTGCTATTTACATTTAGTGCAGTGCGTCCTGCTCACAGTGTTCAGCTAGATCCGTTCCTGCTATTTACATTTAGTGCAGTGCGTCCTGCTCACAGTGTTCAGCTAGATCCGTTCCTGCTATTTACATTTAGTGCAGTGCGTCCTGCTCACAGTGTTCAGCTAGATCTGTTCCTGCTATTTACATTTAGTGCAGTCAGTGCGTCCTGCTCACAGTGTTCAGCTAGATCCGTTCCTGCTATTTACATTTAGTGCAGTGCGTCCTGCTCACAGTGTTCAGCTAGATCCGTTCCTGCTATTTACATTTAGTGCAGTGCGTCCTGCTCACAGTGTTCAGCTAGATCCGTTCCTGTTATCTTCCTACTGACAGGCAGGCTTGTCTGGTTACAGTATATAAAGCTACCTGAAGAAAATTACAGGTGTTCTATCCCAGCTTAGTGCAGCTACAGGCCATTAGTATGTCTGGAAGGCCAAGAAGGAGAGGCAGACAGTCACAAGCCAATAAGAGAGGGCAAGCAGGCTCTGTGTCTAGTGCTGGTCGTGGAGACGGTGCATCCTCATCAGCACGTGGCCATGGGACACGCTTGGCCTTTTTTTCGGCAGCTGGCCGTGTTGAGCCGCAACATGCGGAAGACTTGGTCGAGTGGATGACCAAGCCGTCCTCATCCTCCTCATCCTCTCTCACCCATGCCCAGGGTGCTTTGTCTGGCAAAGCAGCGGCCTCTTCCCTCAGCTCAATGTCATCAGTGACTCCTTCCCTAGCTCCACCATGTCCTCCTGAGGATTCCCTCGAACTGTTTGACCACAGTGTTGGGTACATGCTCCAGGAGGTTGCCCAGCGTTTGGAAGGCTCTGATGATGATACTGAGCTCGATGAAGGCAGTAACATGAGCACGGACAGAGGGGGTGCCCAAGAAGGACAGCAATCTGGCAGTCATGCTCCCCCTGCTGCAGCATACTGCCAGGTTTGCTCCAGTGATGAGGAGGGAGGGGATGATGAGGTCACTGACTCAACGTGGGTGCCTGATAGGAGAGAGGAGGAGGAGGAGGAGGAGGAGGAGGAGGCGGCACATCACCAACGAGGCAGGATGCCCTCCAGGGGCCAGCCTAAGGGCAGCACATTGACTGCATCACACCCCAAAGCTCCACATGTGCAGGGCGCTGCAGTCTCTGCGCGTTATTCAAAAAGTTCTTTGGTGTGGGCCTTTTTTGAGACGAGTGCATCAGATCGCACCGCTGCTATTTGCAACATATGTCTCAAGCGTATCTCGCGTGGCCAAAACATCTCCCGCTTGGGTACCACATGCTTGACCAGACATATGTTGACCTGCCATGCAGTTCGTTGGCAAGCATATCTAAAAGACCCACACCAAAGAACAAAGAGGATCTCTCCTTGCTCCTCATCAGCTGAGATTTCCAACCCCACTAGACCTTCAGTCCTCTCTGAGACCTGCAGTGAGAGGAATGAAGGTGTAGAATTAGGTGTGTCACAGCCAAGTACTTGTGGGCAATCTGCTTTTGGTACACCGACGTCAGATTGTACCAGGCAAATTTCCCTGCCCCAGCTGCTGCACCGCCGAAAGAAGTTTGCTCCCAGCCATCCACATGCCCAGCGGTTGAATGCTAGCTTGGCAAAATTGCTAGCACTTCAACTGCTGCCTTTTCAGTTGGTAGACTCTGCCCCCTTCCGTGAGTTTGTGGAATGTGCGGTTCCTCAGTGGCAGGTACCCAAACGCCACTTTTTCTCACGGAAGGCGATTCCGGCTCTCTACCGGCATGTGGAAAGCAATGTCCATGCCTCGCTGGACAGGGCGGTCAGCGGTAAGGTGCATATTACCGCTGACTCATGGTCCAGCAGGCATGGACAGGGACGTTACCTAAGTTTCACGGCGCATTGGGTGACTCTGCTGGCAGCTGGGAAGGATGCAGGACAAGGTGCAGTAGTGTTGGAGGTTGTTCCGCCACCACGCCTCCAAAATGCTGATTGTGACACACCTCTCTCCTCCACCGCCTCCTCTTCTTCTTCCTCCATGGCCTCTTCCTCGGAACCAGCGGTGCTCCGTAGGCGTTCAAGGGGCTACGCAAGTACGCAGGCCAAAAGATGCCATGCGGTGCTTGAGCTGGTGTGCTTGGGGGACAGGTGCCACACTGGGGCAGAGGTTCTGTCAGCTCTGCAGGGGCAGGTTCAGAGGTGGTTGACGCCACGCCAACTTAAGGCAGGAATGGTGGTTTGCGACAATGGCACCAACCTCCTCTCTGCCCTCCGACAGGGACAACTGACCCATGTGCCCTGTTTGGCTCACGTCCTTAACTTGGTGGTGCAGCGGTTCTTGGGCAGGTACCCGGGCTTACAGGATGTCCTGAGGCAGGCCAGGAAAGTCTGTGTGCATTTCCGCCAGTCATATAATGCCAGTGCTCGGCTGACGGACCTCCAAAAGGAGTTTAACCTGCCCAAGAACCGCCTAATCTGTGACATGCCCACCAGGTGGAACTCAACGTTGGCCATGCTGCAGCGGCTGCACACGCAGCAGAGGGCCATCAATGAGTACCTGTGCGACTATGGCACCAGGACAGGGTCAGGGGAGCTTGGTTTTTTTTCCCCACGCCAGTGGTCCATGATCAGGGATGCATGCACTGTCCTGTCACCATTCAAGGAGGCCACGAGGATGGTGAGCACTGACAGTGCATGCATCAGTGACCCCTTGTCCACCTGTTGGAGCACACGCTGCGTGGAATAATGGACAGGGCACTTGAGGCAGAACAGAGGCAGGAAGAGGAGGACTTCCTTAGCTCTCAAGGCCCCCTTTATCCAGACAGTGTTCCTGCGTGCCCGCCGATCACACAGGAAGAGGAGGAGGAGGAGGAGGAGGAAGATTGTGTCAGTATGGAGGTGGAGCCTGGCACTCAGCATCAGCAGTCTTTAAGGGATCAGTCCCAAGGAACACATGGACTTGTACGTGGCTGGGAGGAGGTGGCTGCGGACGTTGTTGTCCTTAGTGACCCAGAGGACTCCGGACCGAATGCCTCAGCAAACCTACGCTGCATGGCCTCCCTGATCCTGCAAAGCCTGCGTAAGGATCCTCGTATTCGTGGTATCAAGGAGAAGGACCAATACTGGCTGGCAACCCTCCTTGATCCACGTTACAAGGGTAAGGTTGCGGACCTTATCTTGCCATCGCAGAGGGAGCAGAGGATGAAACATCTTCGGGAGGCCTTGCAGAAAGGTCTGTGCAACGCGTTCCCAGAGACTGGGAGGTTACAAACTCCTGTTTCTGGACAACGTGTTGCTGAGGCTTCGGTCAGTCAAAGAAGGAGCGGTGGAGAAGGTGGCCGTCTGACCGATGCGTTCAGACAATTTTTTGGTCCGCAGCCCCAAGGTATGATCGGTTCCAGCAACCATCGCCAGCGTCTGTTTTACATGGTGCAGGAATACCTAGGGGCAAGATCAGACTTGGACACCTTTCCCACCGAAAATCCTCTGGGTTACTGGGTCTTGAGGATGGATCACTGGCCAGAGCTTGCACAGTATGCAATTGAGCTACTGGCCTGTCCTGCATCCAGCGTTCTTTCGGAACGCACATTCAGTGCTGCTGGAGGCGTGGTAACCGATCACAGGGTGCGTCTGTCCACCGACTCGGTCGATCGGCTGACCTTCATAAAAATGAATCAGTCTTGGATCACCACCAGCTACCAAGCACCTGATGCTGATGTAACCGAATAATTTTTTTTGAAATCTCAGATCCCTTCAAAGACTGCCTATGCTGATGCTGAGTGACTATCCCTGAGTAATTATCCTCTTCCTCCTCAATCATCACGCTGATAGCTTGTAAGAACATTTTTGGTTCTGGGCGCCACCACCAGTGCCTAAGGCACAATTTTTCAGCCCCTGTTTAACAGGGGCGTGTAATTACAATTTTTGATGTAATACTTTGCAGCAGGGCTCGTTCCTGCATTCCAACTAGAGTGTCTGTGAGGGGTTGCAGTGTTGTGGCACCAGCACCAGTGCCTAAGGCCCAATTTTTCTGCCCCTGTCTAACAGGGGCGTGTAATTACAATTTTTGATGCAATACTTTGCAGCAGGGCTCGTTCCTGCATTCCAACTAGAGTGTCTGTGAGGGGTTGCAGTGTTGTGGCACCAGCACCAGTGCCTAAGGCCCAATTTTTCTGCCCCTGTCTAACAGGGGCGTGTAATTACAATTTTTGATGCAATACTTTGCAGCAGGGCTCGTTCCTGCGTTCCAACTAGAGTGTCTGTGAGGGGTTGCAGTGTTGTGGCACCAGCACCAGTGCCTAAGGCCCAATTTTTCTGCCCCTGTCTAACAGGGGCGTGTAATTACAATTTTTGATGCAATACTTTGCAGCAGGGCTCGTTCCTGCGTTCCAACTAGAGTGTCTGTGAGGGGTTGCAGTGTTGTGGCACCAGCACCAGTGCCTAAGGCCTAATTTTTCAGCTCCTGTTCAACAGGGGCATGTAATTTCAATTCTTGATCTAATATTTCACAGCAGGGCCCTGTGAGGGCTTACAGTGTTGTGGCCACAGCAACACCTAAGGCCCAAATTTCTGCTGAGTATATAGGGCAGGACCCTACTTTCAAACATCTAACTTACAAACGACTCCTACTTGCAAACGGAAGGAGACAACAGGAAGTGAGATGAAATCTACCCCTAGGAAGGGAAATTCTCTCCTGTAAGAGTTAATATGGGAAAACAATTTCTCCTTTCCACTGATGCTTTCCAATCCTTGTTCCACAAAAAAAAACCAAATTTTCAAAAAACATTTTTCATTGGGAGAAAAAAGTGAGGTGAAATCTTCTGAAGAGGAGGAAAGACAGCAAAACAAATGTCACAGGGGTGATAACCCTTCCCTATGTTTTCCAAAAAGCTTAAAAAAGATTTTTTGGCTGGAGCTAAACACGTTAAAAAGAGTATATAGGACCTGGTGGCCCCACACCTTTCCTTATTTTAATTTGGGTGCGGGGTTCCCCTTAATATCCATACAAGACCCAAAGGGCCTGGTAATGGACTGGGGGGTACCCATGCTGTTTGTCTCACTGATTTTCATCCATATTGCCATGACCCGACATTACATTAAACCCGCAAGCAGTTTTAAATGAGATTTTTTCCTTTAAAAATGACATTTGGTGCAGGGACTGTTCTAAACACGGGAAACACGCGTCACTTTACAGGCATACTATAGACACCCCCCAGGTACGATATTTAAAGGAATATTTCACTTTTTTTTTTTTACTTTAAGCATCATTAAAATCACTGCTCCCGAAAAAACGGCCGTTTTTAAAAGTTTTTTTTGCATTGATACATGTCCCCTGGGGTAGGACCCGGGTCCCCAAACCCTTTTTCGGACAATACTATGCAAATTAGCCTTTAAAATGAGCACTTTTGATTTCGAACGTTCGAGTCCCATAGACGTCAATGGGGTTCTAACGTTCGTGCGAACTTTCGGTCCGTTCACTGTTCTGGTGCGAACCGAACCGGGGGGTGTTCGGCTCATCCCTAGTCAGGACTAGCATACAGACGAGCGGATTTTTCGACCGGACTCGAGTCTGTCGGACAAATTTGAAACATGTTCCAAATCTAAAGTCCGTCAGATTTTTGACCGAAAAAGTCAGCTGCAGGTCCGATGGAGCCCACACACGGTCGGATTGTCCGCCGGATTCGGTCCGTCGGACCAGGCCGAAAAGTCCGCCTGTGTGTACGCGGCATTAGGCTCACTATACATGATTGTACAACCTCCTTCAGATCTACCAACAGTTATGTAAGGGCCATTTTGATTAGATAAAAATGGATTGGATAGAATAGGTAGGTCCTTAGGTTACATAGAATTGGTAAATCTAAAGTTGGTTGAAAAAAGATTTTATGGTCAGATTGTAACATGTATAGTGATCCTTACACTAAATTACCCCCTAACACTTAATGCACCTGTGCTGTCCTGAAGTCAAGCACTTACCCCTCCTGTAGCTGAAAACCTAATGCTCAAACCTCCCATACCTGACTACCTAACATTTAACCCTCCATTACCTTAACCCTAAGGTACCTGAACACCCAACACCTAACCCCCCATACCTGGACCCCTAACACATAACCCTCCCATACCTGGACCCCTAACACATAACCCTCCCATACCTGGATCCCGGACACTTAACCCTCCCATACCTGGACCCAGTGCTGGGACAAGGTTATCCAGCACCCAGGGCAAAGATGGCAAACTCTGCCCCCCCCCCCCATTCATGATGTGCAAGCTTTGGGGATCCTATGCCCAGCAGTCTCTCACTTATCAAAATCACTGTGCAGCTCAGTTTTAACAATGGGCAAATGCTTGTGTTGATAGCTTTCTCCTCCCTTCCCGGCTCTCCTGGACACTTCTCCACTCGGAGGTGGGGGCTGTGCTCTCTCTACCCCTCCTCCCAAAACATTATACAATTGAGTAGAGGAGGGGAAAAGGAGTATAGTAAAGGTAGAGGCCTGCTTACCCAAGTCCCGGTGAAGTTGGAGCACAGGGCGTACCCAGTGGAGCCTCCCACGGGGACTGGGGGAGATTAATAAGTCAATGGGCTGGAGTCTGGGTGGAATGAAATACAAAAGGTAAAGATGCCAGAACTATGATGGATCAAGGGGAAAGAGTATACCAGTGAGGTGATGAAAAGGTTAGAATTGAAATGGGGTAATAGGTGGACAGGAGAAGTGGTACAAACCGTGAATAAAAGTGTAAAAACGAAGAAAGCAAAGCAGACCACAAAAAAACACGCAAAAAGCTAGCACACTGCTTGCAAGGGGAATGAGGGGAAAGGAGGAAAGAGTGGAGGGAAGAGGAAGGTAGTGCTCCTTGTGCTAGGGCTGACAGATGTAGTGATGCCGTTGTCACTACTCCTGTCAGCCTTGTAACAGAAGGAAAGTGCAGTCCCTACAGTAAGCCATTGCACCCAGGGCAGCCATCCCTCTCGCCTACCCCTTGTCCTGGCCCTGCCTGGACCCCTAACGCTTAACGCGTTCCCATACTTTGACCACTAACACGATACCCTCTTGTATCTGAACCCCCTAACACTTAGCTTTTCAGTACCTGGAACCCCTAACACTTACCCTTCCATACCTAAACCCCTCCCATAACTGTCCCCCTAACATTTAACCCTCCTGTACTCAAACCCCTAACATTTATTCCTCCACTACTTGATCCTTTAATACTTAACCCTCCTGCATCTAAAACCCCAGCAGTTAACCCTAAGGTACCTGAACACCTAACCCTTAACTCTCCCATATCTGGACCCCCAACATTTACCCGTCCCATACTTTGACCACTAATACATTAGCCTTCTGTACCTGAACCCCTATCTTGTACCTTCACTCTCCCAACCTTGTACCCCTTAACACTTCACCCTCCCATACCCCTTAACACTTCATGCTCCCATACCTCTACCCCATAACACTAAACCTTCCTGCACCTAAACCCCAAACACTTTACCTTTCCCTTGCCCATATCCTTAATGCTTTACCTAAACCTAAAAAAGAGCACTTAGAACTTAACCTCATCCAAAAGCTATCTTTTAAAGTGACCCTGTCACTACAATGCCGAAATGAAACTAAAGGCAACCCATAAAACAAGATACTTTACACTAAACTTTTTCAGAAGCCCATGTTGTTCAGTCTCTCTGATCCCCGGCTGATGCAGGTGCCTGACGCTTCTGGGTGTAATGAATGCCTGCTTCCCCCTGCCTCATGCTGGTGGTTGTTCCTGCCAGGAGCGGAGCTGGGAGGGGGAACCCCAGCTCATGGCGATCACTTTGAAATGAACTATAACACTTAACCTGACCCTAACACTTAAGGGAAACGTAAGATGTTTTTTTCCCTTCCTTGCTTCATTATAATTAGGGAATTAAAAATGAAGAAGTAACTTTTTTGTTCAATTCAAACTTTATTTAAAGAGTTTTCTTTTACAAATACAATCAGAAACCTGGAAATGACAAACAGATAAATGAAACATCTCATCTCTAAAGGAATTTTTACTGCACCATAATACACAAAACTGCATCGAAGCATCCCCATGATTACGCTCCAAGGGGGCAGGGCGAAACACATCGGGGGGCGTGGCCTGGCTGGAGCCCAGGCTGAAGCTGCCATTCATCTCACTTCATGCACATGGGTCTGCTTCATGATGTGCGGCTTATGGATCTTTTCCTTTGACATTGCATCCAAGAACACTTATGACAAAGAACAGCACAGTTAGGTTAAATGATGAGGAGCTAACTTTTTGCTCAGTGCATATTAATATTAATCAGTCTTACATGCAAGCAGGAGGTAGAAATCTAGCTTGTTTTTCACATAATGACATAGTTACTAGTTACTTTTCATTTATGCAGACAGAAGCTCATGATCTACAGAACTAGGACGTCCATCAGAACAATGACCCCTCCTGTCTCCAACTCAGTATGAGGTTTCAATTGGTCAAAGGGAGTTGCAAAGCATACTGGTTTGCTGTCTCTTTAGATAACCAATAGTGCTCTGGAAATCCTTTGTCACGTAGTAAAGGTTTATGTGCAAGATAGCATATAAATAGTGACAAAAAAATCGGATTTAAAACAGTTCAAAAACAGCTAAAATAAAATTGTCTGAAACCCATTATACGTTCTCTTTAACTCCAATCACCAAGCACTAGTGTTGTCAGAGAGTTGGGAGATTAGGGAAGTTAGTCACTTGGTTCAGAAGTTCCAGGGATTCCTCCTGACTGCCGGTGGCAAACTGTGTTTAGGGGCAATGAAGGAAGGGTGAGTCTGTGATGGGGAAAGGCTGGTAATAGAGTGAGCCTGTTGCTTTGGTCTGCATGGTGAAAGCATAGGTCCACTTTAAGAGATATATACGCACTTTAACATGGTCCCCCTTCCCCATTATCAATAGTCTTTCTTCTTGACTAGATCTCATGTGCTGATACTATGATGGGTAACTGGCATAACAGACTGGACATGGGTGCATGCACTGAGCTGTAAATGGAGACTGTCCTTATTCTCTATCATGACTGGGCTGGAGACCATGCTGAAATGACTGAATCGATATCTAGCCATCGGTAGGTGGCCACATGGGCAGTGGGGAAGAAGTCACTTTAAATCATTTGAGCCCAATAATGGTTAGTGATGGTGAAACCCTTTTAGGGGTTGGGCTGCTAAATTTCGGATATCAACTGTGTGGTCGTTTCAGCGAGAAGACTTGAGTGAGAGGAAAGGAGCACCCGGAGTCCAGAAAAATGCAACTCTTGGTGTAGGGTTTTATAAAACATTTGTATTGAGAGGGTAAAACATGTACATCAGGCCAACGTGTTTCGGGATAATGGGCTCCATCTTCTTCAGGGCTGTTAGTGCATACTTATGGGTTGGGGTATGTTCTGGAGTGATCTTTCGTTTCTAGCTTTCAATTGGCAGAGTGCCGGCTCCTGATTCTCTATCGGGAATTTATTGCTGTCTGTAACCCACTGACAGCCTTCACATCCTGACCCACTGGAAGTCACCAGGACAGGAAGTGAGGGATAATCTCCCCAAGACCCAAAGAGATTTAAGATTCCAAGGCCCAACAGAGATTCTCACCTTTTCTATCCCAATGTTCTGGCTGGAGTTCCACTTTAATGAATTCAAGGGCCACAAAAACGTCAACAAATATCTTGCGGTTCATCATACGGCGCAAAGAATACCCTGCCACAAAGTATTTTCCTCATGTTGCATCTCAGAAAAATGATCTGGAAAAACTTCTGATAAAATCTGACCTTTGGGTCCTGGTGAAATGGTTTAATTTCAAACAGAAGTGTATCAGCTACACATCTCCAACGACAGTCCGCTGACAAACAAACCTCTCTGCACTACATTCACCCCATCCTGTTTAAAGAAAAATCCCAGCTTACAGCTTGCTACATTCAAATCATATATGATATTCACTTATTATGTTTAGGATATAATATATATACTGTATATATATATATATATATATATATATACATATATATATATATATATATATATATATATATATATATATATATATATATATATATATATATAGTATCTCACGAAAGTGAGTACCCCCCTCACATTTTTGTAAATATTTTCTTCTATCTTTTCATGTGACAACACTGAAGAAATGACACTTTGCTACAATGTAAAGTAGTGAGTGTACAGCTTGTATAACAGTGTAAATTTGCTGTCCCCTCAAAATAACTCAACACACAGCCATTAATGTCTAAACCGCTGGCAACAAAAGTGAGTACACCCCTAAGTGAAAATGTCCATATTGGGCCCAATCAGCCTGTTTCCCTCCCCGGTGTCATGTGACTCGTTAGTGTTACAAGATCTCAGGTGTGAATGGGGAGCGGGTGTGTTAAATTTGGTGTTATCGCTCTCACTCTCTCATACTGGTCACTGGAAGTTCAACATGGCACCTCATGGCAAAGAACTCTCTGAGAATCTGAAAAAAAGAATTGCTTATCTACATTATTATTATTATTATTATAATACGAGATTTATATAGCGCCAACAGTTTACGCAGCGCTTTACAATGTATAAGGGGGACAACACAATTACAGTACAGTTCAATACAAAAGGTACAGGAGGGCCCTGCTCGTAGAGCTTACATTCTAAAGGGAGGGGGTGGTGGTACAAAAGGTAATAGCTGCAGAGAATGATTTGATGGGGGGTGGCTCGGGTATAGTTGTGTGGGTGTTGGATAGGCTTCCCTGAATAAATGAGTTTTCAGGGATCTCCTAAAGGTGGACAGGGTAGGGGCTGATCAGATATACTGGGATAGGGAATTCCAGAGGATGGGAGAGGCTCTGAAGAAGTCCTGAAGGCGAGCATGGGAGGAGGTAACAAGGGAGCTAGAGAGCAGGAGGTCCTGGAAGGAGCGGAGGGGGCGATTTGGGCGATATCTGCAGATGAGGTTGGTGATGTAGATGGGGGCGATGTTGTGAATGGCCTTGTATGTTATGGTTAGCATTTTGAATTTTACACGGTGGGGTAGGGGAAGCCAGTGAAGGGATTGGCAGAGAGGAGCAGCAGTCAAGGATCGATTAGTGAGGTGTATTAGTCTAGCAGCAGCATTTATAATAGACTGAAGGGGGATAGCCTGCTTAACCACTTCCCGCCCGCCCTATAGCGGATTGACGTCCGGGAAGTGGTTCTGTTATCCTGACTGGGCGTCATATGACGTCCTTCAGGATAACATGCAGCAGCCCCCGGGGGCGCGCATCGCGGCGATCGGTGGAGCGGTGTGTCAGTCTGACACACCGCTACACTGATCTTGGTAAAAAGCCTCCGGCGGAGGCTCTTTACCACGTGATCAGCCGTGTCCAATCACGGCTGATCACGCTGTCAATAGGAAGAGCCGTTGATCGGCTCTTCCTCACTCGCGTCTGACAGACGCAAGTAGAGGAGAGCCGATCGGCGGCTCTCCTGGCAGGGGGGGTCTGCGCTGATTGTTTATCAGCGCAGCCCCCCCGCAGATCACCCCACTGGACTACCAGGGATGCCACTAGGACCACCAGGGAAGGGGCAACGTGGATGGCCAGGTATGTACCCCATGGCCATCCACATGTGCCCAATCTGTGCCAATCAGTGCCCACAAATGGGCACTGATTGGCACTATTATGCCAATGATATGCCCAGCAATGCTATATCAGTGCCACCTGTCATTGCCCATCTGTGCCACCTGTCACTGCCCATCGGTGCCAGCTGTCAGTGCCCATCTGTGCCCATCAGTGCCCACCTATCAGTGCCCATCAGTGCCACACATCAGTGCCACACATAAGTACCCATCAGTGCCACCCATATATACCAATCAATGCCACCTACGAGTGCCCATCCGTGCCGCCTATGTGTGCCCATTGGTGCCACTTATGAGTGCCCATCAGTGCCGCATACCAGTGCCACCTATCAGTGCCCATCAGTGCCACCTATCATTGCCCATCAGTGCCGCCTATCAGTGCCCATCATCAGTGCCCGTTAGTGCCACCTCATCAGTGCCACCTCATTGGTGCCACCTCATCGGTGCCCATCAGTGCCGCCGTATCAGTGCCCATCAGTGCAGCTATATCAGTGCCCATTATTGAAGGAGAAAGCGTACTTATTTACAAAAAAAATTTAACAGAAACAAATAAAAACCGCAGAGGTGATCAAATACCACCAAAAGAAAGCTCTATTTGTGGGAACAAAATGATAAAAAAAATTGTTTGGGTACAGTGTAGCATGACCGCGCAATTGTCATTCAAATTGCAACAGCGCTGAAAGGTGACAATTGGGCTGGGCGGGAAGGTGTCTAAGTGCCTGGTATTGAAGTGGTTAAGGGTAGGCCATTAAGGAGAGAGTTGTAGTAGTCAAGGCGGGAAATAATGAAGGAGTGAATAAGTTGCTTTGTGGTGTCATTAGTCAGGAAGGGTCGAATTCTGGAGATGTTGCGGAGGTTAAGGCGGCAGGATTTAGCCAGTGATTGGATATGGGGCTGAAGGAGAGGTCAGAGTCAAAGATTACACCCAGGACCCTGGCATGTGTGGAGGGACCAATGGTTGTGTTGTTATTAATGGTGAAGTCACAGGAGGGGGACCGGGAAGGAGGAAATATAACAAGCTCAGTTTTAGAAAGATTACGTTTGAGGAAGTGGTGTGACATCCATACCGATATGTCATTCAGCAAGTTTGAGATCCTTGAGGAGATAGTGGGGGTGAGTTGAGGAGTGGAGAGATAGATCTGTGTGTCATCGGCATAGAGGTGGTATTGGAAGCCATGGGAGGTTATCAACTGGCCCTGGGAAGAGGTATAGAGTGAGAAAAGGAGAGGCCCAAGGACGGAGCCTTGGGGTACCCCAACAGAAAGAGGAAGGGGAGCGGAGGAGATGGAGTTGTAAGTGACACTGAAAGTGCGCTGAGACAGGTAGGACTAGAACCAGGATAATGCAGAATCACGGAGGCCAAGGGAGTGTAATTTGCTGAGGAGCAGCAGGTGGTCAATTAAACTAATTGCACATGTCTAGTTGGGGTATGAAGACATCAGCATGGAGTTAAGTGGTGTGAAGACATACAGTAAATTGTAGATGTGTCTTGCCATTCTGAAAACTGTTTAGTGCGGGTCTCACCGCTCACAGACCTCACCAGTTGGTTGTTTTAACAACCCAGTGCAAGAAGTGAGGAGTAGAAACTTTTAGCTCTTTTAGCTCCCTCTTTACTGCCAGCCTTCTTGCGTACCAGTCAGATATCATTTTACGGTAAAGGCCAGAAGCGGTATTGGAGAGGTGAATGGAAAAACTCGATTATTGGATCAATCTTGCGGAATATCAAAGCACTTTCTAAGGCTCGATGATCCTGGTGAGGCTGCTCTTGACAGATAAGCTCACCTAACTTTGACGCCCAAAATCAAAGTCAAGAAAGGAAAAGATGCCAAGAAGAGCGTAAGATGAAAAAAAGTCCAAGCAACTTTTAATTGCTCATTAAATAATTGAATAAAACAGCTGTTTTATTAAACTCTTTGACAAACCAATAACATTTCTTTGAACTTTTGGTTTGAAGCTCCTCATGCCCATCTTTTTCATGCTGGATCATTTTATTGTTGGCAGATACGGAATAAAACCCAATTGGCTGCTATAGGCTTTTGCTGTCTTCACAGTCACTGCTCTTGGTAATATAGAATTAGCTGGGCTATGCTCTTTTAGGTCTTTAAATAAACAGGTTGGACGTTAGCGGTCGCTGGGGTATTCTGAACAATGTGTGTGTGGGAACACGGGCTAATATAAACATATTTAATTCTTGATTTTCAGTGATCCCTGACTCTTCGATGGCTCTTGGGATGGATTGCTTGGAGATCCTAAATTACTTAGCGTTGCCCTTTCACCTCCCCTAGGAGCATTGCTGAAAGAACAACGTCTAAAGCAAAGCGGCACCTTAGGATCAATGATTCTGTAGCCCCGCTCCATTCCGTCATCACCAGCATGACTTTTGTCAGGCCCAGCGCAAAAAAAAACCGCATGTCATGTGAAAGCATTTGGTTCCTGGAGATTAGAAAATTTAAATATATGCATTATTATTACAGTTATTTGTTGCTTATGTTATAAAAAAAGGAAACCTGTCATGGGAGGAACATGGAGTGTGCTATGACCTGTCCTTCAGAAAAAATTATATTTGTCTGGCAAGCCCCCTTGAGTTAGAGACCCAGAACAAGTGTGCCCCTAAGGACATACAACTTATCATGTTGTGTTCCAGGTCAGTTATTATTGCAGGTAGTGACCGGGCATTATCATTCTAAGTTATTAAAGATTTTCATTTGTGTACTTACAGTACATGGTTTTATTTAATGTGAACATAGCATCAGGTATATTTTTTTATGTTAAGTACTAGGGATGAACTCGGGTTTGGTCTGAACCTGGAAGGCAACTGTCATTGCTGAGCCAATGAGCTGACATTGACCATGGGTCCATATTAGGTCAAAGATATCATGAGCACCCTTGCCCCTTTGTGTACGCCCAGCTGCAGGGTGGAGAATCCACCGGCCGCAGTTCATAGGTCCGGAACTGACAATTACCCCCCCAGTTCGGCCAAACAAACCCAAGGTCATCCCTGTTAAAGCGATTGAAAAGGCTGTTATATGGTTCCTATTTTTTCGTGCATAGTTGAGTCGCTTAGCCTTGTTTCCACATCCTATGCACAAAATCATAGGAACTGGAGTGCAGAAAAATGGCAGCAGGTGCTCTGGACTGATGAGTCAAAAATTAAAATCTTTGGCTTGGCAGGAGGCAGTTTGTTCGTGAAAGGCTTGAGAGCGATACAATAATGAGTGTTTGCAGGAAACATGGAAGCATGGTGGAGGTTCCTTGCAAGCTTTGGGCTGCATTTGTGCAAGAGGAGTTGGAGATTTGGTCAGGATCAATGGCGTCATCAATGCTGAGAAATACAGGCAGATACTTACCCATCGTGTCATACCATCTGGGAGCTGTGTGATTGGCCCCAAATGTATTCGGCATCAGGACAATGGCCCCAAACATAGAGCCAATGTCCTTAAGAACTATATTCAGTGTAAAAAAAGAGTCCTGGAAGTGTTGGGTTGGTCCCCACAGAGCCCTGATCTCAACATCATGGAGTCTGTTTGGGAATACATGAACAGACAGAAGGATTTGAGGCAGCCTACATCCACAGAAGATCAGTGGTTAGCTCTCCAAGATGTTTGGAACAACCTACATGCTGAGTTCCCTCAAAAACTGTGTTCAAGTGTACCTGCCTAAAACTTTTGCACAGTACTGGTACTGTATGATATATATATATATATATATATATATATATATATATATATATATATATATATTATTGTTTGATATTTTGGAAGGATGAATAAAAAAATGTGGCCATTGAAAGCCATTTTACTAAACACCTACCTAGATGCTAAGAAAAGTTTTGCTAACTGTACGTTTCTGTACAATCCCTTCTTACATTATTAGGCTGCAAACCTTAAATACAAATAAGGCCGTGTTTAAGCCACAGCATATTTCAAGCGCGGCATTTGTTGACACATTCACATGCACTCCACAGTTCAATCATTATTTTTGCAGTTTTTTAGGAATCAAGTGTAACCTGAATAGTTTGGCTGTTCTGTTTATATAATATCGGTTTTTCAGCTTGCTGACCCCGTAGAGTAGGGTTAAGTTTGAGATAGAGGTATTTGCAGACATTTCCAGGTAAGAGTCACGGGATAAGCCCAGGCTGAGCTACGTGTAAAATAAATGACACTAGCACAGCACATCTGTGTCTGGCCTCCTTTCAGGTTCAACTCCTTTTTTTTTTTTTTTTCCTTTTTAACGCCCCGGTTTGTGGTCGCTCATGTCATCGGGTTTCAGGAAACCAAATCCATAGACTAGGGATCGGATGAGTTGCTAATGTTTGAAAAAACGCAAAAAAACATGTCTCAGACTCTGATTTTATAGCCCCCATTGAAGTAGGGACTTGTGATTGCAACCTGATCTGCCTCCCTATAAGATGTTTCCAAGAATTGGCAGCCTGATAGAAAATCCAGGCGAGATTCGGAAAGATACAACCAGGACGGGCCTTTATTAGGCCAGTAAATAGAGTTTAGGTTTATGGGAGGTTTCAAGCCATAGGCCTGTGATTCATCGTTGGAAGAGTGATTCACAATCTCATCATCCTCTACGGAGTTGAGAAGAAGATGAATGGTATATTTGTAAGAGTCGATGACTGGAGAATGGTCGGAAGTAAAAATGAGGTGTAACCTTCTTTCATGGTAGAAGTTGCCGGACAAGAACTAGACTTCCTTCCTCACTCACAAAGATTTTTTTTGGTTGGAAACTCTTCTTTAAAGCTCTAACTCTAGCTTAAGTGGGCACCACCACATTTGCAGTACCCCCTCCCCCCTCCCACTGTCAGGAATGGGTTCACCTGCTGGTAGCAATGTGGCTCCCAGACCTGTAGGTTGTAGTTCTGTGGTCCACCAGCAAGTGTCTCCCAGCAGCCAGCAGCTATTAGTAATTAGTCATCACCTGAGGCTGGTTGCTGGGAGGATATTTAGACCTTCCTGTGCTACTCCCCCTTGCCTTGCTGTTCTGCCCATATGCCCTTGACCTGTGAAATTTGTAACTGTAGTTTTACTCCTGCTCCTGGTCCTGTTCCTCACCTGCCTGCTTGTTCCTGCTCCCGTCTACTCTCTCCCCATCCTGGCTTGCTTCCTGCTCCCTCTGCCTGATTTCCCATGTATAACCCTGGATCTGACATTCCTACTGTCTGTATATAGGTATTTAGTTGGTTTAGGTAGTTTGTTCATTGCTAGCCATGTCTCTCATTAGATTCTCTGTTTTTGGTTTATGGGGTATTGGTATATTGCTAGTGCGTTTATATTATTACCTATTTATTGTATCTTAATAAATCACATTATTTTATACTATACTTGCGCCTGGTGTTCTCTGTGTAAATCCACACATTTCTGGTCATGCCTGTATCACAGGATACCAGCATTCGGTATCCGCGACACCCAGTTTTTTTCAAAATATTTTGTATACATACCTCTTTTCCAAGGGTCTTCTGGCTGGTCAAGTGACTCACAGGGTCCATTTTACCTTCTCTTGTTGTCCAGTGATGGGCAGAACTCAATAATCGTGAGAGTAACCCCACCGTAATGATCTCTGAGCTGTTCTATGAAGCATTGTGCAGGGCTTCATGACGTTGCACCCCCAGGAGGCAGGTGCATGACATCCGGGAGTCTACAAAAATTGGTTGGCGTCTTTTGGCTTGGAAGTGGACTGGACTGAACCACAGAACTGTGAATCTACGGGTGACAGCATTAGGGGGAAAGTGAGTATTGTGGCAAAAGTTGCTTTTGTTGTTTTACACAATAATGGGTAATAAACTTTGTTGTGTACTTTTAGATAAATTATGGAACAGTTAGACTAAATGTGTTTTTGGTTTGTGGGTCTCCATTGGGAAGATTGATCATCTCTATTTGGTCCAGAGACCATTGGTATGTGGACAGAGATTGATGGAAGATTGGTGGAAAATTTGACAACTGCCGCCAGAGCAGAAGGTGAGAAGAAATCTTCATGTGTTCAAGTGACAGCTGTCCAAATGGGCCTGATATGGACTGCTGCTCATTTTTTACTGGGCATTATCCTGAAGGTCACACATACTACAGTATGTAGGTAAAGTGCCCCTCCCTACAGCACCTGGCAATATACTTTAGTTGACACTGTTGAGTTAAATGATCTCCATCCCCACGGTGCCTTTGTAGTTTTGGCTGCAACATCATCCAGCCAGGAAGAGCAGGGCGGGACCAAGAACGTATACAAAGGTAAGTAGTGCGCACTGACACCCAGTGCTGTTGGAGCTTTCACAGTCCCACCGACAACAATGATGGAACATTATTCCTCCCACTGACACCAATGATAGGGCACTATTTCTCCTACTGACACCAATGATAGGGCACTATTTCTCCTACTGACACCAATGATGGGGCACTGTTCCTCCACTGACTATAGGGCACTATTCCTCCCACTGACACCAATGATGGGGCGCTATTCCTCCCACTGACACCAACAATGAGGCACTGTTCCTCCCACTGATGACAATGATTGGAGCACTATTACTCCACCTGATGTCAGCAATGGGGCACTATTCCTCCCACTGATACCAATGATGGGACACTATTCCTCCCACTGATACCAATGATGGTGCACATATACTTCCACTAATGCCAACAATAGCACACTTTTCCTCCCACTGACACCAACAATAGGGCACTATTCCTCCTACTGATACCAATAATAGGGAACTATGTCTCCCACTGACACCAATGCAATGGGACACCATTCCTTCCACTGTTACCAACAATAGGACACTATGGGGTGGATTTACTACGAAGCTTCATTTTGTAAAGAATACCCAACCACATGCAAGGAAAATACAAGAACAGAATTTTTGCTTGCACATGATTGGATGATGAAAGTCAGCGAAGCTTCATCTCATTTACTAAGCTCTGGAGCAACTGCACTTTAAAAGTGCAGTGCACATAGTCTATTTGCCTTTAGCAAATCAACCCATCTCCCACTGACACCAACAATGGAGCATCATTACTCCCACCGATACCAAAAATGGTGTATTATTTTATTATTTACCTCCACTGGCCACTGGTTATAGCCTGGCCTCCAAACAGTCTGAAGAACAGTGAACTTGACCATTGTTTAAAACATTAGAGGACCCCTAAAACAGAGGGCCAGTGACACCAGGAATATGATCAGCTCAGCCCACTAGAAGACTCTCTATGGAAATTTATAAAGAATGCTCTCAAGATTGGGTTTCAGGGAAGTTTAGTTCCCAACAATGCCCTGGCTGTCCCAATGGACTGGTGGTGGACAGGGAACCTGCCCTTGGGGTGAAGGACAGTAGCAAAGACCCGGTGGGGCAGCAAATCCTTATTCCACCTAAGGCTATAAACTTTATTTTGGGTAGCGCTCCATTTCATCTTGTTAGGTACAACTGGGATTAATTAGTGGAAGCCACTGAACAAATTATTTGTTTTCACTTAACCCTCTTGACCTTGAAAAGACATTTGTATATAGTGAGTTATTTTTACCCATAATCCCAGAGCACATGCTGAATATTTGGGTTCTTCTGATTGCACTTTCATACTTTTCATCTCATTCGTACATGCGTCGAGGTTAAGAGTATTTTTGTTATGAATTGCTGGGCACTTAAGTGTTTTCGTTTGCGTCTAATATGTCGCTTTCTGAGTTCTTTCATCGCCTTGCCGAATGTGAAGATGTGTAGGAATTCGGTGCGGTTAAAACACCCGGGCCAGAACCTCTTCTTAAAATAATAATAGCGCACAATATTCTGAAAGCAAGACCTTTTGTTTCAAAGCCATAAAGTTGAGTCTTTGTGGCTTTTTTAAAAAAAAGAAATATTTTTGTTAGTTAGTTTCAAGTAACAGTTTCAGGTATAGAACAATTAATAACTGTACAAACAAAGTAGAAACAGCAAAGGCATACATGTTTACTAAATTAAAAAATAAATACATAATGCCAAAAAAAAAAAAAACCTAAAGAATTTTTATTCGCAGCTGTTCGTCATAGTGAAATTCTCCAAAAAGGTAAGTTGTCAAAGAATTGTGTGAAAAATTTGCAAAGGTAAAAAAAAAAAATAGAATTTTAATGTATTTTTTTAAATTATTTTATACATCATTGTCAAAGTTAACTTAGTGAGGCTCGTGTTGACATTTGGCTATACGGATACACATTTGCAAAAAAAAAAATTGGAGGGTGTGTAAGGAGACGAAAAATCAACATTTTTAGTAAAATATGTAGCAAATTATTAGAGAATCCAATTTGGGCTTTGTATTCCAAATACATTTACAGAATATCAAGTTACGTGTCCTTGGAAAGATTTTGGGTTAAATTAGTAAAGCAACGAACATGAGCAAAGGCATATAACCTACGGTACGCTGTCACTGCAGGCTGCATGGATGTCCATGCACACAGCAATTGTGATTCCTGAGCCCAATGCGGGGACAAGGTCATCTACAGCCCAGAGCAAACATGACTAACTACACCCCCCCCACACCAGATTTATGACAATTATGTATCCCACCCACCCAAGAAAATCAAGCGCTAATATGCATGCTTGCCCCCCTAGCAAATATCCCCCCTACTCCCAGTACAGATCCACCCCCTTTTGAAATCTTTGCCCCCCCCCATTCCCCCCAAGGGCTGGAAGCCAACCTCACCAATGCTTTGATGGTTGAATAGGCATAAGTTCCCACAGACACACTCCAAAAGCTTTTACAAAACCTTCTCAGAAGAGTGGAGGTTGTTATGGTCGTAAGAGTAATAAGGTGGCAACTGCATTTAATTTCACAACATTGTTCTCTTCCAACCTTATGGTAACAGTTTGGGGAAGGCCTCTTCTGTTCCTGAATGTGGACCCATTCATAAAGTCAGCTCCATGAAGACACGGTTTGACAAATTTGATGTGGAGGAACATGAGTGGCCTGCACGGAGCCCTAACCTCAACCCTATTGAACACCTTTGAGATAAATTGGAAAAGGACCTCACCAATGCTGTTTTGGCTGAATGGGCACAAAGTCCCACAGACACAGGCCAAAATCTTGTGTAAAGCATTTTCATAGGAGTGAAGACCGTTATGATCAAAAAAGTGTTGGGTGGTGGGGTGGCAATTTTAGACAATTGTGCTCTTCCAACCTTGTAGTAACAGATTGGTGAAGGCCCTTTTTTTCGTTCCAGCGTTAATGTGCCCCCCCATGCACAAAGCCATCTCCATGAAGACATGGTGTAAAGAGTTTGTTGTTAAGGAACCTGAGTGTCCTGCACAGAGCCCTGACCTCAACCCTACTGAACACCTTTGTGGATAAATTAAAATAAGCCAACCTCACCAAAGATTTTTAGGTGGAATAAGCACAAATTCCCACAGACACACTCCAAAAGGTTTTTCAAAACCTTCTCAGGAGAGTGGAGGTTGTTATGGTCGCAAAGGTGGTGGGGTGGCAACTGCATTTAATTTGAGAAAATTATTCCCTTCCAACCTTTTAGTAATAGTTTGGGGAAGGTTCTTTTTTGTTCCTGCATGACTGTGCCTCCATTCATAAAGTCAGCTCCATGAAGACATGGTTTGATAAGTTTGGTGTAGAGGAACACAGAGCCCTGACCTCAACCCTATTGAACACACACACTCCAAAAGTTTTTAAAAAACATTCTCAGAAGACTGGAGGTTGTCATGGTCGCAAAAGTGGAGGGGTGGAAACTGCATTTTTTTAGACAATTTTTCTCTTCCAACCTTATGGTATCAGTTTGGGGAAGATATGAGTAAGCGCTCTATGGGAGCGTGAAACGCGTTAGCGGTTATGCTGCATCATTCCAACAGAGCCATGTACGGATTTTAAATCATGTCATTATTTGTTCAATAAAGAAGATTTTATTTCCACTTTTCCAATCCGGGGTGCGGCTGTCCAGATTTTTTCCATTGCACATATACCATTGGGGAAGATACCTCATTCATAAAGTCAGCTCCATAAAGACATGGTTTAATGAGTTTGGTGCTGAGGAACATGGGTGGCTTTTGCAGAGCCCTGACCTCAACCCTATTGAACACACACACTCCAAAGGTTTTTAAAAAACATTCTCAGAAGACTGGAGGTTGTCATGGTCGCAAAAGTGGAGGGGTGAAAACTGCATTTTTTTAAACAATTTTTCTCTTGCAACCTTATGGTAACAGTTTGGGGAAGATACCTCATTCATAAAGTCAGCTCCATAAAGACATGGTTTGATAAGTTTGGTGCTGAGGAACATGAGTGGCATGTGCAGAGCCCTGACCTCCATCTTTAAAGAGGATGGTCAGGGGTGGGTAGTGGGCACCCCCAGGGTTCTGTGCTGGGACCAATCCTATTTATTTTGTTCATAAACGACCTGGAGGATGGGGTAAACAGTTCAATCTCTGTATGTTGCGGACAATACTAAGCTAAGCAGGGAAATAACTTTTCTGCAGGATGTGCAAATCTTGCAAAAAGATCTGAACAAATTAATGGGGTGGCCAACTACATGGCAAATGAGGTTCAATGTGGAAAAATGTAAAATAATGCATTTGGGTGGCAAAAATATGAGTGCAATCTATACACTGGGGGGAGAACCTCTGGGGGAATCTAGGATGGAAAAGGACCTGGGGGTCCTAGTAGATGATAGGCTCAGCAAAGGCATGCAATGCCAAGCTGCTGCTAACAAAGCAAACAGAATATTGGCATGCATTAAAAGGGGGATCAACTCCAGAGATAAAATGATAATTCTCCCGCTCTACAAGACTCTGGTCCGGCCGCACCTGGAGTATGCTGTCCAGTTCTGGGAACCAGTCCTCAGGAAGGATGTACTGGAAATGGAGCGAGTACAAAGAAGGGCAACAAAGCTAATAAAGGGTCTGGAGGATATTAGTTATGAGGAAAGGTTACGAGCACTGAACTTATTCTCTCTGGAGAAGAGACGCTTGAGAGGGGATATGATTTCAATTTATAAATACCGGACTGGTGACCCCACAATAGGGATAAAACTTTTTCGCGGAAGGGAGTTTAACAAAACTCATGGCCACTCATTAAAATTAGAAGAAAAGAGGTTTAACCTTAAACTACGTAGAGGGTTCTTTACTGTAAGAGGATCAAGGATGCGGAATTCCCTTCCACGGGTGGTGGTCTCAGCGGGGGGCACCGATAGGTTCAAAAAACTATTAGATAAGCACCTAAACAACCGCAACATACAGGGATATACAATGTAATATTGACATATAATCACACACATAGGTTGGACTTGATGGACTTGTGTCTTTTTTAAACCTCACCTACTATGTAACTAGGTAACCCTACTGAACACCTTTGGGTTAAATTAAAAGCTGACCTCATGAATGCTCTTTTGGCTGAATGGGCACAAATTCCCATAGGCACACTCCAAAACCCTTCTCCGAAGTGTGGGGGGCTGTTGTGATCACAAAGGTGGTGGGAACTGCATAGGTTTTGAATAAAATGTCCAACAAGCTTATATAGGTGAGATGGTCAGGTGACCACAGCTTTCAGGCTTTCAGTGTTTGGGAGACGTTCAAAGCATAGAACAGTTTCCTACTCAGACCAGCGAGACCCCTGCGCTTGAGTTTCTAGGTCTGCACCACTTCCATTGCAGCAATGTGAGGGTCCTACTTTTTTGCCTTAAACTTCTCTTCCAATCGATATGTGGTTAAAACAGATTTCTTGCATTGAAAATCTTCCAGGCAAACTCAGGGTTTATAAACTATGAAATTCTCCTTCCTCCTGTACATTACATCAGCAGTGTTTTTCATTGGCAGCTCTAATAATTTGTTGAAATAAAAAGTGCACTTTCAATAACAGGACAAGTACGCCGGCATTTCAATAAAAAAAGAAAAACGATACAGAGTGAAACAAATGTACAAGCCGTGGCTCATTTTCCAGCTTGTTGAGCAGATGCCAAAAAAATGAAATGGAAACATTTGTAAAGTCGGAGAGAGCCTTTAAGTGTTGCATGTAGGCAGTTCAGTGTCATCTTAAAGGTGCACTCCAACCTTCATATACCTTTGACAGAAGTGTCATTTAAAGAGGATGCATTATATATATAGATATATCTATATATATAGATATACTGTATATATAGATATATCTATATATATAGATATATATATATATCTATTTATCTATCTATCTATCTATCTATCTATCTATCTATCTATCTATCTATCTATCTATCTAATCTATCTATATATATATACTGAATATATATCTATATATATATATACTATATATATATATCTATACATATAGATATATACTGTATATATCTATATATATATATATATCTATATATATATATAGATATATATATATATAGATATATATATATATATATATATATATATATATATATATATATATATATATATATATATATATATATATAGATATAGATATATAGATATATATCTATATCTATCTATATATATATATATATATATATATATTTATTTATTTATATTTTTTTATAAATATATTGATTAAAGATATATAACCTTATAAATGAATTGTAATGTTTTTTTTTTTGTTTTTTGTTTTTTTAAAGGCATACAGTTTCTAAATCTCGATGCACAGGGAAGCAGACCTTTCCATTACATATGCAGGCTTTGTTTATTGCTTCGTAGTGAACGCATTTTGCTCATTCTCCTATCTCACCTTAAGTCTACCAGACAGGGTCTGTCAAAAAAAAAAAAAAAATTAAAATAAAATTGAATTATTGAAAATAAAATAAATAATACTAATAAAAAAAAATAAAAAATAAACTCTCTGCCATCTTTAATGGTGTAAAACAGCCACAACATTCTTGATAGGCACAGTTCCATGGGCTTTTCATGTAGGATCTCCGAAGAAGCACATTTTAAATTTGTGGCAACCGAGATGGACTTTTTTTTTTTTCCTAAAATAATAATGTGATATGATATTTCTAACATATCACCCCACTGTGCCTTTAAATGGCAAAGCTCTTTAAAGTAAGGCTGGACTACTGTTAGGGAATCTGATGTAAGGGGGGCTTTAATGGTGACCCCCGATGTAAGGGGGGGGTCTGATGGGGACTCTAATGTAAAGGAGGCTCCGATGGGGACCCTGTTGTAAGGGGGTGTTGATGTGGACCCTGATTTAAGGGGTGGACTTTAAGAGGGGGGGCTCTGAAGTAAGGGGGCTTTGACGGTGACCCTGATATAAGGGGAGCTTTCATGAAAGAAAGGCTCTGATGGTGACCCCTGAAGTAAGGGGGGCTTAATGGGGACTCTGATGTACAGGGGGTGCAAATATGGACCCTATTTTAAGGGGGACTTTAAAGATGACCCTGATGTAAGGGGGACTCTGAAAGTAGGTTGCTCTGATGAGGACCCTGATGTAAGGGGAGCTCTGGTGGAGTCCCTGATGTAAGGGGAGCTCCCATGTAATGAGGGTTCTAATGGTGACCCTGATGGGGGGGGGAGGGGGCTTGGTGGGGACTCTGATGAAAGAGGTGCTAATGTGGACTCTAATTTAAGGGGGACTTTAAAGGGGACCCTGATTTAGGGGGGGGGGATTTAAAGGGGGGGACTCTAAAGTAAGGGGTTTTTGGTGGGGACCCTGATGTAAGGGGACCTTTCATGAAAGGAGAGCTCTGATGGTGACCCCTGATATAAGGGGGGGGGGACTTGTTGAGAACTCTGATGTAAGGGGGTGTTAATGCGGACACTTTAGAGGTGACCCTGATTTAAGGGAGACTCTGAAGGAAGGTTGCTCTGATGAGGACCCTGATGTAAGGGGAGCTCTGGTGGGGACCCTGATGTAAGGGGGGGCTTAATGGGGACTCTGATGTACAGGGGGTGCAAATATGGACCCTATTTTAAGGGGGACTTTAAAGATGACCCTGATGTAAGGGGGACTCTGAAAGTTGCTCTGATGAGGACCCTGATGTAAGGGGAGCTCCAATGTAAAAAGGGCTCTGATGGTGACCCTGATGTAAGAAGGGGTCTTGATGGGGACTCTGATGTAATGGGTCTTTAAAGGGGGGACTGATGTAAGGGGAGCTCTGATGGGGACTTTGATGTGAGGGAGACTCTGATGGTGAACCTGATGTAGGGGGGGGGGGCTTTTATGGGGACTCAGATAAAAAGGGAGCTCTGATGGGGACTCTGATGTACGGGGGACTCTGATGGGGTCCCTCATCTAAGGGTGGACTCTGAGGTGTGTGTGTGTGGGGGGCGGGGGCTCTAAAGGGGGCCCTGATGTAAAGGGGGGCTCTGATGGGGACTTTGATGTGAGGGGGACTCTGATGGTGAACCTGATGTAGGGGGGGGGCTTTTTTGGGGACTCCAATAAAAGTGGAGCTCTGATAGGGACTCTGATGTAAGGGGGGCTCTGATGGGACCCTGATCTAAGGGTGGACTCTGAGGTGTGTGTGTGTGTGGGGCGGGGGCTCTAAAGGGGGCCCTGATGTAAAGGGGGGCTCTGATGGGGACTTTGATGTGAGGGGGACTCTGATGGTGAACCTGATGTTGGGGGGGGGGGCTTTTTTGGGGTCTCCAATAAAAGTGGAGCTCTGATAGTGACCCTGATGTAAGGGGGGCTCTGATGGGGACCCTGATCTAAGGGTTGACTCTGAGTTTTGTGTGTGTGTGTGTGTGTGTGGGGGGGGCTCTAAGGGGGACCCTGATGTAAAAGGGGGGCTCTGATTTAAGGAGAGCGCTGATGGGGACCCTGATGTAAGGAAATCTGTGATTGAAAAACTGATGTAAAGGGGGACTCTGGTGGGGACACTGATGAAGCGAGACTTTGTTTTGTTCTACTGAAGTTCTTTACATATTCATTCAATTACTTTTCAATGATAAAATACATAATGTAGCCCCTGCACTAAAAAGTTTGAAGACCCCTGAGCTAGACTAAATATATATATATATATAGTCTGTATACTGAGTTTGAAACATTTAGAAAGACCAACCAGTCTTAGATATCCTTCTTCTAAATCATGACAAGTAAAACACGGGTTTATTTGCTGTCGCCAAGCCATATGTTCAATAAAAGCTTCTGAATTCTGTCCCTTCGCTCATTTGAAATATCTCCAGTCCATAATTTCATCATGCACAAGCTGAGATGTCATCAGATATTTGAAATTGTGAGTGATTATGTGAAATATATAAAAGAATTTTACATATTAAGCCAACCACATGTCATAATAACCAAACTGTTCACGTCACTTCTAATGTGATGCCAAATTTGTACTCCCAGCCCTGCCCCCCCCCCCCCCCCCCACGCCTCTTCTAACTTTCTGCGGCTATTGCGAAGATGGAAGGAGCTCAGATACTGGCGAAATTCTCCGAAATTCATCCTGTATACCAACCGAGAAAGGTTTTTTCTTTTTTAAGTATAAATTGTATTTTAATGGCATGCACTAAACTCTTAAGAGATAAGAAGTGAAAGTCAGAAAATAAATACATCTTTCACCATTTCCAAAGGCTAGTTGGCTGAAATAAGAAATACGTTCCCTGTTTCCCCGAAAATAAGACCTACCGTGATTGTCGGTGATGGCTCCAATATAAGCCCTACACCCCCAAATAAGCCCTAGTTAAAGTCCCTGTAGGTCTTATTTTCAGGGTAGGGCTTATTTTCGGGGAAACAGGGTAGGGCTTATTTGGGGGGTAGGGCTTATATTGTAGCCATCACCGACAATCACGCTAGGTCTTATTTTCAGGGAAACAGGGTAAGTCGCAGACATCTATCTGACAAACATTTGACCGGAACATGTAAAGCTTAGACATCAAAAATAGTCAGATGTGGAAGCAGATTCCAGCTGTCCCAGAAAATCCTTTGGCCCAGCTTCAGCTTTTAAAGGAAACCAGTAAAGAGAGAAACATATAGGCTTCTATTGCTGACCCCTCTCTCTCTGAAAACGCTGGTTGTCTCAATCCAGCCAATGTAATAATCGGATATATATTTATTCCATACATTATCAAATGCATTTTCGTCTTAAATTTAAATACATATCCAGTTATTGCATCTGCTGGACCAAGGGTCTTGGGCCCAAACACGCATTAAACTGTCACTGTCACATGAAAGCGAGTTAGACCTGCAGGGGGACCAGCCTTTTCAATTAACCACTTCGGCCCCGGAAGGATTTACCCCCCTTCCTGACCAGAGCACTTTTTGCGATACGGCACTGCGTCGCTTTGACTGACAATTGCGCGGTCGTGCGACGCTGCACCCAAACAAAATTGACGTCCCCCCCCCCCCCCCCCCACAAATAGAGCTTTCTTTTGGTGGTATTTGATCACCTCTGCGGTTTTTATTTTTTGCGCTATAAACATAAAAAGAGCGACAATTTTGAAAAAAAAAAAAGCAATATTTTTAACATTTTGCTATAATAAATATCCTCAAAAAATATATAAAAAAATGAATTTCGTTCTCAGTTTAGGCCGATATGTATTCTACATATTTTTGGTAAAAAAAAACAAAAAACGCAATAAGTGTATATTGATTGGTTTGCGCAAAAGTTATAGCGTCTACAAAATAGGGGATAGACTTATGGAATTTTTATTATTAATTTTACTTTTATTAGTAATGGCGGCGATCTGCGATTTTTATCATGACTGCGACATTATGACGGACACATCGGACACTTTTGACATCATTTTGGGACCATTGTCATTTATACAGCGATCAGAGCTATAAAAATGCACTGATTACTGTGTGAATGTCACTGGCATGGAAGGGGTTAAACACTAGGGGGGCGATCAAGGGGTTAAGTGTGTCCTAGGGAGGTGTTCTAACTGTGTGTGGGGGGGGGGTGGGCTTCCACTGACATGACAGCGATCACTGCCCCCGATAAGCAGACCCCTGTCATGTCACAAGGCAGAACAGGAAAATGCCTTGTTTACATAGGCATCTCCCCATTCTTCCGCTCCGTGACACGATCGCGGGCCCCCCGGCGGACATTGAGTCCGCGGGACCCGCTGGCACGGTCAGGGAACACGCGGCTGGCACACAATGCCGCGTCTTAAAGGGGACGTACCTGTACGCTCATTTGCCCAGCCGTGCCATTGTGCCGACGTACATCGTCGTGCGCTGGTTGGCTAGTGGTTAAGGGTTATGACTTAACTACTGCTTTAATTTTTTTTTAAACAATACATTTTTATTCATGTATAATAGGTAATGATACAATTTGTCATATACAATATCCAAAAATGTTAGAGATAACTATAATGTAATGAAAGATTGGTATGGGGTTAATCAGTTCCTGGGCAAGCCTACCCCTAATGGGTTCAAACTGTAGGCTTGATATGGACCTCAAGTTAAACCAAACCTATAGTTATGTCCATTAAGACCTAAAATAGGGAAGGAAAAATAGAAGAGAGGAAAACAACAACTATAATGATCGGCTACTCCAAAAATATACTCAAATGATTGATGAGAGTATTTCAAACTGAGGATCAAGTTTACAAGTTACATTCCTTTAAAGTGGAGTTCCACCCAAAAGTGGAACTTCCCCTTTAAGCACTCCTCGCCCCCTTACGTGCCACATTTGGAATGTCACTTTTTTGGGGGGAGTGGGTGCCTAGTTTTGAGTGGGACTTCCTGTCCCACTTCCTGCTTTCGACTACGGGCCACCTAGACGACTCCTCCTCTCCCCCTAGGTGGCCCCTCCCTCTCGGCAATCTTCTGGGACACGTCACAGCTCCCAGGAGATTGCCTGTCCACTCGGAGAGCGTGGCGAGACTCGCGCATGTGCAGTGCATGCCCGGCCGTGAAGCCGCAAGCTGTCACGGCTGGGTGCCCACAGTTTCAATGGAATAAGTACAAGTAATGGAAAGAAATATAAGGAAGAAGAGAGAAAGAATAAAGAGTAAGTACAAGTAATAATGAAAGGAAGTCAAAAAGAGAGAGAATGAGAATGAGTAGCAAGTATTAGTAATATAGAGATAGATAAAGAAGAATGAGGAGAGAAAGAGAATGAAGAGTAAGTACAAGTGGTAGAGAAATAGATGAAAAAGAGAGAAAAGGAATGAGGAGTATGTACAAATAAGACAGAATCAGAGAGACAGAGAAAGAACAGGGATTAAATACAAGTATTGCAGAGAGGGAGAAGGAGATAGTGATAGCTGAAGTATGAGAAGCAGGGCCGGACTGGAAAGAAAAACCAGCCCTGGAAATAATTGTTATACCAGCCCCATAGCATTATTATACCAGCCCAACAGCATAACGTCATAGAGGCTGTGCGGACATGGTACAGGAGATGTCAGAGGTGCTGTGCGGACATGGTACAGGAGATGTCAGAGGTGCTGTGCGGACATGGTACAGGAGGTGGCCATAGGCTGTGCGGACATGGTATAGGAGGTGGCCATAGGCTGTGCGGACATGGTATAGGGGGTGGCCATAGGTTGTGCGGACATGGTACAGGATGTGGTCATAGGTTGTGGAGACGTGGTATAGGAGGTGGTCATAGGCTGTGGAGTCATGGTACAGGAGGTGGTCATAGGCTGTGGAGACATGATACAGGAGGTGGTCATAGGCTGTGGAGACATGGTATAGGAGGTGGTCATAGGCTGTACGGACATGGTACAGGAGGTGGTTATAGGCTGTGCAGTCATGGTACAGGAGGTGGTCATAGGCTGTGGAGACATGGTACAGGAGGTGATCATAGGCCGTGGAGACATGGTATAGGAGGTGGTCATAGGCTGTGCGGACATGGTACAGGAGGTGGTCATAGGTTGTGCAGACATGGTACAGGAGGTGGTCATAGGCTGTGCGGACATGGTACAGGAGGTGGTCATAGGCTGTGGAGACATGGTATAGGAGGTGGTCATAGGCTGTGCGGACATGGTATAGGAGGTGGTCATAGGCTGTGCGGACATGGTACAGGATGTGGTCATAGGTTGTGCGGACATGGTACAGGAGGTGGTCATAGGCTGTGCGGACATGGTACAGGAGGTGGTCATAGGCTGTGGAGACATGGTATAGGAGGTGGTCATAGGCTGTGCGGACATGGTATAGGAGGTGGCCATAGGCTGTGCGGACATGGTATAGGAGGTGGCCATAGGCTGTGCGGACATGGTATAGGAGGTGGTCATAGGCTGTGCGGACATGGTACAGGAGGTGGTCATAGGCTGTGGAGACATGGTATAGGAGGTGGTCATAGGCTGTGCGGACATGGTATAGGAGGTGGCCATAGGCTGTGCCGACATGGTATAGGAGGTGGCCATAGGCTGTGCGGACATGGTATAGGAGGTGGTCATAGGCTGTGCGGACATGGTACAGGAGGTGGTCATAGGCTGTGGAGACATGGTATAGAAGGTGATCATAGGCTGTGGAGACATGGTACAGAAGGTGGTCATAGGCTGTGCGGACATGGTACGGGAGGTGGTCATAGGCTGTGCGGACATGGTAAAGAAGGTGGTCATAGGCTGTGCGGACATGGTACAGGAGATGTCAGAGGCTGTGCGGACATGGTACAGGAGATGTCAGTGGCTGTGCGGACATGGTACAGGAGATGTCAGAGGCTGTGCGGACATGGTACAGGAGATGTCAGAGGCTGTGCGGACATGGTACAGAAGATGTCAGAGGCTGTGAGGACGAGGTACAGGAGATGTCAGAGGCTGTGAGGACGAGGTACAGGAGATGTCAGAGGCTGTGCGGACATGGTACAGGAGATGTCAGAGGCTGTGAGGATGAGGTACAGGAGATGTCGGAGGCTGTGCGGACATGGTATAGGAGGTGGTCATAGGTTATGCAGACATGGTACAAGAGAGTAGCAGAAGGTGATCAGAGGCTGCGGAGGGGTCCGATCTTACCCAGCCGTGATGTGAAGAGGCGCGCGCCACCTCCGACACAGAGACAAGTGCCTTACATAAAAAAATGGCGATGCCATATTTTTTATGAGCCCAGCTGCCCGTAATGGGCATTTACTAGCAGCCCTAAAATAGTCTGAAATTTACGGGCTGCCCATAAATTAACGGGCGGTTGGCAACACTGGGCCGACAGCTGGGCGGTCACAGACACAGCTCAAAGTGGCCCCAGGGCAGGCAGCCTACCGGGGGGAAAAAAAAGAAAAAAGAAACACACATGAAAAGAGAGAGTGAGAAGTAAATATAAGAAATAGAGAGAGAGAGAGAGAGAGAGAGAGGTGAGGAGTGAGTACAAGTGAATGAAAGAGAAGAAGGAGATAAAGAAAAAGAGAGAAACGTGGTAAGAATGATGAGTAAGTACAAGTAATGGAGAGGTAGATAAGGAAGGAGAGAGACAGAGTCAGAGAGAATGATGAGTAAGTACAAGAAATGCAAAGATAGATAAAGAAGGAGAGAGAATTGTGTGAATTTTTCTCCTCAAATGAAAATCATAAACATTTACTTGCATTACAGAAATAACATCCTCAGTTTCTCTGGGATTCTAAATTTGAATCGCTTCCGTAATTTACCCTAAACGGTTAAGGTTTAAATTTGTCCTTTTTCCAGAATGTGTAACTACGCTGTCATATCCCATTCCTCCAGTACATTTCCTCTTACACATCATATAAAATGACTAAGTTCAGGTTAGAAAATGAAAAAGCATCTGATGTGATGGGTTGATAGAGACAACAAAAACTGGCACGTGCTTAATTGTTATTATTTTTTTTATTTTATTATTAGCACATGAATCCCGCAGAGCCTAAAATAACTCAAAAAATTACAGAGTAATTAATAGACAATTTGTAGAATTCAATGTTTCAAAAAAGATAAATGAACTCTTGTATAAGCATGCTTTTAGTGTAAAAAAAAACCAAAAAAAAAAACCAGAAAAACATTTCCATACCAAATTTTACTCTTCAGGTCTTAGTGTTTGTTGTGGCTGAATGTCACAATGGTGGCAGGAAGATTGGTCCTTGACTGATGTCTTAATAATTTGTTAAAATAAAAAGTGCATTTCAAAAACAGGGGACAAACGCAGGTTTTTCGGTAACAAAAAAAAAAATAAAAAAAATAAAATAAAAACTACTCGCTCAGAATTTTATACTTCACATTTACCTAAAACAAACAAACTGAACCCAGGTACGTTTGGCTCATTCCTATTTGCACCTGCAACTTTATTGTTGGGGCACCTATTCATGAAACCCTAATTTTTTACATTCTTTTTAAGTAGCAGCAGCATTTCCTGTTGAGGAAACTTGTCACGTGGTCTGGCCAGCGACAAAAAAGGCATTTCACCGACGCCGTGTCAAACTAGTGTGTTGTTGCCACATCCCTAATGTAATTAGAAAAGAAGAATCCTCTTTGTTGGGACTTTTTAGGCAACAGCCACACGTAAATGGATTAGAAAATATATTTAATATATTTACATAAAATCGTTCGATCATAAATGATTAGTTAAAAAGACATATCCAAACATATTACAAAAAAGCACAAGAAAGACAAAACACACGCAACCGGTTACATGGTTTGCATGACATAAAAAAATGTGTTACTCTCCGGTACAAAGTGGTCTCCGGTACCCAGCACGTTTCTGGTTCAAGCACCTTCGTCAGGGTTATTTGATAAGAGTATATACAGACATAGTTTTGTCTTACTAAAAAAATAAAAGAAAACATATCATAGCAAAAGTACATGGATATTGACAGCCGTGGGAAACGAATGGACAACAGTTACTGTAAGCGACACCTACCATGCAAAATGTTCCATCATGCAACTTAAACAGATAAACAAGGCACTGTCAGCGGGGGGTGCCGATAGGCGCCCACCAGGAGCACCAGTATCACACAGAAGTGTCAGAAAGAAAAGCTTGCCTATTTTCGTTTGCCTGGTGATCACAGGGAATCATATGTAGCAGATTGCCAATTGCTGTATGAACAGAAACAAAAAGCAAAAAACAAAAACATAAAACGAACAGCAAAAGGGGAAAAGAGGGAAAAATTAGATATAGGTGGAAACCATCATGAGGAAACCATGAAAAAATATATGATACGCAACAAGATCTGTGCCTGGTGATCACAGGGAATCATATGTAGCAGATTGCCAACTGCTGTTTGAACAGAAACAAAAAACAAAAAGCAAAAACATAAAACGAACAGCAAAAGGGGAAAAGAGGGAAAAATTAGATATAGGTGGAAACCATCATGAGGAAACCATGAAAAAATATATGATACGCAACAAGATCTGGCCAGCGTGTGTTGGGGGACCGGTCTCCTCAACAACCTCCACTGCCAGCTATGAGGGTCTGTCATGCCTTCAGCCTATAAAGAAAAAATAATATCTTCTGGACTTGCAATATCAACATTGCCCACTAGATGCCACTCTTAACAAAAGACTATTAATGGGTAGCGTTTTATGGTTAATAAACATTTCCTGTCATATCACTAGGAACTAGCCCACTTCCTATTACAACTCTTTCATCTTTTCCATGAGGACAGACTGCATGGAGCTAAGCCTGCACTACATTTTTAGAGGAAATCCCAACCCTTCTAAGGCAGCATCGCTGGTATGCTAAAGACTGTTTATTTGTATACCTAGTAGACATTTGTTATGCACATGTAATTCCTATATATGTTCATTTGTCCGTTTATTCCTAGTTTCACCATATCATACACACGTGTGTACATCCTATTCTGATATGGCCACCACCTGTTCATTGTAATAAAGATCCAAAGTTACAGACAGTCTGGTTATTGTAGGATTCAAGGTTTAAACTGTATGTTGAGCTACATACCCGCCAGGGGCAAACGTGCAGCGAGAACAGAACAGAGACACATCTACGTCATGTGTCCTGCAGTCAACTCCTCCCAGTGCCGCTGGAAGCCAAGAAATGGGGTGCGGACAGATGATGTCACCTGGACTTCAGTGAGGAATTTCTATGAACAGAAGAGAGATAAGTAAGGGCAACACAGTGTACTAGTGGTTAGCACTTCTACCTTGCACCACTAGGGTCCTTGGTTTTTATTCTGGAACAATGAATTTTCTTAGAGGATTGGCAACCAAGTGCCAACTTTCCTTCTATGGTTTCTACATTGTGCTGATTGACAGGAGCCTTGGCTGCGCCCCAGTGTCCTGACTGAGACTAATTGGGTGGAGGAGGTACAGTGCTTCTCAGTGTCCTTGGTATGAATCCCAATCAGTACATAAAAGCAAAACACCTTGTGATAGTGTGTAAAATAGTCAATAAACTCATACAATAATATGGTACTAAATCAATCTAATAAAAATGTGAAATAAGGGAAAGTGCAAACTAAAAAGTGTCAGGATAACAAAACACCAAAAAAATACAATAAAATTGTATTTTTTTCTGCATGAACCCCAATCAGGGAACTACCTTCATGGAGTTTCCATGTTCTCCCTGTGCTTGTGTGAATTTCCTCCCACGTTCTCCCATATAGCCATCCACAACCAGGGTTCTGTGGTATCCTAGGGTTCCTCCAGATGTTGCTAAGGCTTTCTTGAGCCGTGGCCAATTGACCCCCCCCCCCCCCCCCCATCAGATGGTAGCAGCATAGTTCTAGGTCCAACACCACTTTGGCAGAGCCAGTGGCATGACACCAGTAATTTAAGCTGCCTGCAAAGGTGGCATTCTGACCACCACTACAAGAGGGACATTCTTCCCACTGACCTCCAATGAATTAATTTTAGCAGGGGTTCCCTGAGACCTTAAAATTATTTTAAGGGTTCCCATGATGTTAAAAGGTTGAGAAAAGCTGCTAGGTTTGTTTGCTCCTGTCTGAATTGGCGCTAGTATATGAGACAGGGACCTCAGATTGTAAGCTCCTCGAGAACAGGACTTCTGTCAAATATGTGTTTTATAAGCTGTTAGTGTTTAAAAAATATCTTTAATAAGAACATAAGAGGGATAAGTAAGGTCAGCACAGTTGCCTAGTGGTTAGCACTCCTACATTGCGGCATTTGGGTCCTTGGTTTGAATGCCAATCAGGATACTACCTGCATGGAAATTGAATGTTCTCCCTGTGCTTGCATGAATGCTCCAAATCAGTAATTTCCAACCAGGATTTTGTGGTACCATAGGGTCCCTCTAGGGGTCTCTTGAACTGTGGCTAATTGACCTCCCATATGATGGTGCCAGCATAGTTCTTGGTCCAGCACCACTTTGGCAGAGGTAAATGTTCTAAAGCCTTTTTCAACCAGGGTTCTGTGTTACCCTGTGCTTCCTTTAGGGGTTCCATGGGCTGTGGCTAATAGACTTCCCATATGATGGTGCCAGCATAGTTCTTGGTCCAACACCACTTTGGCAGGGGTAAACGTTCTAAATGCCTCTTCCTACTAGAGTTCTGCAGTACCCTAGGGTTCATTTAAGGGGGGTCCAGGAGCTGTGGCTAATTGACTTCCTATTTGATAATGCCAGCATAGTTCTGGGTCCAACACCACTTTGGCAGGGGTTAAAGTTCTTAAACCATTCTCAACCAGGGTTCTGTGGTACCCTAGGGTACCTCTAGGGAATCCTTGAGTTGTGGCTAATTGACCTACCATATGATGGTGGCAGAATAATCCTGGGTCCAACACCATTTTGGCAGGGGTAAATGGTCTAAAGCTATTCTTAACCAGAGTTTGGTGGTACCTCTTGGGCAGTGATGGCGAACCTTGGAACCCCAGATGTTTCGGAACTACATTTCCCATGATGCTCATGCACTCTGCAGTGCATTTGAGCATCATGTGAAATGTAGTTCCGAAACATCTGTGGTGCAAAGGTTTACCATCACTGCTCTAGGGGATCCTTGAGTTGTGGCTAATTGACCGCCCATATGATGGTGGCAGCATAGTTCTGGGACCAACACCATTTTAGCAGGGGTAAATAGTCTAAAGCCATTCTCAACCAGAGTTCTGTAGTACCCTAGGGTTCCTCTAGGGGCTCCTTAACCTGTGGCTAGTTGACCTCCCATATGATGGTGTCAGCATAGTTCTGGGACCAACACCACTTTGGCAGGGGTTCCCTGAGACCTAAAAAACTATTTTAAGGTTTCCTTTGATGTAAAAAGGATGAGAAAGACTGCTCTAAACACATACTGCTAGGTTAGTTAGTCTCAATCAGGGCTAGTATGATGTGTGCAGGGGCGGACTGAAAACTCCTGGGGCCCCCGGACAATAGGAGATTATGGGGTCCCCAGGCAATCAGAGATTGTGGGGCCACACAGTATACACACACACAGTATACAATCACACAGTATACACATACATGTACACACAGTATACACAGACATGTTTCTATTGGCTGAGAAGGTACTGGAGAGGTGGGGCAGCTATAATCTCAGGATTTTTAGACCAAAAGGATGTCGGTAAGGGACATTTCAGAGACAGATGTAAAAAAACACAGATTTTTACATACTGTCCCTGGTTTTACTGAGGCTGACAACCCTGATGGGGCCCCCTAGTGGCCCAGGGCCCTTGGGCAGTGCCCGAGTGGCTCAATGGTCAGTCCGCCCCTGAATGTGTGTTATCAACCTTAGATTGTAAGCTCCTTGAGGGCAGCGACTGATGCCAAATATGTAAAGCGCTGTGGTGCTTATTAAATACATATAATAAGTAAAAGAATAATTTAAAAAAAAAACAGGGAACAGCTGGGGGGTGGAGGAACCAATTACATCTCTAGAATCAAACTTTGCTGGAGTTGGACTTTAAGCTTTAAAGGTGTTGTTTGCATATTTCTCAGCATTTCTCAATTTTGCATATTTTTTTCCTGCAGGCTGAATGATGAAGGAGCTTCTGTTTCAGATGTCCCATTTTGCAGCGAGATTTAATGGATTAGCTAAGATGATGTGAAAAATGGGGCACCTGATTTATTACCTGCAATGTCTCATTTTTGCCGACTGCAGCAATTCTCATCAAACACAGGGCTTCCACTGCTGTCTAAAGCCTGCTTGGAATAAGTGCTGTTTTGTGTTCTTAGTTATGCCCCAAAGGCACAAGCAGTGCACCCTTCTCAGCTGTTTCTGTCCAGGCATTTTAAAGAGGAAGTTTAATTTTATACTATAAAAAAAATAAATAAAAAAAAGGGAGAGAGAGAGAGAAAACGGTACTTAATTATCTGGCTGTGAAACAGCAGTGCCCTTTCTTAATTTTAGTAGCTAATAAAATTGTGTTCCTGCATTTAATGTCTTGTGCTTCGAAGGCAATCCAAGTTTGGCTATTTGAATAGAATATTTTATGAACTGTTATACACTGCACTATGGTTTTTAGAGTGCGGCTAGGACATATTTTACGGAAGATTTACGGGTGTTTTTTATTTAAAACAATATATTAAAGGGAGAGGAGGACGTAATTCTCGGCAAATTTTTAGTATTAAAACAAAACTGATGTGGAGCAAGAACGCCTAATTTAGCATTTTTTCCACTCCCGAGATCCTATAAAGAATAGTTTTTTTTTCCTTTTTCTTCAACAGCTTCTCACACCTGGATCGTTAATTTAATGTGTCTTCTGCCAAGACGCAAATTATGGTTTCGGATTGAGGACTATTTGGTTTTTAATGGCTGTGTGAAAAGTAACCAGTTCTTTTTTCAGTAAGCAGACAGGAAGTGACTTGTATTGTGTATACATGGTATATATATATATATATATATATATATATATATATATATATATATATATATATATATATATATATATACATATATACATATATATATATATACATATATATACATATATATATATACACATATATATATATATATATATATATATATATATATATATATATATATATATATATATACATCAAAGTTCGAATCCAAGCAAAACTTTTGTTGTACAAAAGTAACCTCAGATGGTGTTAACAAAAAAAAAGCTACACAATCTGCAAAACTCACCTCCTCTCTGGTGCTTCCCCCCAGTACCTCTTCCCCAGTGGTGGCTGGTGGGTCTTTTTTTTCGGGGGGGGTGGTAAACAACCAACCCCCCCGATTGGCCGGTGGCGGCACTGCACTCGCTGTCTGCCGGTCAAGCCAGCACTTACCCCATCTAGGTGGCGGGTGGCGGGCTGCAGTTAGCAGCTCCGGTGTCCTCCAGCGCGGTGGACCCCATCTAAGTGGCGGTTGGCGGACAGCGGCTCCGGTGTCCTCTCCTCCAGCAGGGCGTTTTCCGATGTGCGTCTCCTCCTCTTAGGCGCTAGGATCGCCTGATGTTTTGGCCAATCGGGAAATGGGTCTTACAACCAGCTTCCTGATTGGCGGGGAGGAGATTTAGCGTTAAAATATTGAATATTCATTCGCTATCGTCACACAACTGGGTGAGGTCAGGGCGCACCCTTTTTTGAAGCCTAAAGGAGCCTCTGGCTCTAATCACAGTCTTTAAAAAAAAAAAACATATTCCCCCCATTGGAATCCATAGTCTGGCTCCCTGTATGTAGATCAGGGGGCAGGATGCATGGATGGAGGGGCGGCACCCCCTTATGGACAGGCCACCACTGCTCTTCCCCCAGCTTTATTTAACCTGGAAGACTGAGGACATACTGTGAGTGCAGGGCACCATGGGTGTAGGGCATCCCCATGGGCCCTGCGCTCACTGTGTAATGTTGCAGAGGGAGATGCCAATGTCATCACATGCTGTTTTTTTTATCCTTGCATGTGATTGGGTATTCTTTGCAAAAGTGAAGCTTTACCTCATTGGCTAAGCTCTGGAGCAACTGTGCACTTTCAAAGCTCACAGTCCATTTTCCTTTAATAAATCAACCCCAAAGTCTGAACTGCCTTCTGGGAAAGTCCCATGGCCTTTGACTTGAAGATGCCTCATTCTATTTCGTGGACATTTGACCGTAAACTGTCCCTGAGAAAGTTTGAATTTCCAGCTGGAATTATTTTGCTGTCAGCCAGTCAATCTTCACTCTGTCCTCAACCATGGCCACCAGGCATTAGAAATACCAGTCAAATTGGTCATGAATTGAGTAATATAGAGTTGCTTTGCTTTCGTTAAGCCTATGCTTTGCTTGCAAAAGGGCCTATGATGACTTCAAAACATGGTCTTGAGGTACCTGAAAGTTTTTTACAGAAAGGCCTAGTCTTCCATGAAGCTGAAAGTAATACCCCACTGCCTTCTGGGAAAGTCCCATGGTCTTTGACTTGGAGATGCCTCATTCTGTTTGATGGACATTTGGCCATAAACTGCCTCAGAGAATGTTAGAATCTCCAGTTGGAAGCATTTTGCTGTCAGCCAGTCAATCTTCATTTTGTCCTCAACCATGGCCACCAGGCATTATAAATACCTGTCAAACTGGTAAGGAATTGAGTAATGTAGAGTTGTGTTACCTTCGTCAAGTTATGTTTTGCTTGCAAAAGGGCCTACGGTGACTTCAAAACATGACCTGGAGATCCCTGAAAGTTTTTACAGAAAGGCCTAGTCTTCCATGAAGCTGAAAGAAATACCCCAGTGCCTTCTGAGAAAGTCCCATGGCCTTTGACTTGGAGATGCCTCATTCTATTTGGTGGACATTTGGCCATAAACTGCCCCTGAGAAAGTTGGAAACTCCAGTTGGAATTATTTTGCTGCCAGACAGTCAATCTTTATTATGTCCTCAATCATGGCCACCAGGCATTAGAAATACACAATCCCTCTCGCCTTCTTATCAGTAACAGCAGTAACATATACATTGTAACCTTCTCAAAATACCTTGAAGTCTGTCCAATGGTATACACCAGTCAATCCATACATTGAAAAAACCTCAGAGGAAGTAAAAAAAAAAATGTCTCCTTAATCATGAATATGAATATTTACTTCCCAACCACAAAAGTAATATAATTATACTGCATATCAACCTTAATATTTAGGATTTGTCAGAAAAACGGTACGCCGTAGCTGTCATGATCTTGGAAATTAAAACATTATGAGCTGTACATCTCCGCATACAAAGAAACCGCAGAGGCACGCTGTGCTTTTATATCTTTAAAATGAAATTAACTTAAATATATTATTTCAATGCATAGATGATTCATTGTGATAGAAAAGGGGGGGAAATGCTAACAGTTCACCGCAAGAGTTTGGTGAAATTCCAAAACTTTTCTCTCTTTTTCTTTATTTTCCCCGGTGATTGTCATTATTGTTCTAAAGAGTTGTTTTGAAGTACAGATCGAATACATTTGTAGAGTTCAAGCGCAATTACCCCATTGGACGTGACAGAAATTGTACAACCAGTCAGAAAAAATGAAATCTTACATAAAGTTGGACTGGTAGGAATGTTAGAAGAGAACGGAGAGGAAACACTTAGATATAAGCTTGATAAGCTTTAGTAGAAGTCAACTGAACAGACTTAAGCCTAGTACACACGTTGAGATTATCGGACGAATGATCGTCCTTTTTTTTTTTTTTTTTGTATGGTAGTCTCCAGATCGAAAATGATGAGGTTACTAAAGTATGAAAGTTCTCAGTGATGTAACATGTTGTATTGTATTTGTATTGTATTTTCGGACGAAAACTATACTGATTGTATGATAATCGTAAGATCTGGTATCGTACGAAAAACATTTTTGTGTTTGTCCCTTTGGAAAATTTCGGACAAAAGCCGTACTATCAGATTCTTATACGATCGCTTCAAATGCAATATGTTTTGTACAATTTTCTGAACCATCTTGAAGTCTGTAGACTTACTTTGTGAAGATTTCCACGCTTTTACTTTCTTGACTTCAGTGACCTGTAGTCACTATGCACTGTGGCAAGGCACTGCTGTGTCACACATTTCACAGAGCCCGCCTTCTGAACTACAGAGGTGCTGAGAGGAGGAGCTTCAAGAGGCGGAGTCAGTGCAGGAATCACAGCTTGCAGGCAGCAAGGTACCATGGGATATGTAGTCCTTAGAAATGGAGGAGAAGCTGCAAAGCATGCTGGGAATCCAGGAAGTTGTGGAAAGACGGCCAGCAGACAGGCAGCACTCACAACATGAAAGTAAGCATATATTGGATTGTCAAATACTATATAACTATTGTTTGTACTGGTACTACAATTGTGATGTTATAAAATGAAAGTGTACAGTATTCTGTGACCATAGAACTCCTTTAATGATGTATTAATGATTAATATGGAGCTGCATTTGTCGGTGTCTTTTGTATCTGCCTGGAGCTCATCTTTAAAGCTAGTTTTTGTTCTAAAAATCAATCAAAGATATAAAAAGCGTTGAAGATTTACAGGACAATCTAAGCAAAAAAGACTTACCTTTCCTTGCCAGGCTGCTCCTGGTGGCTGATCACATGACCGGTGCAGAGACATTGGCCACCTGTTCTCTGCTGAAAAGGAGGATCATTGCTATGATAGAGCTGCTAAATGGTAACTTTGTCTTAATGTTTGTTCCCTTGATTTATATCGACCCTCCTCCAGTAAACATTAGCTATCCTGCCTCTCAGGTAGCTTCTTCTCAAAATTCTTCTATCTGGGCTCTGCTTCTTCAATGCATGCACACCTCATTCTCCATCCCTACGGAAAGGCCATCTAACCATGGAATGAAAGATAGGCAGCCTGTAGATTGGGGGATGTCAATAAAATGATGGAGCAGATTTTTTGACATCCCTCATTTCACTATTTTGACCATTTCAAAGTTTCAAAAGCACTACCAGATTTTGGCCTTGCCCAGAATATTTAGCATGATCTCCAAATGTCACGGTTTAGTCTGCAGTTTTCTGCTTGTGAAATCCTTACCTCCTTGCTGCAGTGGTTCTGCTGACCTGTGGTTCTATTCACATGTGCTGCTAGCTTCTGTGTTCACCTATGGGCATCACCAGCTACAGTATCTCACAAAAGTGAGTACACCCCTCACATTTTTGTAAATATTTTCTTCTATCTTTTCATGTGACAACACTGAAGAAATGACACTTGTCTACAATGTAAAGTAGTGAGTGTACAGCTTGTATAACAGTGTAAATTTGATGTCCCCTCAAAATAACTCAACACACAGCCATTAATATTTAAACCACTAGCAACAAAAGTCAGTACACCCCTAAGTGAAAATGTCCAAATTGGGCCCAAAGTGTCAATATTTTGTGCGGCCACCATTATTTTCCAGCACTGCCTAAACCCTCTTGGGCATGGAGGTCACCAGAGCTTCACAGGTTGCCACTGGAGTCCTCTTCCCCTCCTCCATGATGACATCACGGAGCTGGTGGATGTTAGAGATCTTGGGCTCCTCCACCTTCCATTTGAGGATGTCCCACAGATGCTCAGGGTTTAGGTCTGGAGACATGCTTAGCCAGTCCATCACCCTTACCCCCTGCTTCTTTAGCAAGGGAGTGGTTGTCTTGGAGGTGTGTTTGGGGTCGTTATCATGTTGGAATACTGTCCTATGGGCCAGTCTCCGAGGGGAGGGGATAATGCTCTGCTTCAGTATGTCACAGTACATGTTCCCTCAATGATCTGTAGCTCCCCAGTGCCGGCAGCACTCATGCAGCCCCAGACCATGACACTCCCACCACCATGCTTGACTGTGGGCAAGACACACTTGTCTTTGTACTCCTCACCTGGTTGCCGCCACACACGCTTGTCACCATCTGAACCAAATAAGTTTATCTTGGTCTCATCAGACCACAGGACATGGTTCCAGTAATCTATGTCCTTAGTCTGCTTGTTGTCAGCAAACTGTTTGCAGGCTTTCTTGTGCATCATCTTTAGAAGAGGCTTCCTTCTGGGATGACAGCCATGCAGACCAATTTGATGCAGTGTGTGGTGTATGGTCTGATCACTGACAGGCTGACCCCCCCACCCCTTCAACCTCTGCATGCTGGCAGCACTCATACGTCTATTTCCCAAAGACAACCTCTGGATATGACGCTGAGAACGTGTACTCAACTTCTATAGTCGACCATGGCGAGGCCTGTTCTGAGTGGAACCTGTCCTCTTAAACCGCTGTATGGTCTTGGCCACCGTGCTGCAACTCAGTTTCAGGGTCTTGGCAATCTTCTTATAGCCTAGGCCATCTTTATGTAGAGCAACAATTCCTTTTTTCAGATCCTCAGAGAGTTCTTTGCCATGAGGTGCCATGTTGAACTTCCAGTGACCAGTATGAGAGAGTGAGAGCGATAACACCAAATTTAAGGAAGAAAATATTACAGTGCACACATGTAAAAATTTACTGTACCTCCAGCAAGGCTAGTTTAAAACACCTAAACATTTTCAAAAAACATTATCAAAAATATGGGGATTTGGTCACACCATATTGCTATATGGTGCTAAGCCCACTTACTGCGTCAAAGTACCCCATGATCAGTGGGTCCTACACTGTCCATAGACTGGGAGATATCTTGTTTGTTAGCACCAAATTTAACACACCTGCTCCCCATCCACACCTGAGACATTGTAACACTAAAGAGTCACATGACACCGGGGAGGGACAATGGCTAATTGGGCCCAATTTGGAGATTTTCACTTAGGGGTGTACTCACTTTTGTTGCCAGCAGTTTAGACATTAATGGCTGTGTGTTGAGTTATTTTGAGGGGGCAGCAAATTTACACTGTTATACAAGCTGTACACTCACTACTTTACATTGTAGCAAAGCCTCATTTCTTCAGTGTTGTCACATGAAAAGATAGAAGAAAATATTTACAAAAATGTGAGGGGTGTACTCACTTTTGTGAGATACTGTATACTGTGGATTTATATCCCTTTCCTTCTATCATTTCCTGGTTCGCCTCCCAGTTTACCTGCTATATATATAGGCATACTAAGTGCAGCTCGTAATGCTTGAGCAACTTCCTAGTTTCTCCATGCTCCTACTTTCCTGATTATTACTTGTATTCTGTGTCTGATTTCCAGTGTACAGACCCCGGATTTGTCTACTGTTTTTGCCTGAAGGCCACGTGCCATAACCTCGGCTTGTTTCTCGGATTTTCTGTAAAAATGTAGAGAATGACCACCACTTCAGGTGAGTCTCCACTGTTCCCAATGCCACTGCACACCGATGGGCGCTGGCCCTGTACGCCACAAGAATCTCAATGTGAAGAAGGTCTGGTGGGCCACACTTCCATAAATCACCTTTATTGATGCAGAAAATTCACAACAGCAATCCACAATGTACAAATGAGGGGTATAGCATACAGCTAACGCATTTCACTCCATTCTTGGCGCTTATTCATAGCTCCTTATGGGTTGTTCGGTATGGATCTGGTAGTATCTTAGACATTGGGTGGACGGGGGGTAACTTAAAGGGTAACAATGCTAAAGTATAGGTATCCTATTGCTAATGCTTTGCCCTGCATGGCCAGCGCATGGGTTCACCTAAAGTGGGATAGAGAATAGATTTGTTTTAGCTGTATCAATGTACACACTGCACATCGCACACTATAGAAGGGTATTAATGTTGTCAGTTAGCCTCTATTTGCTCTGCAGTTGAGATAGCTTAGCAAGCAGATGCTTTGCGTTAACTGTTCCTTAGTGACGGAGATGGGGCTGTTACGCCTAGTGCCTCTGGCGGCCGAAGCACCGGCAACCAAGGATGGAGGTATCATCAATTCCATCAATCAATGGGGCAGAAAGAGTGCTTTTCACGGCTGTGTTTGCTCTGCTTCGCTCTATGTAATCATCTAATTGATAGACATCAAGAGATTGAGGAACTCTTCAATTTGCTCAGTTTTATGACACCGGCTTAGAGATACAAGTCTGTCAAGTATTTCCCTAATGCAAGAGCTAATGCAATTTAAACCTTTATTGCTGTGCTAATCCTGAACTGTGCAATCACTGGAACTGAACTCAGTACCCGAAACTCAAAAACAAAAATGTAATATATTACAGCTTACTAGTCCTTAGAGGTGGTGGCTGCTTTAGTTTTCTATTTGCCTTTATTGTTACCTGGTGATCCTACCACTAACACACTTCCTGTCCTAAGGTATCTACACTCACTTCTCCACTATATCTATGGACCTATGGTTGTCACCCAGGATGGATTTCAAACATGACTGCCTTTGTTCATCTCCATACATGGGGAACTGATGGGATTAGTAGTTCACAGAAGGAGCATATAATTGTTTGTTCTTTCTGTTAAGCTCATAAGAAGTGACAAAGATACATCATTCCTGGCAGAATCAGTAGGTTTTCTCTGTACTTGAAGAAAATGTTCTTAGCCTAAAAAAAAGGAAAACAAATCCAACCATCCCATCGAATGACCCTTATGCCCCGTACACACGGTCGGATTTTCCGATGGACAATGTCCGATCGGAGCGTGTTGTCGGAAATTCCGACCGTGTGTGGGCTCCATCGGACATTTTCCATCGGATTTTCCGACACACAAAGTTGGACAGCAGGAGATAAAATTTTCCGACAACAAAATCCGATCGCGTCAATTCCAACCGTGTGTGGCCTGTTCCGAAGCACAAAGTGCCACGCATGCTCAGAAGAAATTCCGACACGGGACAGCTCGTTCTGGTAAACTTAGCGTTCGCAATGGATACAGCACTTTCGTCACGCTGCACTGTTCAAAATGGTTTAATACAGCGCACTCTCTTCTTCTTTATAATGTGACAAGAATTAAGTAGTTTTGCTGCTCATATTCACACAGACTTCTCACAAACTTATTTCGTTACTATTTATCGGGATTCCCTCAATATATTTTGATTTCTCACATCTGACAACATATTTTTTTTTTTTTTGACTTTAATGTGGATTCTTTTTTTGTGTTTCTCTTTTTTAATTTTTTTTTTTTGGTGATTTGGATTTGTACTCCTGAAAATGTTTGTGTGTTTTTTGTGACAAGTTCCCACAACACCATTAATATGTTGTTCTATTTAATCTGTAGGAGATTGTTTGGTGGTGTTGTCCCTTGTTAATTTCACATTTTATGTTAGAAATGTACCTGAATCGTCACCAACAAACTGTCCTTTTTAGATGAAAACACACACAGGAGAGTATAATTTACCGAAAATTTTTTATTAAGGGGTCACAACTATAAAAAAACAAAGAGGGAGGCAACGCTGGAGAAACTGCAGAAATTAGCAAAGCCTTGGACCCCCAGGGCAGACATCAATTATTTCAAAGCAAAATTGGTGGCCTGAGGAGTCCTTATCTAAGGGAGGGCAGTCTGGTCCAGAAGTCCCAGAGATCCGGAAAGCAGCAGATGACATCTGTGTCCCCAGGCTGTGGTCATACGAGAGACTGCATCTTCTGTCAGACCAGACTGAACCCAGGGCCATCACTCTCAGGTCTTCTTTCCACGCTTCCTTCCAGGCTTTGGCTGTGGTGGTGGAGTTGTGGCAGCAGGAGGAGGAGGAGGAGGAGGATCGTCGATCTCAATGACATCCGTCTTGGGTGTCAGTTCCCCACTCTCCCCCTTACGAAGGACTTTATAAATCAGGTCCTCAGAGATCTTGCGTTGGCCCTCCTGCATGCCCTGCAATTTGGTGGCAGCCATGCAGGCAAAGGCCTCTTCAGGACTGGGGAAGGCTCTGAGGGATGCAGAAGCCTCCTGGATCAGCCTGTATGCTGAATCCTGCACAGGACTGGGAGTCATCTTCCTGGCTCGTTTATGTGGCAGGCGGAGGGGAGGAACCTGAGACTCAGTCAGGCTGCGACTGGTCCCAGGCTTCTCTTGGCTGACACTTAGCCCCGCCTCCTCCTGGCTGACACTAATCCCCGCCTCCTCCTGGCTGACACTAATCCCCGCCTCCTCCTGACTGCCACATTCCACAACCTCCTCCTGGCTGAGGTCTTCCTGTGTATGAAAAAGGGACATAGTTTTAGTATTTTTTACATCAATCACACACAATTTTCACCTCCTGACTGCTGCAAATTGAATGTTAACAAATATAACAGACTATCCTTCTGAGCCCAGCATTTTGCATTCTTGTCCCAATTTTGGGTGCCCACTACTGTCTATTGATATGTAAAACACTTTTTTTAATCAGCAATTAGTGATCAATAATAACATCTAGTAAACATCATTTATTTATTGCCCAGAAATCTGTAGAAGAATGCTATACCTGACTCCAGCTGGGCTCCTCCACTTCTTCCTGGCTGGAAGGCCCAGGTTGGACATCGGAAGCCTCAGCTGGGATGGAAGGAAGCGTGGAAGGAAGAGTGGAGAGGGATTCCCTGACTTCAGTGTGGTCTGACAGAAATCGCAGTCTCTCATAGTACCACAGCCTGGGGACATAAATGTCATCTGCTGCAGCTCCGGACCTCTGGGAATCTGTGACCTTCTTGCGCTCCCTAAGATATGGGCTCCTCAGGCCAACAATTTTAGCTTTTAAATAGGGGATGGTTGCTGTGGGGACCACCGGCTTCACCAACTTCAGCAGTTTCTCCAGCGCTGCCTGCCTCTTCTGTTTGTGGTTATAGTGGGGGTGTCTCACCTGCCACAGACAGGGCAGCTCCCTGTATTTGTCAATGAACAGGGGCAGGAAATTGTGGTCGTTGAACCCATCCATTTTCTCTACAAGACACAACACAAGACAAACCCTAATGTCAGGCCAAACTCCCCTAATCTTGTTACAATATAGGCTTCCATTTCGAAGCAGTATAGGCCCAAGTTTAGATCCTACCTTCGTTAGCACGATCAGCGTCTCCGATGCACCTTCCTCCGCTCACAGATCGTACGTAAGACGCACGCGTTACGATTTATACACACTGCGCATGCGTATAACTCCGCCCGCCCCTGACGTTCTTTCTAGTCTATTCCCCGCCCCCTTTTCGTTCGGCGCAGTGGGGGAAGAGCACATGGCGGATAGACAGCAGGATCGTGCTAATTACAGCAACGAGGAGGAGGAGGAGGAGGAAAGGCCAGAGCCTGAAACGTCCCAATCCAGAAGGAGATTAAAGGACTCAAATATGTCCTTTGGGGAGATGTTGGAGATGGTGGACATCCTGAAGAAGGCAGACTATGATGGAAAGTATGGGCCTTACCCCAACCACAATGTCCGAAAGGCCAAGATCATGGCGAAAGTGGTCAGGAGTCTGCACCGGAAATTCGGGGTACGACGATCGAAAGATCAGCTCAGGAAGCGGTGGTCGGACCTGAAATTACGAGAACATGAGCAGTACAGAAAGATCCGGAGAGTGCTGCAAAAAAGTAAGTATTTGTGCTGTGTTCCTATTTTTTTTGTGTTTATTACGTTCGTGCTGCTCCATGTGCTTTTAGGAACTGTTGTACAGTTTAAAATGGCAACTTTCATGTTCATGGGCACATTATTCGTTCGGATCACACATTTTTATTTTGGACGATAAAATACCATTGTTTAGGCCATATGCATTTGGCCACCATTTTGACGCCCTATACTTGGCTTCAAAGAATTGGGTTGTGTAGATGGGCTTGTTACTAGAATGAAATGCAAACTAGATTCTGTGTAAGGAGAGGACACTCAGCAGCTGTTTTCACATCTGGACACTGGAGCACTAGTGTGGGACCCCAGAACACCCTTTTTATTAGGGGGGCCACACAGGTGCTCCAGTGTATACTATAGGGGGGTCTCTATCTGTGAAGCTTGTACTAAACAGGTAAAGTATTGCAGCTTGACAAAGGACACTAAAAAAGCTACATCTTGGAACTCGGCTAAAATAGATCATTGTACCCCACTTCCAAGCAATGTTTCATCTTTATAGTTCTGCCATCAAATATCTGTGTGCTAATTATACCATTTTTGTTTTACATAGGGGAGAAAAGACTCGGAGGACACCCCTCATCCGAGGAGACCAGAGCCCCCCCCCCCTCTGGAAGAAGGGGAAATCCCCCCAACACAAGATGAGCAGGAGGAAGAAGAAGACGTGGTGGAACTAGTCACCACAACAGGTGAGTGTCTGCAACCACAGGCTCACATAAGAGATGGATGGCGGCATTTTTTTGCAAACCTAATTTATTTTGGGTTTCCTCTCTTTTTAGGTGATCGTGAGGTTGTGGATGAAGATCCTTTCACATCCGAAAGTGCCCAGATCCTAATCGGGGAGATCATGGGGTGTAATTTACAATTGGAAAACATCAAGCAAAACATCAATGATGTTATTCCAAAATATAAAAACATCATTGGTGTTTTGGGGCGAGTTTAAAACCCCTCCAAATCACTTTCTTCTTTTGTGTGCTACAATGTGCGAAATGTTTTTGTGATTTTTCCCAAAGCCAAATTTGGAGGATGCACACAGTGTGCCAACATGTGCTATCTGCCATCACGGGAGATCAATGGACGCGTTTTGGGGGTGCAGCACCTGTGCAACACCTTCCTCAATTATAAAGTAGCGGTGAGGAAGGGCTTTCTCCCCCAAAACACGTCCCTTGATCCCCCGTGATGGCAGATAGCACATGTTGACATTGGGAAATTTGTGTGCATCTTCCAAATTTGGATTTTCCAGGGGTGATTTCCCCCCATCTGAACGCAATATCAAACACAGTTCCTAAATACTCATGTCTGATATTGCCTTCCAGTTCTACCAAATGTGAACTTTGTAAGATCAAGATTTGTGTCTTTCTTGTTGGTTTTACACAGGCCTGTTTTCTATAAAATGCACATTTTGATTTTGGATAATGACACCACAAAAATTGTTATACAACAAACATGTCGGTTTGTCAGAAAAACCTTTGGTAAATGCACATGTGATTGTGCAGGTATTAAAAAGATTGTTCATCAAGAATGTGTGGATTATTGTCTCAACGCTACAACACTTTTGGGGTGATGTAATTGTTGTTTTATGAGAAAATGGGGGTAATTTCCTAAGGGCAAATCCACTTTGCACTACAAGTGCAGTTTCAGTGCAGTTGCAAGTGCACTTGTAGTGAAAAGTGTCTTTGCATTTAGTAAATAACAGCCAACAGTGCTTTGTATAAGGTTACCCAATCACGACATTTTCTGGACTCCACACATTTCTGTCAGGGTCAGCTAAAACAAACACAAGCAGTAAATGTCCACAAAGAAGAGACTGGGGGGGAGATGCCTGTCGAGAACTTGAGGTCCTGCAGGCTTCTCCCTGTGGCCAAATACCGCAAGGTAGCGACCAACCTCTGCTCCGGAGTGATGGCTTGCCTCATGCAGGTATCCTGCCTGCTGATATAGGGGGTCAGCGAAGCCAACAAACGGTGAAACACGGGGTCCGTCATCCGGAGAAAGTTCCTGAAATCATCAGGATTATTCTCACGGATCTCACGGAGCAAAGGCATATGACAGAACTGGTCACGCTGAAGCAACCAATTCTTGGTCCATGAACTCCTCCCCACCCTGTTCATGGACTGGACTTGTGTCAAGGTCAGGACCCCAACACCAAGCCCCCCGCACAGCACGAACTGTACGAGGAGTACGCATACGAAACATGGCTAGAAAACGGTCGGCTGCTCAGAACGAAGTAACAGAACGCACTGAAGAACAGCAGGGCCTGTGAAAAGCGACCTGAAAAACAGCAACGAGCAGGCAAGATCACACAGAAAACTCCGATACGAACTGACTGCACGCACTGAAGAGCAGATACAAACCCACAAGCACAAACTGAACGGCAGAAAACGATCTAAAAGCCACGAGTCTGAAAAAGCGCGAATCGTCTCTCACCAAACTTTTACTAACACGAGATTAGCAAAAGGAGCCCAAAGGGTGCCGCGCTTGTTTCTGAACCGGCCTTTTCTAGTTTCGTCGTACGTGGTGTACGTGACCGCGTGGTTGTCGATCGGAAATTCCGACAACTTTGTGCGACCGTGTGTAGGCAAAACAAGTTTGAGCCAACATCCGTCGGAAAAAATCCTAGGATTTTGTTGTCGGAATGTCCGAACAAAGTCCGACCGTGTGTACGCCCTATTAGACTGCAATATATTAAATTTTTGTTTTAGAATTTAGTTATCCTTGAAAATAAATCTTTCATTTTCCCATTCAGAGTGGCCATCGTTTTAGGCGCTCCTGACCATATATCCAGAATTTTACCTATTGCGACCAGAGAGAGGCAGCAGCCTGGGACCCCAACCAGGTCTACATACAGTACACTGCTGTCTTTATGGGTTTATCTCCTCTAGGAGCACACATCACCCCCTTCCCTCAATTCCCATTGGAATTACACTAAAACCGATACTCATCCTTAGCGGTTCAGCAGTGCCACAAATCTAAAAGTTTCTCTTGAAGGACCAGGATAACTGGGGATAATCCAGGATGTTAACTTCTACTGAACGATCTCCCTATCATGCCCCAACCATGTCTACATACACTGCTGATTTTATTGGTTTACCTCCTTCAGGATCCCATTACCTTCCCCCAGTCCCATTAGACTTACACTAAAACCGATACTCAACCTTACCAGATCGGCATTCCCATAAATCTAAAGGTTTCTCTTGAAGGACCAGATAACCAGAGTGCTACCTGCTAGTGAACGATCTCCCTATCATGACCATAGAAACAGCAGCCTGGGATCCCAACCAGACCTACATACACCGTTGTTTTTACGGGTTTACCTCCTCCAGGGAGCACACATCACCCCCTTTCCCCCAATTCCCATTGGAATTACACCAAAACTGATACTCATCCTTAGTGGTTCAGCACTGCCACAAATCTAAACGTTGCCCCGTACACACGGTCGGATTTTCCAACGGAAAATGTGTGATAGGTTCTTGTTGTCGTAAATTCCGACCGCGTGTAGGCTCCATCACACATTTTCCATCGGATTTTCCGACACACAAAGTTTGAGAGCAGGCTATAAAATTTTCCGACAACAAAATCCATTGTCGGAATTTCCAAATGTGTGTACACAAATCCGACGCACAAAGTGCCACGCATGCTCAGAATAAATAAAGAAATGAAAGCTATTGGCTACTGCCCCGTTTATAGTCCCGACGTACGTGTTTTACGTCACCGCGTTCAGAATGATCGGATTTTCCGACAACTTTGTGTGACCGTGTGTATGCAAGACAAGTTTGAGCCAACATCCGTCTGAAAAAATCCTAGGATTTTGTTGTCGGAATGTCCGATCAATGTCCGACCGTGTGTACGGGGCATTACTGAACGATCTCCTTATCACAACCAGACACAGCAGCCTGGGACCCCAACCAGGTCTAAATACACTGCTGTTTTTCTAGGTTTACCTTCTCCAGGGAGCACACACCACCTCCTCCCCTCAATACCCATTGGACTTACACTAAATCTGATAGTCAACCTTACCGGTTCAGCACTGCCAAAAATCTAAAAGTTGTTCTTGAAGGACCAGATATCCAGAATGTTACCTTCTAGTGAACAATCTCCCTATCATGACCAGAGAGGCAGCAGCCTGGGACCCCAACCAGCACACACCATCCTTCCCTCCAACCCTTGTTGGAATTAAACTAAAATTGATTCTCATCCTTACCGGGCCAGCACTACCACAAATCCACCACTTTCTCTTGAAGGAACACCTCACACCCTGCTGACACTTGCCTTCACCACACTTACCTGCGTTCATCTGTTGGAGCGCAGAGTCTTATTCTTGTGTAAGTTGTGTGTTAATCAGTATCAATGGAGAAAATAGAAGGATGAAGCGTAAATCCATCATTTGTTGCTCAGTAGTATCTGTTTAAAGAAAAAGAAGAAACTTGACACTATAGAGCTTAAGAACTTCCACAATAGATGGAGTTGCCCTTTTAAGACTGGGGAATCTCCCAACTGTACAAAACAAATAAAACAAAAAACAGCCTTGCTCATAGGAAGGGGGCAAGTCCCCCCAAAACGCATCAGCTGGCCCCAGGACATCTATTTAAACCAGAAGAGTTTCATCAAAGGGCTGACCTTAGGGTTTTTGGACAATTTACAACATTGGCATTTATATTCCCTTTGTGAGTATACAGTATATCTGATCTCAAACATCTTTTAATAAAGTGTTGTGGATAATGCACCTTTTTGTTTTTTGTGTTTTGTTCAGTAGTATCTGTGCTTTCTGCAAGATCATGCTGACTGACCCAAGGTAAACGAAGTCCACTGTACAAGACACAGAATTATTTTATAATTCACCTATTTGTGTTTATCGGAAGTCAAGTTGTTATTGAATTATGACACACCTAATGATAGTTAAATTCAGGCTTGCAGTGGGTGTGTCTGCTGGTGGGCAAGAGGGGGAGGTGCTTAGGTAGCCAGTCTCCAAAGGAAGGGGGTTATGCTCTGCTTCAGTAGGTCACAGTACATGTTGGCATTCATGGTTCCCTCAATGAACTGTAGATCCCCAGTGCCGGCAGCACTCATGCAGCCCCAGACCATGACACTCCCACCACCATGCTTGACTGTAGGCAAGACACACTTGTCTTTGTACTCCTCACCTGGTTGCCCCCACACACGCTTGTCACCATCTGAATCAAATAAGTTTATCTTGGTCTCATCAGACCACAGGACATGGTTCCAGTAATCCATGTCCTTAGTCTGCTTGTCTTTAGCAAACTGTTTGCGGACTTTCTTGTGCATCATCTTTAGAAGAGGCTTCCCTCTGGGACGACAGCCATGCAGACCAATTTGATGCAGTGTGCGGCGTATGGTCTGAGCACTGACAGGCTGACCCCCCACCCCTTCAACCTCTGCAGCAATGCTGGCAGCACTCATACGTGTATTTCATAAAGACAACCTCTGGTTATGATGCTGAGCACGTGCACTCAACTTCTTTGGTCGACCATGGCGAGGCCTGTTCTGAGTGGAACCAGTCCGGTAAACCGCTGTATGGTCTTTTCCGCAGTGCTGCAGCTCAATTTCAGGTTCTTGGCAATCTTCTTATAGCCTAGGCCATCTTTATGTAGAGCAACAATTCTTTTTTTCAGATCCTCAGAGAGTTCTTTGCCATGAGGTGCCAGGTTGAACTTCCAGTGACCAGTGAGAGAGAGTGAGAGCGATAACACCAAATTTAACACACCTGCTCCCCATTCACAGCTGAGACCTTGTAACACTAACGAGTCACATGACGCCGGGGAGGGAAAATGGCTAATTGTGCCCAATTTGGACATTTTCACTTAGGGGTGTACTCACTTTTGTTGCCAGCGGTTTAGACATTAATGGCTGTGTGTTGAGTTATTTTGAGGGGACAGCAAATTTACACTGTTATACAAGCTGTACACTCACTACTTTATATTGTAGCAAAGTGTCTTTTCTTCAGTGTTGTCACATGAAAAGATATAATAAAATATTTACAAAAATGTGAGGGGTGTACTCACTTTTGTGAGATACTGTACAGTAAGTAAATGTAGGTGGTGCCTCAAGGTGGTTGGTGGGTAGTGGAACAGCAGAAGATGCAGCCCCATAGAGAGCTGGAAGTTACAAGAACATGTGAGTGAACCTAGAGTTTGGTTATACGCCCCCCGTCAGGGCAGAGGTTGGACTATTCCATATGGAAACCCTCTGGCACTCCTTAGTTGGGAACACTATCTATCAGCAAGTTCATGCAATGTGTGGACGTGGGTCTCTCTGTGAGAATTAGTTTGCAACCTTCCCATGGTATGTACAGCAGAAGTGACTTTGAAGTAATAGATTCCTGGGATGTTGTTGGATGTTACAGGAAGCATACAGGAAAGCAATTATTTTGTTATGTATTTCTTGCCTTGACAGTTTGTCATTTGCCCAGAAGGGGAAGGTTCTGTGTGCGGTGGCAAATGGTCAGAATCTGGTAAAGATCATGGGCTTGATAGTCGGACTGTAATCTCACTAGGACAGTCTGGGCCTTGCCTAGAGTTCCCAAGGGGGTGATGTCTCCATGTCCATCTCTAAAGTAGCGGGAACTCTGTGGAGCGATATGCAAAAGATTACAGTGACTCTTTACTTAGTGCCCCAAGATGAAGAGGCTGTAAAAAAGGTTCATGGCAGTAAGAGATAACCCTTGTGTGTCTCGCTATGTTACATATGGCAGCGTCTACAAACAGGATCAAGAGCCTCCTTTGGATAAAGACAGCACCGAAGAGGAAAGGTGATGCCCTTTAGGGTGCTGGGCACCAATCTGCATGTGAGGGCAAGAAGCACAGGGACCAACTGATCATGGTGCCTAGGGGTAGACCCAAGGCAAAAGGGGAAAATTAATTTTGGACCCGGACCTCCATTTCCACCCTGTTGAGGGCCTGGCTTTCTGCCGTTATGGTAGGATGGAGGCGTTGCTACCTTTGTGCCTGGATTGCTCTGAGGCTGCGGAGGAGACGACTTTTTGGGCCCTGGAAGCTACCATCACTTTTAATTTCAGCTTCTCTCCGATTGGGGCAAGCTAGGTGAAGGGTATGGATGGAAGTATCTGGGTCTGTTTTAGAGATGTGAGGCCTGAGAGGAGAGCAGACTCCCTGTGTGGAGGAACAGGTTATGGTCCCTTGCCCTGCGCCTTCTTCCTGAGAGGGCTGAGGGACAATTTCCCTTGTGGTACCTTTGTTGAGTTGTCCCAAGGGACAGTTAACTCTACTACTGAGGTTGGGGTCTTGTCACACTCGATGTGAGCGGCTCCCACTGAGTGCAGAAAGGGGACAAGGGAGATGCAGTTGCCTGGGGTGTATTGCAGATTTCGACACCCCCACTGGATGATCTCCCTGCAAGTGAGAGAGGCAGACCCACCTACAGTGTGCGGGGAGGTACTAGAGCTGGCTGGGTTCTTCGGCTTAATACAGCAACACAAAGAAGACATGTGGAAGATGGTGGAGCTATTAAAGAGGGAGGCAGAAGATGGGGGCAGCGGAAGGGGGGGTTTCATGCAGAGGTCAGAGCTGAAGGAGGGGTGAAATTGATATGTGGATAAGGGATGCAGAGGTAAGCAGCTGTGGAAGAAGGCTGAACTCTGCACTCTGTGTGTAGTGCACCCCTTAACTCTGTGCACTATGTGTAGTACACCCCTTAACTCTGTACTCTGTGTGTAGTACACGCCTGAACTTTGCACTCTGTGTGCAGCGCACCCCTGAACCCTGCACTTTGTATGCAGCACACACTGAACTTTGCACTCTGTATGCAGCAAACCCCTAAACTCTGCACTTTGTATGCAGCACACCCCTGAACTCTGCAATAGTGTACCCCGGAACTCTACACGTAGCTCACCTCTGAACTCTGCCATAGTGCACCCCAGAACTCTACACGTAGCTCACCCCTGAACTCTGCCATAGTGCACCCCAGAACTCTACACGTAGCTCACCCCTGAACTCTGCCATAGTGCACCCCGGAACTCTACACTTAGCTCACCTCTGAACTCTGCCATAGTGCACCCCAGAACTCTACACGTAGCACACCCCTGAACTCTGCCATAGTGCACCTCGGAACTCTACACGTAGCTCACCTCTGAACTCTGCACTGTGTGTAACAACCCCCCCCCCCCCCGAACTCTGCACTTTGTACGTATTGCACTCCTGAAATGTAACGCCCCTTTAAAACCTTTCCAGTGTTAGTGAAGTTTTACCACACCCACTATTTGATGCAGTTTAGAGGATGTGTGTGTGTGTAGGGGGGAGGGTTTTTGGGGGGTCATGGTTGAGTTCCTGCACCTATTTTCTGAGAAAAGAAAGCCCTGGTTATCTATGATCTGTGCTATCAACCTAGCAAGCATTTTATTGGCCCAGACAACAGTGTGCCATCCACCTCATCCCAAGCCCCGAAAGGACCATCAATTAGCCATTCAATTATACATGTTTAATCAACTGACGCACAAACATCCAACCACCACCATTCTCAAGTAGTCATCACCATAAAAATACTATTTGATTCCTTAGGAAAATAACAGCGAGCGTCGCGGATGTGCCGTTTTAATTGATAACAGCCAGGGTAACGAGCGAGCTAATGCTTGTTATTTGGTGGCGAATTGATGCTAATAGCCTTCAATCCACGTTAATAATTTCAGTCAGTTTGTGTGTTTAACCTGCATGGCTGCATTAAGTGGATATAAATTGGGCCTTGAGCTGTTTATGACATCCAGCTTTTAGAGCCGCTTCCAGGGTGTAATGTAAAGGGTGGTATATCCAGGGTAGTTCATTCAGACATCACAGATGCTAAAATACATATTAGTATTTATTTAATAGCATATATAGAGTCACATGTCATATCCTTTCAGAATAACTGCCTTCCGCTGAGAAAGAGAAATTACCTTTTAGTTACATGGATACATAGATCAAATTAAGACATATGCCCATCAAGCTTAGCCTTTAAAGTGGAAAGGATTGTGTATTTTATGGGGAGTATATATTAAATTAATAATCCTTTTTATATGATTTTAGTGTTTTTTTTTAACCTTGCGCTTTCATATTTTGTCATTGTATTAAATATAGAGATTTACAGATTGGCCACTAGAGGGGGCTCCCAGTGATTAGTGCAATTACTCTGTGTCTTAATAACTGTTAAGATAACAGTCACAGAGGAAGCCCACTGTTTGACTGTCCCTGTGTACAGTGCCTTGAAAATGTATTCATAGCCCTTGAAATTTTCCACAACACTGAAATGTATTTTATTGGGATTTTATGTGATAGACCAACACAAAGTGGCACATAATCGTGAAGTGGAAGGAAAATGATAAATGGTTTTTAAATTTTTTTACAAATAAATATGTGAAAAGTGTGGGGGGTGGGCATTTGTATAGCGCCCCCCAGAGTCAATACTTTGTAGAACCGCCTTTCACTGCAATTACAGCTGCAATTGGGGATGTCTCTACCAGCTTTGCACATCTAGAGAGGGACATTTTTGCCCATTCTTCTTCTTTGTAAAATATCTCAAGCTCTGTCAGATTGGATGGAGAGCGTCTGTGAACAGCAATTTTCAAGTCTTGCCACAGATTCTCAATTGGATTTAGATCTGGACTTTGACTGGGCCATTCTAACACATGAATATGCTTTGATCTAAACCATTCCATTGTAGCTCTGGCTGTATGTTTCGGGTCGTTGTCCTGCTGGAAGGTGAACCTCCGCCCCAGTCTCACGTCTTTTGCAGACTCTAACAGGTTTTCTTCTATGATTGTCTTGCACAGATGCTGAAAGTATAGTCAATAATTCCAATGTACGAAGGGAGCGGGCCGGGAGAAACCAGAAGTGTTTTTATTGAAAAAAAATAAAATAAGATAGTCTGATAGATAGGGTAGCAACTGCTATCCTGTTCATACATAATACTACACATCTATATCTATAATAACATTCTCATATACAGGAAAAACATCCTCATAGAAAATAATAAACAAGTGCACATGTGCTGGTATGTTATTTAATCACACAGCAGCCTTTACTGATCACAGGGAAGTAAATTAAATCAATTCCGCCCTGTTTATAGCTTTAAATCTGCTCCCTCTTACCTGCAATGACACAAACACATGACCTTCAGTCTGATAGACAGGGTAGCGACTGCTATTCTGTTCCCACCAGAAACAAAGGTCTGTCTTTTTGGTTCCCCCTGCTACTTTAGCAGTGGTTCCATTAGAATGTGCTCTCTGTCATTCAGGCTTTTAACTCTATGCTCTCATCTACTGGTGATTAATTAGAAATGCCATGAATTTTAATTTCTCTATTAACAGAACTATAATCCCTTTTTTATGGGGTACCTGGTTTTGACATCCCTTACAATTGCCCTGTATTTGGCTCCATCCATCTTCCCATCAACTCTGACCAGCTTCCCTGTCTCTGCTGAAGAAAAGCATCCCCACAACATGATGCTGCCACCACCATGTTTCACGGTGGGGATGGTGTGTTCAGGGTGATGTGCAGTGTTAGTTTTCCGCCACTCATAGCGTTTTGCTTTTAGGCCAAAAAGTTCAATTTTGGTCTCATCTGACCAGAGCACCTTCTTACACATGTTTGTTGTGTCCCCCACATGGCTTCTCGCAAACTGCAAACAGGACTTCTTATGACTTTCTTTCACCAATGTCTTTCTTCTTGTCACTCTTCCATAAAGGTCAGATTTGTGGAGAACACGACTAATAGTTGTCCTGTGGACAGATTCTCCCACCTGAGCTGTGGATCTCTGCAGCTCCTCCAGAGTTACCATGGACCTCTTGGCTCTTCTCTGATGAATGCTCTCCTTGCCCGGCCTGTCAGTTTAGGTGGACGGCCATGTCTTGGTAGGTTTGCAGTTGTGCCATACTCTTTCCATTTTCAGATGATGGATTGAACAGAGCTCCATGAGATGTTCAAAGTTTGGGATATTTTTTTATGACCTAACCCTGCTTTATACTTCTCCACAACTTTATCCCCGACCTGTCTGGTGTGTTTCTTGGCCTTCATGATGCTGTTTGTTCACTAAGGTTCTCAACCAGCCTCTGAGGGCTTCCCAGAACAGCTGTATTCATACTGAGATTAAATTACACACAAGTGGACTCTATTTACTGATTGGGTGACTTCTGAAGGATATTGGTTCCACTAGATTTTAGTTAGGGGTATCAGGGGCTGAATACAAATGCAGACCACACTTTTCAGATATTTATTTGTAAAAAACATTGAAGACCATTTATCATTTTCCTTCCACTTCACAATTATGTGCCAATTTGTGTTGGTCTATCACATTAAATCCCAATAAAATACATTTACGTTTTTGGTTGTAACATGCCAAAATTTGGAAAATGTCAAGTGGTATGAATACTTTTTCAATGCACTGCTTTTATATATATATATATATATGTGTGTGTGTATATATAAAATTATGCAAAGAATCTAAATCTTTTTGTGTCTTATACAAAGACACAAATCACTGCAGCTGTGTAATATTTAATACATCACTACATTTATTTTTTTTAAATGCAAGCCATGTAGGTACCTGAATGTGACCTTGTATCAGCCTTTTGCAGTCCCTTTACAACAGGGCTGGAGTTTGAGATGTAGAAGCAGCACAATGAGCCAATCAGTTTGTGTGCTGACAATAAGCATGCTGATTGGAAGAGACAGCAATGTCACAGAGAGATAAGCTTATCACTGCTCTGCTTCTTTCACTGGGGGGAGGGTTCAGGACAACCTAGGCTCAGAGGAAGTGGGTTGAATGATGCTTGTAGTCACACTGACATCTAGTGGCAGAAAAGAAGCACTGCAGGGGAGAACGCTAGCTTGAATGTGAATATTACAGCAAAAGTTGCTTTTTCATTAAACGTTTAACAGGCTATTGATTTTTATCTTGTTTATTTTTTTGGGTGAAAGAAAATACAGATCCCCCTCCTCCATAGACATATATATTTACCCGACCAAACTCTCATGCCAGCTTCCCACACTACAGTTGCCCCCAATAACAGAGAAGGGGTTCCCACTACAGGGAAACCCTGAGCGGCCAATCAACAGGTCCAAACACTGGCATCTGGGGGTGGGGGCTGGATGGTATCCCGATGTGTAAGCTCTGATACCAACCAACACTGGAGCTTAGACTGAGATGTTGCACTGGGGAGGGAGCATGCCTGGGTGCTGAGGGGGGGGGGGGGATGGGGCACCGTGCAGACAACTATCAGTGGCGATAGGAGAAATAGGTGTGAAATTGTTGCAAAAAAGTTGCATATTGCAACAAATATTCTGGCCAATAAGAAAGTAACTATTTAAATGTTGCATTGCCAATATTTTTTTTTGGTCTACTGTCTCTTCAAAGCCCTGCTCCATCCCCCCACCAAGTGTACCCAATCCATACCACACCCATACTGCACTCTATACCGCACTTATTCAAAGCCTAGACTGTACCTAGATCAAGCTCATACAGCATTATACTCAACCTTTACAGCATCTGAACCACATCTACCTTGCACATGTGTTGAGACTATACCATGCCTTTACTGTACCTATATTGAATGCAGGTTAACTGGGACTGTTGTTAAGTGCAAAAATGCTCTTAAAGGGCCCCAACAATAGCCGGCAGACAAGCATCTCAAGGGACTGTGCCTCCTATAATAAATATTCTACAAGCCTCCTTTGTTCCCTTGCTCCCTCTGCTACCATCCTCCTTTTCTACTGAACAGTAGGGATGAGCTTCGAGTTCGAGTCAAACTCATGTTCGACTCAAACATCGGCTGTTCGCCAGTTTGCCGAACAGTGAACAATTTGGGGTGTTCGCTGCAAAATTGAAAGCCGCGGAACACCCTTTAAAAGTCTATGCATGGTATTGTCAAAAAAAGTGTTTGGGGACCCGGGTCCTGCCCCAGGGGACATGTATCAATGCAAAAAGAAGTTTTAAAAACAGCTGTTTTTCAGGAGCAGTGATTTTAATAATGCTTAAAGTGAAACAATAAAAGTGTAATATTCCTTTAAATTTCGTACCTGGGGGGTGTCTATAGTATGCCTGTAAAGGGGCGCATGTTTCCCATGTTTAGAACAGTCTGATCGCAAAATGACATTTCAAAGGAAAAAAAGTCATTTAAAACCACTCGCGGCTATAATGAATTGTCGGTCCGACAATACACATAAAAGTTCATTGATAAAAACGGCATGGGGATTCCCCACAGGGGAACCCCGCGCCAAAATTAAAAAAAAAATGGTGTGGGGTCCCCTCAAAAATCCATACCAGACCCTTATCCGAGCATGCAACCTGGCAGGCCGCAAGAAAAGAGGGGGGACGAGAGAGCGCCCCCCCTCCTGAACCGTACCAGGCCACATGCCCTCAACATTGGGAGGGTGCTTTGAGGTAGCCCCCCAAAGCACCTTGTCCCCATGTTGATGGGGAGAAGGGCCTCATTCCCACAACCCTTGCCCGGTGGTTGTGGGGTCTGCGGGCAGGGGGCTTATCGGAATCTGGAAGCCCCCTTTAACAAGGGGACCCCCTGATCCTGCCCCCCCTGTGTGAATTGGTAATGGGGTACAAATGTACCCCTACCATTTCACAAAAAAAGTTTCAAAAAGGTTAAAAAACACAAGAGACGTTTTTGACAAGTCTTTTATTAATTTCTTCTTCTTTCGGGCCTCTTCTTCCATCTTCTTTCTTTTGGTGTGTTTTCTTTGTTCTTCTTCTTCCTCCATCTTCTTCTTCATCTTTTTCTTTTCCATCTTCTTCTTCCTCAACTCTTCTCGTCCCGCATCTTCCTCCAGGCTTCTTCACCACTGGGTCCGCACGATCCGCCTCAGTGGGAGTCTTCAGCCGTGTGACGCTTCGCTTCTTCTGACATTTCTTATATAACGGAGGGCGGGGCCACCCGGTGACCCCGCCCTCCTCTGACGCATGGGGAATTCACGGGTCAATGAACTGTTATGTGTATTGCCGGACCGACAATTCATTATAGCCGCGAGTAGTTTTAAATTACTTTTTTTCCTTTGAAATGTCATTTTGCTGTCAGACTGTTCTAAACACGGGAAACATGCGCCCCTTTACAGGCATACTATAGACACCTCCCAGGTACGAGATTTAAAGGAATATTACACTTTGTTTCACTTTAAGCATTATTAAAATCACTGCCGTTTTTAAAACTTTTGTTTGTATTGATACATGTCCCCTGGGGCAGGACCCAGGTCCCCAAACACTTTTTATGACAATAACTTGCATATAATTGTCGCTTCCAGCTAGGCCTGCTTAAATTTGCCTATATTCACACAAAAAAGACAAATCTAGCTCCTACCTATGTAGAGGGTGCTACAATTGTTAATCCATTTTATGCTTGTCTAGAGACCAACCATACTTACATAGTTGGTTGGTGAGGTTGAAAAAGATACATCAAGTCCAACCTATGTGTGTGCTTTATGTTTATATTACATTCTATAGTCCTGTATGTTGTGATCGTTAAGGTGCTTATCTAATAGTTTTTTGAAATTATCGATGCTCCCTGCTATAACCACTGCTTGTGGAAGAGAATTACACATCCTTACAGCTCTAACAGTAAAGAACCCTCTACGCAGTTTAAGCTTAAACCGTTTCCCTTCTAATTTTAGGGAATGGCCGCGTGTCAGTTTAAATTCCCTTGCGCTGAAGAGTTTTATTCCTATTGTGGGGTCACCAGTACGGTATTTGTACATTGAAATCATATCCCCTCTCAAGCATCTCTTCTCCAGAGAGAATAAGTTCAGTGCTTGCAGTCTTTCCCCGTAGCTGAGATCCTCCAGTCCCTTAATTAGCTTTGTTGCCCTTCTCTGGACTCTCTCCAGTTCCAGCACATCCTTCCTGAGGACTGATGCCCAGAACTGGACGGCATACTCCAGGTGCGGCCGGACCAGAGTCTTGTAGAGCAGGACAATTATCCTTTTATCTCTCTAGTTAATCCCCTTTTTATTGCATGCTAATATTCTGTTGGCTTTGCTTGCAGCAGCCTGGCATTGCATGCCATTGCTGAGCCTGTCATCTACTAGGACCCCCAGGTCCTTTTCCATCCTAGATTCCCCCAGAGGTTCTTCCCCCAGTGTATAGATTGCATTCATATTTTTGCCACCCAAATGCATTATTTTACATTTTTCTACATTAAACCTCATTTGCCATGTAGTCGCCCACCCCATTAATTTGTTCAGATCTTCTTGCAAGGTTTCCACATCCTGCGGAGAAGTTATTGCCCTGCTTAGCTTAGTATTGTCTGCAAATACTGAGATTGAGCTGTTTATCCCATCCTCCAGATTGTTTATGAATAAATTAAATAGGATTGGTCCCAGGACAGAACCCTGGGGGACCCCGCTTTCTACACCGGACCATTTCTGAGTACTGCCCATTTATCACCACCCTCTGGACTCGCCCTTGTAGCCAGTTTTCAATCCATGTACCCTTTGGTCCATGCAAACAGACCTTAGTTTGTACAGTAAACGTCTATGGGGATCTGTATCAAATACCTTTGCAAATCCAGATACACCACGTCTACGGGCCTTCCTTTATCTAGATGGCAGCTCTCCTCCTCGTAGAAGGTTAATAGATTGGTTTGGCAAGAACAATTTTTCATGAATCCATGCTGATTACGGCTAATAATATCGTTTTTATTACTAAAATCTTGTATATAGTCCCTTATCATCCCCTCCAAGAGCTTGCAAACTATTGATGTTAGGCTAACTAGTCTATAATTCCTAGGGATATATCTTGGCTCTTTTTTAAATATTGGTGCTACATTGGCTTTTCTCCAATCAGCTGGTACCATTCCAGTCAATAGACTGTTAGTAAAAATTAGGAACAATGGTCTGGCAATCACTTGACTGAGTTCCTTATGGACCCTCGGGTGTAAGCCAACTGGTCCCGGTGATTTAATAATGTTAAGTTTCTCAAGTCTATTTCTGTTTCAATATATTTTATTGAAAAATTTTCAAGAATAAGATCCACAATGCAGGTGGTGCATAACAAGACATTAAGAACAGGTATAAAAAGGGGAATCAAATATTATACCACCAGCTACTTCCGAGCCAAGAGGATCCCAGATAAAGTAGGAATTCAACATAAAGAAAAGGGTCTTAGGGAGCAAACAGCCATCCTACTCGGAAAACCTCCCCCCAGGGAAAAACATTAGAACCCAAAATTTGCCACCACCCACCAGCACGCCGGAATGGGCCATGAGTAAACAAAATCCGCAGCCACAATTGGTAGCAACACAACTAAATAAAAAGTGGAAATGCGAATCCAAGAAAGAAAAGGGGGGGAGGAAATAAAAAGAAGAAAGACAAAGAAACGAAAAGGAACGAAAGAAGGGAAGAAGAATGAGACAAAGCAAAAAGAACAGGACTGTCCGAACGCCCACCCCCTCCGCCCACACTCCTAAATCAGCTGGAAGTTGGAGATACTTAATCCAAGGATCCCAGACACAGACAAACTTAGCAGTTTTATCCTGTAAAATACTGACCAGCTTTTCGTTCAGCACGATCTATGTAAGTTTATTTTTCAGAACAGCTAAATCTACTACTGGTTTCTTCCAAGCAGACGCTATAGCGGTTTTCGCTGCAAGAAACATAAAGTGGATTAAAGTTTCAATGTGCTTGGAAATATCAACAACAGGCTCGTTAAGAAGAGCCACCTTAGGGTTTTTAACTATATTCACCATGGTCACAGAATAGATCAGGGATCGAACTCTAATCCAAAATCGGCGAACCTTGGCACGGGTCCACCATACGAGAAACACTATATCAGGTTGACCACATCCCCGAAAACACACAGAGGTACATTTTCGAGAGGCGATCAGGCACCAGGTACCATCTAGAAAGCACCTTATATCCTCCCTCAGCCAGGGCTTTCATGATACCCTTGTATGTACGTGGAGACCACTTCCACCAGTCGTGTTCTGTCTGATTATACCCTTACATTTCTTATTACATTCTTTGTAAAGTTGGAATGCTGATGATGACCCCTCAGCCTTGTATTGTTTAAAGACCTTCTCCTTTGCTTTTATATGCATTTTTACATTGGAGTTAAGCTACCCAGGACTTTTATTAGCTCTTTTAAATGTATTTCCCATTGGGATGCACTGGCCAATACCTTTATTAAATATGCTCTTAAAGCATTCCCATTTTTCCTCCGTGATCTTTGTTCCTAGGATTTTATCCCATTTAATATCTTCTAGCAGGGAGCGCAGTTTAGGGAAGTTGGCTCTTTTGAAATTCAGTGTCTTTGTATTACCCTTATGTCCTATTTGTGTGATTTATGCTGAAACAAATTTACCCGTGATCGCTGTTTCCTAAGTCGTCCCCTATTTCCATGTCTGCGATCAGGTATGTATTGTTAGTAATCAGTAGGTCTAGTAACGCATTGTTTCTTTCTGGTGCATTTACCATCTGACCCATGAAATTGGCCTGCAAGACATTTAGAAAATGGCGAGCCTTAGATCAATGCGCGGTTCCTTCCGCCCAGTCTATGTCTGGATAGTTAAAATCCCCCATTATGATGACACTTCCTATCCTTGCCACTAATCCAAACTGCGATAGGAGATCCACCTCCACCTCCTCCCTCTGGTTAGGGGGCCTATAGCATACTCCCAGTATTACTTTCCCCTTGGTTTCCTCCCTTTGAAGCTCTACCCATAAGGATTCCACCTCCTCCCTTGCTCCATTAGTGATGTCGTCCCTCACATATACTTGTACATCATTCTTTATATACAGGCATGCCCCTCCCCCTTTTTTACCCTCTCTATCTCTGTGATATAGGGAATACCCCTCAATGGTTGCCAGCCAATCATGAGAGCTGTTAAACCAAGTCTCTGAAATTTACACAAAATCTAAATCCTTCTTATACAACAGTAGCTCTAGTTTTCCCATCTTGCCAGCCAGACTCCTGGCATTAGTGAACAAGCCTTGTAGTTTTTTTTGGTCACATACTATCTCCTTGGTTCTGAGTAGGGATGAGCCGAACACCCCCCGGTTCGGTTCGCACCAGAACCCGCGAACGGACCGCAAGTTCGCACGAACGTTAGAACCCCATTGACGTCTATGGGACTCGAACGTTCGAAATCAAAAGTGCTCATTTTAAAGGCTAATTTGCATGGTATTGTCCTAAAAAGGGTTTGGGGACCCGGGTCCTACCCCAGGGGACATGTATCAATGCAAAAAAAACTTTTAAAAACGGCCGTTTTTTCGGGAGCAGTGATTTTAATGATGCTTAAAGTAAAAAAAAAAAAGTGAAATATTCCTTTAAATATCGTACCTGGGGGGTGTCTATAGTATGCCTGTAAAGTGACGCGTGTTTCCCATGTTTAGAACAGTCCCTGCACCAAATGTCATTTTTAAAGGAAAAAATCTCATTTAAAACTGCTTGCGGGTTTAATGTCATGTCGGGTCCTGGCAATATGGATGAAAATCAGTGAGACAAACGGCATGGGTACCCCCCAGTCCATTACCAGGCCCTTTGGGTCTTGTATGGATATTAAGGGGAACCCCGCACCCAAATTAAAATAAGGAAAGGTCCCTATATACTCTGAACAGCAGTATACAGGCGGTGCAAACAAGACAGGGACTGTAGGTTTGTTGTTAAGTAGAATCTGTTTGTAATTTTGAACATTTTTAATGTGTTTAGCTCCAGCCAAAAAATCTTTTCTAAGCTTTTTGGAAAACATAGGGAAGGGTTATCACCCCTGTGACATTTGTTTTGCGTCTTTCCTCCTCTTCAGAAGATTTCACCTCACTTTTTTGTCCCAATGAAAAATGTTTTTTGAAAATTTGGGTTTTTTTGTGGAACAAGGATTGGAAAGCATCAGTGGAAAGGAGAAATTGTTTTCCCATATTAACTCTTACATGAGAGAATTTCCCTTCCTATGGGTAGATTTCATCTCACTTCCTGTTGTCTCCTTCCGTTTGCAAGTAGGAGTCGTTTGTAAGTTAGATGTTTGAAAGTAGGGTCCTGCCCTATATACTCAGCAGAAATTTGGGCCTTAGGTGTTGCTGTGGCCAAAACACTGTAAGCCCTCACAGGGCCCTGCTGTGAAATATTAGATCAAGAATTGTAATTACATGCCCCTGTTGAACAGGAGCTGAAAAATTAGGCCTTAGGCACTGGTGCTGGTGCCACAACACTGCAACCCCTCACAGACACTCTAGTTGGAACGCAGGAACGAGCCCTGCTGCAAAGTATTGCATCAAAAATTGTAATTACACGCCCCTGTTAGACAGGGGCAGAAAAATTGGGCCTTAGGCACTGGTGCTGGTGCCACAACACTGCAACCCCTCACAGACACTCTAGTTGGAACGCAGGAACGAGCACTGCTGCAAAGTATTGCATCAAAAATTGTAATTACACGCCCCTGTTAGACAGGGGCAGAAAAATTGGGCCTTAGGCACTGGTGCTGGTGCCACAACACTGCAACCCCTCACAGACACTCTAGTTGGAATGCAGGAACGAGCCCTGCTGCAAAGTATTGCATCAAAAATTGTAATTTCACGCCCCTGTTAGACAGGGGCAGAAAAATTGGGCCTTAGGCACTGGTGCTGGTGCCACAACACTGCAACCCCTCACAGACACTCTAGTTGGAATGCAGGAACGAGCCGTGCTGCAAAGTATTACATCAAAAATTGTAATAAAAAGGCCCCTGTTATACAGGGGCTGAAAAATTGTGCCTTAGGCACTGGTGGTGGCGCCCAGAACCAAAAATGTTCTTACAAGCTATCAGCGTGATGATTGAGGAGGAAGAGGATAATTACTCAGGGATAATCACTCAGCATCAGCATAGGCAGTCTTTGAAGGGATCTGAAAAAAATTATTCAGTTACATCAGCATCAGGTGCTTGGTAGCTGGTGGTGATCCAAGACTGATTCATTTTTATGAAGGTCAGCCGATCGACCGAGTCAGTGGACAGACGCACCCTGTGATCGGTTACCACGCCTCCAGCAGCACTGAATGTACGTTCCGAAAGAACGCTGGATGCAGGACAGGCCAGTAGCTCAATTGCATACTGTGCAAGCTCTGGCCAGTGATCCATCCTCAAGACCCAGTAACCCAGAGGATTTTCGGTGGGAAAGGTGTCCAAGTCTGATCTTGCCCCTAGGTATTCCTGCACCATGTAAAACAGACGCTGGCGATGGTTGCTGGAACCGATCATACCTTGGGGCTGCGGACCAAAAAATTGTCTGAACGCATCGGTCAGACGGCCACCTTCTCCACCGCTCCTTCTTTGACTGACCGAAGCCTCAGCAACACGTTGTCCAGAAACAGGAGTTTGTAACCTCCCAGTCTCTGGGAACGCGTTGCACAGACCTTTCTGCAAGGCCTCCCGAAGATGTTTCATCCTCTGCTCCCTCTGCGATGGCAAGATAAGGTCCGCAACCTTACCCTTGTAACGTGGATCAAGGAGGGTTGCCAGCCAGTATTGGTCCTTCTCCTTGATACCACGAATACGAGGATCCTTACGCAGGCTTTGCAGGATCAGGGAGGCCATGCAGCGTAGGTTTGCTGAGGCATTCGGTCCGGAGTCCTCTGGGTCACTAAGGACAACAACGTCCGCAGCCACCTCCTCCCAGCCACGTACAAGTCCATGTGTTCCTTGGGACTGATCCCTTAAAGACTGCTGATGCTGAGTGCCAGGCTCCACCTCCATACTGACACAATCTTCCTCCTCCTCCTCCTCCTCCTCCTCGTCCTCTTCCTGTGTGATCGGCGGGCACGCAGGAACACTGTCTGGATAAAGGGGGCCTTGAGAGCTAAGGAAGTCCTCCTCTTCCTGCCTCTGTTCTGCCTCAAGTGCCCTGTCCATTATTCCACGCAGCGTGTGCTCCAACAGGTGGACAAGGGGGACAGTGTCACTGATGCATGCACTGTCAGTGCTCACCATCCTCGTGGCCTCCTCGAATGGTGACAGGACAGTGCATGCATCCCTGATCATGGCCCACTGGCGTGGGGAAAAAAAACCAAGCTCCCCTGACCCTGTCCTGGTGCCATAGTCGCACAGGTACTCATTGATGGCCCTCTGCTGCGTGTGCAGCCGCTGCAGCATGGCCAACGTCGAGTTCCACCTGGTGGGCATGTCACAGATTAGGCGGTTCTTGGGCAGGTTAAACTCCTTTTGGAGGTCCGTCAGCCGAGCACTGGCATTATATGACCGGCGGAAATGCACAGAGACTTTCCTGGCCTGCCTCAGGACATCCTGTAAGCCCGGGTACCTGCCCAAGAACCGCTGCACCACCAAGTTAAGGACGTGAGCCAAACAGGGCACATGGGTCAGTTGTCCCTGTCGGAGGGCAGAGAGGAGGTTGGTGCCATTGTCGCAAACTACCATTCCTGCCTTAAGTTGGCGTGGCGTCAACCACCTCTGAACCTGCCCCTGCAGAGCTGACAAAACCTCTGCCCCAGTGTGGCTCCTGTCCCCCAAGCACACCAGCTCAAGCACCGCATGGCATCTTTTGGCCTGCGTACTTGCGTAGCCCCTTGAACGCCTACGGAGCACCGCTGGTTCCGAGGAAGAGGCCATGGAGGAAGAAGAAGAGGAGGGGGTGGAGGAGAGAGGTGTGTCACAATCAGCATTTTGGAGGCGTGGTGGCGGAACAACCTCCAACACTACTGCACCTTGTCCTGCATCCTTCCCAGCTGCCAGCAGAGTCACCCAATGCGCCGTGAAACTTAAGTAACGTCCCTGTCCATGCCTGCTGGACCATGAGTCAGCGGTAATATGCACCTTACCGCTGACCGCCCTGTCCAGCGAGGCATGGACATTGCCTTCCACATGCCGGTAGAGAGCCGGAATCGCCTTCCGTGAGAAAAAGTGGCGTTTGGGTACCTGCCACTGAGGAACCGCACATTCCACAAACTCACGGAAGGGGGCAGAGTCTACCAACTGAAAAGGCAGCAGTTGAAGTGCTAGCAATTTTGCCAAGCTAGCATTCAACCGCTGGGCATGTGGATGGCTGGGAGCAAACTTCTTTCGGCGGTGCAGCAGCTGGGGCAGGGAAATTTGCCTGGTACAATCTGACGTCGGTGTACCCAAAGCAGATTGCCCACAAGTACTTGGCTGTGACACACCTAATTCTACACCTTCATTCCTCTCACTGCAGGTCTCAGAGAGGACTGAAGGTCTAGTGGGGTTGGAAATCTCAGCTGATGAGGAGCAAGGAGAGATCCTCTTTGTTCTTTGGTGTGGGTCTTTCAGATACGCTTGCCAACGAACTGCATGGCAGGTCAACATATGTCTGGTCAAGCATGTGGTACCCAAGCGGGAGATGTTTTGGCCACGCGAGATACGCTTGAGACATATGTTGCAAATAGCAGCGGTGCGATCTGATGCACTCGTCTCAAAAAAGGCCCACACCAAAGAACTTTTTGAATAACGCGCAGAGACTGCAGCGCCCTGCACATGTGGAGCTTTGGGGTGTGATGCAGTCAATGTGCTGCCCTTAGGCTGGCCCCTGGAGGGCATCCTGCCTAGTTGGTGATGTGCCACCTCCTCCTCCTCCTCCTCCTCCTCTCTCCTATCAGGCACCCACGTTGAGTCAGTGACCTCATCATCCCCTCCCTCCTCATCACTGGAGCAAACCTGGCAGTATGCTGCAGCAGGGGGAGCATGACTGCCAGATTGCTGTCCTTCTTGGGCACCCCCTCTGTCCGTGCTCATGTTACTGCCTTCATTGAGCTCAGTATCATCATCAGAGCCTTCCAAACGCTGGGCATCCTCCTGGAGCATGTACCCAACACTGTGGTCAAACAGTTCGAGGGAATCCTCATGAGGACATGGTGGAGCTAGGGAAGGAGTCACTGATGACATTGAGCTGAGGGAAGAGGCCGCTGCTTTGCCAGACAAAGCACCCTGGGCATGGGTGAGAGAGGATGAGGAGGATGAGGACGGCTTGGTCATCCACTCGACCAAGTCTTCCGCATGTTGCGGCTCAACACGGCCAGCTGCCGAAAAAAAGGCCAAGCGTGTCCCATGGCCACGTGCTGATGAGGATGCACCGTCTCCACGACCAGCACTAGACACAGAGCCTGCTTGCCCTCTCTTATTGGCTTGTGACTGTCTGCCTCTCCTTCTTGGCCTTCCAGACATACTAATGGCCAGTAGCTGCACTAAGCTGGGATAGAACACCTGTAATTTTCTTCAGGTAGCTTTATATACTGTAACCAGACAAGCCTGCCTGTCAGTAGGAAGATAACAGGAACGGATCTAGCTGAACACTGTGAGCAGGACGCACTGCACTGAATGTAAATACCAGGAACGGATCTAGCTGAACACTGTGAGCAGGACGCACTGCACTGAATGTAAATACCAGGAACGGATCTAGCTGAACACTGTGAGCAGGACGCACTGCACTGAATGTAAATAGCAGGAACGGATCTAGCTGAACACTGTGAGCAGGACGCACTGCACTGAATGTAAATAGCAGGAACGGATCTAGCTGAACACTGTGAGCAGGACGCACTGCACTGAATGTAAATAGCAGGAACGGATCTAGCTGAACACTGTGAGCAGGACGTACTGCACTAAATGTATATAGCAGGAACGGATCTAGCTGAACACTGTGAGCAGGACGCACTGCACTGAATGTAAATAGCAGGAACGGATCTAGCTGAACACTGTGAGCAGGACGCACTGCACTAAATGTAAATACCAGGAACGGATCTAGCTGAACACTGTGAGCAGGACGCACTGCACTGAATGTAAATAGCAGGAACGGATCTAGCTGAACACTGTGAGCAGGACGCACTGCACTGAATGTAAATAGCAGGAACGGATCTAGCTGAACACTGTGAGCAGGACGCACTGCACTGAATGTAAATAGCAGGAACGGATCTAGCTGAACACTGTGAGCAGGACGCACTGCACTGAATGTAAATAGCAGGAACGGATCTAGCTGAACACTGTGAGCAGGACGCACTGCACTGAATGTAAATAGCAGGAACGGATCTAGCTGAACACTGTGAGCAGGACGCACTGCACTGAATGTAAATAGCAGGAACGGATCTAGCTGAACACTGTGAGCAGGACGCACTGCACTGAATGTAAATAGCAGGAACGGATCTAGCTGAACACTGTGAGCAGGACGTACTGCACTGAATGTATATAGCAGGAACGGATCTAGCTGAACACTGTGAGCAGGACGCACTGCACTGAATGTAAATAGCAGGAACGGATCTAGCTGAACACTGTGAGCAGGACGCACTGCACTGAATGTAAATACCAGGAACGGATCTAGCTGAACACTGTGAGCAGGACGCACTGCACTGAATGTAAATAGCAGGAACGGATCTAGCTGAACACTGTGAGCAGGACGCACTGCACTGAATGTAAATAGCAGGAACGGATCTAGCTGAACACTGTGAGCAGGACGCACTGCACTGAATGTAAATAGCAGGAACGGATCTAGCTGAACACTGTGAGCAGGACGCACTGCACTGAATGTAAATAGCAGGAACGGATCTAGCTGAACACTGTGAGCAGGACGCACTGCACTGAATGTAAATAGCAGGAACGGATCTAGCTGAACACTGTGAGCAGGACGTACTGCACTGAATGTATATAGCAGGAACGGATCTAGCTGAACACTGTGAGCAGGACGCACTGCACTGAATGTAAATAGCAGGAACGGATCTAGCTGAACACTGTGAGCAGGACGCACTGCACTGAATGTAAATACCAGGAACGGATCTAGCTGAACACTGTGAGCAGGACGCACTGCACTGAATGTAAATAGCAGGAACGGATCTAGCTGAACACTGTGAGCAGGACGCACTGCACTGAATGTAAATAGCAGGAACGGATCTAGCTGAACACTGTGAGCAGGACGCACTGCACTGAATGTAAATAGCAGGAACGGATCTAGCTGAACACTGTGAGCAGGACGTACTGCACTAAATGTATATAGCAGGAACGGATCTAGCTGAACACTGTGAGCAGGACGCACTGCACTGAATGTAAATAGCAGGAACGGATCTAGCTGAACACTGTGAGCAGGACGCACTGCACTAAATGTAAATACCAGGAACGGATCTAGCTGAACACTGTGAGCAGGACGCACTGCACTGAATGTAAATAGCAGGAACGGATCTAGCTGAACACTGTGAGCAGGACGCACTGCACTGAATGTAAATAGCAGGAACGGATCTAGCTGAACACTGTGAGCAGGACGCACTGCACTGAATGTAAATAGCAGGAACGGATCTAGCTGAACACTGTGAGCAGGACGCACTGCACTGAATGTAAATAGCAGGAACGGATCTAGCTGAACACTGTGAGCAGGACGCACTGCACTGAATGTAAATAGCAGGAACGGATCTAGCTGAACACTGTGAGCAGGACGCACTGCACTGAATGTAAATAGCAGGAACGGATCTAGCTGAACACTGTGAGCAGGACGCACTGCACTGAATATAAATAGCAGGAACGGATCTAGCTGAACACTGTGAGCAGGACGCACTGCACTGAATGTAAATAGCAGGAACGGATCTAGCTGAACACTGTGAGCAGGACGCACTGCACTGAATGTAAATAGCAGGAACGGATCTAGCTGAACACTGTGAGCAGGACGCACTGCACTGAATGTAAATAGCAGGAACGGATCTAGCTGAACACTGTGAGCAGGACGCACTGCACTAAATGTAAATACCAGGAACGGATCTAGCTGAACACTGTGAGCAGGACGCACTGCACTGAATGTAAATAGCAGGAACGGATCTAGCTGAACACTGTGAGCAGGACGCACTGCACTGAATGTAAATAGCAGGAACGGATCTAGCTGAACACTGTGAGCAGGACGCACTGCACTGAATGTAAATAGCAGGAACGGATCTAGCTGAACACTGTGAGCAGGACACACTGCACTAAATAGTCTAGATAGAAGATAACAGGAACGGATCTAGCTAAACTGAATACAGTGTATATATATATATGCAACACCTGGGATGCATATATATACACAATACACTGTAAGTGCAGCTAACTGACTGACTGTTCTGCCTAATCTATCTAACTCAAATCAAATGACACTGTCTCTCTCTCTCTCTATCTCTCAGCACACCGGAACACACTACACAGGGCCGCCGTGCAGGCGGCCTTATATAGTGTGGGGTGTGTACTAAATCCCCTGAGCCATAATTGGCCAAAGCCACCCTGGCTTTGGCCAATTACAGCTCTCTCTACTGACGGCGCTGTGATTGGCCAAGCATGCGGGTCATAGTGCATGCTTGGCCAATCATCAGCCAGCAATGCACTGCGATGCCGCAGTGAATTATGGGCCGTGACGCGCCACACGAATTTGGCGCGAACGGCCCATATCGTTCGCAATTCGACGGACGGTCGAACAGCCGATGTTCGAGTCGAACATGGGTTCGACTCGAACACGAAGCTCATCCCTAGTTCTGAGGCTGCTGGGTGACAATACTGGGTGACAATATATATGAAGTTTGCCTTTACTACCTGGTTTGGTGCCAATTTTCTTTGTTCTTGAGAAGGTCGACGACCCGTGCTATCCAGCGGCTCTTATGGTGGTAGCGATACGCTCTACAGTCCCATTATTACCTATCAACCTTTACAATACCATCTATACCAAGATTTCTTCCCTGCTTACCTCTACCACCTACAAGGTACTGGTAGGAAAAAAAAAAAAAAAAAGGTTAGTGGTTTTTAAGCTTTTGTGTAAGTTTCTGAACCCCATAGTAGGAGCTACATGGAGTCTGGTGCTGAGCCATTGTTGTGTGCTGGTCATTGCAGAGGACTATGCAAAATGGCCACAGTCGCAGCTTGTAGGGTTACTTTACGGAGACTGACGGAACCTGTATTATTGTAAATGTGTCTAACCCATGAACTGCCCGAAGTGCCCCAGTCCTGGGGGCTCATTAACTATCACAGGTCCCGTTTTGAATTATTTTTATTTGATTTTTTTTTTTTTTTCAATCAGCAAACTTGATGTTCAGACGGATCTGAGACAGTTCTAATGAGCTGCAATAAGTTCACTAACTGGGCTCTGTATGACGCTGAACACATCATATAAGAATCAGTTCACGGATCACTCTTTTCCCCTGTTCAGCCATCCTTTAACACCTAATAAATGGTAATGAAATCCAGGCCTTCCCAGTAACAAGCTGGTAGAGGTCCGAGCCGATGGAGGACTAGAATATCACTTCATAACAGGAGGCCAGAAAGTGGATAATTCTACCTAGACTTGGATAGATAGAGAGATAGATAAATAGATAAAATATAGATAGATAGATAGATAGATAGATAGATAGATAGATAGATAGATAGATAGATAGATAGATAGATAGATAGATAGATAGATAGATAGATGCAGTTGTGCTCAAAGGTTTGCATACCCTGGCAGAAATGGTGACATTTTTAGCATTAGTATTGAAAATATGAATGAACTTGTCAACAAACTGTCTTTTATTGAAACACTTCCTGCCAAGCTGCCATTTTGCTATAGGGGGTTTAATCCTTCTGACTCCTGAGTGAACGTCATAAGATGCCCTGCAGAACAAGCCGCTCATGCGCACCCCTGCAGCAATCAGCGGCGCAGTGTGTCCCTTGAATACACCGCATCTCCGATCACGGTAAAGAGCCTATGACGTGGGCTCTTTATCATGTGGTCAGTTGTGTCCAATCACAGCTCATCACAGTGTCAATAGGAAGTGCCGGTTATAGACATTCCTCTACTCACGCTGACAGCTCATTAGGAGAGAAGACCCGATAATTGGCTTTCCTATCACTGCACTGATTATCAGTGCAGCCTCATAAGCTATGTCCACCAGTGCCCACCAGTAATGCCAATCAGTGACCATCAGGAAAGCCTGTCGTCTTTTTTTTTTTATAATAAAAATTTTCTATTTATTTATTTTCAAACATTCATTTCTGCACAAATTCTATGTATTCAATTTCCTATTTGTAGCTTTAATCTATGTACATCCAGTATTTCAACACTTTTATTTTATACCTTAACATAAAAAGGAGAAGAGAAAAAAAGAAGAAAAAAAAAAAAAAAAAAAACCCTCCCTCCCAGGATTGATCATTAAGATCCCATTAAAAAAAAAAAAAGAGAGAGGAGAAAAAAATCTATCAGTGCCCATCAGTGCCACCTATCATTGCCCATCAGTGCCACCTATCAGTGCCCATCAGTGCCACCTAACAGTGCCCATAAATGCTGCCCATCGGTGCCACCTATCAGTGCCCATAAATGCTGCCCATCGGTGACCATCAGTGCAACCTATCTGTGCCCATAAATGCCGCCTATCAGTGACCATAAATGCCGCCTATCAGTGCCACTTATAAGTGCCAATAAATGCCCATCAGTGCCCTATATGAGTGGCACCTATCAGTGCCCATTAGTGCTGCATGTTAGTTCCACCTCATCTATGCCACCTCATCAGTGCCACCTCATCAGTGCCGCCTCAATAGTGCCGCCTCATCCGTGCCCATCAGTGCCGCCTATTAGTGTCCATCAGTGCTGAATATTAGTGCCACATCATCAGTGCTGCCTCATCAGTGCTACCTCATCAGTGCCGCCTCATCAGTGCTGCCTCATCAGTGCCCATCAGTGCCACCTCATCAGTGCCCACCAGGGCCACCTAATCAGTGCCCATCAGTGCCACCTCATCAGTGCCGCTTCATCAGTGCAGCCTATCAGTGCTCGTTAGTGCAGCCCTATCAACACACATCAGTGAAATAGAAAAATTACTTTTTTTTACAAAATTTTATAGCAGAAACAGAAAAAAAAAAAACTTTTTATTTTCCAAAATTTTCTGTCTTTTTTTTGTTTGTTTAGCAAAAAAAAATAAAAAGACCTAGTGGTGATTAAACGCCATTAAAAGAAAGCTCTATTTGTCTCAAAAATATGATAAAAAATTAGCTTGGGTACAGTGTTGTATGACCGCGCAATTGTCATTCAAAGTGTGACAGCGCTGAAAACGTGAAAATTGACCTGGGCAGGAAGGGGGGCGAAAGGGCCCGATAGGCAAGTGGTTAAATCATAATGATAGTAGAAATCTCCAAAATAGACCTGATGAAAAGTTCCCATCCCCTGGAATGTTTGGCCTTGGTACAGACACACAAGGTGACACACACAGGATAAAATGACAATTAAAGGTTCATTTACCACATTTGTGGCTTTTTAAGTTGCAATTAGTGTCTGTGTATAAATAGCCAATGAGTTTGTTAGCTTTCACGTGGATGCACTGAGTAGACCAGATACTGAGCCATGGGGGGGGGGGGGCAGAAAAGAACTGTCAAAAGACCTGCGTAATAAGGTAATGGAACTTTATAAAGATGGAAAAGGATATTAAAAAAAGATATCCAAGGCCATGAATATGCCAGTCAGTACTGTTCAATCACTTATTAAGAAGTGGAAAGTTCTGGGATCTCTTGATACCAAGCCAAGGCCAGGTAGATCATGAAAGATGGCAGCCACAACTGGTGGAAGAATTGTTCAGGATACAAAGAAAACCCCCCACAGGTAACCTCAGGAGAAATACAGGCTGCTCTGTAAAAAAAAGACGGCGTGGTTGTTTCAAGGAGCACAATACGACGATACTTGAACAAAAATGAGCTGCGTGGGTTGCAGTTGCCAGAAAGAAGGGGGAGATTTACTAAAACTGGAGAGTGGAAAATCTGGTGCAGCTCTGCATAGAAACCAATCAGCTTTTAAAGCTTAATTGAACAAGCGGAAGATCGAAGCTGATTGGCTGACACGCACAGCTGCACCAGATTTTCCACTCTCCAGTTTTAGTAACTCATGTCCAAGTTTTTTTTAAATTTAACAGTAAAAAAAAAAAAAAAAGCATGCCCATTACAAAGTGCCACAAAGAGTTAACAGCCCATCGCCCGCAAGATGTCATCTGCTAAATTGCTCTTATCTTCGGGTCCCTCATACTTTCCTTTATTAAAATCAATACGGCCCATTAGTTTAGATTGTTTCCATCGCTAATAATACTCTATTGATATACGGCACGCGTTTTTTTTTTTTCTTTTATTGAACTAAACAAATTTCCTCTTTGTGCCCCGCTGCAGCCGGAGGTCAGGCCAGCCGAGGGAACGTGCTGTTTATAAATGTGTATTTACTGCCTGTCCTCTGATTGGGAACATATCTGTTCCGCAAGCTTCAGGTGCCTTTTAAAGGTGGGGGGGGGAGATTTATGGCCGACTTCCTGCTTATTTTAGACAAAGAGCACCATTTTCAGCGAAGTAATGAATGCACGGCGTAGGGGGAGTCAGACGCTTATTTAACAGGCATATTGTAGCCGTTTTTTTTTTTTTTTTTTTTATTTGACGGCGATTGGCAGGAGCCCTCATAATGCTCATTAGTTTTATTTGTGAAATTGTCAATTGAACACAGAGCCTATTGTATCCCATGCAGTTCCCTAGATTTCCTCTAGATGGCAGAAGCAGATTTGGTGAAACCCACTGACGGGAGCAACTGGAAGAGGAGGCGCTGGGGGGAGGGGGGGGGACCTACTAAAAGAGTAAAGAATTTTTACTTTATCGGCGCGACTTGTCATGCGATTTGACAGTTTAACCGCTTCAGCCCCGGAAGATTTTAGCCCCTTCCTGACCAGAGCACTTTTTGCGATTCGGCACTGTTCCGCTTTAACTGACAATTGCGCGTTCGTGCGACGTTGTACCCAAACAAAATTGATGTCCTTTTTTTCCCACAAATAGAGTTTTCTTTTGGTGGTATGTGATCACTTCTACGGTTTTTATGTTTTGCGCTATAAAAAAAAAAAGAGCGACAATTTTGAAAAAACGCAATATTTTTTACTTTTTGCTATAATAAATATCCCCCAAAAATATAGAAATTTTTTTTTTCCCTCAGTTTAGGCCGACATGTATTCTTCTACATATTTTTGGTAAAAAAAACAAAACGCAATAAGCGTATATTGATTGGTTTGCGCAAAGGTTATAGCGTCTACAAAATAGGGGATAGTTTTATGGCATTTTTATTATTATTATTTTTTTATTGGTAATGGCGGCGATCTGAGATTTTTATCATGACTGCGACATTATGGCAGACACATCGGACAATCTTGACACTATTTTGGGACCATTGTCATTTATACAGCGATCAGTGCTATAAAAATGCATTGATTACTGTGTAAATGACACTGGCAGTGAATGGGGTTAACCACTAGGGGGTGATAAATGGGTTAAGTGTGTCCTAGGGAGTGATTTTTACTGTGGGGGGCTGGGCTATAAGTCACATGACAGCGATCACTGCTCCCGATGACAGGGAGCGGTGATCTCTGTCATGTCACGAGGCAGAACGGGGAAATGCCTTGTTTACATAGGCACTTCCGCGTTCTGAGGCTCAGTGACACGATCGCGGAGGACATCGAGTCCGCCAGTTCCGGCGGCCACGGTCACGCTGTACGCGGCGGGCGCACGCGCCTGCTATCCCCGGCTCTTAAAGGGGACGTACAGGTACGCCCATTTGCCCACCGCTGCCATTGTGCCGACGTATATTGGCGTGCGGCGGTCGGCAAGTGGTTAAACTCGCATGACAAGTCGCACCCTGTTTGTGCCTATGGAACTATTCAAATCGGTTCAGCGATTTCATGTGCGAATTGGATAGACATCACCAGGCCAGTTTTGACATTTCTCGCATATATGTAAGAATCATTTATTTTTTCTAGGAAATTACTTAGAACCCCCAAACATTGTATATATATTTTAACAGAGCCCCTAAGGAATAAAATGGCGGTTGTTGCAATTTTATATGTCACATGGTATTTGCGCAGCAATTAAAAAAAAAAAAAAACTATTTCGTGAGTTAAAAAAAACCAAAGCAGAATATTTACTTAAATTTTTTCATATAATGTGAAAGATGTAAGTAGAGTAATTAGATACCTAACAGGTCACACTTTAAAATTGTGCACGCTCGTGAAATGGCAGCAAACTACGATACTTAAAAATCTCCACAGGTGACGTTTTAACCTTTTTTTTACAGGTTACCTGTTTAAAGTTACAGAGGAGATCTGGTGCTAGAATTATTGCTCTCGCTCTAACGTTTGCAGCGATACCTCACATGTGTGGATTGAACATCCTTTACATATGCGTTCGCTTCTACGTGCGAGCACGAGGGGATGGGGGTGCTTTAAAAAATTGGGGTTTTTTTATTGTTTTTTTTGTTTTGTTTTGTTTTTTTACACTTTTCCTTTCAATTTTTTTTTTTTTTTTGTTCACTTTTATTTCTATTACAAGGAATGTAAACATCCCTTGTATTAGGAATAGGGCATGACAGGTCCTCTTTACGGAGTGATCTGGGGTCTATACTGTAAGTCCTCACATCTCTCCTCTATACTGGAAAACCTGAGATTAAAAAAAAAGAAAAAAAACAATCTCAGGCCTTTCAGCAAAAAAAAAACAAAAAAAAAAACAGTAGTGTTTACATCTGCCGGTGCTGGAAATGACGTCATAACGTCGCTTCTGGCCTTAGAGGATAGAGATGGTCCCCGGTCAGCTCTATGGTAAACCACCATTAATGGCACCCCAAGTGTGACCTCTGTTTTTCGCACTTTCTGGGGGTGTGAGCAGAAATGCATGCCTCTGCAAGCTTTCCTGGAACACCTAGATGTGAATGCAGCCTAAGGTTGCATACACACCTAGCGCGTTTGAAATGGTTTTCACGCAAAACGCATAGGGAAACCCATTGATTTCAATGGGATGCCCATGTGCAGCAAACGCTTTAAGCGCATGGAGCTTTTTGCTGCATTCCGTCCTGCGTGTCCTTTACTGTGCATTTTACTGCATTTGTTACGCGCGGCAAAACATGCGTCTGCTTGCTGCGTTTGGCGTCCCATTAAAGAAGATCTCCGGGCCTATTTTTATAACTATGGTGTTGCTGATTCCAATGCCATTAAGGTGAGCAAATGTTTTTTTTTCTTTTTAAAGCAGATTACCTTTTAGTGCCGGTTCACACCAGTGCGGTTTCAAAGTCACGCGACTTTGACATCCCTGCGCGACTTCATCGCACATTGCATACGACTTCTTTAACTGAGGTCAATGTAAGTCGTGTTGAAGTTGCCCCAAAGTAGTGCAGGAACCTTTTTTCCTAAATCGGAGCGACTTCAGTCGCGCCGGTTAGGACGGTTCCATTGCCGTTGATGGGGCGCGAGTCGCATGACAAGTCGCGGCAGTGTGAACCGGGGTTCAAGGGCCATAAATATGTCCCTTTCCGCTTGGCGAGTTACGTCATTTCCTGCCGCTCGTTGGCTCCTGGGATATTAGTGTCATCAATCCCAGGGGTCAATGGGCATCCTTGATTGACAGATTGTCATAATAACAGGGCAGGAACTAGCTCCGACGCCGCCATTGTTATGGCAACCTGCAATACACTGAGTGTGCCGCGCATTGTTCACAATGCGCAGGCGCAAGATCGGGAGGTGCATACTGGGTACCCAGCAGCACCATTTCCCAGAAGGAAACTCAGAACAGGCTTCAGATGCACTCACTAAGGATAGAAGCTACTGGATCTCGAAGGCAGCACAGCGGTGTAGTGGTTAGCACTTTCACCTTGCAGTGAAAGGGTCATTGGTTTGAATCCCAGTCACGACACCATCTGCCTGGAGTTTGCATGTTCTCCCTGTTCCTGTGTGGGTTTCCTCCCACACAACAAAGACATGCTGGTAGGTGAATGGATCCTGTCTAAATTGGCCCTAGTATGTGAATGTATGAATGAGAGTTAGGGACCTTGGATTGTAAGCTCCTTGAGGGTAGGGACTGATGTGAATGTACAATGTATATGTAAAGTGCTGCGTAATTTTACAGCGCTATATAGGTACCTGAAATAAATAAATAAGACGGCAAACTAATTTGCAGAATATGCTGCAAATATTTAGATTATATACCTGTCAGAAACCATGAAATCAGGCCGAGACAGAAGTACAGTTAAATCACACTTGTTTAATAATAAAAGTAAAAAGAACAAACGTAGTCAAAACATAGCCAAAGTTCAGTAAACGGAACGGATAGTCAGCCAAGCCAGAAGTTAGGGATCAATGTAGTGGAACAGCATTTGAGCGACTTCTAGCAATCAATTCACTTAGATGCAATAGATTTGACAAATTGTGAGCAATATGGACTGATAAATACCATAATGCATAATTATAATTACATCTATGTATACTTGTAAAGTTTCTCATATTTCTGGAAATATGTATATGACTGCTCCGGTTATGTGCTTCTTCTTGCTCCTTCTTTTTTTTTTTTGTTTTTATTATCCCTTATATTCCAGTTATATTTTATGTTATCACCCTTTCTTTGTAATTTACTGAAAATCAATAAACATCTTTTAATGAGAAAAAAAAATGTAGTGGAACAGCAAGCAGGATCTGGAGCCAGAAGGGATGTCAGCAAAGCAAGTCTTGAACAGGATAGATAGATTCTGTGATGTTTGACCAAGGCGAAGGCAGACCTCTTCTGGACTGGACGGCTTAAGTAGGCAGGATTGATGAGCAGGATATCATCAACAGCTGAGTAACTGTGGAGATATAGTAGCTGGCAATTAGCTGACAGCTCAGTGGTCAGCTCAGAGAAGAAAGGGCTAATCCCAGCCCTGACAATACCCTGCGACTATAACAGGGGTTATTTAAAAAAAAAGAAAAAGGGGACAAAGCTCCACATTAATAATTAAAATGTTCCCCTGATGATGTCATATATGACGAAACACGTTGGACGGAGCCGCTGTCATCTATCTTTGTAAATGCATTTACCCCTAATAAATATGGCTTTACCCCACTAATTTACACTATGGGGAGTGTTCCTTCCTTTTTCCCTGACATAAATTCTGCACGGAGCTTTACTGCATATTGATCTGTGGCATACATCAAGGTGTAATTGTCAGGCAAACGCTTGAAGGAAGCTGGAGGTTCTGCGGAATATAAAAACAAGAGCTACTTGTCCTCTCCTTAGTGAGGGGCATTTGAGTCTGGTGAGCCCCCCACCATTTATACACTGTGGTGGTTTGCGTGGTGGTCCCATCGCTGAAAAGCTTGAAGGCTATTGGGATGCACATTCTATTTCTCTTCTCATATATTGAGAAGATTACTCAAATCATTTCTGCACTCTTTATTGGGACTTTTTTTTTTTAGTTCATGATTTCTTTGCACCTATATGCCTTTAATTAATGTTTAATTTATGGTTATGTTTTTTAACCACTTGCCAACCGCAATACGTATATATACAGCGCTACGCATAAATGAGTACACCCCGACAGATTTGTCAGAAAATCTTTCCTTTCCTTTCAGGATCAACATTTTCTATGGGACACTATACTACAAAATACTCCCAGAAAGGCCGGCCATTGATTGCAACCAAGATTTGTTAACCCCTTCCACACCGCCGCACGCCGATATACGTCCTAACTTTGACGTATAGCTAGCTGCCATAACCCCAATATCCTCTTCTTCGGCTGGTGGTCCGGTTTCCAATAATAGTGGTCTCTGCGGCGGATTCACCGCGAGATCACTTTTATCGTCGGCGGGAGAGGGCCCCCCCATCCCGCAGCGCTTCGGTGGCCTCCGCCGCTTATCGGAGCCGTCGACAGCGGCGGAGGCGATTGGATCCTCTTCCTTGCTGGGTATGGAGACGAGTGAGGGGAAGATGGCCCCCACTGGTCTCTAAACCATTGCAGGGCGGAAGCGACGTCAAAACGTCACTTCCACCCATAGCTCTTACAGGGCCATTTTTATTTTTGACAAAAATGACAAAAAAATTAATAAATGACAAAAAAAAAAAATGTTTATTTGTTTATTGCATTGTAGTGTATATATGAGGTTTTGAGGTCTTTTTGACCCCAGATCTCATATTTAAGAGGTCCTTCTGTGCTTTTTTCTTGCCTTAGGCGCAAAGCTAAATTTTAGACAACAAAATCCTAACTAACAAAAAATTCCCCTACAGGCGAGTCTAATTATTCATTAACCACTTTAAGATCAAGCCTATTTCTGACATGTGTTGTTTACAAGTTAAAAAAATCCGTATTTTTTGCTAAAAAAATTACTAAGAGCCCCAAAAAATTATATATAATTTTTGAGCAAAGACCAGAATAAAATGACGGTCGTTGCAATATTTTATGTCACACAGTATTTGTGCAGCGGTCTTTCAAGCGCAATTTTTGGGGAAAAAATACACTTCACTCAATTTTAAAAAAAAAACGAAACAGTAAAGTTAGCCCAATTTTTTTTTCTTTTAGATATTGTGAAAGATGATGTTACTCCAAGTAAATAGATACCTGTACATGTTACTCTTTAAAATTGCACGCACTCGTTGAATGGCGACTACGGTACTTAATAATCTCCATAGGCAACGTTGTAAAAAATTTTAACGGTTACTTGTTTGGAGTTACAGAGGAGGTCTTTTGCTAGAATTATTGCTCTCGCTCTGATGATTGCAGCAATACCTCACATGTGTGGTTTGAACACCGTTTACATTTGCGGGCGCGAGTTACGTATGTGTTTTCTTTGGTGCGCGAGCACAAGGGGACGGGAGGGGGGCTTTATAAAAATGTTATTTTTTTATTATTATTTTATTTTAATTTTTTTACACTGTTCCTTTAAAAAAAAAAAAAATTCTGTATGAGGAATCTCACTGTTACATCTCAATGTATGACAAAGTGAAATACCTACTAAATGTTATATGTGAAACTTCAATAAAAATCATTGAAAAAAAAAAACAAAAAAAAACTTCTGACCCAAAATCCTTCCTCTGCACTTCAAAGTATTCCAAATGTCAAAATTGTCGTTTTTGAATACCTTGGATTTTTTTCAAATCAGCGCCATTGGCTGCTGGGTAAACCGGAAGTGACATTGTGACATCGCTTCCAGGTTACTACATCGGAGACCCGATCAAGTTGGGGACTCTGGACAGCTGGCGGACTTGTCGGCTGGTCATTCGGGACTCCCGGTGGGACGCAGTGTTGCCAACCTACCAGATTGAAATTTACTGACACGACACCCACAATTTACTGGCACAGCCCAATTTTTCACTGGCATTTCCAAAAGTTTCAAAATGACAGTTTTAAGTGCAAATTTCAGCATTTAGGCTACAAATAAGTACAATATGCAATCAGCAATGACCCGCCCCCCACCGGTACTGCCCAAACACACGGTAGCAGACACATGCCGAGCCAAGCGTCACAGACATATTTTTTTACTGGCAACCTTTTCCTCTTACTGGCAGGAGAAAAGTACCTGTTTTTTAATGGTTGACAGTAAAAATACTGATGGTTGGCAACACTGGTGGGACGGAAGACCCGGGTGGAAGGCTGCTTGTGATAACGACTGAGCGGCTAATTAGCCGCATCGGTTGTTATCACATTAAAGCCGACCGTCCGCTCTGGAAAACGGTATCGGGGTGATGAGTCTAACTGCAGGCATCACCCTGGTATAACCACTTCAACAAATTGACGTACAGTATATGTACGTGATTTTGCATGAAGTGGCCTTACTTAACAAAGAAAACCCCTTCCCATTTCATGCTGTCAGCAATGGCACCACATGGAAGAGAAATGCCACAAGGCCTGAGAAAGAAATTTTTTGTTCTTTTCGCAAGAAAGGTGAAGGCTACAAGAAGATCAGCAAAGCTTTACTTATCAGTCAGAATAATGGAGCAAAAGTGATACAAAAATTCAACAAAGATGGAACTGCAACCATCTCACAGAGACATCCAGGCCGTCCATGGAAGTCATCACCTCGATAGGAGCGTCTTCTGATGGGAAGGGTTGAAGGAAATCGGCATGCAAGTTCACTGCAGTCAGCTAAAGAAGTAGAAAGTCAAACTGGGGTGATTGTTTCCCGTGACACTGCAGAGGAATGGAATGCATGGTTGTCATACATGAAGGAAGCTTCTCCTAAAGCCCATGCGCAAAATAGCCCACCAAATTTGCCAGGGCCCATGCTGAAAGAGAAGAAGACTAGTGGGACTCTGTACTCTGGAGTGATGAGACCAAGATAAAGGTTTTTGGAGCGGATGGCTTCATAACTGTATGGGGTCGCAAAGGTGAGGAGTACAAAGAAAAATGCATGGTGCCTACAGTGAGACATGGTGGTGGCCGTGTCCTTCTGTGGGGCTTCATGAGTACTGCTGGTGTCGGAGAGCTGCATTTCATTGATGGTATCATGAATTCACAGATGTACTGTTCTATATTGAGAGAGAAGATGCTACCATCACTCCATCCCCTTGGTCGTCATGCACTTTTCCAACATGTCAATGATCCAAAACACACATCTAAGGTAGACATGTGCATGATGATAAAATTTGTTTTGTTTGGTTTCATTTTGATTCATTAATCAAATTATTTTGTAATGATAACTGGGTATCCTCAATAGAGCGCCCTTCCAACAACCAGACACCCCCACCGCGCCAATGTCTCTAAATAAACTAAAAAAGTAGTGTAGACCAGTGTTAAATGGTGAACACCAATAACTCCGATTCCCTAATCTAACAAATAGTGTTGACCAGTGTTAAATGGTGTGCACAAAATATAATGAAAACGTGAAAATAGTGAAAATAGTGAAATAGGAACAGCGGCCCCTTTAAAATATAAACTATACAAGCAAAATATTTAATCCTACATGCCACTAATAGCCCAATAATCCCCTAGAGGCACATGATTTCAAAGGGGAATCCTTTGAAATCAGAGAATTCAGTACATGTAACTCCACGCATGTTGTGTATTTAATGTGGTGTCCGTGTGGCTTATTATATGTAGGGAGAACCAAGAGACTCTTGAGGATTAGGATCTCAGAGCATATGGCTAATATAAAAAATGGATATAGGTTCCATAGTGTCTCCCTACATTTTAAAGAAAAACATCAAAAGGACCCCGCACTTTTACAGTTCTGTGGGATATATGTAGTCCACCCCTCTTGGAGGGGATCTAACAGAGTTAGGGACCTATCCCAAAGGGAAACCAGATGGATATATCTTTTGAAGAGTCTGGCCCCAAATGGATTGAACATAGAACTGGATCTAAACTGTTTTATTAATGATTTTTAATGTAAGGTTATCTCAGTTTTGGATGGTGCATATTTTTTGTAGTCTCTTTTAGTGCCACCTGTTTAGGAGTTTTTTTTAGAGTTTTTTAGCAGTTTTTAACCAAAAACATTTTTTTAGGGATTTTTTAGGGTTCGAATATAGGAGACATCATTGTCATGATTAAATATTGATGTGATGCCCCCATGTGGGTATGAGTGAGGGGGAGGTGGTGAAGTTATATCATCATCAGTCCCCGACCCTGTTCACTCTACCTATATAAAAATATAATAATAGATAAAATAGAGATATATAATATATTTCTTTTTATATCCCTTGGCTTGACATATTTTTGATTATCATCATATAATATGCAGAGATTGACAGTTATAGAGACAGTTTAGGCTGTTTATTTTACTTATTCTTAAAATATTGTTATGAGGATAAATTTTATTTTAGATCCATTCCTGAAAGGGTTGATATATTGGAATAAGATAATCTCTTAGTATGATCACTCAGATTTTATATTGGAATATTATTTATAACATAGAGTTTATGTGGTTTCAATTGTAAAGATAGATCTGTAAGGAAAGATATATTTGATTGAGAGAGGTTCCCACCATGAATACTTTTATGTATGTTGAATAATCTGCAATATGGACACTGGGCACTAGGGGGCTGCTTGCCTTTTGAACATCATCCAGCATTCAATAAGGCTGGATAGGATAAGGCGTGTAGTTACCACTCTTGGCCAGTGGGGGAGCCTGTATAGGATTCCTCTATCCAACTCACCACAATTGATCTAATGCTTGAAACAACCATTGGGAATGATATGCATATTGATTAAATAAGTGTGATTTATATATAATGTTTAAAAAGATTCTGGATGTGCTCGGTTCCGCTTTATGAGTATTTTAATGAGATATTCCATGTAGAATCAGCGGAACGGGTAGCGAGGTGTGCGCATGCGCAATGCGCGGCCGAATGGGCGTCAATTAGAAGCAAATATAAGGGGTGAATGACAGCCTGCACAGCCAATCCCATGATTAAGTCTACTTATGACGAAACATGTCGGGGGCGTGGCTGTGAGACGTGACACACAGCGCAGTTAAACTACACAGGAGTCAGGAAGTTCTAGTGAACGGAGGAGCGGTGGATAGCTGAAGGGAGGGTGAGATTGCAGTGTTACTGCAGCCCAGAGAAAGCACACCTCGGGTCCACCGTGACCAACAGTTGTTTTATTGTTTGAGTTACACCTGTTTGAAGATTGCTTGAAGATTGATGTGATCCACAAATGATTTCTGCTGTTTTATCTTTTGTACAATGTGAGTGCATCAGTTGAAGATTGCAGTGGTTTTAATAAATAGTTTTTGCTGGTTTACACTATTGGAGCAATTTATTTTCTTACATGTGGATCCATATAACAACTATCCTCCTGGACACGTATTTCTCCATTTACACCTGAGTGTGGTAAAACTAGCGTTTTTAGCCTTGCATGAAAGTGCTGGCATTGTAATTCGGTGAGTGCATTTCTGGAGGGTGTGATTCACTGAACACAGGGGTGAGGTGGAAGACACACGAAGACACTTGAGTGTATGCAGCTGATTTTACACTGGATGTGATCACAAGCAGTTCCTCTTGGATGGATCTGATATATATGGACTGTCATATGATGTTTTGAGATGTCACAGCATGGAGTGCAGTGATTTCACATAGTGTCTCACGTGAATGTCACAATCATTTATTTAATTTGTGTTATTTGTAGATTGATAGCACTATTTATTTGTCACGTGTAACACAAAACACAGTAGGAGGGTTCCACCACTATTGTGCTAAACACAGTTTTTTTGGTCATACACTTTTATTATTTGAAGCGCCCCATATTTATCCCATGTGCCTCTAGGGGATTATTGGGCTATTAGTGGCATGTAGGATTAAATATTTTGCTTGTATAATCGAATTATTTTGTTTCGTTAAATTCGGTTGATTCGCTCAATTCATATTCGGAATTCGTACTTGGAGTTTTTCAAATTTCCTTAAAATTTCCTGATTTTTTTTCGATTTGAAACATTCCGAATCGATACATTTTAAATCGGCCGAATCCAAAAACTTGAGTTTTTTTTTTTTTTTTTCACACAGTGTACAAAAAAAAGAAAAATCGTCATCAAATCATTTACAATTACTCTTTGAATCACATTAACTAAAACAGCATTATTTGGAAATGGTACTCTAATAACACACACAGTCTTTGATTTCAGCAATATGTGTGCAGTTAGAATTCGACTGGAGTTCAATGAAAACTTAAATTCGAATTTCAGTCCGAATTTCGTTGTGCAATTCGGCGCATTCGGTAAAAATTTGTTAAAATTGTTATTAGGGTATCTCCGAATAACGAAAAATTTGTCCGAATGTTAATTCGTAAGGAAACAAACCGCACATGTCTAATCTGAGGCCACTGTTGCATTTCCAAAGAACTGGGTGAAAGTGATTCAGCGGCCAAGTATGTCTCCTGATATGAACCCAATCGGGGGACACCTATGGGGAATTCTGAAGAGACGAGCATCACTCTCCATCCAGCATTCTGACTCTAAAAGAGATCGTTCTTGAAGAATGGAAAAAGATCGATGTTGCAAAATGTCGCCATATTGTTCATTCCATGCCTAGAAGACTTGGTGCTGCCCTTACAAATCATGGAGGTCATACAAAATACTAGATGGAGTGGTTTTTGTTGTGGGGTGTTTTCATTTTTGCATCAACTAATTTGAGTAAAACTGAAGATTTTGTAATCTAAGTTATATCATTAACCCCTTACTTTCATGTAATGAGCTAATCAAATGTTCTATAAAACTCAGTTTTGTCAAAATGTTGGAAATTGTTCTTATGTTCAAAAGAGGTGAACACATCTATGCTGAGCACTGTATACGTTGCGGTTTGCAAGTCGTTTACCGGGGTTGTTTTATGAATGAAGCTATCAGCCATAACCTCAGTATCTTTTTCTTGTGTGGGCAACATTTAGATGCTTTGAAGGAACTGAGCTTCAGGGGAGCACTGGAAAAGTAAGTATAGGTCAAGAGCCAAGATATGGGGTGGGCAGGAGGGTAGTTGCCCCAGATGCACCAGCAGGGGGGGGGGGGGGGGCGGGGCAGTGGCACCCTGTCACTGCATGCACACTTCGGATCAGTGGTTGGTGACCTGCTGTGGGCAACATTTAGACTCCTTGAAGGAACTTAGCTTTAGGGGAGCACTGAAAAGGTCAGTATGAGTCGGGAAAATTGGCGGGCAAGAGGGCAGTTGCCCCAGATGCACCGCCTCGGGGGGGGGGGTTTCTGTCACTGCAAGTATAAGTCCGGGGCCGAGACAAAGGGTGATCATAAGATGCACCAGCGGGGGGGGGGGGGGGGGGGGTCTGTCACTGCATGTACAATTCAGAACAGTGGTTGGTGACCTGTGGGCTACATTTAGACTCCTTGAAGGAACTGAGCTTCAGGGGAGCACTGAAAAGTTAACTATAAGTCCAGAGTCAGGAAAAGGGGTGGGCAAGAGGAAATTTGCCCCAGATGCACCAGCAATTGGGGGGGGGGGGAGTTTCTGTCACTGCAAGTATAAGTGCAGAGCCGGGACAAGGGGTGGTCAAGAGGGAAGTTGCCCCAGATGCACCAATGGGGGGGGGTTCTGTCACTGCAAGTATAAGTCCAGAGCTGGAAAAAGGGGTGATCAGGAGATGCGGGGGGGGGGGGGGGTGCTTGTCACTGCATGCACATTTCAGATCAGTGGTCATATTCTGTGGGCAACATTTAGACTCCTTGAAGGAACTGAGTTTCAGGGGAGCACTGAAAAGGTAAGTATAAGTCCAGAGTCAGAAAAACGGGTGGGGAAGAGGGCAGTTTCCCCAGATGCACCGCTGCAGGGTGGGGGGGTTCTGTCACTGCAAGTATAAGTCCGGGGCCGAGACAAAGGGTGATCATAAGATGCACCAGCGGGGGGGGGGGGGGTCTGTCACTGCATGTACAATTCAGAACAGTGGTTGGTGACCTGTGGGCAACATTTAGACTCCTTGAAGGAACTGAGCTTCAGGGGAGCACTGAAAAGTTAACTATAAGTCCAGAGTCAGGAAAAGGGGTGGGCAAGAGGAAATTTGCCCCAGATGCACCAGCAATTGGGGGGGGGGGAGTTTCTGTCACTGCAAGTATAAGTGCAGAGCCGGGACAAGGGGTGGTCAAGAGGGAAGTTGCCCCAGATGCACCAATGGGGGGGGGGGTTCTGTCACTGCAAGTATAAGTCCAGAGCTGGAAAAAGGGGTGATCAGGAGATGCGGGGGGGGGGTGCTTGTCACTGCATGCACATTTCAGATCAGTGGTCATATTCTGTGGGCAACATTTAGACTCCTTGAAGGAACTGAGCTTCAGGGGAGCACTGAAAAGGTAAGTATAAGTCCAGAGTCAGAAAAACGGGTGGGGAAGAGGGCAGTTTCCCCAGATGCACCGCTGCAGGGTGGGGGGGTTCTGTCACTGCAAGTATAAGTCCAGAGCTGGGACAAGGGGTGATCAGGAGATGAACCAGGGGGGGGCTGTCACTGCATGCACATTTCAGATCCATGGTTGGTGACCTGTGGGAAACATTTAGACTCCCTCAAGGAACTGAGCTTCAGGGGAGCACTGAAAAGGTAAGTATAAGTCCAGAGTCGGGAATAGGGGTGGGCAAGAGGGAAGTTGCCCCAGATGCACCAATTTGTGGGGGGGGTTGGGGGGAGGGGTTTCTGTCACTGCAAGTATAAGTCCAGAGCCGGGACAAGGGGGGGATTAGGGGATGAACCAGCGGGGAGGAACTGCCACTGCTTGCACAGTTCAGATCCATGGTTGGTGACCTGTGGGCAACATTTAGACTCCTTGAAGGAACTAACCTGCAGGGAAGAACTGAAAAGGTAAGTGTAAGACCGGAGCTGGGACAAGCAATGGGCAGGAGGGCAATTGCCCCAGACGCAGCAGTGATGGGGGGTGCCCTTTCACTGCATGCACACTCCAGATCAGTGGTTGGTGACCTGTGGGCAACTTCAAGACTCTTTGAAGGAACTGATCTTCGGGGGGGGAGCACTGGAAAGGTAAGTATGCCCATGCTCCCTCTTCACCTCATTCGCCCATGGCTGACGCAAAAACTCACTGTGCGTGTGCAACCACCTTCTAGCTGCTAGAAGAGAGCCTGTCACTTTAAGTGAAAGAAGCAAGGTTTGGCCTTGGAACATTTTGTAACAATCGCTGTGAAGTATGTGACAAAATCTACAAACACCTTATTTTTAGCGTAGGACGTCTTTGAGGTGTGAATGTTATGCGGCTTAGCTTAAGCAAACGTCTGATTCCTAGAAGTCCGCTTATCATTGATCACAGGTTCGCACTTTCCCATTATTTACCGCAATGAATGGCTCTGCTCTGTATTACAGGGTTTGTCGAATTTTCCATGTCATACACAATGTAACGTATTGCCTTCATACAATGGCCGTCTTCATGTTTGTGTTGGCTGGCCGGCCCCCACAATAGGACCTATAACTTATTACAGCTGACACTTGTGAATCGGGGCTTTTTCGCAGCCTTCTAGTGGGCGCTCAACTTCAAACAATTCCTGGAAGGCCGAGCTGTCGCCTCTGTCTCGTATTTTCAGACTCTCCTTTACACTCCGAGGGAAACAGACTCTTTACAACTCCTTCAACCCCCTCCATGGCTGCTGGACCAGAGGCAGGATGGGGGGATTCACTCTGCCCAATATACATACAACATTATATAGTTACATAGTTAGTCTGGTTGAAAAAAAGACACATAGTCCATCCACTTCAACCAATAAAAAGGTTGAAGTGGATGGACTATGTGTCTTTTTTTCAACCAGACTAACTATGTAACTATGTAATGTTGTATGTAAAAACAAATTTTTTATTTTTTATTTTTAACTTTAACCACTTCAGCCCCGGAAGATTTGGCCGGGCCATTTTTTGCGATACGGCGCTGCGTTAACTGACAATTGCGCGGTCGTGCGACGTTGCACCCAAACAAAATTGACGTCCTTCTTTTCCTACAAATAGAGCTTTCGTTTTGGTGGTACTTGATCACTTCTGCAGTTTTTATTTTTGGCGCTATAAACAAAAGAAGAACGACAATTTTGAAAAAAACACAATATCTTTTACTTTTTGCTATAATAATTATGCCAAATGTAAAAAAGAAAAAAACAATTTTCTTTCCCTCAGTTTAGGCCGATATGTATTCTACATATTTTTGGTAAAAAAAATCGCAATAAGCGTATATTGATTGGTTTGCGCAAAAGTTATAGCGTCTACAAAATAGGGGATAGATTTATGGCATTTTTATTATTATTTTTTTTTTTTTACTAGTAATGGGAGCCAACCTGATGCAGTATACCTGCGGCAGCTGGTCCGGAAGCGGTTAACCACTTGATGAACGGGCCTTTTCCAGGAACTTATTATTTACTCGTTCAAATTAGTATTTTTTGCTAGAAAATAGCTTAGAACCCCCAAACATTATATATATATAGATATATATATCTCTATCTATCTATAGAGATATATATATATATATATATATATATATATATATATATATATATATATAGATAGATAGATAGATAGATAGATAGATAGATAGATAGATAGTAGGGATGAGCCGAACACCCCCCGGTTCGGTTCGCACCAGAACCTGCGAACGGACCGAAAGTTCGCACGAACGTTAGAACCCCATTGACGTCTATGGGACTCGAACGTTCGAAATCAAAAGTGCTCATTTTAAAGGCTAATTTGCATGGTATTGTCCTAAAAAGGGTTTGGGGACCCGGGTCCTACCCCAGGGGACATGTATCAATGCAAAAAAAACTTTTAAAAACTGCAGTTTTTTCGGGAGCAGTGATTTTAATGATGCTTAAAGTAAAAAAAAAAAAAGTGAAATATTCCTTTAAATATCGTACCTGGGGGGTGTCTATAGTATGTCTGTAAAGTGACGCATGTTTCCCGTGTTTAGAACAGTCCCTGCACCAAATGTCATTTTCAAAGGAAAAAATCTCATTTAAAACTGCTTGCGGGTTTAATGTAATGTCGGGTCCTGGCAATATGGATGAAAATCAGTGAGACAAACGGCATGGGTACCCCCCAGTCTATTACCAGGCCCTTTGGGTCTTGTATGGATATTAAGGGGAACCCCGCACCCAAATTAAAATAAGGAAAGGTGTGGGGCCACCAGGCCCTATATACTCTGAACAGCAGTATACAGGCGGTGCAAACAAGACAGGGACTGTAGGTTTGTTGTTAAGTAGAATCTCTTTGTAATTTTGAACGGGTACATTTTTAACGTGTTTAGCTCCAGCCAAAAAATCTTTTTTAAGCTTTTTGGAAAACATAGGGAAGGGTTATCTCCCCTGTGACATTTGTTTTGCTGTCTTTCCTCCTCTTCAGAAGATTTCACCTCACTTTTTGTCCCAATGAAAAATGTTTTTTGAAAATTTGGATTTTTTTGTGGAACAAGGATTGGAAAGCATCAGTGGAAAGGAGAAATGTTTTTCCCATATTAACTCTTACAGGAGAGAATTTCCCTTCCTAGGGGTAGATTTCATCTCACTTCCTGTTGTCTCCTTCCGTTTGCAAGTAGGAGTCGTTTGTAAGTTAGATGTTTGAAAGTAGGGTCCTGCCCTATATACTCAGCAGAAATTTGGGCCTTAGGTGTTGCTGTGGCCACAACACTGTAAGCCCTCACAGGGCCCTGCTGTGAAATATTAGATCAAGAATTGTAATTACATGCCCCTGTTGAACAGGAGCTGAAAAATTAGGACTTAGGCACTGGTGCTGGTGCCACAACACTGCAACCCCTCACAGACACTCTAGTTGGAACGCAGGAACGAGCCCTGCTGCAAAGTATTGCATCAAAAATTGTAATTACACGCCCCTGTTAAACAAGGGCTGAAAAATTGGGCCTTAGGCACTGGTGCTGGTGCCACAACACTGCAACCCCTCACAGACACTCTAGTTGGAACGCAGGAACGAGCCCTGCTGCAAAGTATTGCATCAAAAATTGTAATTACACGCCCCTGTTAGACAGGGGCAGAAAAATTGGGCCTTAGGCACTGGTGCTGGTGCCACAACACTGCAACCCCTCACAGACACTCTAGTTGGAATGCAGGAACGAGCCCTGCTGCAAAGTATTACATCAAAAATTGTAATTACACGCCCCTGTTATACAGGGGCTGAAAAATTGTGCCTTAGGCACTGGTGGTGGCGCCCAGAACCAAAAATGTTCTTACAAGCTATCAGCGTGATGATTGAGGAGGAAGAGGATAATTACTCAGGGATAGTCACTCAGCATCAGCATAGGCAGTCTTTGAAGGGATCTGAGATTTCAAAAAAAATTATTCGGTTACATCAGCATCAGGTGCTTGGTAGCTGGTGGTGATCCAAGACTGATTCATTTTTATGAAGGTCAGTCGATCGACCGAGTCGGTGGACAGACGCACCCTGTGATCGGTTACCACGCCTCCAGCAGCACTGAATGTGCGTTCCGAAAGAACGCTGGATGCAGGACAGGCCAGTAGCTCAATTGCATACTGTGCAAGCTCTGGCCAGTGATCCATCCTCAAGACCCAATAACCCAGAGGATTTTCGGTGGGAAAGGTGTCCAAGTCTGATCTTGCCCCTAGGTATTCCTGCACCATGTAAAACAGACGCTGGCGATGGTTGCTGGAACCGATCATACCTTGGGGCTGCGGACCAAAAAATTGTCTGAACGCATCGGTCAGACGGCCACCTTCTCCACCGCTCCTTCTTTGACTGACCGAAGCCTCAGCAACACGTTGTCCAGAGTTTGTAACCTCCCAGTCTCTGGGAACGCGTTGCACAGACCTTTCTGCAAGGCCTCCCGAAGATGTTTCATCCTCTGCTCCCTCTGCGATGGCAAGATAAGGTCCGCAACCTTACCCTTGTAACGTGGATCAAGGAGGGTTGCCAGCCAGTATTGGTCCTTCTCCTTGATACCACGAATACGAGGATCCTTACGCAGGCTTTGCAGGATCAGGGAGGCCATGCAGCGTAGGTTTGCTGAGGCATTCGGTCCGGAGTCCTCTGGGTCACTAAGGACGACAACGTCCGCAGCCACCTCCTCCCAGCCACGTACAAGTCCATGTGTTTCTTGGGACTGATCCCTTAAAGACTGCTGCTGATGCTGAGTGCCAGGCTCCACCTCCATACTGACACAATCTTCCTCCTCCTCCTCGTCCTCTTCCTGTGTGATCGGCGGGCACGCAGGAACACTGTCTGGATAAAGGGGGCCTTGAGAGCTAAGGAAGTCCTCCTCTTCCTGCCTCTGTTCTGCCTCAAGTGCCCTGTCCATTATTCCACGCAGCGTGTGCTCCAACAGGTGGACAAGGGGGACAGTGTCACTGATGCATGCACTGTCACTGCTCACCATCCTCGTGACCTCCTCGAATGGTGACAGGACAGTGCATGCATCCCTGATCAAGGCCCACTGGCGTGGGAAAAAAAAACCAAGCTCCCCTGACCCTGTCCTGGTGCCATAGTCGCACAGGTACTCATTGATGGCCCTCTGCTGCGTGTGCAGCCGCTGCAGCATGGCCAACGTTGAGTTCCACCTGGTGGGCATGTCACAGATTAGGCGGCTCTTGGGCAGGTTAAAATCCTTTTGGAGGTCCGTCAGCCGAGCACTGGCATTATATGACCGGCGGAAATGCACACAGACTTTCCTGGCCTGCCTCAGGACATCCTGTAAGCCCGGGTACCTGCCCAAGAACCGCTGCACCACCAAGTTAAGGACGTGAGCCAAACAGGGCACATGGGTCATTTGTCCCTGTCGGAGGGCAGAGAGGAGGTTGGTGCCATTGTCGCAAACCACCATTCCTGCCTTAAGTTGGCGTGGCTTTAACCACCTCTGAACCTGCCCCTGCAGAGCTGACAGAACCTCTGCCCCAGTGTGGCTCCTGTCCCCCAAGCACACCAGCTCAAGCACCGCATGGCATCTTTTGGCCTGCGTACTTGCGTAGCCCCTTGAACGACTACGGAGCACCGCTGGTTCCGAGGAAGAGGCCACGGAGGAAGAAGAAGAGGAGGGGGTGGAGGAGAGAGGTGTGTCACAATCATTAGCATTTTGGAGGCGTGGTGGCGGAACAACCTCCAACACTACTGCACCTTGTCCTGCATCCTTCCCAGCTGCCAGCAGAGTCACCCAATGCGCCGTGAAACTTAGGTAACGTCCCTGTCCATGCCTGCTGGACCATGAGTCAGCGGTAATATGCACCTTACCGCTGACCGCCCTGTCCAGTGAGGCATGGACATTGCCTTCCACATGCCGGTAGAGAGCCGGAATCGCCTTCCATGAGAAAAAGTGGCGTTTGGGTACCTGCCACTGAGGAACCGCACATTCCACAAACTCACGGAAGGGGGCAGAGTCTACCAACTGAAAAGGCAGCAGTTGAAGTGCTAGCAATTTTGCCAAGCTAGCATTCAACCGCTGGGCATGTGGATGGCTGGGAGCAAACTTTTTTCGGCGGTGGAGCAGCTGGGGCAGGGAAATTTGCCTGGTACAATCTGACGTCGGTGTACCAAAAGCAGATTGCCCACAAGTACTTGGCTGTGACACACCTAATTCTACACCTTCATTACTCTCAGTGCAGGTCTCAGAGAGGACTGGAGGTCTAGTGGGGTTGGAAATCTCAGCTGATGAGGAGCAAGGAGAGGTCCTCTTTGTTCTTTGGTGTGGGTCTTTTAGATATGCTTGCCAACGAACTGCATGGCAGGTCAACATATGTCTGGTCAAGCATGTGGTACCCAGGGCCGGTACAAGGGGGGGGCCGAAGGGGCGGATGCCCTGGGCGGAACTATTTACTGGAGGAAAGGGGGCGCATGTGAAGTGCTGGCTGTGTGCTTCTAAAATTGTCTGGACGCACCAGCCGCTAATACCTACACCTGTAAATATGTGCCGAGTGCGCTCCTGCACCCGGCACAAGCCTAGAACAGATCAGCGCTTCACTTATTTACTCACCTGTCAGGGGAGATACTCCCCCTGACAGGCACTTGGTATTCCCTGCCCCGCGTCACACACTGAGAGGCTGGCCGGAGGTGGGATGGGAGCAGTGGCGTGGCGTTGCTATGGGGATGGGGGCGACCGCACCTGGGTGACACCATAAAGAAAGCTGGCAGTTTTAGTGGGTGCTGTCAAGCCCCCCTCCCTCCACCCCCCATCAGTGAAGCTCTGATTGTGGCGGCGTGACAGGGGAGAGGCGAGCTGCGGGATGTCAGAATGTTTCCCCCACTCGCCCCCCCCCCCCTTTCTCCTGTCAGCAGTGTGGGAGAGATAGCAGCTCTCTCATTAGGTTCGCCGCCCAGCTTCCTGACGCTCTTTTCCCCATCCCATTGGCCACAACACAGGGCCAATCACAGCGACCCATTGCTCTCCACAGGGAAGAGACTACAGCTCCCAGCATGCACTCTGCTGGGGGAAAAAAAGAGAGAGAGAGCCCGGAACCCAGAAACAAGCTGGGGGAATGAGTGCTATACTTTAACTGCTCCAAAAGACAGAAACAGAGAGAAAGGAGTGTACCTGGGGAAGCCAAACAGAGAGCCATGCTGCTAACCAGAGTGAGCCACGCTGCTAACCAGCGCCACCAGAGAGAGCCACGCTGCTAACCAGCGCCACCAGAGAGAGCCACGCTGCCAACCAGCGCCACCAGAGAGAGCCACGCTGCCAACCAGCGCCACCAGAGAGAGCCACGCTGCCAACCAGCGCCACCAGAGAGAGCCACGCTGCCAACCAGCGCCACCAGAGAGAGCCACGCTGCCAACCAGCGCCACCAGAGAGAGCCACGCTGCCAACCAGCGCCACAAGAGAGCCATGCTGCCAACCAGCGCCACCAGAGAGAGCCACGCTGCCAACCAGCGCCACCAGAGAGGGCCACGCTACAAACCAGCACCACCAGAGAGAGCCACGCTGCTAACCAGCGCCACCCGAGAGAGCCACGCTGCTAACCAGCACCACCAGAGAGAGCCACGCTGCTAACCAGCGCCTCTAGAGAGCCACGCTGCCAACCAGTGCCACCAGAGAGCCACGCTGCCAACCAGCGCCACCAGAGAGAGCCACGCTGCCAACCAGCGCCACCAGAGAGAGCCATGCTACCAACCAGCACCACCAGAGAGAGCCACGCTGCCAACCAGCACCACCAGAGAGAGTCACGCTGCTAACCAGCGCCACCAGAGAGCCACACTGCTAACCAGAACCACCAGAGAGAGTCATGCTGCTAACCAGAACCACCAGAGAGAGCCACACTGAGCCACTACCAGGGTACAGACATGCTACACTACTGACCAGAGTCGCCCCTGGGCAACACAGAGTGAGGAAACATCTATCTGGAAGGATCACTGCGGCAGTTTCCCTGGGTCTGGTAAGAGGGCCTGTCGGCCATTATCCTTTACTGATCCTAGGGACTGAGCCATTAGGAACTGCCTAACCTGCTATCCTCTAGCCCTAATACTGCCTCTGCAGGCTAGAGGACAGCAGGTTAAGCAATTTCTGACTGCCACAATGAGCTCCAATGCTGTGCTGCGGGCTCGAAAATATTGTGTGTGTGTGTGTGTGTGTTTGGGGGGGGGGGGGGGCGCAGTTTGCCATCTTCGCCCTGGGCACCAGATGACCTTGTCCCGGCACTGGTGGTACCCAAGCGGGAGATGTTTTGGCCACGTGAGATACGCTTGAGACATATGTTGCAAATAGCAGCGATGCGATCTGATGCACTCGTCTCAAAAAAGGCCCACACCAAAGAACTTTTTGAATAACGCGCAGAGACTGCAGCGCCCTGCACATGTGGAGCTTTGGGGTGTGATGCAGTCAATGTGCTGCCCTTAGGCTGGCCCCTGGAGGGCATCCTGCCTCGTTGGTGATGTGCCGCCTCCTCCTCCTCCTCCTCTCTCCTATCAGGCACCCACGTTGAGTCAGTGACCTCATCATCCCCTCCCTCCTCATCACTGGAGCAAACCTGGCAGTATGCTGCAGCAAGGGGAGCATGACTGCCAGATTGCTGTCCTTCTTGGGCACCCCCTCTGTCCGTGCTCATGTTACTGCCTTCATCGAGCTCAGTATCATCATCAGAGCCTTCCAAATGCTGGGCATCCTCCTGGAGCATGTACCCAACACTGTGGTCCAACAGTTCGAGGGACTCCTCAGGAGGACATGGTGGAGCTAGGGAAGGAGTCACTGATGACATTGAGCCAAGGGAAGAGGCCGCTGCTTTGCCAGACAAAGCACCCTGGGCATGGGTGAGAGAGGATGAGGAGGATGAGGACGGCTTGGTCATCCACTCGACCAAGTCTTCCGCATGTTGCGGCTCAACGCGGCCAGCTGCCGAAAAAAAGGCCAAGTCTGTCCCATGGCCACGTGCTGATGAGCAGAGCCTGCTTGCCCTCTCTTATTGGCTTGTGACTGTCTGCCTCTCCTTCTTGGCCTTCCAGACATACTAATGGCCTGTAGCTGCACTAAGCTGGGATATATATATATATATATATATATATATATGTACTGATACTGCAGCTAGCAAAATCAACTGCCTGCCTGTAGTATGAGAACACCACCAACCTTCTACAGGTAGCTTTAGCTGAACACTGTGAGGTGGACGCACCCCACTAACTTGTAGGTTTAGCTGAACACTGTGAGCAGGACGCACTGCACTAAATGTAAATAGTCTAGCTGCCTGACCGTGGTACTAATAGGATCAAAAGAACACCAGTAATTTTCTTCAGGTAGCTTTATATACTGTAACAAGACAAGCCTGCCTGTCAGTAGGAAGATAACAGGAACGGATCTAGCTGAACACTGTGAGCAGGACGCACTGCACTAAATGTAAATAGTCTAGAAGATAACAGGAACGGATCTAGCTGAACACTGTGAGCAGGACGCACTGCACTAAATGTAAATAGTCTAGATAGAAGATAACAGGAACGGATCTAGCTAAACTGAATACAGTGTATATATATATATGCAACACCTGGGATGCATATATATACACAATACACTGTAAGTGCAGCTAACTGACTGACTGTTCTGCCTAATCTATCTAACTCAAATCAAATGACACTGTCTCTCTCTCTGTCTATCTCTTTCAACGCCGGAACACACACTACACAGGGCCGCCGTGTAGGCGGCCTTATATAGTGTGGGGCGTGTACTAAATCCCCTGAGCCATAATTGGCCAAAGCCTCCTTGGCTTTAGCCAATTACGGCTCTCTGTTCAGGCGGCGCTGTGATTGGCCAAGCATGCGGGTCATAGTGCATGCTTGGCCAATCATCAGCAAGCAATGCACTGCGATGCCGCAGTGAATTATGGGCCATGACGCGCCACACGAATTTGGCGCGAATGGCCCATATCGTTCGCAATTCGACGAACGATCGAACAGCCGATGTTCGAGTCGAACATGGGTTCGACTCGAACACGAAGCTCATCCCTGATAGATAGATAGATAGATAGATAGATAGATAGATAGATAGATAGATAGATAGATAGATAGATAGATAGATAGATAGATAGATAGATAGATAGATTTTTTTTTACCAGAGACCCTAGAGAATAAAATGGTGGTATTTTATGTCACACTGGGGGGGGGCACCTCAATAAATTTAAAAAAAAAGAATAAAATGGTGGTCGTTGCAATATTTTATGTCACACTGTATTTTCGCAGCGGTTTTTCAAATGCAATTTTTTTGGGGGAAAAAAAAACACACTTCAATAAATTAAAAAAAAAAACACAATAGTTAACCTAACTTTTTTGTATAATATGAAAGATGATATTACGCCGAGTAAATAGATACCTAACATGTCACGCTGTAAAATTGCGCACGCTTGTGGAACGGCGCCAAACTACGATACCTAAAAATCTCCATAGGTGATGCTTTAAAAAAATTTTTTACAGGCTACCTGTTTAGAGTTACAGAGGAGGTCTAGTGCTAAATATACAAATATGGGTAAAAATGAACCCAAAGTGAGGATTGTGTAGCTCGCTGACTCAGCAGTTAGGTGTGGTCTATGCCAATGAGAAACTGAGCGAAAGAAAAAGGCAGCAGCTGGAAATAACAGACTGCAAAAGTAGGCAAAAATATGACCAGCATAATCAAATCAAATTTTAATAAAATATAAATAATTTATTAATTGAATTAAAACGCTATGGAAAACATCCGTGTGGATATATCAATACCTTCCAGAAGAAAAAAAAAAAAAACAACGTATATAACACATAGATAAATATTAGTTCTAGAGGTCTAGGGCTAGAATTATTGCTCTCGCCCTAACGTTCGCGACGATACCTCACATGTGTGGTTTAAACACTTTACATATGCAGGCGCGGCTTACGTATGCGTTCACTTATGTGCACGAGCATGGAGGGATGGGGGCACTTTAAAAAAAAAATCTTTTTTTTTTTACTTTTCATTTTTACACTATTTTTTTTTTATTCACTTTTATTCCTATTAAAAGGGATGTAAACATCCTTTGTAATAGAAATAAGCATGACAAGTCCTCTTCATTGAGAGATCTGGAGTCAAAAAGTCCTCAGACCTATCATTTAACTTTAAAAGCAAAAGCAAAAAAATTTTTTGGAGATTTTGATTTAAAAAAAATAGAATAAAAAAATAATTTGTTTATGCCCGAGAACCAGAAGTGACATCAAAAGTCTCTCCGTTCCTCCAAGGGGATAGAGACGAGTGGGGGGCCATCTAGAGTTTTGACCACTGTCCGCAACATGCGGCAAAATCGCGGCGTGATTTTGCAGTGATTTTGCAGCGTTTTGCGTTTTCCCGCGGCTGGCAGTCACAGTAGGCTATGTGTGAATGAAGCCTTCATTCTTCTTGGAATAGATTTTACAAGGTGTTGGAAATGTTCCTCAGAGATTTTGCTTCATAGTGACATGATAGCATCACGCAGTTGCTGCAGATTTGTCGACTTCACATCCATGATGCCAGTCTTCCGCTCCACCACATTCCAAAAGTGCTCTATTGGATGGAGATCTGGTGAGTGTGGAGGCCATTGGAGTACAGAGACCTCATTGTCCAGTGGTGAGATGATTGGAGCTTTGTAACATGGTGCATTATCCTGCTGGAAGGAGCCATCAGAAGATGGGTCTGGTGATTGTGGTAGAAGCCATCAGAAGATGGTTCTGGTGATGGGTCCACCACATCCCAAAGGTGCTCTATTGGATGAGATCTGGTGAGTGTGGAGACCATTGGAGTACAGTGACCTCATTGTCCAGTGGTGAGATGATTGGAGCTTTGTAACATGGTGCATTATCCTGCTGGAAGGAGCCATCAGAAGATGGGTCTGGTGATTGTGGAAGAACTGGAAATAAAAGGTGATATAGGGCGCACAGGACTAGCGTAGTCCAAATGATGTCTCTATTAAGGATCGGCAGTCCAAAAATGAACGGGAGAGGTGTAGGTAGGAAGGGATGGAAGGATGGTGATCTTCAGCAGAAAGGGCTGCAACTTTAAAAGACTTGAAGCAGGGTCTAAAATGACATAAAAACAAACAAAGGCGCCTCTAAGTGCAGAAGATAAACAATTTTAATACCCCAACTGGGTTAAAAACACTTACAAAATTGAAGAAAAAAGCAGGCACATCGTGGGTAAGGCTGCATTGGAAGAGGTCACGATCAGAGGAAGCCTACAGGAGGATGGATGTAGTCACTGTCAGCAGCGATGTAAAACACAGGGAACAGCTGTGAAGCCGGCGTCGTCAGCGTGTGAGGGCTGCGAACCCGGAAGTGATGTCATCCGCTGGGTGGCTCTGTGACCAGCCTGAACCGCAAACGAAAGGCCAGAGAGGGGATGTGATGTCATCAGTGAGGTTTTTTCGCGTTTCAGAACCGTCATTCGTTCCTTTCTCAACCTCGGATTGCACTGATGGCTGGGGAGGATATATACAAGCACACTGGCAGTGGATTGGCCGGGGGGCGGGGACAACTAGATTAAATAAGCACACTGGCAGTGGATTGGCCGGGGGATGGGGACAACAAGGTTAAATAACAATAGATCTAGTAAATACATGTGAATATAGACACACACCTGCAATAACATGCTAAGAACCAAAAGGAACAATAGAAGAAAATAAAATCAAGGATGGTGATGTTAAAGATTAAAAACGATCTGTATAACAATCAAAGTGCCCAATGTGTGGGTCTGACAGATCATAAGAAATGTTGCACATAATAAATTGTCCACAAATGGGTGACAGGGAAAGAGGGGGGGGGAAGGAAGAAAAGGGAAAAAGGGGGACCATGCACAGCATTAGTCATATTAAAATAAAAATGTATAAATATATATAAAAATACCATAGATTCGAATGAAGGAAAGTATGTGAAAATAAAAAATCTATGTAAAAAATATATATATAAAAAAATTATATATATATAAATTGGTAATAATAAACCATCTTATTATTATTAAAAGTGGGGGAGGAGGGGAAAAGGTTGGATAAGTGTGGTAAAAGGATGTATTATCAAGGTATGGCATTAACTTCGGTAAAAAAATGTATTGTCAAAGTATGGCACTAACTTCGAAGTCCTCATTTAACCCTCCAGGGGCTAAAACATTTAATAAAAATATCCAATACATTTCTCTATGGCATAGTCGTCGGTAGCGTTCAGCTGGGGGGAGATCTTTTGACATTGCCTCAATAACCCATACTCTGAGGCCGCTGGTGGATTTATCATGGAAGTGTAGATAATGTTTGGGGACACTGTGATTATCTAGTCCGCCTTCAATAAAGCGACGGTGTTCACCAAACCGTTTCCGTAGTGGCCGGATGGTGCGCCCTACATAAAATAAACCACAGGGACAAGTAAGGCAATATATGACATGGTCAGAAGAACATGTGTGGAAGCCCTTTATTGGATATGTTTTGCCTTTGACGTGAAAATCTTTCTGGCCATGTGTCACAAACCGACAGGTCTTGCAGAGGGGTTTGCGGCACTGATACATCCCAGAAATAGCCAGGAAGGTGGGCATATGGTGACCAGGAGGTGGAGGTCTAGCCCTGAGTTTGCTGGTCGCTACCTTGCTCTTAATATTGGGTGCCTTCCTATAGGCAAATTGAGGTCTATTAGACAGAGTGGAGACTAGATGTTCGTCTTGTAGTAGTAGAGGCCAATGTTTTTTGACAATATTTTCCATTTGTTTGTGTTGGGTATGGAATTGAGTAATGAATCGTGGATTACTATTGTCAGTGTTATGGCGTGGATGAGAATATTCAGTAGGCGGTTTACTCTTATATTTTTGATACGCTGTATCCACGAGATCAACGGGGAATCCTTTTTCAAGAAATTTTTCTTTTAGGATGAGACCTTCAGTGTCATAATCACTCTGTAATGTACAGTTCTTATTAAGCCTACAGAACTGGCTTTTAGGTACGTTGTTTAACCAAAGAGGGTGGTGGCAGCTTTTATAGTGGAGGAAGGAATTTCCAGCTGTTGGTTTGGTGAAGTTTTTGGCGTGTATCTCCTTACCTATCCAAAACAGTTCGAGGTCCAAAAAGGCTAATTTGTTAGGGTCAATGACAGAGGTGAAGGTGAGGCCCATATTATTGGTGTTGCAATATGTGACAAAGTCTGAAAATACTGATACGCTGCCATCCCAAATGATGATCACGTCATCTATATAGCGACCATAAAAAACAATATGGGAAAAAAACGGATTGTTGTTCCATATATATTGTTGCTCCCAGTGCCCCATGGTAAGATTCGCATATGAGGGAGCAAAGTGCGCCCCCATAGCTGTCCCCTGTAGCTGCAGATAGAAGTTTTCCTCAAATTTAAAATAATTGTGTGTAAGGCAGAAGGAAGTAGCCTCAACAATGAAGGAAGCTTGCCTAGGATTGAGCATGGGATCTTGGCAGAGAAAAAACTGTAGGGCATTGAGGCCTACTTCATGAGGTATAGATGTGTAGAGAGATTGGACATCTAAAGAGGCCCAGTGGTAATTTGTATCCCAGGAGTAGGTGGTTAAAGTTTCCAGTAGATGAGCGCCATCTCTAATATGTGACTGGAGTGATTGGGCCAGTGGCTGGAGGAATTGATCTATGTACTGTGATAGTCCACTGCTAATGCTGTCCATAGAGGCCACAATCGGTCGCCCAGGTGGTGTTTTAAGGTCTTTGTGCACCTTGGGCAGATGGTAAAAGTAGGGAGTGAAATGTACTTCTTTAACTAAAAAAGAGGCCTCTTGTTGTGTAATGATGTTTTCCTTCAGTGCTTTTTCAACCAGAGAAGAAGCTTCGATGGTGAATACGGGTAAGGGATCTTTATTGAGTCTGATATATGTGTTGGTATCAGATAATAGTCGCATGGCTTCAGAGACATAATCAGCTCTATTCTGTATCACTATACCTCCCCCTTTGTCAGCACTCTTTATGACCAGTTCTAAATTGTTGGTGAGTGTGTCAAGAGCTCTTTGTTCATGATGGGTGAGATTGGAGATGGAATTTTTATTCTTATTTTTATTGTTATTACACAACTCCTGTATTTCTGTATGGACGATGCGATAAAACGCATCGATACATGAGCCTTTGGACTGGGTTGGATAAAAGACCGATGTGGGTTTGAAGGTGGTGTTTTGGATGGGTGGAGAAGTTATCAGATGTTGCGTGTACAGCAAAAGATCATTGTCGTGATCTGCTGAAGGAGAGGATGAGATGGAGGGATGATTGTACAGTTCTTCTAAAATGGAAAGGGGATCACTGTCAGTATGAGCCTCAGTAGTATTATGGGACACTTCAATTATGTTTGAATCAGCTTGTGAGCGATGTTTATTGGATTGGATGTTGAAAAATCTTTTTAAGGTAAGGAAACGGACAAATTTGTTCAAATCTTTGAAAAGAAGGAAGGGATTAGGAGCAGCAGATGGAGCAAAGTTTAGACCTCGACTAAGTAAGGAGATTTCGTCATTAGTTAGGACATGGGAGGAGAGGTTAAAGATTTTAACAGTACTCTCTTTTTGCTGGGGTCTGGAGTGTTGCTTATTGCCTCTGCCTCGACATCCTCTTCTGTGTGTTTTCTTTTTAGTGGTTTTGTCCGAGGGAGATCGAACACTAAAAAAGGGACCGCAGTTGATTCTAGGGTTGGAGTGGTTGCCAGAGGAGTGATAAGTGAGGGGTTGGAGCCAAAGGATACCAAAGAGACAGGGGATGTTATAGGTGGAACACATGTGTTATTGACAGTATTACCAGTATTCTGTTGGCTATCTGGAGTAATTATAGAACAAGGAAGGGCAATGGGGATGTTAAGTGCAGTGGAAGTGGGGGTTACTTGTGTCACCTGTGTAGGCTGAACAAGAGTAGGACTGTCAGTAGGAGATGGTATCGTGGGTGCCAGGGCAGTGGTATTGGTTACCTTATTTTGCAAACTCCCTCCACGAGCAGCTGCTGTGTTGGAAGTTATTATTTTCTTGGAGGGGAATACTTTACGAGGGACAATGGGAGCAAACGGATTGATATCCATAAGGGATGGGAGACTGTGAACGGATTTGCGTTTCCAGGAAAAAACGTTGTTACTGCTATAGTCTTTCAAGTCTCTGCTAAATTTCCCCAATTTTTGTTTTATCAGGGAATCTTCTTTCTTGTGGGAGAGATTGGTTAAGGTAGACAACCATGAGGAAGGTAAGTGGGTGGTAAGATCTGTAATATGGGAGAATACTGTTTTTATTTGGTGGAGACATTGTTCATATTTGATATGTCTCTGTGCAGCGATAATTCTGATCCATTTATTAGTGCAGAATTCAGATATGGAGGACCATTCTCTCTGTGACTCTGGGTCTAGGAAAGAGCATGTTTTTAAAATTCTTAGGCCTCTAGGGGTAATGTGGGCAGACAGATATTTGAGAAGAAAAAATTCATCCCACCACTGCTGGTTAGCAGAGATGACTATTCTTTCTAATTTACGGAATACTGAACAGAGAGATTTATATTCTACATGGGAAAATTGTGGTGTAGGTGTAAAAAAACCTATGGGTATCATTGCTAAAATCTCATTTATTTTAGAATATTTTAAAGAATCTATTTCGGACAGAAAATCCATGACTCAGGAAGGGAAATTGGTGGAAAACCGACAAAAAGAAAGAAAAAAATAGAAAATAAAAATAAAAAAGGAAAATAAGTAAATGGTGGAATTATTAAAAATTGCTGTGCAATGAGATAACATACATAAACGAAAAATATGCATATAGGAAACACATGTAAGCAGGTGGCATATAACACAGGAAATATGTGTAAAAAGAGACCAACAATCTAATGTTGAATGCAGGAGTCCGTGCGTCAACCTAAAATTAGCTTCATATGAAAACACTGGAAATAAAAGGTGATATAGGGCGCACAGGACTAGCGTAGTCCAAATGATGTCTCTATTAAGGATCGGCAGTCCAAAAATGAACGGGAGAGGTGTAGGTAGGAAGGGATGGAAGGATGGTGATCTTCAGCAGAAAGGGCTGCAACTTTAAAAGACTTGAAGCAGGGTCTAAAATGACATAAAAACAAACAAAGGCGCCTCTAAGTGCAGAAGATAAACAATTTTAATACCCCAACTGGGTTAAAAACACTTACAAAATTGAAGAAAAAAGCAGGCACATCGTGGGTAAGGCTGCATTGGAAGAGGTCACGATCAGAGGAAGCCTACAGGAGGATGGATGTAGTCACTGTCAGCAGCGATGTAAAACACAGGGAACAGCTGTGAAGCCGGCGTCGTCAGCGTGTGAGGGCTGCGAACCCGGAAGTGATGTCATCCGCTGGGTGGCTCTGTGACCAGCCTGAACCGCAAACGAAAGGCCAGAGAGGGGATGTGATGTCATCAGTGATGACATCACATCAGCACCAGCCTGAACCGCAAACGAAAGGCCAGAGAGGGGATGTGATGTCATCAGTGATGACATCACATCCCCTCTCTGGCCTTTCGTTTGCGGTTCAGGCTGGTCACAGAGCCACCCAGCGGATGACATCACTTCCGGGTTCGCAGCCCTCACACGCTGACGACGCCGGCTTCACAGCTGTTCCCTGTGTTTTACATCGCTGCTGACAGTGACTACATCCATCCTCCTGTAGGCTTCCTCTGATCGTGACCTCTTCCAATGCAGCCTTACCCACGATGTGCCTGCTTTTTTCTTCAATTTTGTAAGTGTTTTTAACCCAGTTGGGGTATTAAAATTGTTTATCTTCTGCACTTAGAGGCGCCTTTGTTTGTTTTTATGATTGTGGAAGAAGCCATCAGAAGATGGTTCTGGTGATGGGTCCACCACATCCCAAAGGTGTTCTATTGGATGAGATGTGGTGAGTGTGGAGACCATTGGAGTACAGGGACCTCATTGTCCAGTGGTGAGATGATTGGAGCTTTGTAACATGGGGCATTATCCTGCTGGAAGGAGCCATCAGAAGATGGGTCTGGTGATTGTGGAAGAAGCCATCAGAAGATGGTTCTGGTGATGGGTCCACCACATCCCAAAGGTGCTCTATTGGATGAGATGTGGTGAGTGTGGAGGCCATTGGAGTACAGGGACCTCATTGTCCAGTGGTGAGATGATTGGAGCTTTGTGACATGGTGCATTATCCTGCTATCAGAAGATGGGGACACTGTAGTCATAAAGGGATGGACATCGTCAGCAACAATACTCAGGTAGGCCGTAGTGTTTAAATGATGCTTCTTCTGGGAGTGTTTAATTACTATCTGTGCCGGCCCAGCTCCTCTGACCCTCCCCCACCCTACATAAAACTAGCTGTCAGGGGAGGGCCAAAGGGAAATATTATAAAGTGTCACTTGAGTGACCGATCTGAGTCTGCTGGAGCTGCTGACATCACATCCCAAGATGGCGTCCAGCAGACACCTCGGGGCTTTTGGTTGTCTACACCTGGGAGGCTTTTACTGGTAAATGACATTATGCATAAAAATGCATAAAGTGTGTTAAATGCACATATCTTCTAATCCTATGGGAAGATTGTTGAAAAAAAAGGTGGTCTATTTAGCATATACTCAAATAAAATTTAAAAAAATGTTCTCATATATGGTTTATATTGTAAAGCGCTGCGTAAACTGTTGGCATTATATAAATCCTGTATAATAATAATAATAATGGTTAATAAAAACAAAAACAAAAAAAATACCGGTGCTTCCCTGAGCACACTCAGGTGAAAAGAGTGTTATAAGTACATGCCAAATATATATTTAGAAATTTTATTAATAAGTCAAAAAAAATAACAAGAAGAATAACAACAATCATCATCATCATAATAATAATAATAATAATAATAATAATAATAATAACAACAATAGTAATAATAAGTATGTGCCAAATATAAAAAAAAAATCATCATTATCGTCTTCATAATAAAAAACTATTATGATTCTTTTTCTTCTTAATAATAATAATAATAATAATAATAATAAAAATAAATAAATAAAAACAACAGCATTAGCAATAATAAGCATGTGGCAAATGTGTGTGTATATGTGTAAACTGTCGGCGCTATATAAATCCTGTATAATAATAATAATAATAATAATAATATATATATACAGTATCTCACAAAAGTGAGTACACCCCTCACATTTTTGTATATAGCGGTCCTCATTCACCGCTCCGGCGGCCGTCATCGCTCTCGAGGGTTACTTCCGGGTATCGCAGCTCTGGCGCTGTGATTGGCCAAAGCTGCGATGATGTCACTCCCACGAATGCGCGCGGGAGCCGCCGGTAACGGCGCAGTCTAACTGAAGCAACGGCATGTACGTGCCGTTGCTTCAGTTTGCTTAAGTGTGCATGTGCCGATGACATTGGCACATGCAAATACCGGGGATATAAACCGTTCAGGTTTAGGAGATATCCAGTGCAGCTACAGATAAGCCTAATTATAGGCTTTGCATGTAATAAAAAGTGGTTGTAAAGGGTTTACAACCACTTTAATGTCTAAACCGCTGGCATCAAAAGTGAGAACACCCCTAGGTGAAAATGTCCAAATTGGGCCCAAAGTGTCAATATTTTGTGTGGCCACCATTATTTTCCAGCACTGCCTTAACCCTCTTGGGCATGGAGTTCACCAGAGCTTCACAGGTTGCCACTGGAGTTCTCTTCCCCTCCTCCATGATGACATCACAGAGCTGGTGGATGTTAGAGACCTTGCACTCAGATGCTCAATAGAGTTTAGGTCTGGAGACATGCTTGGCCAGTCCATCACCTTTACCCTCAGCTTCTTTAGCAAGGCAGTGGTCATCTTGGAGGTGTGTTTGGGGTCGTTATCATATTGGAATACTGCCCTGCGGTCCAGTCTCTGAAGGGAGGGGATCATGCTCTGCTTCAGTATGTCACAGTACATGTTGGCATTCATGGATCCCTCAATGATCTGTAGCTCCAAAGTGCCGGCAGCACTCATGCAGCCCCAGACCATGACACTCCCACCACCCTGCTTGACTGTAGACAAGACACACTTGTCTTTGTACTCCTCACCTGGTTGCCGCCCCACACGCTTGTCACCATCTGAACCAAATAAGTTTATCTTGGTCTCATCAGACCACAGGACATGGTTCCAGTAATCCATGTCCTTAGTCTGCTTGTCTTCAGCAAACTGTTTGCGGGCTTTCTTGTGCATCATCTTTAGAAGAGGCTTCCTTCTGGGATGACAGCCATGCAGACCAATTTGATGCAGTGTGCGGCGTATAGTCTGAGCACTGACAGGCTGACCCCCCCACCCCTTCAACCTCTGCAGCAATGCTGGCAGCACTCATACGTCTATTTCCCAAAGACAACCTCTGGATATGATGCTGAGCATGCGGCAAATGTGTGTGTGTATATATATATATATTTTTTTTTTTTTTCTCTGTTTATTAATAATAAAAATAATACTAATAATACTATTAATTATGACAATTGTAATTTAACCGCTTCGAGACCGCCGCACGCCGATGTACGTTGGCAGAATTGCATGGGTGCGCAAAAGGGCGTACCCGTACGTCCCTCCGTAATCCTGGGCTAGTGGTCCCGCATCCGCCGCACGCCGTGGGAGTGTGCCTGTGGTTCCTGTGGACTCGATGTCCGTCGGTGGCCCGCGATCGCGCTGAGGAGAGGCAGAACGGTGAGATCCCTATGTAAACAAGGCATTTCCCTGTTCTGCCTAGTGACATGACACTACTCCCTGTCATCGGGGAGGAGTGAACTCTATCATGTCCTAGGCAGTCCATCCCCCCCACAGTTAAAACACGCTGAGGGAACACATTTAACCCCTTGATCGCCCCCTAGTGTTTAACCCCTTCCTTGCCAGTGACATTTACACAGTAATCAGTGGCTATTTTTAACTCTGATCGCTGTATAAATGTCAATGGTCCCAAAATAGTGTCAAGAATGTCTTATCTGTCCCTCGCAATGTCGCAGTCCCGATAAAAATCGCAGATCACCGCCATTAGTAAAATAAAATAAAAATATGAATAATAAAAATGCCATAAAACTTTTTCCTATTTTGTAGACGCTATAACTTTTGCGCAAACCAATCAACATACACCTATGCCCCGTACACACGGTCGGACATTGATCGGACATTCCGACAACAAAATCCTAGGATTTTTTCCGATGGATGTTGGCTTAAACTTGTCTTGCATACACACGGTCACACAAAGTTGTCAGAAAATCCGATCGCTCTGAACGCGGTGACGTAAAACACGTACGTTGGGACTATAAACGGGGCAGTGGCCAATAGCTTTCATCTCTTTATTTATTCTGAGCATGCGTGGCACTTTGTGCGTCGGATTTGTGTACACACAATCGGCAATTCCCACAACGGATTTTGTTGTCGGAAAATTTATATCCTGCTCTCAAACTTTGTGTGTCGGAAAATCCGATGGAAAATGTGTGATGGAGCCCGCACACGGTCGGAATTTCTGACAACAAGGTCCTATCACACATTTTCCGTCGGAAAATCCGACCGTGTGTACGGGGCATTATTGCGATTTTTTTTTTTTTAAACCAAAAATATGTAGAAGAATACACATCGGCCTAAACTAAGAAAGAAACGTGTTTCTTTTATATTTTTTGGGGGGATATTTATCATAGCAAAAAGTAAAAAATATTGCTTCTTTTTTTTTTTTTTTTTTTAATTGCCTTTCTTTTTTTGTTTATAGCGCAAAAAATTAAAAAAACGAGGCGATCAAATACCACCAAAAGAAAACTCTATTTGTGGGGGGCGGGACATCAATTTTGTTTGGGTACAACGCCGCACGCCCGCGCAATTGTCAGTTAAAGCGACGCAGTGCCGTATCGCAAAAAAATTGCTCTGGTCATTAAGGGGGTAAAATCTTCCGGGGCTGAAGTGGTTAAGAAACATTTTAAAAAGATGTTTTGGTGGTGGTGGGATTGTACCATGGCCAGCGCACAACACCATAAAGAATATGCTCTCTAGCCGTTATCTTGGCTTCACGCATCTTCACAACACCAATTATTTGTGCTGAAGCTTCCAATGAAAATGTCAAAGCAACATTCCCCCCCCCCCCCCCCGGAGATGGTGACAACCAATGTCTGTTTCCAAACACAAGAGAGGGTTGTGTGTCAGCTCAGCCCTGGAACATTGCCATGTGTGTACAATCTACTTCTCAGCTATCCGCATTCCTTTGAACACAAATCCTTTGTTTTGATAGTCATCTGAATTATCTTGTCATCGGGGAAAATAATTAACTTTTATTGTTCCATAAAAACAAACGAGTGAGTGTGTCCCTGAGGCTGGGATCACACCGAACGATTATTATCTTCCTATGCTGCAACTCTTCTCCGGGAAATCAAGATATTGTTTGGGTTTTTTTTGTTTGTTTACAAACGATTTTTATTTTTGTTGTAAAGAAAAAGACAAAATATTGTAAAAAGAATCAAATAATAATAATAATAATAATAGTAGTAACTACAACATGATAACAGTACAATAAAGCTCAGTTTTTTGTTTTTTTTTTACTCACTTTGATGACAATTTAAGTAAATAAGATGTAAATGATTGTAAAAAATGTTAACAACGCTATAAAACGCAAATGTTTCCGAAAATGTTTATTCCAAATGTAGATGCGAACTGTAACTAAATGGCAGCAAAAGTCCGATGTGAGCTTTTGGTCGGGAAATTCCGGCCCTGTGTACGCTCCATCGGACTTTTGCTGGCGGAACTCCCGCCAGCAAAAGATTGGGAGCGGGTTCTCTATTTTGCGGTCGGAAAGAGTTCCGATCAGAAATTCCGATCGTCTGTACAAATTCCGACGCGCAAAATTCCTACGCAATTCGATGCGTGCTCGGAAGCATTGAGCTTCATATTCTCGGCTCGTCGTATGTGTTGTACGTCAACCGCGTTCTTGACGGTCGAAAGTTCGGAGAACTTTTGTGTGACCGCGTGTATGCAAGCCAAGCTTGAGAGTGGAATTCCGTCGGAAAAACTATCCGAGTTTTCTCCGACGGAAAATCCGCTCGTGTGTACGCGGCATAACAGATAGCAGCTGACCGCTCTTCAGACATGTGAATGAGCCCGCCATTTACCTGCCCACCGCATATATACTGTGGCAGGGCCAGCCCAGCTGCGCAAAATCACCACGTGATCTGTGATTGGACGCAGAGGGAGTCAATCAGTGGGTTTGGCGGCCGCGATGGCCAACGGGACCCGCCCGATCGTTTTTCGGAGGAAAGGCAGAACCTCGGTCTGCCTATGTAAACAAGGCAGACCGCTGTTTTGTTCAGGGAGGAAAAAGAGAGATCTTGTGTTTCTGCTAAGCAGAAACACGGATCTCTGTTTTCCTCTAGATCAGGGGGGGTCTCAAACTGGCGGCTCTCCAGCTGTTGCAGAACTACAAGTCCCAAGAGGCATAGCAAAAAGTCCCATGAGGCATTGCAAAGCTGACAGTTACAAGCATGACTCCAACAGGCAGAGGCATGATGGGACTTGTAGTTCCGTAAAACAGCCGGAGGGCCACCAGTTTGAGACCCCCTGCTCTAGTGCATCCAATCCCCCCACACTAAACCCTTTCACACATAACCCTCTCATTTATACAGTGACAGTGCATATTTTTTAAGCACTGATCACTGTATTGGTGTCACTGGTTCCCCAAAAAGTGTCACTTAGTGACAGTTTTGTCCGACGCAATGTCGCAGTCTGGCTAAAAAATCGCTGATCACCGCCATTACCATTAAAAACAATAAAAAATGTTTTTTAAAAGTCCATCCCCTATTACACGCTGTAACTTTTGCGCAAACCAATCAATATGCGCTTATTGGAGTTTTGGTTTTTTTTACCAAACATTTGTAGCAGAATACATATTGGCCTAAATTGATGAAGAAATTCTATTTTTTACATTTATTTATTGGGTATGTTTTATAGCAGAAAGTAAAAAATATTGTTTTGTTTTTTTTTCAAAATTGTCGGCCTTTTTTTTTGTTTATAACGCAAAAAAATAAAAGCCGAAAAGCTCTATTTGTGGGGGGAAAAAAGGACGTCAATTTTATTTGTGTACAGTGTCCGCGCAATTGTCAGTTAAAGCGTCGCAGTGCCGTATCGCAAAAAATAGCCTGGTCAGGAAGGGGGTAAAACCTTCCAGAGCTGAAGTGGTTAAAAAAAAAATATATATATGAAGACAACTTGCTGAAGTTCAAATTGAGCATCAGAATGGGGAAGAAAGGGGATTTAAGTGACTTTGGACGTGGCATGGTTGGTGGTGGCAGACGGGCTGGTCTGAGTATTTCAAAAACTGCTGATCTACTGGGATTTTCACACACAACCATCTCTCGGGTTTACAGAGAATGGTGGGAAAAAGAGAAAATATCCAGTGAGCAGAAGATGTGTGGAGGAAAATGCCTTGTTGATATCAGAGGTCAGAGGAGAATGGGCAGACCAGATGATAGAAAGGTAACAGTAACTCAAATAACCACTTGTTACAACCGAGGTATGCAGAATACCATCTCTGAATGTACAACACATCGAGCCTTGAAGCAGATGGGCTACAGCAGCATAAGATCACAAGGGGTGCCACTCCTGTCAGCTAAGAACAGGAAACTGAGGCTACAATTCGCACAGGCCCACCAAAATCTGAGAATAGAAGACTGGAAAAAACATTGCCTGGTCTGATAAGTCTCGATTTCAGCTGCAAAATTCACAGATGGTGGGGTCAGAATTTGGCGAAAACAACATGAAAGCATAGATCCATCCTGCCTTGTATCACCGGTTCAGGCTGGTGGTGGTGGTGTAATGGTGTGGGGGATATTTTCTTCGCACACTTTAGGTCCCCTAGTACCAGTTGAGCATCGTTCAAAACCATAGCCTGCCTGAATATTGTTGGTGACCATGTCCATCCCTTTATCCCCATCTTCTGATGGCTCCTTCCAGCAGGATAATGCACCATGTCACAAAGCTCCAATCATCTCACCACTGGACAATGAGGTCCCTGTACTCCATTGGTCTCCACAGTCCCTAGACCCATCTTCTGATGGCTCCTTCCACAGTCACCAGACCCATCTTCTTATAGCTCCTTCCACAGTCACCAGACCCATCTTCTTATAGCTCCTTCCACAGTCACCAGACCCATCTTCTTATAGCTCCTTCCAGCAGGATAATGTCCCAAGTCACAAAGCTCAAATCATCTCACCACTGGATTCTTGAACATGACAATGAGGTCACTGTACTCTAATGGCCTCCACAGTCACCAGACCCATCTTCTGATGGCTTCTTCCACAATCACCAGACCCATCTTTTGATGGTTCCTTCCAGCAGGATAATGCCCCAAGTCACAAAGCTCAAAACATCTTACCACTGGTTTCTTGAACATGACAATGAGGTTACTCTACTCCAATGGCCTCCACAGTCACCAGACCCATCTTCTGATGGCTCCTTCCACAATCACCAGACCCATCTTCTGATGGCTCCTTCCAGCAGGATAATGCCCTAAGTCACAAAGCTCAAAACATCTCACCACTGGTTTCTTACAACATGACAAAGAGGTCACTGTACTCCAATGTCCTCCAGAGTCACCAGACCCATCTTCTGATGCCTTCTTCCACAATCACCAGACCCATCTTCTGATGGTTCCTTCCAGCAGGATAATGCCCCAAGTCACAAAGCTCAAAACATCTCACCACTGGTTTCTTGAACATGACAATGAGGTCACTGTACTCCAATGGCCTCCACAGTCACCACACCCATCTTCTGATGGCTTCTTCCACAATCACCACACCCATCTTCTGATGGCTTCTTCCACAATCACCAGACCCATCTTCCGATGGCTCCTTCCAGCAGGATAATGCCCCAAGCAGGCCCGAATTGGCCATAGGGCAAACCGGGCATGCGCCCGGTGGGCCGCGGCCGCCAAGTCCTTGTCACAAGGCTCTTTGAGCCCACGCCGCTCACGCAGCCTCTCCGCGGCCGCCCGTTAAACTCCATCGGCGCTGGGGGGACGTAAACATAGAGGGGGGGTGGAGCTAGAGCCTTCTGCGGCCGCCCGCATAGGTCAGCCGTCAGCAGTCGGTGCCAGGGGGCGTGACTGCGAAAGGGGGAGGAGCCAGAGCAGACACCTGCTGCTGCTAACATCTTGAAGCCGATAACAGAAAACGTGAGTGCAGCCCCGTGCTCTCCGCCACCCACCTATAACCTGGATAGGAGGAGCGGTGGGGGCGGCTGCATATAGAACAATCATTCTCTCCATCTTCCTCCTGCAGTATCGGAATGCCTGCGAGAGGTAGAGGAGAAGCAGGAGACTGCAGGAGGAAGATGGAGAGAATGATTGTTCTATATGCAGCCGCCCCCACCGCTTCTCCTATCCTTCTTATTTCTGCTGCCCCCCCTAGGCTCTCCACACCACCCATACTCTTTGCCTCCTCATGCTCTTTGCTACCCCCCCAGTGCTCCCCACCTCCCCCATGCTCTCTGCCACTCCCCCATGCTCTCTGTCGCCCCCCAGTGCTCCCCACCTCCCCCATGCTCTCTGCCACTCCCCCATGCTCTCTGTCGCCCCCCAGTGTTCTCCACCTCCCCAATGCTCTCTGCTAAACCCCCCCCCCCTCCCAGTGCTCTCCACCTCCCCCATGCTCTCTGTCGCCCCCCAGTGTTCTCCACCTCCCCAATGCTCTCTGCTAAACCCCCCCCCCCAGTGCTCTCCACCTCCCCCATGCTCTCTGTCGCCCCCCAGTGTTCTCCACCTCCCCAATGCTCTCTGCTAAACCCCCCCCCCTCCCAGTGCTCTCCACCTCCCCCATGCTCTCTGTCGCCCCCCAGTGTTCTCCACCTCCCCCATGCTCTCTGCCACCCCCCAGTGCTCTCCACCTCCCCCATGCTCTCTGTCGCCCCCCCCCCCCCCGTGTTCTCCACCTCCCCCATGCTCTCTGCCCCCCCAGTGCTCTCCACCTCCCCCATGCTCTCTGTCGCCCCCCCAGTGTTCTCCACCTCCCCTATGCTCTCTGCCCCCCCCCCCCAGTGCTCTCCACCTCCCCCATGCTCTCTGCCGCCCTCCCTTTGCTCTCCACCTCCCCCCATGCTCTCTGCCACCCTCCCTGTGCTCTCTGCCACCCCCCCTGCGCTGTTCATATCCCCCCACGCACTCTGCTTCCCCCTATTCTCTCCACATCCCCCCATGCTCTCCGCTGCCCGCTCATGCTCTCCGTTACCCCCCCTGTGCTCCCCACCTCTCCCCATGCTCTCCGCCGCCCTCCCTGTGCTTGCCACCCCCCATGCGCTCTTCACATCCCCCCATGCTCTCCGCCGCCCTCCCTGTGCTCTCCATCTCCCCCCATGTTCTCCGCAGTCTTCCCTGTGCTCTCCATCTCCCCCCATGCTCTCTGCCGCCCTCCCTGTGCTCTCCACCTCCCCCCATGCTCTCCGCTGCCCTCCCCGTGCTCTCCACCTCCCCCATGTGCTCTTCACATCCCCCCATGCTCTCTGCCGCCCTCCCTGTGCTCTCCACCAGCCCCCCCCCATGCTCTCCGCTGCCCTCCCCGTGCTCTCCACCAGCCCCCCCATGCTCTCCACCAGCCCCCCCATGCTCTCCACCTCTCCCCTGTGTTCTCCACCTCCCCCCATGCTCTCTGCCGCCCTCCCTGTGCTCTCCATCTCCCCCCATGCTCTCCGCTGCCCTCCCTGTGTTCTCCACCTCCCCCCCATGCTCTCTGCCGCCCTCCCTGTGCTCTCCACCTCCCCCCATGCTCTCCGCTGCCCTCCCCATGCTCTCCACCTCCCCCATGTGCTCTTCACATCCCCCCATGCTCTCTGCCGCCCTCCCTGTGCTCTCCACCAGCCCCCCCCATGCTCTCCACCTCCCCCCTGTGCTCTCCGCTGCCCTCCCCGTGCTCTCCACCAGCCCCCCCATGCTCTCCACCTCCCCCCTGTGCTCTCCACCTCCCCCCATGCTCTCTGCCGCCCTCCCTGTGCTCTCCATCTCCCCCCATGCTCTCCGCTGCCCTCCCTGTGTTCTCCACCTCCCCCCCATGCTCTCTGCTGCCCTCACTGTGCTCTCCATCTCCCCCATGCTCTCCGCCACCCTCCCTGTGTTCTCCACCTCCCCCCATGCTCTCTGCTGCCCTCACTGTGCTCTCCACCTCTCCCCCATGCTCTCCACCAGCCCCCCTGTGCTCTCCACCTCCCCCCATGCTCTCCGCCGCCCTCCCTGTGCTCTCCATCTCCCCCCATGCTCTCCGCCACCCTCCCTGTGCTCTCCATCTCCCCCCATGCTCTCCGCCGCCCTCCCTGTGTTCTCCATCTCCCCCCATGCTCTCCGCCGCCCTCCCTGTGTTCTCCATCTCCCCCCATGCTCTCTGCAACCCTCCCTGTGCTCTTCACACACCCCCATGCTCTCCACCAGCCCCCTGTGCTCTCCATCTCCCCCCATTCTCTCCGCCGCCCTCTCTGTGCTCCCCACCTCCCCCCATGCTCTCCGCTGCCCTCACTGTGCTCTCCACCTCCCCCATGTGCTCTTCACATCCCCCCGTGCTCTCCATCTCCCCCCATTCTCTCCGCCGCCCTCTCTGTGCTCCCCACCTCCCCCCATGCTCTCCGCTGCCCTCACTGTGCTCTCCACCTCCCCCATGTGCTCTTCACATCCCCCCCATGCTCTCCACCAGCCCCCTGTGCTCTCCATCTCCCCCCATTCTCTCCGCCGCCCTTTCTGTGCTCCCCACCTCCCCCCATGCTCTCCGCTGCCCTCACTGTGCTCTCCACCTCCCCCATGTGCTCTTCACATCCCCCCCTGTGCTCTCCACCAGCCCCCCTGTGCTCTCCACCTACCCCCATTGCTCTCCGCCGCCCTTCCTGTGCTCTCCACCTCCCCCCATGCTCTCAACCTCCCCCCATGCTCTCCACTGCCCCTTGTGCTCTTCTCTTCCTCCCTGTGCTCTCGCCCCACCCCATGTTCTCAAGGTTCTTCCCTGTGCTCTCCATCCCACCATGCTCTTTCCTGGTCCCACCTCACCTCCCCCCCCCCACACCTCTGCTGGGTTCCCCCTCCCCTCTCTCAGGGAATCTGTCAGGGTGGAGAGTGGGGAAGGGGCCGGTTAACATGTCATGGGCTGCTCAATCCAAAATGCCCAGGCCTATTTTTTGTCCCAGTCCGGGCCTGGCCCCAAGTCACAAAGCTCAAAACATCTTACCACTGGCGACAAATCTGCAGCAACTGCGTGCTTCTATCAGGTCACTATGGACCAAAATCTCTGAGGAATGTTTCCAACACCTTGTTGAATCTATGCCACGAAGAATGAAGGCAATTCTGAAGGCAAAAGGGTGTCCAACCTGGGGTGGACCTAATAAAGTGGCCGTTGAGTGTGTATTTTTCTATCTGTGTACTTAGCTGTTTGGCTGGAGTTCAGCTTTAAGCATGGATATCACTACCAGGGAGTAGAATATTTTTTTGAATAAACTTGGGTTACTAATAAACTTATTCTGGTGGCTTCGTGTGCCAGAAGGAGCTACATTCTGAACAAGTGTAACATATAAATCCCAAAGTAACGTGCAGATGTTTTGCATTATTCAGCCTCCAAACGAAAAAAAAAAAAAAAATCAAAATGTAATAAAATATTCTTTCTATTGCCAACAAGAAAGGAATCGTTTTTTATGAACATATGCACATATATATGTATTGGATAAATCACAGTCCTAGATCCCATTACAAGTCTTCAATGCACATTTTCCAAAGAAGTACAGCTTGTTTCCCCAAATTTAACGTCTGACTATCCGACATGGAAACAGATATATGGTATATTAATGACCGCTTCGTGTTGTAACTGAACTGTTTTCATATTTCTCCTTATTTCCTGCACGCCGTGTCGTTTACAATCGTACGATATATAGTATGATAAATTTGATTTTAAGAGGGGGAATTACATCGGGAAATGGCTTGCGTTATAAAAAGTGTGACGGAGCTTTGGGTCCTCGCTTTTTTTTTTTTTTAAAGACATAAAGAGGAACTAAATCCATTGACTTAAACTGTTCTCCAAAACCGTTACATTCAAGGCATGCCGTGAAGGATAACTGGCACAAGGTGCATTCGATCTCAACCGAACCAAGATGGCAGCTTCCTTGGCTGGAAAAGGATAGGAGGGTTAAGTTCCGCTCTAAGGATTTTGCTAAAGGTGGAGCCAGGGCGGGGACAGGGGGTGGGGCAGGAGGGGCGGCTGCCCTGGGCATTGTGGTATCACAATGTGAGGTGGGGAGGGGGGAAATTTGTGTTGGGAGGGGGGATTTAGGTGGTGGCAGGGGGTAAGTATTGTTCTAGGAGGGGAAATTTGGGGGGGAGGGTGCTAAGAGTGGTAATTTAGGGGGATTTGTGTTGGGAGGGGGGGTGGAGTGAAGAAGATTTGTTCTAGGAGGGGGGATTTGGGGGAAATTTGTGTTGGGAGGGGGGAATTTGAAGTGGGGGGGGGAAGATGTGTACTAGGCGGGGACATTTTAGGGGTAGGGACGTTGTGCTAGGACAGGGAAATTTTTTTTGGGGGGGGGCATTTGACCTGGAGGGATTTGGGGGAGGGGTGGCAAAGATTTATGCTGAGAGGGAGGATTTCAGCAGGGGTTGGATTTGTACTTGAAGGAGGGGGTATTTATGCTTAGGGGTAAGCATTCAGATTCATGCTCAGTGTTTTTGTGGGGGGATTTTTGCTGACGCATAATGCTTATACATCTTGTGGGGGGGGGGGCAGTTTGGTATGTTTGCCCCGGGCTCTAGATGACCTTGTCCTGGCACTGGGTGGAGCTTTGGGTGGAGCTTTGAAGATAGGTAGTAGAAATTATAGATTCTGTTGTCATAAATTGAAATTTAATTGATGTAGCACCCTCCTAGATAGGCTTGTAGACAGGTGCAGTTTACTTTCCCCACTGCAGGTGGCACTCAACTGCAATGGCATTGCAGAAGGGAGAAAGTCAAGAGGAACATGGTTCCTCTATGGTTTCCTGGGTCACTGGGGAAGCTATCCGATTGGATGCTGCCACCCCATGTGACTCTGGTGGCCATCTTGGGTCATGCAGAGTCTATTTAAGACCCTGGCTCTCAGACTTAGTGCGCGTTTCACATGTGGGTAGTGTAGTGACAGGTCACCTGTCTGTCAAGGACAGTATTAGCAGTAATAAGAGGTTCCGGATGAGAAGGGAAAGTGCACGGACACGCTCACTTTCCAGGAAGCCTCCTAGTTTAGGTGCAGACCGGCCAGGCCCCATTCCATCCCTCAAAACAGATGTTGTCGGTGCATCTGAGACCTGCTGCTAAACTGTTCACTGCAACTTCCTGTGAGTGTGCCCGATCGGGTTGACCTCCCTGTATTTGTTGAACTACCATTACAATACAGTTCTGATACCGCATCTGGACTCGGAGTGTTTACTGCTGTCGGACCACGTTGCATCTCTCCATAGGCTGCTAGATAGCTAGGTAAATTTCGTTTATTTAGGCTCCCCTGTAATCAGTGGCTCAGTGTGTGATTGTTTTGGACTGTTCTAGGCTTCACTGGCTACAGGTTGGACTGCTTCCCCCTGCCTTCTATAGGATTCTAGAATGCAGTGGGCTGGAGGAGGCAGACTCAAAGCCTGAATATTTATATGGTCTTGGACAATCCCTGGGGGAGGATGCCCAGTAGGTGGTTGGAGAGTGCAAAAATAGCCTGGGGCCTGAGGCAGCCCTGTTCTTGTCCAGCAGGAGGGGCTGCTAACCTTCTGGGCAGTCCAGCTCTACTCTTCAAGGTTCCAGCTATGCTAAGACCTGGGAAATCTGTTCTGCTGAAACTTGCTGGAACTGATTTAGGGATTTTACTAAGGATCTGGTCTGGAGAGTTCACAGGAGAAATGTCTGGCTGATACTGGAATGTGGCATCCAAGTATCTAGAGACATTGTGAGTACAGACCTGAGTGTAGGATCCTAGTGACTGTGTGCTGCATCCCTTGTGCATCAGTGCCAGAGCTTGCTTGAGTTAGGACATTTCCTATGGTGTCTCCGTGTTGCTCAATCCCTTCGTTGTTGTTAAGTAGTTGTACTAAAAATATTGGACAAAGTGAAGAGTGTCCTCGTGTTACTACATTGTGCTACCAGGAGTATCCCACAGCTTCCCTGCACCCTATCCAATTTCAACTTTCGATAAAGCATAAAAAAGATATTTCTAGACTGTTCATTGAGCCAGAAGAGTGACTTTTACTGTGTGCATCACTGCTGGGGTTAACGCTCCATTATTTGTTAGGGATGAGCAGAATGAACTTGAAATTTATTTTGCCGTGCAACTACGGATTTTGCTCTTGGGAGTAGAGATACTTGGGTGAACATCTTTGAAGTTCAATGAGCTTGTTAGGTGAACGTCTTTAAAGGTTCATTGAGCTTCTTGGGTTAACATCTTACAGATTCATTGAGCTTCTTAGGTGAACGTCTTTGAAGTTCATTGAGCTCCTTGGGTGAACATCTTACAGATTCATTGAGATCCTTGGGTGAACGTCTTTGAAGTTCATTGAGCTTGTTAGGTGAACGTCTTTAAAGGTTCATTGAGCTTCTTGGGTGAACATCTTACAGATTCATTGAGATCCTTGGGTGAACATCTTTTAAGTTCATTGAGCTTCTTAGGTGAACGTCTTTGAAGTTCATTGAGCTTCATGGGTGAACGTCTTTGAAGTTCATTGAGCTGCTTGGGTGAACATCTTACAAATTCATTGAGCTCCTTGGGTGAACATCTTTCAAGTCCATTGAGCTTCTTGGGTGAACGTCTTTCAAATTCATTGAGTTTCTTGGGTGAACGTCTTTCAAAATCACTGAAAATGCCCTTAATTTTACCATATTGACTCCTTGGGTGAACATCTTACAAATTCATTGAGCTCCTTTTGTGAACGTCTTTCAAGTTCATTGAGCTTCTTGGGTGAACGTCTTTCAAAATAACTGAAAATGCCCTTAATTTTACCATATTGACTCTGCGATTTTACTGAAATGCCAAAACATTGCTGATATCTTCTGACTAGGAAAAACCCCACATTTTCCTCATCCTTTGTTAGAATCCACCTAAAAAGTGAAGATTTTGAGTAAAATGATCCTTTTCGATCAGCTTGTTGGCCCAGTCATTTCTAGTTACGATCCCGGGACCACACAAAGTCCAGACCTCTCATCCCACCTTTACACTCCGAATATATTTTGAGACACACCTAACCCTTCCAGTCCCACGCTCTGTTTTTTCCAGCATGACAATATTCAACTCTTCTTCAGCAACACCTAGTAAAAAAAATCTCTTCATAAGTTTAATGGAAGCATCCCAACACAAGCTATCATCTTGCACTTATTACCGGATTTTTAAATTGTTTTTCCTCTCTTGTCCAAAATATGAATCTCATTCTGCATTCCAACTTATTACATCTGCGGTTTGTTTAACGTTGACCTTTCAAAAGGGGCTCCATACACCTATTGATTGTTTTATCAGGACCGCACTTTGCAAGAGCCATGTCGACCCTGGCCATCCGGAGACAAAAAGGTCATTTTTAATTTTTTTTTATGTAGCGTGCAAAAATATAATAATGATTGTGTTATGTATCCAGTCAATCTGATCAGAAAAAAAAATAAAAAAACAGAAAAAAAAAAATATAATAATGTAAAATATAATGATTGTGCTATGGGACCTTACAATCCGATCCCAATAAAATACAAAAATATAAAAAAAATATAATAATGACTGTGCTATGTGTCCTGTCAATCCTATCCCCCCCAAAAAATCTGAAAATTAAAAAAAATTGAATAATGATTGTGCTATGTGTCCTGTCAATCTGATCCCAGAAAAAATCAGAAAATAAAAAAATATATAATATTGATTGTGTTAGGTGTTCTGTCAATTGGATCCCAAAAAAAAATCTGAAAATAAAAAATATAATAATGATTGTGCTTATGTGACCTGTCAATCCGATCCCCCAAAAAAAATAAAAAAAAAATATATATATATATAAAATAATGACTGTGCTATGTGTCGTGTCAATCCGATCCTCCAAATAATCAGAAAATTAAAAAATATAATAATGATTGTGCTATGTGACCTGTCAATCCGATCCCCCCCCAAAAAAAAAAAAAATATATATATATATATATATATATATATATAATGACTGTGCTGAAAATTAAAAAATATAATAATGATTGTGCTATGTGTCCTGTAAATCTGATCCCAGAAAAAAAATCAGAAAATAAAAAAATATATAATAATAATTGTGTTATGTGTTCTGTCAATCCAATCCCAGAAAAAAATCTGAAAATAAAAAAATATATAATATTTATTGTGTTATGTGTTCTGTCAACCTGATCCCAATAAAAATCTGAAAATAAAAAAAAATATATAATAATTATTGTGCTATGTGACCTGTCAATCCGATCCCAAAAAAATGTAAATATATAAAAAAAATATAATAATGACTGTGCTATGTGTCTCATCAATCCGATCCCCCAAAAAATCTGAAAATTAAAAAATATAATAACGATTGTGCTATGTGTCCTGTCAATCTGATCCCAGAAAAAAATCAGAAAAAATATATATATAAATGATTGTGTTATGTGTTCTGTCAATTCAATCCCAATAAAAATCTGAAAAAATAATATAATATTGATAGTGTTTATGTGTTCTATCAATCCGATTCCAATAAAAATCTGAAAATAGAAAAAAATTATAATGATTGTGTTATGTATCCAGTCAATCCGATCCCAATAAAAATCTGAAAAAAAAATAAAATATAATAATGATTGTGTTATGTGTTCTGTCAATCCAATCCCAATAAAAATCTGAAAAAAATATAATATTGATTGTGTTTATGTGTTCTGTCAATCCGATTCCAATAAAAATCTGAAAATAAAAAAAATATTATAATGATTGTGTTTTGTATCCAGTCAATCCGATCCCAATAAAAATCTGATGATTGAAAAAATATTATAATAATTGTGCTGTGTCCTGTCAATCCGATTCCCCCCAAAAAATCGGAAAATAAAAAAATCGAATAATGATTGTGCTATGTATCCTGCCAAACCGATCTGAAAAAAAATAAATAAATCTAAAAATAAAAAATATATAATAGTGCTTGTGCTATGTGTCCTGTCAAACCGATCCCAATATAAATCTTAAAATAAAAAAAAACATAATAATGATTGTGTTATGTAACCTGTCAATCCGATCCCAATAAAAATCTGAAAATTATATAATAACTATTGTGCTATGTGTCATGTCAATCCGATCCCAAAAATAATCTGAAAATAAAAAATATATAAAAAAATGATTGTGCTATGTAACCTGTCAATCCGATCCCAATAAGAATCTGAAAATAAAAAAAATTATAATAATGATTGTGCTATGTGTCCTGTCAATCTGATCCCCAAAAAAATAAATCTGAAAAAAATCAATAAAAAATTTGTGAAAAATGTAAAAATAAATAAATAAATAATAATGATTGTCAAGTTCTGCCCTGGGAATGACTGTACTGTAGATGCCATAAGGTGCCAAAGAGCTGGCGAGACACTAGATGGCACTAGAGAGATGACGTGCTTTGGTAGAGACCTACAGCCGGGTCACATGGCCCTGCAGCTATTAATTCTGACTTTTTAAAAACAAGCACACACAATATCTATTCACTCGCCCGATACAAAAGCCGCCAAGAATAGGAAATAATTGTGTTTCATTTCTATGCAGTGTTGCTAAATGCATTACACATAATCCTAAGATATGGATATAATTGTAATCAATATGTTTCATTAATATTCTAATTCAATTCTTCAGCCGCGCATGCTATTAGTGAAAAGTGTTTTCTGTTTGTACACCAAAAAAGTCTACAGTGTGAAGTTGTTTGCAAATATTGCATGGCGGTTATGTGTTTGCATAATAAAAAATGTCGCTTTCAATAAGTGTAGTGTGTAATTTAAATTATTACTGTTGTTGTTACGTTTTGTATAATTCATAATGCATGTCCCAAGGTGACATGGTACATAGTAATTATGGTAGTTTTTTGCTTTTTTTTTTTCTTTCTTTTTTTTTTTTTTTTTTACATGTATTCATATTATTATAATGTTAACAAATTATTTATGGTGTTTATAGAACAATTTACATCAGTTTTTGGTCCCATAGTAGTCTGTAATCCAATCGCTCTATGATCTATAGCACAGTTATTCACAATTAGGACCATTAGAAAGCCAATTGGATTGTAAGAGAGAATTATTATTAATATTATTATTATTATTATTATTATTATTATTATTATTACTATAATATGTATTGTTGTTACTGTTATCATAATTATCATATGATATTATATCTATTTTTAGTTTAATATTGTTGTTGTTGCTGTTTTTATTATTATTACAATAACAATAATAATAGTGACAACTACAATAATAATAAAAATGCATTAAAAATATTGCTGTTTACCTGCAATATAAATAATACAATAACAATAGATAATAACAATAGACAATAATAATAATAATATTATTATTATTATTATTATTATTACTGTTATCATAATTATCATATGATATTATATCTATTTTTAGTTTTATATTATTGTTGTTGCTTTTTTTATTATTACAATAATAATAATAATAATAGTGAAAAATATTGCTGTTTAACTGCAATATAAATAATACAAGAACAATAGATAATAATAATAATAATAATAATAATAACAACAATTTGTATTATTATTATTACTATTATTATCATTTTAAACCTATTACTACTAATATTATTGCTGTTATTTTCTATTTTTATATTATTGTTGTTGTTTTTATTATTATCATAATAATAATAATAATAATAATAATAATAATAATAGTGGCAACAACAATAATAATAAAAATAAATAAAAAATATTGCTGTTTACCTGCAATATAAATAATACAATAACAATAGATAATAATAATAATAATAATAATAATAATAATAATAATAATAATAATAATAATAATAATAATAATAAAATAAATGTTATTATTATTATTATTATTATTATTATTATTATTATTATTATTATTATCATTATTATTGTTGTTGTTGTTGTTGTTGTTATAATAATAATAAAAAAATAATAATAGAAATAATAATTATTATTATCTATTGTTATATTATTATTATTTTTTTTACACCAGGTAAACAGCACTGTTTTTATTTTATTATTATTATTATTATTATTATTATTATTGTTGTTATTATTAATATAATAATAATAATAATAATAATAATCATTATTATTATTTCTATCATTATTATTGTTGTTGTTACTATTATTATTATTTATTGTTATTGTATTTTTATTATTACTATTTTTTTTTTTTAAGCAGGTAAACAGCAATACTAAAGAAAAGCCAAACCTCTTTTCACAGCCTTCTAAAAAAAACAACAAAAAAAAATACCATTTTTTTCCACCACAAACTCTTACATAATATCTTTACAACATGAAAAATAAATTACTGAACACTTCTTTTTTTTAAGCTTATTTCAATTTAACAATTTCTCTGCTAACATAAAAAAAAAGCATTGCGTGTTTTATTTTATTTTCTTTATATTTTGCCACAAACAAAAAACATGCCTACATAAAAATGCACACAGTATATAAATTTCAGCAAGAAGTACGACATTAAATTAATTTAACACCAAAGGTCAGTAAATAAAAGTTGCTGTCGCTCAGTAAAGCTTTGCACGTAAGATTACCTTCACTCCATTGTGCCTTTAATGCACTAACGGGTCCACTAAAATGACAGTCGGCTAGCGAGTAACAGCTTCTCGGCTGACACCAGTAGGGAAGCAAATCTATTTTATTATTTGGGAACTCCATCTAGGGAAAGCCAGACTTGAATTTGTCACCAATCCAAGAACCGCACCTCCCTTGGGAGTTAATTATTTTCTTAAAATGCAACTTGTACTGTTAGTTTAAAACATTCCAACTGTGTTCACACTCTTTAAATCTTCGGTAAACCTTGGAGTTTAAATCACTAGCAGATAAGAGTAATTCTATTAGAAAAAGGAAAGGGGGGGAAATGCACGCAGTTGGGGAAATGGAATGACCGGTAAGGAAAAAAAAAAAGTAATAAAATAAAATAAGAAGGCATTGAAAGGAAGAGACCATTGGTTGTCTCCTGACGTCTCACCTTTAAGACTTGGCAGCCATTAGGCATACCGGTCTTGTTTTATAGCTACTGGCATGGGCAGCCACAAAGCAAATACCGGTCGCGTTTATGTGCCGTAGGAAAAGTTTGCCATGCTATTTCGGGAGCGCGTTTGTAAATACTCGGCGCAGGTTGAAAAATAAGAGCAAGGCCATAGGAAAGGAGAGAGGTCAGCCAGCTAACAGTTGTGGAATGGCACCGGTGGGGGAGATGATATGAATGAACGCCGGGATGGCCGCCTTAAAGGGGAACTCTTTTTTTTTGGTTTGAAAAATAAAATTGGTAAAACTTGTACAGCAGATCTGAGATCTTTCACAACGTAAAGTATTCACTTTTTCCACATTTTGTTACGTTACAGTCCTTATTCCAATGTGGATTAAACTCGTTGTTTCTCCTCAAAATTCTACAAACAATACCCCATAATCACAACGTGAAAGAAGTTTGTTTGAAATCTTTGCAAATGTATTAAAAATAAAAAAGGAAAAAAATCCCATGTACATAAGTGTTCTCAGCCTTTGCTATGCCACTCAGAATTGAGCTCAGGTCCATCCTGCTTCCACTGATCATCCTTGAGATGTTTCTACAACTTGATTGGAGTCCACCTGTGGTAAATTCAGTTGACTGGACATGATTTGGAAAGGCACACACCTGTCTATATAAGGTCCCACAGTTACCAGTGCATGTCAGAGGACAAACCAAGCCATGAAGTCCAAGGAATTGTCTGTAGAACCTCCGAGACAGGATTGTATGGAGGCACAGATCTGGGGATGGGTACAGAAAAATTTCTGCAGCATTGAAGGTCCCAATGAGCACAGTGGCCTCCATCATCCATAAATGGAAGAAGTTTGGAACCACCAGGGCTCTCCCCAGAGCGGGCCACCCGGCCAAACTGACCGATTGGGGGAGAAGAGCCTTAGTCAGGAAAGTGACCAAGAACCTGATGGTGACTCTGACAGAGCTCCAGCGTTTCTCTGTGGAGAGAGGAGAATTTTCCAGAAGAACAGCCATCTCTGCAGCACTCCACCAATCAGACTTGTATGGTAGAGTGGTCAGACGGAAGCCACTCCTCAGTAAAAGGCACATGACAGCACACCTGGAGTTTGCCAAAAGGCACCTGAAGGACTCTCAGACCATGAGAAACAAAATTCTCTGGTCTGAGGAAAAAACAAAGATTGAACTCTTTGGCCTGAATGGCAAGTTTCATGTCTGGAAGAAACCAGGCACCACTCATCACCTGGCCAATACCATCCCTACAGTGAAGCATGGTGGTGGCAGTATCATGCTGTGGGGATGTTTTTCAGCAGCAAGAACTGGGAGACTAGTCAGGATTAAGGGAAAGATGAATGCAGCAATGTACAGAGACATCCTTGATGAAAACCTGCTCCAGAGCGCTCTGGACCTCAGACTGGGGTGAAGGTTCATCTTTCAACAGGACAACGACCCTAAGCACACAGCCAAGCTAACAAAGGAGTGGCTACGGGACAACTCTGTGAATGTCCTTGAGTGGCCCAGCCAGAGCCCAGACTTGAACCCGATTGAACATCTCTGGAGAAATCAGAAAATGGCTGTGCACCGACGCTCCCCATCCAACCTGATGGAGCTTTAGAGGTCCTGCAAAGAAGAATGGGAGAAACTGCCCATAAATAGGTGTGCCAAGCTTGTAGCATCATACTCAAAAAGACTTGAGGCTGTAATTGGTGCCAAAGCGGCTTCAACAAAGTATTGAGCAAAGTCTGTGATCACATTGTTATCATGGGGTATTGTTTGTGGGATTTTGAGGAAAATAAAGAATTGAATCCATTTTGGAATAAGGCTGTAACATAACAAAATGTGGAAAAAGTGAAGCGCTGTGAATACTTTCCGGATGCACTGTAAGTGAAGGTAACTTTATAAACGCTATGAAATGGACGCCCTCGGGTTGCAGTGGTTATACGGGGATGATGCCTGCCTGCACCTACAGGGATCATCACATTTTCAGCCAGTGATTTTGTTACTAGCAGAAGTGATTCAAGTAGCTAAATAGGCTGCATTGGAGGCCAGAGGAGAGATTTGGGGTCCCAAAGACCCCAGATCTCTCCATAAAGAGGACCTGTCACAGTCCATGCTGTCACAAAAGATGTTGTTCCCTTGTGACAGCATGTTGATGATAGCAAGTTAATCCAAAAATGAAAAAAAAAGTGTAAAAAAAAAAAGAAGTTTTGTATAGAATATATAGAATATATAGAATATATATATATATATATATATATATATATATATATATACACTACCGTTCAAAAGTTTGGGGTCACCCAAACAATTTTGTGTTTTCCATGAAAAGTCACACTTATTCACCACCATACGTTGTGAAATGAATAGAAAATAGAGTCAAGACATTGACAAGGTTAGAAATAATGATTTGTATTTGAAATAACATTGTTTTTACATCAAACTTTGCTTTCATCAAAGAATCCTCCTTTTGCAGCAATTACAGCATTGCACACCTTTGGCATTCTAGCTGTTAATTTATTGAGGTAAGCTGGAGAAATTGCACCCCACGCTTCTAGAAGCAGCTCCCACAAGTTGGATTGGTTGGATGGGCACTTCTGGCGTACCATACGGTCAAGCTGCTCCCACAACAGCTCAATGGGGTTCAGATCTGGTGACTGTGCTGGCCACTCCATTACCGATAGAATACCAGCTGCCTGCTTCTGCTGTAAATAGTTCTTGCACAATTTGGAGGTGTGTTTAGGGTCATTGTCCTGTTGTAGGATGAAATTGGCTCCAATCAAGCGCTGTCCACTGGGTATGGCATGGCGTTGCAAAATGGAGTGATAGCCTTCCTTATTCAGAATCCCTTTTACCCTGTACAAAGCTCCCACCTTACCAGCACCAAAGCAACCCCAGACCATCACATTACCTCCACCATGCTTAACAGATGGCGTCAGGCATTCTTCCAGCATCTTTTCATTTGTTCTGCGTCTCACAAACGTTCTTCTTTGTGATCCAAACACCTCAAACTTGGATTCATCCGTCCACAACACTTTTTTCCAGTCTTCCTCTGTCCAATGTCTGTGTTCTTTTGCCCATCTTAATCTTTTTCTTTTATTGGCCAGTCTCAGATATGGCTTTTTCTTTGCCACTCTGCCCTGAAGCCCAAAATCCCGCAGCCGCCTCTTCACTGTAGATGTTGACACTGGTGTTTTGCGGGTACTATTTAATGAAGATGCCAGTTGGGGACCTGTGAGGCGTCTGTTTCTCAAACTAGAGACTCTAATGTGCTTATCTTCTTGCTTAGTTGTGTAACGCGGCCTCCCACTTCTTTTTCTACTCTGGTTAGAGCCTGTTTGTGCTGTCCTCTGAAGGGAGTAGTACACACCGTTGTAGGAAATCTTCAATTTCTTTGCAATTTCTCGCATGGAATAGCCTTCATTTCTAAGAACAAGAATAGACTGTCGAGTTTCAGATGAAAGTTCTCTTTTTCTGGCCATTTTGAGCGTTTAATTGACCCCACAAATGTGATGCTCCAGAAACTCAATCTGCTCACAGGAAGGTCAGTTTTGTAGCTTCTGGAAGGAGCTAGACTGTTTTTAGATGTGTGAACATGATTGCACAAGGGTTTGCTAATCATCAATTAGCCTTCTGAGCCAATGAGCAAACACATTGTACCATTAGAACACTGGAGTGATAGTTGCTGGAAATGGGGCTCTATACACCTATGTAGATATTGCACCAAAAACTAGACATTTGCAGTTAGAATAGTAATTTACCACATTAGCAATGTATAGAGTATATTTGTTTAAAGTTAGGACTAGTTTAAAGTTAGCTTCATTTAAAAGTACAGTGCTTTTCCTTCAAAAATAAGGACATTTCAATGTGACCCCAAACTTTTGAACGGTAGTGTATATATATAGAATATAGAATATATAATTATAATACAAAAAAAGTTTAATCACCCTTGTCCCCCCCCCGTGCTTACCCGCAAATGCGAACGCATACGTTACTCCCACACGCATATGTAAACGGTGATCGCACCACACAAGTTAGGTATCATCGCGAACGTCAGTGTGAGAGTAATATTTCTAGCACTGGACCTCATGTGTAACTCTAAACTGGAAATCTGTAAAGGCGTTTTTTTCTATTTTTTATTTTATTAAATTTCACATCATACAAAATATAAATTACCCTGTTCAAAATTCTCATTCATAAAAATATAGTTTTCCCCTATCCCCCCTCCCCTCACCTTCCCCATCCCACATTCCTTAAACATGTGTTATAATCTTATTAATATTGTAAAGGCGTTTAAAGCATCACCTATAGAGAATTTTAAATACCATAGTTTGCCGTCATTCATCTTTCACATTATACAAAAAAAATGGGGTAAATATTGTGGTTTTTTTTTGTTTGTTTTTTTAATTCATTAAAGTGTATTTTCTCCTAAAAAATTGAGTTTGAAAAAACACTGCGCAATACCGCATTGACTTAAAAAAATTGAAACACCCACCATTTTATTCTATAGGGGCCGCTTCTTAAAAATCATATTTATATGTATATAGATATATATCTATATATATAGATATATATATATAATGTTTGGGGATTCTACGTAATTTTCTAGCAAAAAAAAAGTAGATTTTTACACGTAGGAGCGAAAGTGTCAGAATTGGCCCGGATACGAAGTGGTTAACCGCTTCACAACCAGGCACGGTCACCCCCTTCCTGCCCCGGTCAATTTTCAGCCTTCAGCGCTGTTGCACTTTGAATGACAATTGCGCAGTCATGCAACACTGTAGCATTTTTTTTTTGTCGGACAAAAGTCCAAAGTACAAACACGCATGCTCAGAAGCAAGGACGAGCCGGAAGCGGTCGGTCTTGTAAACTAGCATTCGTAACGGAGAATTAACACTCGTGACGCGGCAAATTATGAAATCTGGAAATGCAGCGCACAATTCTCTTCTTCTTTATTGGGATAATAATGAAGCTGCTTTGCTGGTGATTCTGATGGAGTTATTGCAAACAAATTTTCAAAGGCTTTTTTTTTCTAGTGATATCAAGAATAATATTATTATGCTTGTTAATTTTATTTTTGGTGCAAGTTACCACAACACCATTATCCCGTAGTTTTTTAGATCAAAGATATAACTATGTTGGTGTCCCTTGTTAATTTTATATTGTATTTTTTAAAATGTAACTGCCGACTCCCAAACTGTCATTTGAAGTAAAACACATAGCCAAGTATTATTCTCCACAATTTTTTTATTGTGCATTAAAAAAAGAAAACAAATAAAATTAGACATGCTATCTGCCAATAGAAATTAACCAAAAAGTGCATTCTATGCATCCAAAAATAAAGAAAATATCAAATCATTATTCAAACAAAAAATAAAATAAAAGCCTCATGCATGTGTCCTGCTTCTTAATATAGGGGTGTCAACAATTCCAAGAGTTGGTGAAAGTAGGGGTCCGTTATCCGGAGATAATTCCGAAAATCATCCGGATTATTCTCCTGGAGCTCCCGCAGCAAAGGCATATGATATAATTGGTCACGAATAATAAGGCAACTAATTTTTGGTCCAAGAAATCCTCCTCCTCCTATTCCTGGACTGGACTTGGGTCAAAGCAATAACTCCAAGGCCAATAATAAAGAACACGTTATCTCCCCCAATTACGCAACATGGTTGGTTGACGAACGGCCATTCAGAAACAAACTGAAAAGCGCAAAATGAAAAGCGTGAAATGAAAAGCGCGAATCAACACTCACCAAACTTCTACTAACATAAAATTAGCAGAAGGAGCCCAAAGGGTGGCGCTAAAGAGCTGAAAAACCACATAGTGTGTCGGTATGTTCGTGTTTGTTGGCCGACAATTCCGTGCCATTTGTATGCAAGACAAGTTCCTGGCCAACGCTCTTCGGACAAAAGTCCAAGGTTTTGTCTCGGGAAAATCCGATCGTGTGTACGAGGCTTTAGTGTGACAGTCACTGGGAAGAATGCTTCTAACATTACAGGTCATTGTGAAGAACCCCGCCTTACAGATAGCTAAAAAGATCAGTGGTCCCCATTTCTTTCCAAATGGGAACAGGAACTGAATATACCGGCAGATGAATGGGACAAAATATTTGTGTTATTACACAAACTTTTTGTAGCATCCTATGCCCAAGAACGCAATTGTCGTATTCTTTCTTGTTGGTATCGTTGCCCTCTCACCCTCCACCAAATTGTCCCTTCTGTCCCCGATGTATGTTGGTGTTTTTTGCAGGCTCCTGGCACAATGCCTCATATCTGTGCACACATTGTTCCTTTTTGGGATGAAATACTACGTTTGTATGACGTCCTGGTGGGCAATAAATACCCAAATCAACCCCAAAATCACGACACTCTCTAAGCTGCCGGGATCCTACAAACAAATTAAGAAAAGTCTGATTAGACGCTTCCTGACAGCATCATGTCATTGCCAGATGTTGGCATCAGTCTGAACCACCGTCTTTGGCCACTTGGGTTTGTAAAATGAATAATATTGAATATATGGAAATCATGATTGCCAGAGACGAGGACAAATCTGAATCCCACAGTCTCATGTGGATGGTTTGGACTCATTTTTTCATTACTTTTCAAATTTTGCCTCTTTTGCTTCTACTACTGTTTGAGTGAGCACTTACTTCTGGGATCCTATAAACGTTCAGTGACCAAGTCCCCTCTCCCCTTCACCCCCCTTTCCCCACCCCCCCTTTTCTTTGTCTCTCCCTTCTTTCGATACTCTTTTCTTCTTGGGTTGTCCTGTTTTTGAAGTCACCACGCAATGATAGCATCTTAGACTTAGAGGTGGTTTTTCGAATGAATATCCACATATGTAGACGTCTCCTCTAAATGTTGTTTTCTGTTCGTTTGACGTATATTACCATACCTAGTATGTACTTGGTTAGCTTCTGCTATGAGGATTTTTGTTTCTCCTCTTTCTTCAGTATAATATGACCAAATTGTTATGGTTTCTACTGATCTCACTGTAAAACACTTATATGTACGGGGTATTTCTATGTTTTCCTGTTATGGTTATGTTTGTACCTTTCTGGTCCATCATGGATATTTGTCTTTTGAACTTTAATATCTACAAAGCTTAAAAAAAATTGAGATTAAAATTAAAAAGATCACTGGTGTTGGTAGGAACTTATCTACAAGGCAGAAATTGCTCATTGCTCAAGGAACCCCTAGCAACCTCTGGAGGAACCCCGGTTGAGAATTGCTGCTCAAATCACTGAGAGCTTGCTGTAAGGTGGGGAAAACAGAGATTGACGGGGCAATAATGGCATTCCAGGCCGAGTGGTAGGCAAAAGAAGATGCCACCTTGGGCAACTTAGGTGGTGAAAAAAGAGGCAAGACCTGCAAACATTGCTGCTGATGTAGTTCGCAGTCCACGGAGGAGCACTCCAAAAGTTTTGACTTGGGTGCTAATGAACCCTGCTCTGGATGAAACTATGAGACTGGAGAGGTATCTTCAGCATCCAACTAACTAGCTGGAGGTGGGTGAGTGCCCAAGTTGTGTTGTTTAGTTGCGGTAGGGCAAAAGGGAGGTCCCAGACTGCGTTGTCTGCTAAGGGCATACCTGGACCACAGGTTTGGCTGAACAGGATTCAAAAGCAAAGGTAAGACAATACATCACATATTACATATACTGTATGCATTTCAGCTGTGTGCCTGGCACCGAGATTATAATAATATGAAATGCGGGAATTATTTTTAAAAAGCTACTTTATTTTTTTAATATTCCACAAAAGCTTTCATCCTATTCCCGTTTTGAAAATCTGAGATGGAGCACTAAACACAACTTTCACCCACCCAAAAGTATCCAAAAGGAAGCAAGCATGAATACCGTTAGGGTGGCCATATATTTTTCAATACAAGAGTCTACTGAACAGCCATCGTAACTGGTTTACCATCAGGTAGGCCCTATTGGTTTCCCACCAGGCAGGCTCTAAAAATTGTTGCTAGATCCAAAGGAGATTTGAGTCCGAATTAATGTACAGTACTTGGCAAAATGTACTTGTAGTATCTCAATTGTGAAGTTTTTTTTTGCTATGCTGAAATGTATAAATACAGAGCACCTGGTGAAAACATTTATTGCTCTTACGCATTGGCCGGTGGCCTGCCATAGTGGACGATACGTTTTTTTAAAAAAAGTGGATACATTTTAATAACCACTTGCTGGTTGTGCTTGAAGCCTTGGCCATAGTATTGTGAACTGAACCAGTTATGCAGCTTGCAGTAGTAGGGACTTTAAACGAAGCACACAGGTGTAAAAGTTCAACTTTATTGGAAATCAATATTATGGTAGATAATAGTAATCATGAATAAGCATATAATATCCAATACAATTAATATAAATAGTTGTACATACAATGAGGGCACATTGCCACATGATTGCAGGCAGTTAATATCACGTAATATATAGATGCTAGGGGAATGTCAGGTAAAACATATGATGAGTAAAAAACACTGCATGTAGTAGCTCTATGCATTTTGTGGATTGACCCATCTTCAGGAGCATGCACGTGAATTGGATGAGTAATATAACAAGATGGAAAGAATTTCTAAATGGTCTGACCCTGTCAAGGGAAAGGAAATAAAAAATATAAATGGAAATGGATGTAGAATTAACTATAAAAACCCCACTCTCTGAAATACTTACAAATATGGCTGCATGATGGAAGTGTGACACTAAGGATCAGAGACCCCCTAAGGGCATCACTGCCGGGAGCTGAGGTGGTGTGAACGGCCTGAAGCCTGGCAAGGATGACATCCAGGACAATTTTCAAGAAGAGGAAGTAGTCATAAGTGACCATGAGTGCTGAAACCATCAAGAGAGGACTACTAGGAAGTATAATAAAGTATGCTTTAATATAACGTGCAATAGGTCCTATACTCGGTAAAGGATAGGACAATGGAGTAATGAAGGTATCAGAGAGGTCCAAACTAGTATAGGTGAAGAGTATTGAATTATTTAAAGATGAGAAACAAGGTCACCAAGGAAGATAGATGAGAATCAAAACCATTGATTGGAGGCAACTCGTGGACTCTTCATGGTACATCAAAGACTCACATACGTATTTATATAAAAAAGTTTAAATTTACTTAAGGCAAAAAGATCATCATCATTAAAATGGACCTATAGAGGGAAATATACAATACACAGTATAAGATCTCTGAAGAGGAACTAGACACTTGGACGCATGTCCACCCAGACAGGAGGACCATAGATCTTGTCCTATGTCAGTTCAACCTCGACATGTTTCGCGGTGTGATGATGATCTTATTGTCTTAAATAAATTTATACTTTTTTATATAAATACGTATGTGAGTCTTTGCTGTACCACGAAGAGTCCACAAGTTGCCTCCGACCTTCTGCCTCAATTTTCAAATAGATTGGATGACGGTAAATTATGTTTATGTTTTCAGTTTAGTAGCGATATTATGAGAATCAAAACCATATCATGTCAATTGAAACTGTTAGTGAAAAGTGAGTGTCAAATTACCTGAGGCTAATACATGAAAATAAGTCCAGAGTCATTCATGGAATTGACCGAAAGTGAACAGGTAGAACCACCAAGGTGAATCAGCCACCCCAGAGTGAAGCCTATAAGGGATGGAGGCAATTGACCTTACCAGGTCACCACCTCACTCAAAGTCCCAATTGTTCTCCTTTTTTAGTTTCTTCAACTTGAAGTAATCGATAGATGGTGCTGGAACCTCAGGTAGATACACTTGGGTCCTAATTAATGAATTTGACAAATAGAAAAAACACACAAAACCCCCTAAATGGGGCTTTAATGCAGGCAATGATATGTACTTCAAGACGGTAATAGAGTAATCAAATAGGGTTTTTAATAGTACAAAAAATGTAAAACATATTAGTAGTTTCAGACATTAAAAGTCAAGACATGAGCTGTGGTACAAAAATAGTTAAAAGAAGGGGGAAGCCGGCAACAATATACAATCCAGTATACAATGGTATACAATCCAGTATCTCATACAATACAGTGTGTCCCAAGCAACAAGATCAAATAATATTGCATTAGCATTAGAGTTCTGACGCGTTTCGACCCCGATGGGTCTTCTTCAGAGGACAGATGACTAACAACTGTGAAAATGTAAACATATATCACAATCTTTCAAAGAAGCACCAGGTAAAACAAGAAATTTATTTTATATGCATAAACATTTTCATATTAAGTGTAATTACCAGTCAGGTTGCTTCCAATGTTTGCAGATGACCATGATGTGTTGAAGGGTGCCCTCCCCTTTCTCCTTTGCTTCCCAGGCGGTAGACCAACCCCCCCAAGGAGCAGGTGTCGAACCAACTTGCCTTACAAGGTATCACACACAAACTGCCCCCAAACAACCGGAGGAGGGAGGGGGGAAGCGCCTGTGCCGCACCTGTGGTATAATAACAGCAAGGCTAATTGCGAGCAAAAAAAGGGGAATGTTGCCTGTTCCTGAAATAATAGGAACAGGTGGCAGATTTCACTGTTTAAACAAATATGAATGGCGGTTTATATAAGTGGGTCCAAGCTTTAGCAGGAAGCATGGCGTGTCAATGAGGAACGGAATGGGGAAAGGGGGAACGGTGGGGGAGGGGGGGGGGAGGAGGGGGAAGTGGTGATGGAAGGTAAAAAATAAATACTGCGCTAACACTAATTCAACTTACATAAGCTGCGACTAGAAAGTAGTAAACCATGTAATCTAATAAAATTCAAAAAGTCGCGCTAGCGCGACTTTTTGAATTTTATTAGATTACATGGAAGTGGTGATGGGCAAGTGAAGGAAGAAGGTGAAGGAAGGGGGAGGGAGGGGAGGGGGAAGGAAAGAAGGGGGGAGGAAAAGAAGGGGGGGGAGGAAAGGGGGTGTGAGATAATGAATGATTTTGACAAAAAGTACTGGTAGCATCTCAATGGGATGTCCAAACAACGATTTAGAGTCCAAAATGAGGTTTTATTTCAAACATTTAGCAGGTGCTACAGCCACCACATTTTGGGGAGCATACATTGTGCCTGTCAAAGTGGGGGTGGCTCTCTGATTTTCACAGTCAATAATAATTTCTACAGTTAGAGGCTGCTGGGCCTCTTCCTCTGTTCATGAGAGCACCTCAATCGTCCCATTGAGATACTACGAGTAACTTTTTGTCAAATATGTTAAGTAGGACCCAAATCTACTTTGGATCTACCTGAGGTTTCAGCGCCATCCATCTACTACTTCAAGCTGCATAACTGTTTCAGTTCACAACACTATGGTCAAGGCATCAAGCACAAGCAGCAAATGGTTAATAAAGTTTATCTGCTTCAAAACAAACTTATCTTCCACTATGGCAGGCCACAGGCAAATGCATAAGCACAATAAACATTTTCACCAGGTTCTCTGTATTAATACATTTCCGCGGAGCAAGAATGAACTTCCCTATTGAGATACTACCAGTACATTTTGTCAAAATACATTAAATCGGACCCAAATCTCCTTTGGATCTAGCAACAAATGTGTAGCGCAAGGGCTTGCCTGGTTGGAAACCAAATAAGCTGGCTGTTCAGTTGCTTGAAGTAGTAGATGGATGGTGCTGGAACTTCAGGTAGGTCCAAAAGAGATTTGGGTCCTAATTAATGTATTTGACAAGATGTACAGGTAGTATCTCAATGTCCAAGTGACAAATTAGATGCTCGCTTGATGCCTTGGCCATAGTGTTGTGAACTAAACCAGTTATGCAGCTTAACGTAGTAGATGGATGGCGCTGGAACCTCACGTGGATACACTTGGGTCCTAATTAATGTATTTGACAAAATACTAGTAGCATCTCAATGGGACGTCTAGGCGATGAGTGGGCAGTGCCAATGACCAGAGGAACTGGCCCAGCAGCTTCTAACTGTAGAAATTATATTTGACTATGAAAATCAAAGAGCCACACCACACTTTGAGGGGACATTGTGTGGTCTGCAAAATGCGTTGGCTGTAGCACCTGCTAAATGTTTGGAATAAAACCTCATTTTGGACTTGTGGTGTGGCGCTCCGCTTTCCACACTTAAATACCATTTCTACAGTCCAAAGCTGCTAGGCTGGTTCCTCTGTTCATTGGAGCTGCCCACTCATCGCTTGGACGTCCCATTGAGATGCTACCAGTACATTTTGTCAAATACATTATTAAGGACCCAAGCGTATCTATCTAAGGTTCCAGCGCCATCCATCTACTACTTTAACTGTATAACTGGTTCAGTTTACAAACACTATGGCCAAGGCATCAAGCACAACCAGCAAATGATTAATAAAGTTTATCTGCTTCAAAACAAACTTATCTTCCACTATGGCAGGCCACAGGCCAATGCGTAAGCGTAATAAACATTTTCACCAGATGCTCTGTATTTATACATTTCAACACAGCAAAAAATAACTTTGACAACCTTAATGAGGAAGGGCTTTAAATAATCAATCTCTTTATACAATAACTCTGCACGTGGGGCAAGGAGAGAGAGAAAAAGAAGTAGGAAATATATTTTTCTGGAAGCGTTTGTGATTTTCTGTGGAGCACCAAGGGAGGCAATATAATGAATTCAAACCCTCTCAACAAAATAGCACAACAATATGTTTTTTTTCGCATCCTGTGGACATAGAAAATGCACGCCACGTTTCATGCAATTAGAAACTTCCCCCCATAGGTTAGCAGGACCTTTGTTATTCTCCAAAAGATTTTTTTTTTTTTAGCTGCAAGTTTAAGGTACCAGAAAACAAGAAATATGTCATGATCATAAAAAAGCAACAATTAGAAACTAATATTTGAGGTTGTGTATTAGCCAGAACACAGAAGAGCCTCAGTGGGGAACTTTGATTTAAGATTAAAGGGATATCTGAAGGTATTATTAGGAGTCGGGGTGAGTGGCCATTACAGGATTGTGAGTTGATGGCCGTAGACCAGTGGTAGTCAACTTTCTTGATGGAGGGGGCCTTAAGGTCGGCCCCTGACATCAACAAAAGGGTACACATAATACTCAGAGAATGTAACACCACAGAAAGCTGTCAGAGGCTGTAGAAACACAACAGGAGAAAGGCAAAGACTACAGGCATTTTACAGGAAATAGCCAGAGACTGCAAACATGCAATAGTAGTTATTGGATATTGATGACATGCTTGAGTGTCTGGAGCACTGGACAGAACTAAGGCTTCCTTGGCGACCTCTGTATAAATGGGTTCATAAGTCATGTTGGGCTGCTCATCAGTGCAAGAGGAGGTGGCTATTCACCTGGGATGATGGCGACAGATACTCATCAAACTGGGGGAGAAAGTAATGAATTTTCATCAGTCATGGATGCTTTTCAAGTTGGGGAAATTATTATGGGCACTCATCAACTTGGGATATGGTTATGGGTGTTCATCAGCCTGGGAGATGGTTACGGGTGCTCATGAACCTGGGAGATGTTTATGGATGCTCATCCACCTTGGAGATGTTTTATGGGTGCTTATAAATCTAGGGGGAGGGTTATAGGTGCTCATTAACTTAGAGAGATGCTTATGCGTGCATATGCCTGGGGATATGGTCAAAGGTGCATGGTCACTGGTGCTCATGAATCTAGAGAGGTCACTGGTGCTCATGAACCTGGAGAGGGCACTGGTGCTCATGAACCTGATGTTTATTGGTTTCATCAATTTGGGAAGTTGGTTTTTGGTGCTCATCAACCTAGAGGATGGTTATGGGTGCTCATCAAGCTGGGAGATGTTTATGGGTGCTCATTAACCTGGAGAGATGGTTATGAGTGTATTAACCTGGGGAGATGGTCAAAGGTTCTCATCAACCTAGAGACATGGTCACTGGTGCTCATGAATCTAGAGAGGTCACTGGTGCTCATGAATCTGGAGAGGGCACTGGTGCTCATGAACCTGATGTTTATTGGTTTCATCAATTTGGGAATTTCGTTTTGGGTGCTCATCAACCTAGGGGATGGTTATGGGTGCTCATCAAGCTGGGAGATGTTTATGGGTTCTCATTACCCTGGAGAGATGGTTATGAGTGTATTAACCTGGGGAGATGGTCAAAGGTTCTCATCAACCTAGGGACATGGTCACTGGTGCTCAATAATCTAGAGAGGTCACTGGTGCTCATGAACCTGGAGAGATGTTTATGGGTCTTCTCAATTTGGGAAGTTGATTATGGGTGCTCATCAACCTGGCAGATGGTTATGGGTACTCATGAACCTAGGAGATGGTTTTGGGTGCTCGTCAAGCTGGGAGATGTTTATTAATGCTCGTCAAGCTGGGATATGTTTATTGATGCTCGTTAACCTGAAGAGATAGTTATGAGTGTATTAACCTGGGAAGATGGTCAAAGGTTCTCATCAACCTAGGGGCATGGTCACTGGTGTTAATGAACCTGGAGAGATTTTTATGGGTCTCGTCAATCTGGGAAGTTGGGTATGGGTGTTCATAAACCTAGGAGATGTCCACAGGTGTTTATCAACCTGGGGAGAAAGTCACAAGTGCTTACCAATCCTGAGAAATGGTCACAGGTATTCATCAATCTGGACAATCTGAGGAATTGGTTATATGTTTTAATTAATCTGGACAGATGGTTTTAAGTGTCCATCATTATTCTGGGTAGCGGCCCACAGGTGATTATTAGCCTGTGGTGATGGTTATGGGTACTAATTAATATTGAGAGATAGTTATGGGTGCTCGTTAATCTGGAGAGGTAATTATATGTGATCATCAATCTGGGGGTGATGGTTTTCGGTGCTCAGAATTCTAAGAAGATAGTCACAGGTGCTCATCAACCTGGAGGGATTGTTGTAGCTGCCTAGGTGCGTATCAGTCTAGGGAGATGGTTATGGGTTCTCCTTAATCTAGGGTGATGGCCTTACATGCTTATCAATTTGGGGTGATGGTTTTCATCAGTCTGTGAATATGGCAAGGTGGATTTCATTTAAATCATGATTTAAATCACTAGTAAAAAGGCTTGATTTAAATCATAATTTTTAAAGATCAACTGTCATCTCTGTCCCGCGGCGGCTCCTCCTCTGACCCGCTGTTGACTCACCGACAGTCCTATTCACTTTAATGGGACAGCTAGTGATGCGGCAGTGACACAAGGTGAGGGACATGGCGACAGTAGGTGAGTGGATGCCCGCTAACAGGCGCTGCCATGATGGATCTGAAATGACAGGTGATCTTTAAATGTAAGGACTTATTCTTGCTGGTAGTTAGAATCTTTAATATTTGCAAACAAAATGAAGGTTTCCTGTTTAGAATAATAAGCTGTCAGGTTAGTAAAACGGAGATATCAGAACCGATTCAATCATACAGTTTGTAGTGTACATAGATTTGAAAAAAATGGGATAAAGGAATATTCCTGAACTTTGTTTTAACTCATGGTCACTGTGAAATTGTGTGAATGCATCAATGCAGTGCATGTTATCTCCGCTTGCAGAGCTTGGATTTATTGAATGGGTTTACATTCATTACATTTTAAATGTAAATATTGCAGAATGTACAGCCTCATGCTACATAACTAAGCTCCATTTCATGCTGAGTAAACAAAATTATTAATGTATCTTAAAGAGAAAACTATCTTTAGATAGATTTTTACTCCAAAAGCATTTTATTAAAAGAAATTTAATAAAAATCGAATAAATCGATTTAAATCAAAAAAATCTAATTTTTTTGATTAAAAAAAAAATCAATGATTTTTATCCACCCTGGAATATGGTCACCGGTGCTCATTAACCAAGAGTGGTTTCGGCGCCATTTAAGGTACACTATATTACCAAAAGTATTGGGACCCCTGCCTTTACACACATGAACTTTAATGACCTCCCAGTCTTAGTCCATAGGGTTCAATATTGAGTTGGCTCACCCTTTGCAGCTGTAACCGCTTCAACTCTTCTGGGAAGGCCGTCCACAAGGTTTAGGAGTGTGTCTATGGGAATGTTTGACCATTAATCCAGAAGGGCATTTGTGAGGTCAGGCGCTGATGTTGGACAGGAAGGTCTGGCTCGCAGTCTCCACTCTAACTCAGTGGAAAGGTGTTCTATCGGGTTGAGATCAGGACTCTGTGCAGGCCAGTCAAGTTCCTCCACCCCAATCACACTCATCCATGTCTTTATGGACCTTGCTTTGTGCACTGGTGCCCAGTCATGTTGGAACAGGAAGGGGCCATCCCCAAACTGTTCCCACAAAGTTGGGTACATGAAATTTACAAAATGTCTTGGTATGCTGACACCTTAAGAGTTCCCTTCACTGGAACTAAGGGGCCAAGCCCAACCCCTGAAAAAACAACCCCCACACCATAATCCCCCCTCCACCAAATGATTTGGACCAGTGCACAAAGCAAGGTCCATAAAGACATGGATGAGCGAGTTTGGGGTGGAGGAACTTGACTGGCCTGCACAGAAAAAGAAGGAGCGCGGCCGCCACGTCACTCGCAGCCTGTACGCCCTGGAAACGCGTCGTTTTTCCAGTGACGTCATCTCTCCTTGCCTGGAAACCATCTGCGCCTCAAGCCTCGTTCTGAGGTATCCTCCACTGCAGCCGGCTGACGACCATTTAGTGGTGTTATGGAGCAAGCAACAGAGCGCCAACACAGCAGGAACAGATCGACCAAACTGATGACACCTCTATGTTGGGACAAACGCTTACTTCGACTCCATAAATGTGAGTTGCTTGTGTATTTTATCTTCACGTTAAAATTGTCCTATATCTGTACCCAGAGGCGCCACTCTCCTTGTGTCTTCTCAGTGTCCAATCTGGAACATGGTTTCTGTTCCCCCCCCCCGATGGCAGCCCTGAGTGTGGAAACTCTTCATTCCCCCTTCATCATCATCTCATATGGTCCGTGGACTTTGTTATAATAACTATAAGACTGTGGACTTTTGTTATAATAACAGTTTTATCGTGCATATAATATTATGCTCATACAGCACATTATCTATATATTGGGGGATATTGACTAGTCTAGTTCTCCTCGCCTTTACTTGTATATCGCCCTACAGGGCTTTTTTCCTTAGAGAATGGGTGCAGGAACTCCTCTATTCCGAGTCACCCCTTGACTCCGCCCCCTTCCCTCCTCCGAGCACCATTCCTTTGTTCCACACCTTACCCACCTCCCAGTACCACCCCTTTTAGAGAATAGAGAACCAAGCATCGTTTTGTGGTGCTAAGTATTTTGTATGGAATTTGTTAATGATAACAAGAAAGGCAACAGTAGATCCCTCCTAGCAATGATTGATTCCCTCAAACATAATACACACCCTGAGCAACAATAGATCCCTCACCAGCAACAATAGACCCCTCACCAGCAGCAATAGACCTCCCCAGCAACAATAGACCCCCACCCTGCAAAAATAGATTCCCTCCAGAAACTATAGATTCCCCAGCAACCAGCATCAATAGACCTTCCCTTAACAGTAGATCCCTGCCAGCAACAACATACCCCCAACAACATAAGATCCACCCCAGCCACAATAGATCCCCCCTTCCTCTGCAAAAACAGATCCTCTCAGCATCAATAGACCCTCCAGCACACCCCAGCACCCCTTGCCATTACATACATTCAGTTCTGGAGGTGCTGAAACTGCGTTCCCCCGCGTTCCTGCTGAAAAAAAGCCCTGTCGTCCTACATCAATGCCTGACCTACCAAATGCGCTTCTGGAAGAATAGTCAAACATTCCCATAGACACACTCCTAAACCTTGTGGACGGCCTTCCCAGAAGAGTTGAAGCTGTTATAGCTGCAAAGGGTGGACTAACTCAATTTTGAACCCTACGGACTAAGACTGGGATGCCATTAAAGGTCATGTGCCGTGTAAAGGCAGGCGTCTCAATACTTTTGGGTATATAGTGTATATAGGAGAGAGGACAGAAGTGGGCACATCCGCAGGAAGACAGCTGACACAGTGGTGGGCAGGATATTCTCAGTGTATACTGTGCACTTGCCATGCCATTGTCCAACCCAAACTTCACCTCCCTTGGGCCAAAAACTCCCGGGCCTTATTCCCAACACCATGACCATCCACCAAGAGGCACATCCAACAATATCATTCCAATACCTTTGCTTGTGCTTTCCCTGTAACAGCCTTTAAATCCAGCATATGGAGGCAATAACGGCTATCTTTTGCACAGTTTAAAGCAAAACATTATAGAAACAGACAAAACAAAGTCGAGAAATATTTTGAAACAGTTAACAGTCCCCCCGATAGCAAAAATAAACATTAAATTGCGCTACGACTTGTAACCGGTTGAATGCATTTTCACGTTATACGAGGGCAGTAACATGGAAGCTGCGAAAAAAGGATTTTCGTCTGGAGCTGATTAATGTAAGAAATACAGACAGCGGTATCCACAGCCAGACCGAACGCAACAAGATAATATTCGCTAAGTACTCCCTTGTAAACACTTTGTTTTTTTTTTTTTTACTGAGCTCAATAAGGCCTGCGGAATATTAAACCTGCTCGGCGTATATTCCTGGCTCGCTTAAAGGACGCCTGATGAAATTTTCCAGATCGATTATTAAAATAGTATCTTTGTTTTACCGAGAAGCTAAACAGAGTCGGTTGGCCAAAGTGTTAGCGCAGTGTTAGCGCAGCAAAAGGGCAACAACGTACTTTATATACTCTTACGTACAGTATTGTGCAAAAGTTTTAGGCAGGCGTGAAATTTTTTTGGTAAATTAACCGTTTCATTCCCAGGAAGATTTTACACCCTTCCCGACCAGAGCACTTTTTGCGATTCGGCACTGCGTCGCTTTAACTGACAATTGCGCGGTCGTGCGACGTTGCACCCAAACAAAATTGATGTCCTTTTTTTCCCCACAATAGAGCCTTCTTTTGGTGGTATTTTATCACCTCTGCTTTTTTTTTTTTTTTGCGCTATAAACAAAAGAGCGTCAATTTTGAAAAAAACACAATTTTTTAACTTTTTGCTATAATAAATATCCCCAAAAATATATAAAAAAACAATTTTTTTTCCTCAGTTTAGGCCGATATGTATTCTACATATTTTTGGTAAAAAAAAAATTGCAATAAGCGTATATTGTTTGGTTTGCACAAAAGTTATAGCATCCACAAAATAGGGGATAGTTTTATGGCATTTTTACTATTCATTTTTTTTTTTTACCAGTAATGGCGGAGATCTGCGATTTTTATTGGGACTGCAACATTATGGCGGACACATCGGACAATTTTGACACATTTTTGGGACCATTGGCATTTATAAAGCGATCAGTGCTATAAAAATGCACTGATTACTGTATAAATGACACTGGCAGGGAATGGGTTAACACTAGCGGGTGATCAAGGGGTTAATTGTGTTCCCTGGGAGGTGATTCTAACTGAAGGGGGAGGGGACTGTGTAGGGGGTTCTCCGTGTGTCAACCGCGATCGCGGGAGCCCGGCGGTGATCGTGACAGCTGGGCACTCGCATCGGCTCTGGGAGCAAGCAGCGGGCGCACGTGCCCCTAGTGGCGTAACATAACGTATATATGTAAAGCTCTGCGTAAATTGACGGCGCTATATAAGTACCTTAAATAATAATAATAAGATAGTTCTTAATAAACATGTGCAATTTGTTTCGATCCAAATTCGTTTTTTAACGAAATTTCGAAAAATTCGCTAATTTGTAAATTCTAAAATTCGTAACTAATAATAACCTAACTATTACTAACTATTAAATTATAAGTATTGGAATTTCCTTCCAAATTTGGCTGTTAGTGAATGTAACAAATACGGATTTATCCGAAGTTACGAATTATCTGAAAAAAGAATGGAACGTAATGAATTAATAATAATAATAAACAATAATAATAGTCATAAAAACTTTTTATTATTATTTATTATTAATTCATTCCGTTCCATTTGTTATTTCAGATAATTCGTAACTTCAGATAAATCCGTATTTGTTACATTCACTAACAGCCAAATTTGGAAGGAAATTCCAATACCTATAATTTAATAGTTATTGTTAGTTAGTTAGTTATTCTCTTAGTTATTAGTTATTTTCTTTCTTATTTTTGTATTTTCGAAGTTTCGAATGTACAAATTTATGAATTTTTGAATTTACGAATTGCGGTCATAACGAATGACCCGAAAAAACAAAAAACAAAAAAGGAATGAAATGAAAACAAATAAATTTTTCGGCAGTGCACACGTCTAGTTCCTAATGACAGTGGCTGTATGTTTGGGATGGTTGTTTCTGCTGCAGAATAAATTTTCGGGCTAACCACACGCCTCCCTAAAGGGCATGGCATGATGGAGAAGTTAAATAGGAAGTAAACCCTGATGGGTTTTACTTCCTCTTTGTCTCCCTGCCAAGGTAAAGCATAATAGGCTACTATGCATCGCATAGTATATATTCTGTATCTTTTAACTTACCTTTTAACTGTAATAATAAAATTTATTGCTTATTTTTAAGTCATTACCTTTCTTGCACTTTCGTTCAAGGTTAGGACTTAGGTTTAGGGTTGGGGTTAGGGTTTAGCAAGAGCTGTACAATGTGCACTCCATACCAACTATAGGCAGCGAGAGCACTGGGGGTGGAGAATGTGCACAGGGTGTTACACTTGTTCTATGTTGTGCATTAGCAGCGTAGCACACCATTCTGATTCCTCACCCTGGGCATTGAACGGCCTTGTCCCAGTAATGTCCCACCCTTCTCTGCTCCTCACCACATGTATACATTTGTTTCTTTCCAAGCAAAACAATGCTGCTGCCTTGACCTGCAAAAGCCTGCCAGCACACTGCGTGTAGGGAAAGGGCTCCTGGGAGATGTAGTTCTGGGGGTGTGCCCAGCTTAACTCCCCAGCAGCTGCAAGATTTTTCCAAGCCTTGTGATGGTGTAGATAGAAATAAACCCTGTGGGGTTTTTTTTTCTTTGCTACAGGAACAAGGTAAGGACAAATGAATGGGATATGCTCAGAGTGGGAAAGGGGGCCTCAGGGTGGGGAGAAGAATGTGTAGGGGTAAATTTGGGTAAGGCCTGGACATTCACATTGCTGCAAATGAGAAGAGTGAGCACTGACAATGGATGGGCCATATGGATGATGTCACTACGCCAGGCTTTACCAGCTGTTGTATGAGCGCTCTCTCCTCTCCCCTGCAGCTGCTACTGACTGACACAGGGGATCACTTGACCAGACCAGAGTGGCCTGAAAATAGGTAAGTATGCACAGTATAGTTTTTACAGAGATTTATCCGCACAGGTGTTAGACAGGGAGGAGGGGACATTGACTCCACTGTGTTTGGCAATGGCAGAATTTTGCCAAAATTTACAGGTTTTTACTGAAGTTTCAGGAAAATAAAATTCATCCTCATGGGCCAGATTTAAATTAGACGTTGCCCTGGCCAACTTTTTAAAGCTGAATTTCAGCCATAAAACCTTTCATTTACATATATTTCTCAATAGCCACACAGGCTTTAAATTGTCTTTGTGTGCACCAAATGCTGACAGAGAAGGACTTATCAGCCCCACCCACTACATGTCATCCGTAGAAAACTACAGGGAGGGCGGACCTAAGACCAGTCACCCTGCAAAAGGGTACCATTACCAGCAGCCTTGTCCAATAGGCGCTGGGACTGCACTGATTACAGTTCAGATGTGATGACTTTGACAAGAGCGATGACAACACGATCAGTTGGAGACGTGCTGCATGACTATGGTGGATTGTTCTAGTGGCTGTTCTAAGTTAGGAAGTTAGGTTTAGCCCATTCATTGGGAGAAAAGCATCGGAGGAAAAGGATCCCGGTGGGGCTTGTCTACCCCAGCCTTTCTCAACATTTTTTACCACAAAGAAACCCTTTAAATTCATTTTATGTCCTGACTCCTGGAGAACCCCAACTAAAATAAATAAGTCACTTCTACAGGAACCCCTAGCAATCTCTAATGGGAACTCTAGGGTTTTATGAAACCCTGGTTAAGAATGGCTGGTCTAGACCACCTAGATAAGTACAGTATATTAAAAAAACTGGATGCTCATGGTGTGCAGCTGTACTTGTGATGTGGGTATTACAAAAGAGTTGAGCTAAGACCATTACTTTAGCCAACATTTTTTACCACAAAGAAACCCTTGACCTCATTTTGAGTCCTGGAGACCCCCAACTAAAATAAATTAACCAGAGCTAGAGAAACCCCTAGTAACCTTTCGAGGAAGCCTGGTTACGAATGACTGGTCTAGACCACCTAGATGACTACAGTTTTTGAAACCCTAGATCAGTGATGGCGAACCTTGGCACCCCAGATGTTTTGGAACTACATTTCCCATGATGCTCATGCACTCTGCAGTGTAGTTGGGCATCATGGGAAATGTAGTTCCAAAACATCTGGGGTGCCAAGGTTCGCCATCACTGCCCTAGATACACATGGTGTACTTGTGACTGTGATACCAGTATTACAAGACGGTTGAGTTATGACCATTAGTTTGGCCAACATCTACTACCAATGGAGTCAGATGCATAGGGCAATAGAGTGGTATTGGGTTTTTAGGTTATTTTGTCTTCTCTGGCACTTTGGGTTTCTAAAGCCTCATACACACAGTACGAAAATCAGAAGACCGTTGTCGTATGACAGGCTGTTGTCCAAAGTTCTTACCGTTAGTATGCTCCTTTCAACAATTGTTTTCCAAATTTTCGGCCAACAAATGTTGGATGACAGGCTAGTAAATTTTGGTCAAACGACAGCTCCACGCCAGATTTTCGTATGGTCAGTACACAAATCCGTCACACAAAAGTCGAAAGTACACACACGCATGCTCAGAATCAATGCTCACCAAATACGAAATTAGCAAAAGGGGCCCAAGGGGTGGCGCTCAAGCGCTGAAATTCCTCGTAGTACGTCACTACGTTCGTGTTTTGTGTTACGACAATTTGAGTAATGTTAGTATGCAAGACAAGATCCTGGCACACGCCCTTTTGACAAAAATCACACGCTCGGTTGTCCAACAAGCGTACCGTGTGTACGAGGCTTAAGTGAAAGGAAAATACAGAGATGGGTGGAAGTTATTGATTTTAATAGACTTGATTGAATTTGTTTGACCTGCCAGGTGTTTGAAAGTTTCATATGTAAAAAATTGTGCGCTTGCAATAAATGACATATATCAATAATCATAAGTAGAAGACATAAATGAAGAAAATTTAAAATGATATCACTAAACCACACAATATGAAGGCGTGCTTAAAAAATAAAGTGAATTAAGTGAATAATTAATTTAAAAAGCATTCAAATACATAAATTGCTAAAAGAACTACAATAATATGTGCAAAAAATTTGTAATAAAGTCCAATCCATATGAAAAAGTCAATCAATAAATTTTATTGATAATGCTTAGAATATAATTTTTGTCCATTTGGTGTGTCCCTTTGATTTGTGATATATAGTCGTATTCTCTGTTTTTTTTAAGTTGAAGGAGGACACTAGAGCGATATATGGTTATCCATGCGACTATTTTTTGATTATTTTTGATTTTAGATTTTTAATTTTAGCTATTAAGATAAGTCCTTCCCCGCTGCAAACGGATTGGCCTTTTTATCCTCTTTAGGAATTTAAAGGTGGATAATGCAATATAAATCCACACCACGCACATTGTGGTTTTTTTTTCTGTGTATTGCAATACGCGGTTGATATAAGTTTGTATTCACACATACTGGCCCATAGTGTAGTAACCTACATTGCCTTTAGTGATACGGGAATCCTCTGTTTATATTCCATCCTTTTTTGTTTGCGTTGCACAGTCGATACCATATCGAGGCTTGGTGTCCTCTTGCGCATGCTCAATGGTTGGATAGACGTCCAGACGAAAACGAGGTCTGGTCGTTGATGTTCGCTATAAAGGTGATGGCTCAATGCGTTGCTCGTGCCCCTTTTGAAGACGTCATTTATGACGAAACATGTAGGGCGTGGCTACGCATTGTACGCCATCATGTTACTAGCCCCATGTAAGTTATGCACGGGTGTTCGTCTGTATGCCGGCTTTTTTAAACTTTTTTAAACTTTTTAAACCCTCTATTTACCCAATGCAATGTGATCCTTGTTTATGAAGCAATAAATCTTTTCATAATATTACTACACCATCTGAGTTTTTTCATCTTTTTTACGGCCCTTGGGACGAGCGAGTGCCTCCCTTTAGGCTGACATACTGGAAATGTTTCCTGCTGAATGCGATATAGGATTGGCTGATCCGGACCTGCTGTCCTCCTGTCCCCACAGAGGGCCATATCTGTATGCCTGTATGACCTTGCTAATTCGGAGGTCCAACTTATCCGGTAAGGGTACGTCTATATTATCCCTTGGATTCACCGGTGGCTGGAAGTTTCTTCACGTTCCTTTCATCTTTCCACACTCATATGGGCTGCATTGAATGAACTGTGGATATGCGTTTTGTTTCCTGTGCGATTTTGACTCTTCTTTATGCGATTTTCAATTACTGTTTCACTTTTTCATATGGATTGGACTTTATCACTAATTTTTTGCACATATTATTGTAGTTATTTTAGCAATTTATGTATTTGAATGCTTTTTTAAATTAATTATTCACTTAATTCACTTTATTTTTTAAGCACGCCTTCATATTGTGTGGTTTAGTGATATAATTTTAAATTTACTTCATTTATGTCTTCTACTTATGATTATTGATATATGTCATTTATTGCAAGCGCACAATTTTTTACATATTTTTTTTTACACCTCACTGATATTTGTGGTATTTGTTGCTGCTGCACTTTTGATAATTTCTCTTTGCTCTTTAGCGCAGGTTCCCTTCTTTTTGTTTGAAAGTTTCAGTTGCTGACAAATTTTAGGTGCCAATCGTCAAATTACATTTTATTCTATTCCCAACTCTACATACTATATTCTCCTCCCAAAAAAGATCTGTATCAGCCCCCGAAATTTTTTTGACTTTGTGTAAAATTTTTAAATTGGAATAAACTTGTATCAGGACTTCAGTATCTCAATGTTGCACTTCAGTTGTAGATCTTATCACTCCAATCACAGCCCAAGGTGACCATGGAACCCCTTTGGTGTTCATCCCATCATCCAGGCATTCTATGCTCATACCATCCACACACTGCTAAGTGGTTTTAAATGCCTCAGTGACACCCCTCCTAAAAAAAAAACTAGCCTGGCAGTTAGTTAGGGAAATGTGTGGGTGGAAGGGGGTGAGAAAGCTTTGAATGCAGAACAGGAAACAGCCGTGCCATTTTTAACTCCGAGGGTTGAGAGGTTATCAAAGTGCTTGAAGGCCCACTCGAAGGCTTAGAGTTGAAGGGTGACTCCTAAGCTTGGTTTTGTATGTAGATTTTCTGCACAGGTTCTCTTTGAAGCACAGTAGTTAAGACAGAATGTTTGTATTAGAAATGCATGAATAGTTTAAGTGTACACAATATGTCACCATGGGACTTTGATCTGTTCCCCAGACGTTCTGTGCGATCCTGAGCATTGGATTATTTCTGCAGCTCGAACATCACAGCTTGGCATCATTTCTCCCTATCTCCGAGATACGTCAAGATAATTCCGCTGTGACGATTTCATCAAACGTTCCAATAGCAGCCGTTCCCTGCCAACTTTTCATGTGGCATTAAAAAAAATAGCAAAACATCTCCACCAGATCGATGGGTGGTTCTTATTAAGAGATTCTACTCCCCCAAAATATGTAGACCACAAGCTGACATGTTGCTAAGTATTTCGGCTTGAACATACAAGTGTTGATAATAGATCATTCACGGAGTAAGTGAACGGGAAATGGTTGAGTTTTGAAGTATGTTGACGGGAATTCTTGACAAAAACAGCAAAGCTTTGCTGGCTAACTTTCAGGATGAGTTAAAAACATTTTCCTTTACTTCAGCGATGAAAGAGCTCCCATCGATCGGTCTGGAGTTGCTGAATCAGGAACCTGCCTCTACAAACGCCTTCCCAGTGGGGTCAAGACTTGGGTGTGGGCCTCAAAACGCCATGTGAAGCAATTAATTGGGACACCAAGCAGTTGCTTGTGCTATGCCATAGAAAGGTGTGTATCTACACCTTCAGAAGACAGCCCTGTCATTAAAGCGGAGTTCCACCCAAATTTTGAACAATATCTGTATGTATTCTCTTCCTTGCCTAGATGCTGACATGCCGTTTAAAAAAATTTAAATTGCCGTAATTACCTTTTATTTTTCTATTCTTCTTTGCACTTCCTGGTTCTCCTCCCGTGGAAGTAGGCTTGTTTCTAGCCTCTCCCAGACTCCTGGGAGCTAGTCTCAGGCTTCCCAGGATGCCACTGAGCATGTGCGGGAACGAGCAGTGAATGCTGGGAGCACAGCATTCACCACATCCAGGAAATAAATGCTTGTGGGCTTCAAATGCCCACAATGAAGATGGAAACCGCCTGCAGTGAATAATATAAGTTATTCTTTCCGACGAAATCTGACACAGGCGGACATATTACACACAATATGTGAGAATGTAATGCTGAGAAGAAAAGTTTGTGAATGAACTAAAAAAAAAAAAAAGGATAGATAGGTGGACCCCCGCTTTAACCATCGTTTTCTGCGAGATTACCTCCTAGGCAAGTCAGGTGCACAGCCCCCCTGTGGTGACAGGAGGAATACTGTGCCCTTCTGTTATCTGATTGGGTGACATGACAGAGCAAATTAGAAAGTAGGAGCACATAGTACACCTCCTCTGACTAAAGATAGTGGAGCTCTGGAGGAGTAGAGACTAGTCAAGGCGTAGGGTGTTAAAGGTTCTGGAGTAAGTGTTTGGGTTACAGAGAGAGTTAGTTCTAGGGCAGGGGTCTCCAAACTATGGCCCTCCAGTTGTTCAGGAACTACAATTCCCATAATCATGCCTGTGAATGTCAGAGTTTTACAATGCCTCATGGGACGTGTAGTTCCACAACAACTGGAAGGCCGTAGTTTGGAGATCCCTGTTCTAGGGCTACAGGGAGGGTTTGTGTTAGGGGACAGGGAGATTTAGATCTAGGGCTACAGGGAAGGTCAGTGTTAGGGTTACAGAGTTAGTGTAGCTCTGGTGCTACAGGGAGGGTTAGTGTTGGGGTTATAGGGAGGGATAGTTTTACTTTTGGGGTACAGAAAGTGTCAGTGATAGGGTTATAGCTACAGAGAGGGGCAGTTTAGGAGAGTAGAAGCACATAGTACACCTCCTCTAAAGGTAAAGGAGCCCTGGAGCAGTAGAGACTAATCAAGGTGTAGGGTGTTAAACCAAAAACGAGTTTGTGTTAGGGTTACAGGAAGAGTTAGTGCTAGGGCTACAGGGAAGGTTAGTGTTAGGGTTACTGGGGTGGGCTAGTTCAAGGGCTACAGGAGGGGGTTCGTGTTAGGGTTGGAGGGAGAGTTAGTGCTAGGGATACAGGGAGGGTTAGTGTTATGGTTACTGGGGTGGGCTAGTTCCAGAGCTACAGGTAGGGTTAGTGTTAGGGTTACCGGGAGAGTTCATACTAGGGCTACAGGGAGAGTTAGTATTAGGGTTAACGGGGTGGGCAAGTTCCAGGGCTACAGGGAGGGTTAGTGTTAGGGTTACCGAGAGAGTTAGTTCTAGAGCTACAGGGAGGGTTAGTGTTAACGTTACCGGGGTGGGCTAGTTCCAGGGCTACAGGGAGGGTTAGGGTTACCGGGAGAGTTAGTTCTAGGGCTACATGGAGGGTTAGTGTTAGGGTTACAAGCATGGTTAGTCCTAGGGCTGCAAGGAAGGTTAGTTTTTTGGGTTACAGGGAGAGTTAGTTCTAGAGCTACAGGGAGGGTTAGTGTTAGGGTTACCGAGAGAGTTAGTTCTAGAGCTACAGGGAGGGTTAGTGTTAGGGGTACCGGGGTGGGCTAGTTCCAGGGCTACAGGGAGGGTTAGGGTTACCTGGAGAGTTAGTTCTAGGGCTACATGGAGGGTTAGTGTTGAGGTTACAAGGATGGTTAGTCCTAGGGCTGCAAGGAAGATTAGTTTTTTGGGTTACAGGGAGAGTTAGTTCTAGGATTATAGGGAGGGTTAGTGTTAGGGTTACAGGGAGTGTTAGTTATAGGGCTACAGGGAGGGTTAGTGTTAGGGTTACAGGGAGGGTTAGTTCTAGGTTTACAGGGAGATTTTTTTTTTTTACTAGAGCTTGAGGGAAATTGAAAACGAAATAATAGCCTAAACAAAATTGAATTTTAAAGTTTGTACTTGATGGATGGGCATCCTCAAAATCCTCAAACAGCCGATGTCACTGTGGTAATCATATAAAGTGACCTTTCCTGGAAGAGTGTTAGAGAACATGTGGTTCTCCCTGTTCTCTTGTTGGTTCTGCTTCCCTAGACCTCATTGAAATCCTTTTCCTTTTGCTGTTTTTTTTTTTGCAATATCTTTATTGCTTCCAAGAAATCTTCAAACTGCCCTTTCCCTGTGACTAATTCGATCGGAAGAGCCATTACTGTCCCTATCACCAACTGCATCTCAAGATGGCAATTCCGGGCGGTGTGGGTTTCATTAAAGGAGCGGCCGATGAATACGATGAGACATTGCTACTTCCGCATTCTATTTTCAACGGTCACGGTTCATAGAAGACACAACCAGGTACAGAAGGAGAATGAAAAGCTTTTATTGTAAAAAAAAAATAAAAAAAGTTTTAAAAAAAATTAGCAAAAGTTCTGAAAATATTTATAACTTTTCAAGCGGAATTTATAGTTTAGTGGCTTAATATTCAGATGTTTTGCAATAAAAAAAGAAGATATTTTTTTCCTTTAAGCGTTTTTTTTTTTTTTAATCTCACTTGCCCTCCCCGGCCTAATTTACTGTCATTTTCAGTGTTGTATTTCATCCCAGTGTTTATTCAGTGTAATGATACACCGTGGTATCTTTCTTAGGCAAGAGCCCCATTTGACAGGAAAAACAAACAAGGCGAAGTCGGGATTAGCTACATCAAAAAGAAAGTGTGCCTCTATCTAAATGGGGATCATCAGGCGCATAGCCACCAGAGGCCGGACACAAAGGTTGTTATACTTGTGCTGCCCATACCTAATCAAATGTTTCACCGGCGAACGTTCGTGGTTAAAGTGGAACCCCACCCAAAAAAATTTTTTTTTTTTTTTTTTTATTTTTTTTTTAGTATATGGAAGAACTATCACATTTTTATTGCTGGGGAAAGTAGATACATTATTATTACTATTATTATACAGGATTCATATAGCGTCAACCATTTACGCAGTGCTTTACAATGTAGAGGGCGGACAGTACAATTACAATAAAGTTCATTATAGAAGGAATAGGAGGGCCCTGCCCATGGAGCTTACGATCTAAAAGGAGGGGGGAGGTAGTACAAAAGGTAATAGTTGCAGGGGATGATCCGATGGAGGTAATTCGGGTACAGTTCTTAGGTGGAGGTGGCGAAGGAAACTCATAAATAAATGAGTTTTCAGGGAGAGCCTAAGGGCAGTTTCAGGGAAGGCATGTTGTGGTGCTGATTGTATCTCTTGGCACACACATATGCGCAGACCGGCAAATGTTCGGGCAGATACAGTATGCATTGTTGCGGGCATCTGTCACTAATGCTGGTGCCAGCGGGCTATTTAAACAAGCCTCAGTATGGGCTTGTTGCTGTTTGATATGCAGCTTCTGTGTGTTGTTCCTGACCCATGTGACCTATTGACGGCCGGTAATACAGGGTGCAGAGGCGCCGCCCCCCTAATCCATGCGCCCAGCCCCTAATTCACATGCAGGGCATCGGACCCATGGATTTCAATGTTTTTTTTTGTGAGGCACATGAATAGAGCCTGAGGCTTTAATTGGCTTCAAAAAGGGTGGGATTGGGGAGCAGAGCACTGCACCCCGAGCCCACCCAGTTGTGTGACATTAGCGAATTAATATTCGCTAATAAAGCAAGGAAAATGTTGGGACTTTATGTGAGACCATGACTCTCCAGTAAACAGGTCTCCATTCCTATTATTTGGTAAGGGGGGGGGGGGATAGAGGGAAAATGGGACGTTATATGATACACAAGACTTGGGTAGAATGAACCAAACAAAAATAGTAGATAAGATATTTATTAATAACACCATTGGGCATGATGAAATGGATAGCATTAATAGGAGACCAATATGTACGATACAGAATTATGAAAAACATGGTTAGTAGATCACATGGTAATACAGATAACATGATAGACATTATTGCACATAATAAATAATGAGCCAGCAACATACCCAATAGATGGAAAATCATGATAAATAATAAAATTAATTGATTGATTCAGACAAGTAAAACCCATAGCAAACACATGATTGCTGTGGCATAGTATCAAATAGAAATGCTTGACGCGTTTCGTGGGTTGTTTCCACTCATCAGGAGCAGTTATACACTCGAAGTATCTAAGAATGATTAAAAATTCATAATCACAATTTTTGCTTCCACACTACACCTTAAGCCTCAGGTATTTCCAATACTATGGACTCTTCCTTTGGCCCTATGGTGGAAAGTTATTTCCTCTTGTATTCTCGTTTCAATACTTCTTACAATCTCTCTCATTCTTCTTCGTAGTCACTTGGGTGTCCCCTACGCTTTACTTCACTTTTCACTGCTTTTCTCATTTTTTTCTTTTGTCCTTTCTTATTGGCCTCTCACATCAATTGATATGTCCACTAGATGTTAATACCCTTTAACCATTTATTGTTACAGAAGCCCTACAGGCTCATACCTATCACTACACCTTTGAAGGGGGTTATATATCTCAGGTTGATGTTCTCCTATTCATGTTCTCTTGGCCCTCCTGTAGCCTACATTGCTATCACCTCAGCTCCCGGGGGGGGGGGGGGGGGGGGTTCCTTCTCACCTCCTAGTGCCTCTTTTATATCATCATCACCATCTAGGATTTTTACAACCTATCCATAGGTAAGAGTGCTAGGACCATAATTTTTGCGCTCCCCCTCTGCCTGCTTTTAATCAATTACAAGCTATCCATTGCTTCATGCCCAATGGTGTTATTAATAAATATCTTACCTAATATTCGCTAATGTCTTCCTGTTTCTCCTCCAGGCAAATCAGGAAGCGGGTCCTGAGACTCGATTGGCTGGTAGTCTTAAGACCCAATTGGCCAGGAGGAAAAGTGACAGCTGGGGCACAGAAGGAGAGGCAGTGGGGAAGTCGCGACCTGGATGGGGTAAGAGTGGAGCTGGTGGGGGGCCTGGCGGGTGACGGGAGAGCAAAGTGGCGATCGATCGAGCAAGCAATGGGGGGAGGGGGGTCGGCTGGCTGGGTGGGGGCAGCGGGTTGCCCCCTCCGAGAAAATTGAGCACCAGCCTCCACTGGTTTGACCTCTGATCTTGATCCGGCTTACCTCTGACCTGTGTTTGTCTGCTGCCTGCCCTGACCCAGGCTTGTCTTTGGATTCTGCTCTTGCCTCCTGCTTTCGCTTGATTGAGCTCCTGGTGCTGACTTGGCTTGTTACCTGACCATCCCGCTGTCTGCTGTCCATGCCTGATCTGCCCAACCGTTGCAAACCTGGCTTGTCTGACTGTCAGAGAGCTTATCCCTGGGGCACGCGTTGGCGCACGCGTTCCTGTGCTTGCTACTGTGCACGCTCCTGCAGGCGTTGGTGTGTGTACTGGCGTGCGGGCGCGTGCGGGCTTGCGCGCGTGCCTGTGAGCATTGGCGTGCGCGCCGTTGGCGCCAACCGGCCTATTTAGGTTTGCTATGCACTCTGCTCAGTGCTGCCTGATCATCAGCTCCCTGTGCCTTAGTTCCCGTTGCCTGTCTCGTGTTCCTGTGTACCTGATCTCCTTACGACCCGGATTGCCTTTGGATTCTCCTGTTTGCTGCCTGTACCTGACCTTGGCCTGTCTGACTCCGCTTCTGCCTGCTCCTGTTGTACCTTTGCTGCCAGCCTGTTGCCGAACCCTGCTTGTGCCCCGATCTGCCTGTCTTGCTCCTGCTCAGCACCTGTAACCAGTGTTCCTGACTACTGACCTGCTGCTTGAAGATCACCTCTCATCCTGTATCTGGATCCCTTCAGCAGGCTCTCATACCATTCCGCACTCCCGTGCCTCCTGTCTGCTCTACCAGGGGCCGTGAGTCGGATAAGTAAGGGAGTCTACCCTCTGCCCAAGCGGACTCATCAGTCTGGTAAGTGGAAGTCTGACACTGACCCTGCACATTGCTCATCTAGCCTGCTACTTCCAGTCCAGCAAGCTTCCATGTGGTTTCTGCTTCCAGCTGCTTACTACAGTCTGGCTTCAGCCAAGCATTGTGCCAGCTCATCTACTATCAGCCTCCTCTGCTGCCACTTCTACCCGCTGACTGCTGCCACGCAGACTACTGGACTGATTACAGGCACTTATACCTTGCCGTGCTCCTGTGGCTGCTTTCTCACTACCAGTGGCCCTTGAGCCGGAGCTGTACGAGAGGCCCTCCTCTACATGTCAGGCTCACTGACCATGTATGTGACAGGTGGACAGGGTAGGGGCTGACCAGACGTACTGGGGCAGGGAGTTTCATAGGATGGGAGAGGCTCGGGAAAAGTCCTGGAGGTGAGCATGGGGGAGGTAAGAAGGGAGCTAGAGAGCAGGAGGTCTTGGGAGGAGCAGAGAGGGCGATTCCAGTGATATCTGCAGATGAAGTAGATAAATAGTGCTGGACCCTTGAGGTTTCTTTGTTTTTTTTGTAGCACCTACCTAGAGTAGAGTAGGCTGCTAGGTAAATTAATTGGGTCCACTGTAATCAAAGGAGCAAGGGTTGATTTATTAAGGCTTCTTAGTGTCTCACCGGCTGCTGCTCTGTTATGTCCCCCTGTCTTCTAGAGGATTCTAGAATCATAGTGGGAGCACTGGCGGTCCGTAATGCAGGCCGGCCCCCTATCCAATGCGTCCGGCCCCCTAATCTAGATGCGGGGTGCCGGACGCATGGATTCTAATGTTTTTGTTTTTTTTTGAAGCACGTGATTAATAGGCTTCAAAAAAGGGCAGGCTCGGGGCGCAGAGCACTGCACCCTAAGTCCACACAGTTGTTTGACAACAGCGAATGAATATTTGCTATTGTCACACTGATTCTCCCCCCGGCCAATCAGGAAGCGGGTCACCTATTTCCCAATTGGTCGAAAGAAGAAGCGATCCTATTGGCCTAGGAGGAGGAGGGAGGAGACGCGTGGCCGCGGCGTGATGCAGAGGAGGAGACGTAGGGAAAGCCGTCACATGGATGGGAACAGCAGCTCATTCCATAGATGGGGTAATTGCGGGGCTGATAACTAACCGACCGACCGGGGGGGGGTGGCTGTGGGTGCGTTGTTTGTTCCCCCCCCAAAAAAAAATCATACCACCAGCTGCCACTGAGTGGAAGGAAGAGCAGGCAGCCTGAATATTTATGGGACTCCAGAAGCCAATCCGGTGAGCCCAGTTGGTGGTGAGAGAGCTCATAAATAGTCTGAGGCCTGAGCATCAGAGTGCAGAGTTCCTGGGTCCAGTCCTGCTGGAGAAGACCCCTGTGCAGGGGGGCCTCTGGGGCATAATTCTATAAGTAGTGATTATGAAGAAACCGAGGTCCCAGCTAGCCTTAGCTGGGGGGGGGGGCTATTTATAAGCTTGAGTCCAGGGATCAAGGTGGGTCTGTAGAAGCTCATTGAAGAGAGACCAGGGGGAAGTTGGTGGGAAAGAATCCAGCTGTCCGATGGTGGTATGAATCTACATCTCCCTCACTAGGAAGAGCTTGGTGGATATTGACAGTAGGCAACTGATGTTCCTGTGGGTATGTGAGCAAGTGACCCCAGTGCCGAGTTAGCGACTGTATCCCGAGTTTGAATCCCAACCAAGACACTACCGTATTTTCCGGCATATAAGACGACCTTTTACACTAAAAAAAAAACAGACAAAAAGCGGTGGTCGTCTTAAACGCCAGGGATAAAGCGGGGGCCATCTAATACGCCAGCCGCCCGCTGGATGTCAGCTCTCCGGATGCTCGCTGAATATACATACAGTATACACCGCTGAGCCAATCCCGGCAAGCGATGTATTCTATTAATGAATACAGAGCCTGCTCGGATTGGAGTAACAACCTCTGCCAATCCGAGCAGGCTATCTACAGTAGCCTGCTCGGATTGGCTTTGAGAGTCAGAGCTGCGGGTTGATGATGTTACAGCCTCTGCCAATCCGAGCAGGCTTTGTATTCATTAATAGAATGCATCGCTTGCCGTGATTGGCTCAGTGCAATATACTGTATGTATACTGTGAGACAGTATGTCACCGAAGCTACTGAACATACGATATTACCGCACATCCAGCAGGCTGACAGACTAGTCGGAAGGGGGTTGTCTTATACGGTGAGTATAGCACAAAACCAACGTTTTAAAAGGAAAATTAGGGGGTCGTTTTATACGCCGGCAAATACGGTACCTGCACAGAGTTTGCATGTTCTCCCTGTGGCTGCGTGAATTTCACCCGGGTACTCCGGTTTCCTCCCACACTCCAAAGACATGCTGGTAGATTAACCACTTGCTTACTGGGCACCTAAACCCCCCTCCTGCCCAAGCCAATTTTCGCTTTCAGCGATGTCACTCTTTAAATGACAATTGCGCAGTCATACAACACTGTACCCAAATGACATTTTTATAATTTTTTTTTCCACAAATAGAGTTTTCTTTTGGTGGTATTTGATCACCTCTGGGTTTTTTTTTTTTTTTGTTAAAATTTTTTTAAAATATCGAATTTTGCAAACAGGTAATTTTTCCCCTTCATTGTACACTGATGGGCACTGATTGAGGCTACACTGATGGGCACATTCATGGGCTGCACTGATAGGCACTGATAGGCTGCACTGATGGGCACTGATAGGCTGCATTGATGGGCACTGATAAGGCGACACTGATGGGCACTGATAAGGCGTCACTGATGGGCACTAATAGGTGGCACTGGTGTGCACTGATGAGGTAGCACTGGTCTGCACTGATAGGTGGCACTGATGGGTGGCACTGATGGGTGGCACTGAAGGGCATTGATAGGTGGCACTGAAGGGCACTAATAGGTGGCACTGATAGCTGGCACTGATGGGCACTGATGGGTGGCAGTGATGGGCACTGATGGGTGGCAGTGATGGGCACTGATCGGCACTGGTAGGTGACACTGATAGGCAGCACTGCTAGGTGGCACTGATGAGGCACTGATTGGCACCACTGGTGGGCATCTACAGAAGGCTACAGAATGTTTATGAAGATGACACCATTGACAAGAGTCACCAATGACAAGACATTGCTGTCCTCAATGGTGTCATCTCCGTAAACATTCTGTAGCCTCCTGTAGATGTTGGACAGCCTTCACCCCTCCTTCATCAGGAACCCAGCGGTGGCACATTGCTTCCGGTTGGAATCCATTATTTACCTGCAATGAAAAAGAAGAAGAGTAACCAGTTACAAATCATTGCTCTTGTCAATGGTGTCGTCTCCGTAAACATTCTGTAGACTTCTGTGGATGTCGGACAGCCTTCACCCCTCCTTCATCACTAACTCAATGACGCTATGTTGCTTCGGCTTGGAATCCATGATTTGCCTGCAATGAAACTTGAACGACCTATTGTAATTTAATAAAACGTTATGCCCACTTTTGGTACAGCCCTCATATTCTCTAAAAGAGTATGACAACTTTTTGCAGAATTCTAAAATATAATTCAAGAATTCTAACAATGTAACTCAGAAATAAATAATAAATAACTCAGAGTTGAGAATCTTCACTTGATAATATTGTGTAACTACTAGGGCGTTTTTGTTTTTTTTTTGGACAAAATCTAATATATTGGTTGATTTACTAAAGGAAAATTGGCTGTTCACTTTGCAAGGGATTTTGCCCCAGAGCTTAGTGAATGTGGTAAAGTTTTGCATTGGAAAGAAAAAAATAAAAATAAAAAAATCACGTGCATGTAATAAAAATTAATTTTTGCTTGCTTGATTGGGTTATAGAAGTCAGCCGACCTTCAACTCATTCTCTAAAGTGAATGGTTTATCTGCCCAGTGAAACATTAGTAAATCTACTCTATTATCTCAGAATTTTCAAATTTTTTCATTTTATATATATATATATATATATATATATATATATATATATATATATATATATATATATATATATATATATATATATATATATATATATATATATATATATATATATATAGTGTTTTTTTTATTTACAGAAATTTTATTTTTTATTTTTAATGCAAAAATTGTTTGAATATTTAATTAATTTATCCAATCATATGAAAAACAAAATCCAGATCACTTTGAATATCAAACAATATATCAAATCAAGGTGCTTTTCAACTAAATTGCATTGCAATTTTTTTTATTTTTTTTTCATTGTGCAAAGGTTGTCAAAGAATTAGTAAATCAGCATCATTATCTAAGATTTCTGACTACTTCAAAATCTAATATATTGGTTCCTTTACTAAAGGAAAATTTGCTGTTCACTTTGCAAGGGATTTTGCTCCAGAGCTTAGTAAATGTGATGAAGTTTCGCTTTGGAAAGAAAAAAAAAAAAAAACAGAATTTTTCCTTGCATGATTGGGTTATAGAAGTCAGCCGACCTTCAACTCATTCACTAAACTCTAGTAAATTCCCTTTGCACAGTGAACAGTTCATTTGCCTTTAGTAAATCAACCCATAAGAACTAAGAACATTTTTTTTTCTGTTATCTACTATATTGATTGATTTACTAAAGAAAAATTGGCTGTTCACTTAGCAAGGGAATTGGTCCAAGCGCTTAGTAAATGTGGTTCACTTTGCAAGGGATTTTGCTCCAGTGCTTAATGAAAGTGGTGAAGTTTGGCTTTGCGATAAAAAAACAAAAAATTGAATTTTTGCTTGCATGATTGGATTATAGAAGTCAGCAGACCTTCAACTCATTCACTAAACTCTCTAACAAATTCCCTTGAAAAGTAAAACATTTATTTGTCTTTAGTAAATCAACACCATGACCTCATATTTTTTTAAGTTTTAATTTAATTTTATATTTTATTTTATTTATTTATTTATTTTGCATTCAGCCCCAGGGATTATCCATTAGGAACTAGTCACCATCAAGATGGAAAGAAAAACACCAGTGTATATTTTTCCCCAGTCCTGATCTATTTTCTAGCCCACGTTGGTATACTTCCAATCTTTCCATCTTCATTTGTCTCATAAACCATCTGAGCTTAGTGAATGAAGTTTTGCTTTGGAAAGAAAAAAAAAACTGAATTTTTGCTTGCTGTGATTGGGTTATAGAAGTCAGCCGACCTTCAACTCATTCACTAAACTCTAATAAATTCCCTTGCAAAGTGAACAGTTTATTGTCCTGTAGTAAATCAACCCCTAAGAGATATATTTTTTATATTTTATTATATTTATTTATTTGCATTCAGTCCAAGGGATTATACATTAGGAACTCGTCACCACCAAGATGGAAAAAACCCACCAGGTATAGTTTTCCCCAGTACTGATTTATTTTAAGTTTTCATTTTATTTTATATTTTATTTTATTTTGTTTATTTATTTATTTGCATTCAGCCCCGGGGATTATCCATTAGGAACTCGTCACCAACAAGATGGAAAGAAAAACACCAGGTATATTTTTCCCCAGTCCTGATCTATTTTCTAGCCCACGTCGGTATACTTCCAATCTTTCCATCTTCATTTGTCTCATAAACCATCTGAGCTTAGTGAATGTGGTGAAGTTTAGCTTTGGAAAGAAAAAAAAAATTATTTTTGCTTGCTATGATTGGGTTATAGAAGTCAGCCGACCTTCAACTCATTCTCTAAACTCTAGTAAATTCCCTTGAAAAGTGAACAGTTTATTTGCCTTTAGTAAATCAGCCCATAAGAACTAAGAACATTTTTTTTTTTTTTGACAAAATCTAATATATTGATTGAATTACTAAAGAAAAATTGGCAGTTACTTTTGCAAGGGTCCAAAGCGCTTAAATGTGGTGAAGTTTTGCTTTGCAAAAAAAAAGAATTTTTGCTAGCATGATTGGATTGTAGAAGTCAGCAGACCTTCAACTCATTTACTAAACTCTATATCCAATTCCCTTGCAAAGTTAACCATTTATTTGTCTTTAGTAAATCAACACCATTATCTCATTTTTTTTTTAAGTTTTCATTTTTTTTTATTTTATATATTATTTTATATTTTATTTTATTTTATTTTTATTTTTTTTAATTTTTGCATTCAGCCCAAGGGATTATCCATTAGGAACTAGTCACCACCAAGATGGAAAAAAAACAAAACACCAGGTATGATTTTCCCCAGTCCTGATCCATGATTGGATTAAAGAAGTCAGCAGAGCTTCAACTCATTCACTAAACTCTATATCAAATTCTCTTGCAAAGTTAACCATTTATTTGTCTTTAGCAAATCAACACCATTATCTCAGAATTTTTTAAGTTTTCATTCTATTTTATATTTTATTTTATTTATTTATTTTTTATTTATTTTTTTTTGCGTTCAGCCCCGGGGATTATCCATTAGGAACTAGTCACCACCAAGATGGAAAAAAAAAACACCAGGTATGATTTTACCCAGTCCTGATCCATGATTGGATTGTAGAATTCAGCAGACCTTCAACTCATTCACTAAACTCTATATCAAATTCTCTTGCAAAGTTAACCATTTATTTGTCTTTAGCAAATCAACACCACTATCTCAGAATTTTTTAAGTTTTCATTTTATTTTATATTTTATTTTATTTTTTTTATTTTTTTTGCGTTCAGCCCCGGGGATTATCCATTAGGAACTAGTCACCACCAGGATTGAAAAAAAAAATACACCAGGTATAGTTTTCCCCAGTCCTGATCTATTTCCTAGCCCACGTCGGTATACTTCCAATCTTTCCATCTTCATTTGTCTCATAAACCATCTGATGATTGAGGCATCAATGCCCCAACGTCTTTGAGAGGTCTGAATTCAATCCTGCCTCCTACTGGGAACTTTCTGCTCGGGAAACCATGAGAGTATATCCTGTTATCCATTTTGCATTTCGTTTATCAGCTTCTGCGGTAGGTAGAAGTAATGCTTAGCCTCTTTTTTTTTTTTCCACCAAGTCAATCCGCAGTCCTACTCAGATGTCATATCTTTTCAACATACCGAGAAGGACAAATCAAAAAAAAAAAAAAAAAAAGAAACTTGGCTTTCTCTTTGCTATACATAAGCCCTGAAAAGACTTTGCTGGAAGCCAAAACAATAGCTGAAGAGACTAAAGACTTGTTCATTTGCAAAGACTCTATCACACACCTGGGTAGACGGGCTCTCCCGCTGGCCTCGTGAAGCGCTATTGTACGAATGTCAGCAGTCAGAGCCCTTAATGGTGTATACACAATCATTCTGATTAAGAACGAACAGGCGAGGGAAAAATAAAATAATAACTAAGATGCACTGCAACCAACTCGAGCTGCAACAAATATATCTACTTTATAATAAAGCTCGATGTTTAAAAATACGTTTTCCCAAGTCTGTTGCCCTTGACTTTGTTCAAGTTTGTCTTCTTCCCGGATTAGCAAATTTTCAAATTTATAAAAAATAATTGAAGGATTTACAAATGATATTGGTGCCTATTGGTAAAGATTAGCAATGAGCTAAGTGATTAGGGAGAAACTGTTTTTTACTGGAAAATTGCAGATTTTCCTAATTTTTTAACTTGAAAAATAGATCTCACTGGAAAACTACAGATTTTGCAAATTTTTTTAATTTTTAAATTGATCTCACTGGAAAATTACAGATTTTGCAAAATTTTTAATTTTTTAATTGATTTCACTGGAAACTTACGTATTTTGCTACATTTTTATTTTCCAGAATCAGACCTAAAAAAAAAAAATATATAGGACAGGTAGGATTTTTATGACCCTATTGGTCTCTGTCATAAACCCTTCTCCCTGCCCCTTTTTGTTTTTGAAAAGCCAGTGGCGTGTAAAACACACACAAAAACTCCACCCGGTACCAAAAAAAGTGCACACACATAAAGAGTGACACAAAACGTGCAAGGGGTGTTACACTGATCCTATCTAGGAAGGACCTTACCCTGATCCCCCGGGGCGTTAGGTTCCAGACCGGGACTGATGTACTCACTGGGCCCGTCTGGCCGAAACCAGACGGACTCCCTTTCTCTGGAGGGTCTGCCGAAACAGACCCACCCATGTACTGGGTTGGGCTCCCCCGAAGGGAGAACCCATGAGATAGGGCGAACCAAGCCAGAAGTCCATGTCCACCCCATCCCAAGACTTTCAGGGTAGGCCCGAGGGCCCACACCCTACTAATCACTCTGTGACAAACATGTAACACAATCAACAAAAAAAAAAATCCAAAAAAGTGACAAACACAGGGAATAAATAAAAAGAAATTGGAAAGAAGGTAGTAGGAGAAGTGAAAGTGGCCATTGTGCAATACAATGGCCAGCCCTTCAGCCAGGAATAAAAAATTCCTCTGGTCCTAGACAAAAGGCTTGGCCCTAGAGGCAGGTGTGAAAAAAGTGTGTTGTGAAGTGACCATGGTGCCATAAATCAAAGTGACCCTCACTCACAGTAATTGTACGGCACCCCTGGACTGTCACTCCAGGGGCACATTCACCACAGGCTTTTCTCCCAACCCTGACCAACAGCCCAGTCAGCTTCTCCCTGCCCCTGTCAACCAGATAGGTTGCTAGTTAGGTTAAGCAAATTTAATTCTTGTGGCTTTCCGGTAATCAGTAGAGCAGCTTGTGATTACTTTTGGCTACTCTGTGCTCTACAGGAAGAAGGTTTGATTGCTTCCCCCTGTCTTTTGAAAGTTTCCAGAATGTAGTGGGGGGAGGGGAGTCGAATGAGCAGCCTGAATTTTAATGTGGCTCCAGCCAATCCCTGGGGGAGTGTGCCCAGATGGTAGCTGGCAAGTGCATAAATAGTTTGGAGCCTGAAAGAGCTAGGTTCTTTTCCTAGGAGGATAGGTTCCCACCCAGATGGGCTAAAGGGAACACAGGGGGCGCCAGACCAAGTGTAGCAGAATGGATTTATTAAAAGCCAATTGGCAACTTACGAATAAAACAAGCAAGTCAGTGGATGCTTTGAGACACGCCACCATATCTACCTACAATAAATATTATTCGAGGGTGGTTACGGATTCCCTCTATCTATTGCACCTATGTATTAACTTGTCTATTCCTATAGTTAGCTAGTCTATTAAAACTTTGATCACATGTTACTGTTGATATCACAATAATACAAGGTTAGCTATGAAACCAAGCACACTGCTTAATAAAACAAAGTCTTATTTATTTCCCAAGAAAATAGGAAAACACTAACATGAAAATACTAAAGAAAGATATTACAAAGCATATAACAACAGAACATATAATACAAGAACATCAAAGATACTTATCACAATGCTTTCCTGGAGATTTTGTTTCGTCAGCTGGGCTCAGATGGCAAAAGAGAGATAGCCATGAGGCTCAGGACCATCAGGCAAGAGCCATGAGCGAAGGGTAGAGAGAGAGAGGAAGCTCTCTGACTCGTTCAGTCCTTTATACTTCCTTTAATCTTCAATCATACACCATCCAGACCCAACCCCTTTGCCATCCCATCTAGACTTTTGACGAATCACATATTTATGGGGCAATCCTCCTCAATATATGATATCACTGTCCTTCCTGCTGTATTGGCCTCTAGGGGCAGCATTGTCCATGTCTATGTATCCTGGTCAACCTTCAATGCCTTTGATCTTTTGATCTTCTGTAGCAGGACATTCATCAATCATCTTGTCAGCTATGGTCCCTTTCAAGTTTGCTTTATAACAACAGACGGTCCGGAGCCAAGCGTTGTTCAGCCTTGATGGAGGCCTGATCTCTTCTTTCAGATATGCTACAAAGACATTCCAGACCGCTCCCATAAAAGCAAAGGCTTGGTTGTATCAACCAGAAAGAAACTCCAGAAATATGATATTAAATCATGTTGCCTTCCAACAGGCTCCTTCCACGTCCCACTCTGGTCACCTCTGCTTCCAGACAGCGATCTTCTGTCTTTCAACGTTTGTCATCAAGGGGCCACCAAGAAGAGGAAGCCAGCCCTCTGATAATGTAGGGAATGAGGATGGTAGCAAGAGACCCAGCATGCAGCGGTGGAGCAATGGGTTACAGCCAGCAACACTGGATTCCCTGGGTAGGTGAGTACGTTTTTTTTTTTTTTAACAATCAAAGGTGCTTTATTATCATAAAAAAGGGTAGATTACAGTATACCAATTGACACAGTACCTAACACTACATGTGTAATAGACGTAGTTACTCACAGGAATTAACTGGTGCAGGCAAGAACACAAAACATATTGCAGCACGTATTAATACAGTAAGGAGGATAATTTTCCTGACATTCCTACTCCCATTCCGCCCCCCTAGTAAGCATATAAATACGGTATCAGGGGTATTAGGAGGATATCCAAGGAGCCCATACCTTCTCAAATTTACATGGACAGCCCCGTTTCACATATGTCATCCTATACATGGGCAAGGCAGTCTCGATCTGTGCTTCCCAAGCAGAGAGGGATGGAGGGGAGGAGTCAATCCACTTTATGAGAATTTCCTTTTTGGCATAAAATAAAAGATAGGAAATGAGCAGCTTTAGATGGTGAGAGCGCTGTGCATCGTCATGAACCCCCAGTAGGGCAAGTTCAGGTAAAGCTGGAATGGACATTTGTTACGTAGCATTGATTTCGCTAAAGACTGCTGACCAGTAGGTTGCTATAATGGGGCAGTCTGAGAACATGTGGAAGAAAGTACCAATTTGAGTTTTGCACTTGGGGCATGTGGGGTCCCTATCTGGAAATATGCGGTGGAGTCTTTGGGGAGTATAGTAGATCCTGTGGAGGAATTTGACCTGGATTAGTTTATCTTTAGATGCTATTACCAGCTTAGGGTCATAGTCAAGACAGTCTTCCCATCCCTCTTTGTCTAGTGATGGTATGTCTCTATGCCATATTTCCCATAGTCTCTCTATCTTGTGGGAGTCCTTGCCCAGGAGTGCACTATATAGGGTAGAGAGAGGTTTAGTAAGGTCCAGAGGAGTTAGGAGTTCCTCGATGGGATCGGCTTGAAGGAGGGGTTTTTGGTGGAACTGGGCCCTAGCCACATGTTTACGTTGCAGGTATCGAAATCGCATCCACTGAGGTGAGTACGTTTTTTAAAGACAACTCAGCAGACGAGGTAAAATGGGATGAGGAAGAAATGTAAGGAAGGCGTGAAGTTCCTCTTTAAGTACAGTTCACAAACAATAGTCCTGCGTTGTATGTTAGGATGGCGAAGGACCACCTACAAGTCGAAGAAGAGGAGACAGAGCGCCAAAACCTGCCGTAGCAAGAAGTATGGTAGGTAATACATCTTATTTCTCACTCATCTTTGCCCTAGAGTCAAAGAGCATTCAGCTCCCTTGAAGTGCATAGTGGTGGTGGTGGTTGTGGTGGGGAGGGAGGGGTGTTCTGGTCCATGGCAAAGGGTATTCTTTTTTTTTTTTTTAAATCTTGGAGTTAGGCTTTAAGGCTATTTTTGGCTTTTGGTGCCTTAAATGGTTCCTTAGCATTCCCGAAACTCTCCTGGACCAGCTGGCATCATTATGTTATGTGTTTTTTTTATAACAGAAAGAAAACAAAGCAAACAAATAAGTAAAAAAAAAAAAAAAAAAAAAAACATAATGTGACAGTACACTTTTACATTTAAAAAGTGCTGACTGAAAAAAGGAAACTAATCTTAAAGAGCAACTCAACTTTTGTTGAGAAGAAGACAACCTTCCCATTCCGCCGGGTGATCAATGCACATTACATGGATTTTAGCAAAACTTTGTAGCAGATTTCTACCTTTTGTTGCTCAGAAGAAATAGCTGTTTGTCTCACCATGTTCTTTGAAGACTGATCCTGAATAGGAGGGTCTGGTTCATTATAATCACCTGGTGCATTCTCAGTGCCATTAAAAATGAATGGCACACAAACATGTCTGCTGTGTTTTGCCAGCATTGTTGAGCAATTTGGAATCCTGGGCAGAATTGCTAGACGTGAACGGGGGCCTCAATGTTCTGATGAGAAAGACATCCCTTTAGAAATATTTAACCCTTAGGGGGCGTGTCACCAAAACTGAAATACCTAATGCAGAGGATGCCGAATATTTGATTTAAAACTAATCTGGGAAAATGAGTAAGCCAATCACACAAGCAGGAAATTACTTTGAACATTTTTGGGGTCGTTCTTTACACCAACGGTGTACAGAATGTCCCTAGGTTGCCGTATATTTATTCAAATTTTACAATGTTTTGAAACGGTAGCGGCTGCAGATTGCAATGGAAAAATAGTTTTATTAACATTATATTACAATATGGCTTGTGCAGTAAATGTGATAATATTTTTTTTTTATTTATTTATTTAGTTTCACTGAAATGAAATTACAGATTATTAAACACTAATACTAAAAAAATATTAAACACTAATAATAAAAAATACATTTGTTTTATGACTGATTATTATTTGTTTTAAAATTCGTTTTTTCAAACAAATTTTACAAAATAATATTCAATAAAATTGACCAAAAAAAACTACTTTACTTTTAAGTTAATTCCAAATAGAAAGGCATCCCTTTAGAAATATTAAACCCTTTTGGGGAGCATGTCACCAAAACTGAAATCCCTATTGCAGAGGATGCTGAATATTTGATTTAAAAGTTCTCAGAAAATCAGTAAGCCAATTACACTAGCAGGAAATTACATTTGAACATTTTTGGGGTCGTTTTGTACACCAACGGTGTACAGAATGTCCCTAGGTTGCCGTATTTATTTAAATTTCACAATGTTTTGAAACTGTAGCAGCTGCAGATTGAAATGGAAAAATAATTTTATTAACATTTTATATTACAATATGGCTTGTGCAGTAAATGTGATAATATTTTTCTTTTATTTTTTTATTTTTTATTTTATTTTTATTTCACTAAAATGGAATTACCCATTATTAAACACACACTAATAATAAACAAATACATTTGTTTTATTACTGATTATTATTTGTTTTAAAATAATTTTTTTCAAACAAATTTTACAAAATAATATTCAATAAAATTGATAAAAAAAACAACTTTTCCTTTAAGTTAATTCCAAAATTTCAAGCCTTTGAAATTGTAAAAAAAAATAAAAAATTTGGGTTACAGTGTGATTGCTCAGTGACAGTTTAGGAATCAGCAGCTGTCAGATTTCCCACCATGTGCGGTCTGCGAGAGGCTACTTTATCTAGACAATTTCTAACATTTTCAGGAGCCCAGCAGGCAACAGTGAATGTTTTGACGCATTAGGTGAGTCTTAATGCAGAATAAAGTGTCTGGTCTTCTCTGAGTGTCCTATGGGGATCTGCATGTCGCCTTTAGAAAGGGGCATCGCTCGCCGCTGGAGAACCGCGAGAAAACTAAAACTCTGACAAAGCTGACAAAAAGGAAAGTTAGTCCCAAGAAACAAAACTTTTGGAAAACTAAAGTATTTGCTGAGCTCCAGGCTGACATAATAGCCAAAAAATTATTGCACTTCTGTATTTACTGATACATCATTACCCACCTCTCCTGTCCTCTGGAAGGTTTTACCCCCTTGATGACAATGACAGGTTTTTTTTTCTATTCAGCTACTTGGCTAACTGGCAATTGCGTTGTTATGCAACACTGTACCCAAATGAAATTTATATCATTTTAATTTTCATACAAATAAAGTTTTCTTTTGGTGGTATTTGATCACCACTGGGATTTTTATTTTTTGCTATATAAATGAAAAAAAGACAAAAAATGTTGAACCCACAACATGATGCTGCCACCACCACCATGTTTCACAGTGGGGATGGTGTGTTCAGGGTGATGTGCAGTGTTAGTTTTCCGCCACACGCAGCGTTTTGCTTTTAGGCCAAAAAGTTCAATTTTGGTCTCATCTGACCAGAGCACCTTCTTCCACATGTTTGCTGTGTCCCCCACATGGCTTCTCGCAAACTGTAAATGGGACTTCTTATGACTTTCTTTCAACAATGTCTTTCTTCTTGTCACTCTTCCATAAAGGGCAGATTTGTGGAGAGCACGACTAATAGTTGTCCTGTGGACAGATTCTCCCACCTGAGCTGTGGATCTCTGCAGCTCCTCCAGAGTTACCATGGATCTCTTGGCTCTTCTCTGATGAATGTTCTCCTTGCCCGGCCGGTCAGTTTAGGAGGACGGTCATGTCTTGGTAGGTTTGCAGTTGTGCCATACTCTTTCCATTTTCGGATGATGCATTGAACAGAGCTCCGTGAGATGTTCAAAGCTTGGGATATTTTTTTTTATAACCTAACCCTGCTTTAAACTTCTCAAAAATGTTATGCCTGACCTGTCTGGGGTGTTCCTTGGCCTTCATGATGCTGTTTGTTCACTAAGGTTCTCTAACAAACCTCTTTAGGCTTCACAGAACAGCTGTATTTATTCTGACTCTAGAGGTGGACTCTGTGTACTAATTAGGTGACTCCTGAAGGCAATTGGTTCCACTAGATTTTAATTAGGGGTATCAGAGTAAAGGGGGCTGAATACAAATGCACTCCACACTTTTCACATATTTATTTGTAAAAAAATGTTCAAAACCATTTATCATTTTCCTTCCACTTCACAATTATATGCCACTTTGTGTTGGTCTATCACATAAAATCCCAATAAAATACATTTATGTTTTTGGTTACACGACAAAATGTGGAAAATTTCAAGGGGTATCAATACTTTTTCAAGGCACTGTATAATTGAAAATGGATCAATAAAATGCCAGGATAGTACATGTAGAAAGATCCCAGGCCTCCTTTAGATCCCTTTCACACTGGGGCGCTTTGCAGGCGCTACATCGCTAAAAATAGCGCCTGCAAAGCGCCCTGAGAGAGCTGCTGCTGTCTCTCCAAGGTGAAAGCCCCGAGGGCTTTCACCGTGGAGCGGTGCACTGGCAGGACGCTGAAAAAAGTCCTGCTAGCAGCATCTTTGGAGCGATGAAGGGGCGGTGTGTACACCGCTCCTTCACCGCTCCTGCCCATTGAAATCAATGGGGCACTGCGGCTATACCCCTGGCAAAGCGCCTCTGCAGAGGCGCTTTGCGGAGGCTTTTAACCCTTTCTTGGCCGCTAGCGGCGCTAAAACGACGATAAAGCGTTGCTAAGAATATCGGCGCTTTACCGCCAAGAGCTGTTGACATCCTTCCAAATAAAGTAGGTTGTAAGGCACAGTGGGTGTAGTGTAAGGTGTATTCATGGGCGCCAGACACTTCTTGAATGCAAAGAGATTTTATTTCTCTTGAATAGAACTTTGGGGGAGAGGGTTTAGGGCCAGGACACCCTTAGATAGTTGCGATGTTAATTGGCAGACTCTGAGACTTCTACAGGTAGACAGCCATGCAGTGAAAGGCATCCAGCAGGACACCACATCTGCAAGTGTAGGAATGCTGTCTCCTATGGCAACAGTCTTAGAACAGTTCCTAACACAAGTTGTGACAAACTCCTTTACTTTCTCTACAGTCACTTCTTGTAGGTCCTCAACCCACTGAGCTCCCAGTCTCCCTCTTAGACTTGCTGATTCACTGCCACCGAATTCCTTGAGCTCTTCCAATCTTCACTTAAATATCTTCCTCAGGCGTCTGCCCCACTTCTCTGCTGGGTCCCTAGCTTGGCACTCCAGACACTTCTCAAGCGTCACCCCACTGGCCTGCTCGGTCCCTGGCTTGACACACAAGGCTGCTCTGCAAGTGTCAACTCCGCTGGCTGGGTCCCTGGCTTGACTCCTGCTGAAGTTACCCAATTCTTCACCGTACCCGGTTGGTGAGAATACTGCTCCGGTACTTGCTTCAGCTACTCACTGTGGTCCCTGGTAATAAGGTGGCTGTTCCCTTAGTGGCGACAGCTTCCCCTCTACCTCCGACCACGACAGGTTCTCCGGCCGGCAGAACCGTCACTTCTGGTTGGACTGCAAGCCGCAATCCCAACCCTGAGCTGCGCTCTTGCTTCTAGATAGGCCCTCAGACAGCTTAGCAGCCAAATGTGCCCGGGATAGGCCCAAACTCTGGCCTAGCAGCCCGGGCAATACAACACACATCCATCCAGACAGCCGCCCAGCGGGTGGCACTTAACCCCGATCACCTGACTCCACCCAAATATACAGGCTCTCCCAGCAGGCCAAGGGATTCAAGAAAACCCATGCCATTGGCTGAGATACACCATATACTCCTAATCTGTCCTTGCTTTGCCCTTGTCCAGGGCCGGTGCTACCACTAGGCAAACTAGGCAGCCGCCTAGGGCACACTGCTGCCTAGGGGCGCCCGGCTGCTGGTTTCCCTCCGCGTCTGCATGCTCTGCAGGCTGCAGCATGTAGCTAACTCAGTCTGACCGGTAGTGTAATTAGAGGTGCAGCGCAGCGCTAGAGGAAGCAGAGCCGATGCTTCCTGTATAGTGGCGCCTTCTTTCACATGGGCAGGGCAAAGGGGGTGGATTCAGGGATGGAACCAATGGGGCGGCAAAATGAGGTTTTGCCTAGCGTGTCAAAAATCCTTGCACCAGTCCTGCCCTTGTCTTATCTAATGTCACCAGGTACCCGGCCACCCAGCAGCAGAAGAGAGAAGTGCAGCAATTCCAGACTTAGGGTGAACTCAATTGATCCCTGATAATGAGCCAAGGTAACTACACTTGGCACGTAAATTTAGGAGCAACCCTGCCTAAACATCAGGGTGCTACATACAAATTCCCCCCAAATGACCCAATCACTATTTGGAAAGTAGACAGTCTGAGGCATTTAGTAAGTGGCATGGCAAGTTTTTGAAGGTGCAGTTTTTGTCACAATTATTTGGAATATGAAGAAATTAAATTTTTTTTCACATTTTTTTTTTTACATACTGTCACCAGTGCAGTACAGCGTCATTATATGACTGATGTGGCGGTGTTCAGGGATCGACTGGTGACATAGATATTTTTTTTTTTTCAACTTTTTAAACATTTTTTTAACATTTTTTCTTTCTCTTTTTTTTTTTTACATACTCTCATCAGAGTAGTAAAGTGTCACCATAGTAACACTGTACTACTCTGGGGAAGGGGGATCAGGGGATTTTATTTTTTTTATTTTTTTTTACACTTTGATTGCTGTTACAATGATGACCATTGTGACAGCAACGTTTTGAACTGTCATGAATGGGTTCCATTCATAACAGCTGTGATTGGTAGTGATCTGTGATTGGCTACAGCTAAGACAAGACCAATCTCCCTGCATAAGTAGAGAGCGCAGCAGTGAGCGGTCTTTATTACAGGAAGTCTTACACTAGATTAGTGTACAGATCTGGAAGAAATTCACAAAGCGCACTGAGATTCAAAGAAGAATACACAGGATGAATGGATTTAGGTAATATTTGCATAATCTGAAGTTAAAGTGATTGTGAACAATTTTTTTTTTCATTAAAATAATAAACATGTTATGCTTACCTGCTCTGTGTAATGGTTTTGCGATGAGCAGCCCCCATCCTTTTCTTCTCAGCTCCCCCCGCCGGCGCTCCTGGCTCCTCCCTCCCTTGGACACTGAAGGAGTTTGACCATTTCATCCATTGGCTCACTCTGCTCTTACTCCTCCTGCCGACCTTTTCCTTATCAGCCTACGCGGCAGAACCTCAGAGTCTCCTAGTGCTGCTGCTTCCTCTCCCAGTCTGAATGCTGCTGAACATTGCATGGAAAAAGAACAAGCAAGCAATTTGCTTGTGCAAGTGTGGAAAAACATTTTTTTTTTCTTTTAGTTTGCCAAAATTTGTGCGTTGAGGGAGCTCCCCTTTAAACGTTGCATCCTATGACCAAAGAACAGGAGCGTTCCCAAAATATGTCTACAAAATAGTAACCGGCCCTCCTGCAAGAACCCAACCGCTGTCAGTGGATCCAGGTCCCGCTCTAGCGTTGTTCTTTATTTATATTCAAAATGTGCTATTTTTAGCGGAATAATGTTTCAGATTTTCCCCTTCCATGCATGCCTCAGAAATCACATGTGCCTATGGGCTGCCTCCGACCCCGGGTCTTCATACTTGGAATAACTGAAAAGGTTAACCTCTTACCGCCACAGTGTTTCCCTGACACTCGTCAGAAAGCTGATGTAGGTTGGAATCACCTAATAAATACAAAGACTCATCGTCAATGTAATACAACTTTGCTGTTTTCATTTATGTTTGATGGAAACTGCCCTTCCATGCATCATATTCCTGAAGACTTCTTTGAAAGGATTTGTAATATAAATGATGCATTTGGACTTTCGAAGCTTCTGAAAAATGGGGCAACTATGCTGAAGATAAGTCTTGGTATGATAAGTAAGATCTGGGTTTTTATCCCGCTCAGCAGTGGACAGACTGCTCCTGGCCACCATTAAAGAACACTCCTAGGAGACAGAAGACCAGAAGACTTGTTTTAGGTATAGAAAGCCCCTCCTACGAGGAGCATCTGGTCTACAGCAGGGCAGGATGTAAGCACAGCTCTGGGAGGCTGCAGGCCATGCTGCTGGAAACTGGACTTATCTTCAGTAAAGCCCAGCATATTGACATTGTCAGAGGCTGCTGGGCGGGCATCACAGTGGCTTAGTGGTTTGCACTTTGGTCTGGCAGCACCAACATTGTCAGTTACAACCCCAACCATGACACTACCTGCATGGTGTTTGGGTGTTTTTCCTTTGCTTGCATCGGTTTCCTCCTACACTCCACAGACATGGGTTAATTGGCCCTACTATACTGTATGTATGATAAAAATACTAATAATAGTGTGCTACTCCATTGAGGAATCTTGAAGTAAGATATACAATTGTATCAGTTGGCCCTGTTGTGCTATTGTAATTCCTTTTCTATTTTGTAAAAGAGATTTGTTTATGGATACCTCTGTATGAACCTGTACACTATTTTCTAGCAAAATAAATAAAAACAATTTAAAAAAAATAATAGTGTGCTAAATTTCGAATAATAACTTAATAATGAACTCCAGTAAATGTGTGACAAACCGTGAGCTAAAAAATATATATATATATATATATATATATACACTACCGTTCAAAAGTTTGGGGTCACCCAAACAATTTTGTGTTTTCCATGAAAAGTCACACTTATTCACCACCATACGTTGTGAAATGAATAGAAAATAGAGTCAAGACATTGACAAGGTTAGAAATAATGATTTGTATTTGAAATAACATTGTTTTTACATCAAACTTTGCTTTCATCAAAGAATCCTCCTTTTGCAGCAATTACAGCATTGCACACCTTTGGCATTCTAGCTGTTAATTTATTGAGGTAAGCTGGAGAAATTGCACCCCACGCTTCTAGAAGCAGCTCCCACAAGTTGGATTGGTTGGATGGGCACTTCTGGCGTACCATACGGTCAAGCTGCTCCCACAACAGCTCAATGGGGTTCAGATCTGGTGACTGTGCTGGCCACTCCATTACCGATAGAATACCAGCTGCCTGCTTCTGCTGTAAATAGTTCTTGCACAATTTGGAGGTGTGTTTAGGGTCATTGTCCTGTTGTAGGATGAAATTGGCTCCAATCAAGCGCTGTCCACTGGGTATGGCATGGCGTTGCAAAATGGAGTGATAGCCTTCCTTATTCAGAATCCCTTTTACCCTGTACAAAGCTCCCACCTTACCAGCACCAAAGCAACCCCAGACCATCACATTACCTCCACCATGCTTAACAGATGGCGTCAGGCATTCTTCCAGCATCTTTTCATTTGTTCTGCGTCTCACAAACGTTCTTCTTTGTGATCCAAACACCTCAAACTTGGATTCATCCGTCCACAACACTTTTTTCCAGTCTTCCTCTGTCCAATGTCTGTGTTCTTTTGCCCATCTTAATCTTTTTCTTTTATTGGCCAGTCTCAGATATGGCTTTTTCTTTGCCACTCTGCCCTGAAGCCCAAAATCCCGCAGCCGCCTCTTCACTGTAGATGTTGACACTGGTGTTTTGCGGGTACTATTTAATGAAGATGCCAGTTGGGGACCTGTGAGGCGTCTGTTTCTCAAACTAGAGACTCTAATGTGCTTATCTTCTTGCTTAGTTGTGCAACGCGGCCTCCCACTTCTTTTTCTACTCTGGTTAGAGCCTGTTTGTGCTGTCCTCTGAAGGGAGTAGTACACACCGTTGTAGGAAATCTTCAATTTCTTTGCAATTTCTCGCATGGAATAGCCTTCATTTCTAAGAACAAGAATAGACTGTCGAGTTTCAGATGAAAGTTCTCTTTTTCTGGCCATTTTGAGCGTTTAATTGACCCCACAAATGTGATGCTCCAGAAACTCAATCTGCTCACAGGAAGGTCAGTTTTGTAGCTTCTGGAAGGAGCTAGACTGTTTTTAGATGTGTGAACATGATTGCACAAGGGTTTGCTAATCATCAATTAGCCTTCTGAGCCAATGAGCAAACACATTGTACCATTAGAACACTGGAGTGATAGTTGCTGGAAATGGGCCTCTATACACCTATGTAGATATTGCACCAAAAACTAGACATTTGCAGTTAGAATAGTCATTTACCACATTAGCAATGTATAGAGTATATTTGTTTAAAGTTAGGACTAGTTTAAAGTTAGCTTCATTTAAAAGTACAGTGCTTTTCCTTCAAAAATAAGGACATTTCAATGTGACCCCAAACTTTTGAACGGTAGTGTATATATATATATATATATATATATATATATATATATATATATATGTGCAAAAAGTCCATATGCACAATGAAATAAATAAATAAAAACTCTTGATTGCTGAAGAAACATGAATAAACTCAATCCATGCTCTGTGACAGTCTCTTTTAATAATAATCCACAGACGGGTCCGCTCGATCGTACACAAGTTTTTGGTCGTACACAAGTTTTCGGCTAATGGCTCCAGGAATGCCAGGACCTTTCCATAGAAAATTTCTTTCTCCACAATACAGTTTCTCAAAGCAAATAAAACATAATCATTGCGCAAGATTGATTAAAAATACTTGTCACCGGCTCCTCCTGACGCGTTGCGTCACAACGTGACTTTCTCTAGGGAAATGTATTTCCCTTGAGAAAGTCAAGTGACCTGTGACACAACGTGTCGGGAGAAGCCGGTGACGACATTTCCGGTGTCTCGTTGCTCTGGATGTGTGGTGAGGAAGAGAGATGTCCTAATACCTATCCGATACTTAACCAATCGTTCTATGTGGTTTTATCTCTGCTCTAATGTGAGTGAATTTGAGAAACTGCATTGTGGAGAAGATATATTTTCTATGGAAAGGTCCTGGTATTCCTGGAGCCACTGGCCACAAACTTGTGTACGACCGAAAATTGTGTACGATCGTCTGTGGATTATTATTAAAAGTACCAATAGACCCAAGGGGGTCTCACATATTCACTGGAGTTCATTATTAAGTTTATATTCGAAATTTAGCACACTCTTATTAGTATTGTTATTATTCACTTTATATGTGGTTCCAGAACACATTTCAAATAGTTGCAGCTGTTTTTCATGAATACAATTAGTCACATTATTTATAGTTTTCAGTTTTTTTTACTCATATAAGCGCTTTAGTAATTCATTTCACAAATGTTATTTATACTGTATGTATGAATGTGAGTTAGGGACTTTAGATTGTAAGCTCCTCCAAGGGTAGGGACTGATGTGAATGTACAATATTTGTAAAGCTCTGCCTAAATTGTCAGTGCTACAGTATGAAAAATACCTGTAATAAAGAAGTAAATATACATAATGAAACTTTGATTTTATTTTAACCCCTTTATGCTGACCGTCTCCTGGCCCTTTAAAGTGGTTGTAAACCCTTACACACCACCTGTACCTACAGGTAAGTCTATAATAAAGCTTACCTGTACGTACCGTGAATATATCCTAAACTTGCACCGTTCAGGAGATATTCACTGTATCAGCATGTGCCGACGTCATCGGCACATGCGCACTGAAGAAATGGCTCGCTTGTGCCGTTTCCTCAGCTGCTGTGCCGTTACCGGCGGCTCCCGCGTGAAATAACCCTGGGAGACATGTCGCCAGCCACAGCGGTGTGCCGGACCGCTGCGGGGGCTTCGATCTAAGGTAAGATATGCATACTAGCTCATTATGTCTTTGTCTTGCCAGTTTTTAAAAAAAAATTTCGTGGGTTTACAACCACTTTAAGAGTTCCAAAAGCCGGGAGGCAGGAGGTGGACATTTAGGTCATGTGACCGCTGTGATTGGCTGTCACAGCGGTCAAATGATCGGAAAGCTCCCGATCGCTAGTATGCATCAGGAGCTTTCCGGTACCCGCCGGCTACCATACTAGGAGCGCGCAGGGAGCATATATGTGTTCGGCCATCGTGAAAAGGTTAAGGTCTTCCCAAATTGGAAGAAGCTTTGTTTTTGTGAATGAAACCAATATTTATGAAAATGCTGATATATTGATCTTCAAAAGCTGCCCCTGATGCACACCCAGACATGAACTTAGGTAATGTTAGGTTGAGAAAAGTCATGTCCATCTAGCTTATCCTCATAGAAATTCGCCTTTTCAGGAACCCTAGTTTATCCAGAAGAAGGTAGACATGAGGAAGTGAAAATGGGTTCAAATGGCCATAGTCTGCAACAGAGTTCACATAAAAGAGGTCCAAATTAGAAGAGACCATGTGCTCCCTTTTCAGATAGATAGATAGATAGATAGATAGATAGATAGATAGATAGATAGATAGATAGATAGATAGATAGATAGATAGATAGATAGATAGATAGATAGATCATTCCTGCTGTGGAAAAGAGCATGTGTGTGTGAAGCCTAGGGTTGACACCTTTTCTTCAAGCCAAACCCAAAAAAAATTCCCACCCAAACATCCCTTTTCTGAGGCACAGCATGTCTTGGTTTGGAGTGTAGGTGGGCAGACACAGAGGGTTATGGGTAGTAGGAGGAGGAGCATATTGAGCCCTTTCTCCTCTCCCGTTCAGGGGGGTGGGTGGGGGACTTTGCTGGTGCTGGCTCTGGGCAGTCTGACAAAGAGTGTCACAGAGACTCAGCTTCAGACAACTGCAGCTAGCCCTCCAGACATTTGGCAACCTTGGTGGTTGGGGTGTGCCCAGTGCGCACGCCTATGCACTCGGCAGTTGTGGTACTTGGTTGCTGGAGAACCACAGTCTGGTCTGAATTTGTCCGGGCTTCATGCAGTCTGAATTCAAAATCTGGACTGTCCAGGTGAATTCTTGACAGGTGGCAACCCTAGGGAAGCCACCGAATTGCTGATAAAAATTCTGTTCTCATTTCTATAGGTTGTTGCCAGTTGTTTGACCTCTTGTCTGCTGCTTTAATTATGTCTCTGGCTTGACAATCTTCCTTCCAATACTGCCTGAACACTGCCTTCCCTGACCTCTGCCTTTTAACAGTATATGTTCTTGATTGTCAATCTGGAGCTTTGCTTCAGATGCCTTTCAGTTTATCAGTTGGGGCAAAACCAGAGGGCCTGGACCTGGATGGGTTATGAAGGTAAGGGTTATGAAACAAAACCTAAGCCTTTGCGTTCAGGATTTTGGTGATGACCAGAGCTTGTTTTCAGCTGGAGCTTGCTGGAACTCAGTCTTCCTTGGTGGAGTCTTGGTGGAACACAGATCTGATCTCCCGAGTGGTTCCCACTGAGTGTAAGATGGGGACAAGAGAGATGCAGGTGCCCGGGGGTGCAGTGCCGATGTCAACACCCCCACTGGATGATCTTCCTGCAAGTGAGGGAGGCAAAGCCAACTACAGTGTGTGTGGAGGTACTAGAGCCGACTGGGTGCTTCAGCTTAATACAGCAACAAAAGTAAGACACGTGGAAGATGGTAGAGCTCTTAAGGAGGTGGAGAGAAGATGGGGTCAGTAAAGGGGGGTTCAGGCAGTGGTCAGAGCTGAAGAGGTGTGAAAGTAAGATGTGGATGGGGGATGCAGAGGTAAGCAGCTGTGGAAGAAGGTTGAATTCTGCACTCGGTGTGTAGCACACCCCTGAACTCTTCCCTCTGTGTGCAGGGCACCCCTAAACTCTGCACTCTGTATGCAGGGAACCTCTGAACTCTGCACTCTGTATGCAGGGCACCCCTGAACTCTGCACTCTGTGTGCAGGTCACCCCTAAACTCTGCACTCTGTATGCAGTGCACCCCTTGAACTTTGCACTCTGTATGTAGGGCACCCCTGAACTCTGCACTCTGTATGCAGGGCACCCCTAAACTTTGCACTCTGTATGCAGGGCACCCCTGAACTCTTCCCTCTGTGTGCAGGGCACCTCTAAGCTCTGCATTCTGTATGCAGAGCACCCCTAAACTCTGCACTCTGTATGCAGGGCACCCCTGAACTCTGCACTCTGTGTGCAGGTCACCCCTAAACTCTGCACTCTGTATGCAGTGCACCCCTTGAACTTTGCACTCTGTATGCAGGGCACCCCTGAACTCTGCACTCTGTATGCAGGGCACCCCTAAACTTTGCACTCTGTATGCAGGGCACCCCTGAACTCTTCCCTCTGTGTGCAGGGCACCCCTAAACTCTGCACTCTGTATGCAGGGCACCCCTAAACTCTGCACTCTGTATGCAGAGCACCCCTGAACTCTTCCCTCTGTATGCAGGACACGCCTGAACTCTGCACTCTGTATGCAGGGCACCCCTAAACTCTGCACTCTGTATGCAGGGCACCCCTAAACTCTGCACTCTGTATGCAGAGCACCCCTGAACTCTTCCCTCTGTATGCAGGACACGCCTGAACCCTGCACTCTGTATGCAGGGCACCCCTGAACTCTGCACTCTGTGTTCATGGCACCCCTAAGCTCTGCACTCTGTACAGGCAGCCCCCGAGTTACGAAAAACCTGAGTTACGAACGACTCCTACTTACGAACGGCCTCAAATGCCGACCGCTTGTGCTCCACGCTGGTCCTGGATATCTTCGGACACATCCCGTACTGCAGTACTACATGTACTGCATGGCCAGAAGAGCCCCACATAACATAACAAGCGCCCGGAACATGCCACATCTATGCACAGGCAGACGTTACACTTACGAATGCAGTGTTCCGACCGGAAGTTACACTAACAAATGCAGTGTTGCAACTTACGAACAACTTCGACTTACAAACAAACCTACAGTCCTTATTGTGTTCTTAACTTGGGGACTTCCTGTATGCAGGGTACCCCTGAACTTTGCACTCTTTATGCAGGGCACCCCTGAACTATGTGTAACCATCCCCCCACCACCATCAAACCCTGCACTCTGTACATAATGCACTCCTGGTTTTTAATGCCCCTTTAAAACCCTAGCATTGTTAGTGAAATTGGACCACACCCACTATTTGATGTGGTTTGGAGGGTGTGTGTGTGTGGTGGGGGAGGGGTTTAGGGGGGTCGTGATTGAGTTCCTGCATCTATTTTCTGAGAAACAAAAGCCCCGGTGATGACCAATTACTTCATACCCTCTATGCAGTGGGGAAGCTTACTTCTACCATTGGTGACCCAGATGGTCAGCACCAACCTGCAATACTCTTTTATTCAATGATCTTATGCTTCATTGACTGCACCATCACTCCAAAATAAGCCCAATAATTGTATAAGCAATGCAAATATTTCAACATTTTCTGCGTAATTGCAAACAGAAGAACACTACAACAAGTAAAAAATGATATAAAATGTTGCCTTGTTTTCCTGTACTCCGCCATTCAATCGGTCTGTAATCGAGCAGTAAGAACAATATCCTATTCATGAACCTAAGGAAAACACGAGCCATTGTAGTTTAATATGCAGAAGGCTGCAGAGAAAATAGCTCCTAATTGGAACAGATGCACGGCATTCCGATGCAAATTCACAATTCCTTGTTGATCAAAACCAGGTACAGTGCGCTGGTTCCATTTAGGCAACAACTTTCACATTGTATTAGTGTACACAGAATTAACTAATAAGATGCAAAAGTCAGTAACACGATCCGCGGCCCGTCTCAGATTTGGAAATTAATTTTTTTTTCGATTTTATTATATTAAGGCCAAGATGCCTCAAAGCCAATTTTGTGCTTTATTGATTGAAGGTGAGGGGGGAGAATTAATTACAGTTGATGTACTTATATAAGGTGAGGTTCGAGGTATTGAGGACAGAGTTGCAAGCCTGAACTGAAATATTATCAGGACCGGCATTTAAAGGGTGAATCCACACCGTACCTTAATGTCAAGTGCAATTTCTCTGGATGCAAGTTCTTGCCAGTGGTTTTTTATTCTACCTGCTTTTGTATTGCATTATACAGCGCCTTGAAAAAGTATTCATACCCTATGACATTTTCCACATTTTGCATGTTACAAACAAAAATGTAAATGTATTTTATTGGGATTTTATGTGGTAGACCAACACAAAGTGGCACATAATTGTGAAGTGGAAGGAAAATGATAAATAGTTTTCAAATTTGTTTACAAATAAATATGTGAAACGTGTGGGGGGCATTTGTAGTCAATACTTTGTAGAACCCCCTTTCACTGCAATTACAGCTGCAAGTCTTTTTGGGGATGTCTCTACCAGCTTTGCACATCTAGAGAGGGACATTTTTGCCCATTCTTCTTCTCTGCAAAATAGCTCAAGCTCTGTCAGATTGGGTGGAGAGCGTCTGTGAACAGAAATTTAAGTCTTGCCACAGAGTCTCAATTGGATTTAGGTCTGGACTGTGACTGGGCCATTCTTACACATGAATATTTGATCTAAACCATTCCATTGTAGCTCTGGCTGTATGTTTAGGGTCGTTGTCCTGCTGGAAGGTGAACCTCTGCCCCAGTCTCAAGTCTTTTTCAGGTTTTCTTCTAAGATTGTCCTGTATTTGGCTCCAACCTTCTTCCCATCAACTCTGACCAGCTTCCCTGTCCCTGCTGATGAAGAAAAGCATCCGCACAACATGATGCTACCACCACCATGTTTCACAGTGGGGATGGTGTGTTCAGGGTGATGTGCAGTGTTAGTTTTCCGCCACACATAGTGTTTTGTTTTTAGGCCAAAAAGTTCAATTTTGGTCTCATCTGACCAGAGCACCTTCTTCCACATGTTTGCTGTGTCCCCCACATGGCTTCTCACAAACTGCAAATGAGACTTCTGGGACTGAAAATTACTTTCTTTCACCAATGTCTTTCTTCTTGTCACTCTTCCATAAAGGCCAGATTTGTGGAGAACACGACTAATAGTTGTCCTGTGGACAGATTCTCCCACCTGAGCTGTGGATCTCTGCAGCTCCTCCAGAGTTACCATGGACCTCTTGGCTGCTTCTCTGATTGCTCTCCTTGCCCGGCCTGTTAACCTTACCCTGCTTTAACCACTTCAGCCCCGGAAGATTTTACCCCCTTCCTGACCAGAGCATTTGTTGCGATTCTGCACTGCGTCGCTTTAACTGACAATTGCGCGGTCGTGCGACATTGTACCTACACAAAATTGACGTCCTTTTTTTCCCACAAATACAGCTTTATTTTGGTGGTATTTGATCACCTCTGGGGTTTTTATTTTTTGTGCTATGAACAAAAAAAGAGCGACAATTTTGAAAAAAAAGCAATATTTGTTACTTTTTGCTATAATAAATATCCCCCAAACATAAATAAAAAAACACATTTTTTCCTCAGTTTTGGCCGATATGTATTCTTCTACATATTTTTGGTAAAAAAGCGTATATTGATTGGTTTGCGCAAAAGTTATAACATCTACAAAACAGGGAATAGTTTTATGGCATTTTTATTATAATTCTTTTTTTTTATTAGTAATGGCGGCGATCTGCGATTTTTATTGTGACTGCGACATTATGGCGGACACATCAGACACTTTTGACACTATTTTGGGAGCATTGTCATTTATACAGCGATCAGTGCTATAAAAATGCATTGATTACTGTGTAAATGACACTGGCAGGGAAGGGGTTAAACACTAGGGGGCGATCAAGGGGTTAAGTGTGTCCTAGGGAGTGATTCTAACTGTGGGGGAGATGGGTTACCACTGACATGACAGCGATCACTGCTCCCGATGACAGGGAACAGTAGATCTCTGTCTTGACACTAGGCAGAACAGGGAAATGCCTTTTTTACATAGGCATCTCCCTGTTCTACCTCTCCACACCGCAATCACGGGCCACCGGCGAACATCGAACATCATAGGCGCCAAATTTAAAGGGATGTACCTGTACGCCCATTTGCCTGCCTGTGCCATTCTGCCGACGTACATCTGTGTGTGGCGGTTGGCAAGCGGTTAAACTTCTCCACAACTTTATCCCTGACCTGTCTGGTGTGTTCCTTGGCCTGTATGATGCTGTTTGTTCACTAAGGTTCTCTAACAAACCTCTGAGGGCTTCACAGAACAGCTGCATTTATACTGAGATTAAATTAAATTACACACAGGTGGACTCTATTTACTAATTAGGTGACTTCTGACGGCAATTGGTTCCACTAGATTTTAGTTAGGGGTATCGGAGTAAAGGGGGCTGAATACAAATGTCCCCCACACTTTTCAGATATTTATTTGTAAAAAAAAATGAAAACCATTTATTATTTTCCTTCCACTTCACAATTATGTGCCACTTTGTGTTGGTCTATCACATAAAATCCCAATAAAATACATTTAACTTTTTGATTTTAACATGACAAAATGTGGAAAATTTCAAGGGGTATGAATACTTTTTTTAAGGCACTGTATGATGATGATGACGATGATTATTATGTTATTTTTTATGGGGGGGGGGGGGTATTCAGTTTCAGTTTCACTTTATCGTTACATAGCAGGGAAAGCGAAGATTTTTCTACAATAATAATAAAAAAATTTAAAAAACAGATTAAATATAAGCAGCATTTTTTTAATGTGTGCTATATGAATGGAAACATGTACCAAATATTAGGTTGGTGTTACCGTAATGCTACGAATTTTAATTTACTTGTTTTAATTGACTTTTAAATTCAGAATTCTGACTCTGAAACTCAGAAATTTGTTTAATAAATTTTAGGATGGCCCCAGGGCTCTTGTGTACAGCCGCAAAAGTGGAAATAAGAAAACTGCAAACAGTAAGGTATGATACCAAAGATACTGAAAATTATATTTGAAGTTTACATACATTTAATCCCTTTACAATGACCATATGCAAAACTGGTAAAACTCATTGGAAGAGAGAGGATGGTGATATGTCACCAACATTCCTGAATATTTAAAAGATACAGAGAGGTTTTTTGGGAGGATTTTATGTAGTCATATACATTGTGCTTATAAACATATCCCCTGAGGAAGCCCACGGTGGCAAAACATGTCTGGATAACTACATAACCGTCACCCTCTATGTGAAAAGCTAACTTCCTCTTCGATGGCATACTATAAGACAAGCTGTTTTTGATGTTTATACTTGTACAATATTAACAATTTTTTAATTGCCTATCTTTGTATTAATAAAATATATTTTTATACATATAAAGTCTCTGTAGTCATATACATCGTGCTTATAAACATATCCCCTGAGGAAGCCCACGGTGGCGAAACATGTTGGGATAACTACATAACTGTCACCCTCTATGTGATAAGCTAACTTCCTCTTTGATGGCATACTATAAGACAAGTTGTTTTTGATGTTTATACTTGTACAATATTAAGGCATTTTTTAATTGTCTTTGTATTAATAAAATATATTTTTATACATACCGTATAGATTCTCTGTTTTCGCACCGGGCCCGGATGGGCTACCAATGGATTTTTACAAAACGCATGGGGAGATGCTGGCACCGCAATTAGCATCACTCTATACGAAATGCCTTGCGGAGGGGAACTTACCTGATTCTATGTATCACGCCCACCTGATCCTAATATATAAACCTCAGAAAGATCCTACCTCCTGCGCGTCATACAGACCCATTGCGCTACTAAATAGTGACTTCAAAATCCTGACAAAACTTCTTGCTATTAGGTTGTATCCCATGCTGCCCTCTGTAATAGACCCAGACCAGACAGGGTTCATGCCCCACAGAGCCACAGATGTCAACCTCCGTAGACTCTTTACAAATATCCATGCCCAACACATCAATGAGGGATCTCGAACAATTGCCTCATTAGATATTGAAAAGGCCTTTGACACTGTCAAGTGGCCCTTCTTATGGGAGACTTTGCGTAGGATGGGGTTCCCTCTGCTTTTTATTAAATGGCTTCAGGTGATATACAAACTTCCTACCTCCTCGGTTCGCTTGGTGGATAAATTATCGGATCCCTTCAGCCTTTCCAGGGGAACAAGGCAGGGCTGCCCTCTCTCTCCGGCACTCTTTGCCCTTGCCATTGAGCCAGTGGCGGAGGCGCTGCGCACTACCCCACACATCAGGGGCTTGCGCGTCGGTCTGCTGGAGGAGAGGGTGGCCCTGTATGCCGACGACATGCTGCTTTTTCTCGGTGATGCAGGTCCATCACTGCAGGGAGCACTGACAATACTGAACACCTTTGCTGGGGTCACTGGGCTAAAGGTGAATTGGTCCAAATCCTTACTGTTTCCAATAGACCAAGCTGCAAGAATAGGTTCCCCTCCGGATGTCCCCCTACAGTGGGTGGACACCTTCAAATACCTGGGTGTTGTTGTTTCCCCCAGAGACACGGAGTTCATTCATCTTAACCTAGACCCACTGGTGCAAGATATAAAGATTAAACTTAAGGCATGGGGGAAGCTGCCGTTGTCACTGTGGGGCCGAGTTAACCTTCTCAAAATGAAAGTTATCCCAAAGCTCACTTACATTTTTAGGCACTCCCCGCAATGGATTCCCAAATCTTTCTTTAAAAAGCTCAATCAGATCTTTTCCTCCTTCCTTTAGGGCCCCTCATCGCCAAGGTATAAACTGAGTACCTTGATGAGACCGACAACGCAGGGAGGTATGGCATTCCCAGACTGCCATAAGTATTACCTTGCCGCACAGTTGGTAACAGTGACATGGTGGTTGGATCCAGACAAATCTAACTCAGCTACAGCTATAGAGGCGGCGGTGATGGGGTCATTGGAAGCACTTAAATTACTGGTCTACAGAGGACCTAAGGCCCCATATTCCTTGACCCCCTCCATGCATACCACTTTACGTGCATGGAGGGCAGGACTGGCGATAGAAAAATACAGGCACAATGAAGTCTCACCCAACGCTCCAATTTGGCTAAATCTGAATATTCCCCACTTTTATAAAATGCTTAACCCATATGCATGGACCAAACACGGTGTCAAACTAATATCACAGATAATTTCAAACAACACGCTGATCCCTTTGTCCCAACTATCACAGACGTATAATATACCAAATTACTACATATTTCGGTACCTCCAACTTTCTCATGCTTCTACCGCACAATTCCCACGGTCCTCCTGCGTGGTTGTCCAGTCTGGGTTGGAAAAGACACTCCGCACTAGATGCGCCGAAAAACCAACCTCTCATCTTTATGAACACTTGATATTTGTGTCTCTCCAAACCATGGACAAACTGTGGTCCCACTGGCAAAGGGACATTCCAACACTGGACAACGATGACTGGGATGATGTGTGGGATTTCCCCTTCAGCTCCCTGGTTTCATTAAGAGACAGACTAGTGCAATTTAAAATAGTGCATAGAGCATACTTTACACCATATAGACTTCATAAAATGAAACCTGAACACTCGGCGGAGTGCTGGAGGTGTCACACCTCACCGGGAGACTTTACACATATTTTTTGGACCTGCCCTACCATTCGGCGGTATTGGACTGAGGTGCTAGACATGATTAATCTGGTGGCCTCAGTTACAACGCCGGTGACGATGGAGGTGTGCCTTCTGGGACTGGTGGGGACAATGGTGCCAACAGTGGCGAAAAGAACCTTGATTGGGCTGATGCTCTTTTATGCCCGGAAAAACATTGCTATGCACTGGAAAAAACCTACGGTACCTTCCTTAGCCCAATGGAAGCGTCTCATAAATGAAAGTCTTCCATTATACAAAGACACATATATAAATAGAGGATGTCCCCAGAAATATGACAAAATTTGGCGTGCCTGGCTTGCTGAACCAACTACGGTTTGAAGGCTGAGGGAAGTGAATATTGAATAAGGTATACATATAATCATATCAATAAAAACATTTCCAATTGTGCCTAAGAAGGAGAGTGGAGGATACTATGCATGACTAATGCCGCGTACACACGGTCGGACTTTTCGTCTACAAAAGTCCAACGGACGCTGACGGACTAAAGCTGGCTGGTAATCCGATCGTGTGTGGGCTTCTCCGGACTTTCAACGGACTTTTTTAGCCTCAAATCCGACGTACTTTAGATTTGAAACATGCTTCAAATCTTTCCGACGGACTCGAGTCCGGTCGAAAAATCCGCTCGTCTGTATGCTAGTCCGACGGACAAAAACCCACGCTAGGGCAGCTATTGGCTACTGGCTATGAACTTCCTTATTTTAGTCCGGTGTACGTCATCACGTAAGAATTCGACTGACTTTTGTGTGATCGTGTGTAGGCAAGTCTGTTCGTTAGAAAGTCGGCCGCAAGTCCGTCGAAAGTCTGCCAAAAGTCCGTCGAAAGTCTGTCGGACAGGCTGTCGGACTTTTGTAGCTGAAAAGTCCGACCGTGTGTACGCCCCATAAGATATAACAAACTTTAAAAAAGGGGAAAGAGACACCAGTAATCCTAGTTGCCTAGCAGCACTCCGACTAAAAACGTACATGAAGCCATAAATGACTTGAAACCTATTAAGCATACAGACAACTGATAAGCACTGATGTTGATGTTTATGTAAGATTTTGTTATCTTTATTTTTCTTTGTTTGTTTTTCCAAAAATACAATAAAAAAGATTTAAAAAAAAAAAAAAACTCTCTGTTTTCAATGTGTTGCCACTCAGAAAATCCCCCCCCCCCCCAAAAAAAAAAATCTCCCTGTATCTGGTAAAACTCATTATTAGAGGGGTGAGATTTAATCAGTATAGGACATCAAGTTAAAGGTCACTGTTCCGAAATACACTTAGCAGAAAAAATAAACATCCGATTTCTCAGTCCTCTTTTCTCTGTACAGTATTTTTCCTTTAAAGAGGAGACCGTCTAATATGGGGTTTTTTGGCTCAAGGCAACACTCTTCTTTTTATTTACATCCATCGGCTTTGTTGTGCAGAATATCATGGGCAGGTCTTAATTAGTACGATAAACTTGATTGTTTAAGCAATGAAACAGATACATGAGCTGTCAATACAAATGAGCCTTAAAGAGGAAATTTAGAGACCATTACAAGTGTCTGCTGTGGTTCCAGGCAGCCTCATGTATATTTAATCGGGGCGTTTCTACTGCTTTCTAGAAGACCGTGCAAAATGCATCTGGTTTAGCCTAATCTGACTTTTATATAATCCACTGCAGCCAGGTTCAGAAAGGCTTTCAATGTGGCCTGGGATGGGACCGCAGCCTCTTGTCAATGGATTTGTACTGCGGGGGAAGAACACGTGAGCACATGCACACTTTGATTGCCAGCACAGGAGGTCCAAAACACTCTTTCTCAGCCTATTTACCCTACAGCAGGAGTCTCCAGACTTTCTATGCAAAGGGGTATTTCACTGTACTTCAGACTTTAGGGGGGGGGCCCAAACTGTGGGAGTAAACAGTGCCTCAAGCTTGGGGGTCAGAGGAAGTAAAACAATTACATAACAACTATAGTCAATAGGAGGAGAAACAGTGCCCCTTTATTTGTTTAAGTTTGAGGAATAAGGCCCCATCATTGGTATTAGTGGGAAGGAATAATGCTGCATTGTTAATATTAGTTGGAGGAATAAGGCCCCACCATTGGTATTAGTTGGGGGAATACTTCCCCATCATTGGTATTAGTTGGAGGTATAGTGCTGCATTGTTAGCATTAGTCGGAGGATCACTGCCCCATCATTGGTATTAGTTGGAGGAATAGTGCCCCATCATTGATATTATTTGCAGGAATAGTGCCCCATCATTGGTATTAGTTGGAGGAATAGTGGCCCATCATTGGTATTATTTGGAAGAATAGTGCTGCACTGTTAGCATTATTTGGAGGATCAGTGCTCCATCAATGGTATTATTTGGAGGAATAGTGCCCCATCATTGGTATTAGTGGGAGGAATAGTGTCCCATCATTGGTATTATTTGGGGGAAGAGTGCCCCATTATTGGTATTATTTGGAGGAATAGTGCTGCATTGTTAGCAGTATTTGGCTGAATGGTGCCCCATCAATGGTATTAGTTGGAGGAATAGTGCCCCATCATTGGTATTAGTTGGAGGAATAGTGCCCCATCATTGGTATTAGTTGGAGGAATGGTGGCCCATCATTGGTATTAGTTGGAGGAATAGTGCCCCATCATTGGTATTAGTTGGAGGAATAGTGCCCCATCATTGGTATTAGTGGGGGGAATAGTGCTCCATCATCGGTATTGGAGGAATAGTGCCCCATATTTGGAATTAGTTGGAGGTTCAACTCGAACATGGGGTGTTCGCCTGTTTGCCGAATAGCGAACAATTTGGGGTGTACGCGGCAAATTCGAAAGCCGCGGAACACCCTTTAAAAGTCTATGGGAGAAATCAAAAGTGCTAATTTTAAAGGCTTATATGCATGGTATTGTCATAAAAAGTGTTTGGGGACCTGGGTCCTGCCCCAGGGGACATGTATCAATGCAAAAAAAAAGTTTTAAAAGCGGACGTTTTTTTCGGGAGCAGTGATTTTAATAATGCTTAAAGTGAAACAATAAAAGTGTAATATTCCTTTAAATTTCGCACCTGGGGGTTGTCTATAGTATGCCTGTAAAGTGGCGCATGTTTCCCGTGTTTACAACATTCCGAGAGCAAAATGACATTTCTAAAGGAAAAAAAGTCATTTCAAAGTACTCGCGGCTATAATGATTTGTCAGTCCCGGCAATACACATAAAAATTTATTGATAAAAACGGCATGGGATTCCCCCACAGGGGAACACCGAACCAAATTTTTTTTTAAAAATGCGTGGGGGTCCCCCCAAATTCCATACCAGGCCCTTCAGGTCTGGTATGGAATTTAAGGGGAACCCCGCGCCAAAATTAAAAAAAAATGGTGTGGGGTCCCCCCAAAAATCCATACCAGACCCTTACCACCCCTCCTGAACTGTACCAGGCCACATGCCCTCAACATTGGGAGGGTGCTTTGGGGTAGCCCCCCAAAGCACCTTGTCCCCATGTTGATGGGGAGAAGGGCCTCATCCCCACAACCCTTGCCCGGTGGTTGTGGGGGTTTGCGGGTGGGAGGCTTATCGGAATCTGGAAGCCCCCTTTAACAAGGGGACCCCCCAGATCCCGGCCCCCCCTGTGTGAAATGGTAATGGGGTACATCCTACCATTTCACAAAAAATGTGTGAAAATGGTAAAAAAACACAATACACGCCTTGGGACAAGTCCTTTATTAAAAATATTAAAAAATAAAACTGTCCCATGGAGTCTTCTTCTTCTCGCGCTCCGACGGACCGAAAAATAAAAGCCGCACGCCACCTGCGATCTGCCTCCATTGGAAGCACCCGCCGTAATGACCGGCCGCTCTCAGGTGACAGCTCAGGTGACAGCCCTCTGACTCTACGGAAAAGCCATAGGGATGTCCCCGTGCATCAGAGGGGGCAGACCGGGTGGCCCCGCCCCCTCTGATGCTACGGGAAAGCCATAGGGATGTCCCCGTGCGTCAGAGGGGGGCGGGGTCACCCAGCGACATCATCATGTGGCCCCGCCCTCAGTTATAAAGGAGCTGTCACCTGAGAGCGGCCAGTCATTACGGCGAGTGCCTCCCATGGAGGCAGATCATAGGCGACGTGCAGCTTCTTTTTTTTTTTTTCGGTCCGTCGGAGCGCGAGAAGAAGAAGACTCCGTGGGACAGTTTTATTTTTTTAATAAAGGACTTGTCCCAAGGCGTGTATTGTGTTTTTTTTACCATTTTCACACATTTTTTGTGAAATGGTAGGGGTACATTTGTACCCCGTTACCATTTCACAATTTAACATACCATTTCACCATTTTAGGGACAAGGTGCTTTGGGGGGCTAGGGTACGGTTCAGGAGGGGAGGGGCGCTCTCTCATCCCCCTCTTTTCCTGCGGCCTGCCGGGTTGCATGCTTGGATAAGGGTCTTGTATGGATTTTTTGGGGGACCCCGCGCCATTTTTAACAAATTTTTTGGCACGGGGTTCCCCTTAAAATCCATACCAGACCTGAAGGGTCTGGTATGGATTTTGAGGGGGACCCCCACGCCATTTTTTTTCTAATTTTGGCGCGGGGTTCCCCTTAATATCCATACCATACCTGAAGGGCCTGGTATGGAATTTGGGGGGACCCCCACGCATTTTTTTTAAAAATTTTGGTTTGGGGTTCCCCTGTGGGGGAATCCCATGCCGTTTTTATCAATGAACTTTTATGTGTATTGCCGGGAGTCGAGACCGACAATTCATTATAGCTGCGAGTACTTTTAAATTACTTTTTTTCCTTTAGAAATGTAATTTTGCTCTTGGACTGTTGTAAACACGGGAAATATGCACCACTTTACAGGCATAATATAGACACCCCCCAGGTACAAAATGTAAAGGAATATTACACTTTTATTGTTTCACTTTATTAAAATCACTGCTCCCGAAAAAAACGGCGGTTTTTAAAACTTTTTTTTGCATTGATACATGTCCCCTGAGGCAGGACCCGGATCCCCAAACACTTTTTAAGACAATACCATGCATATAAGCCTTTAAAATTAGTACTTTTGATTTTTCATGTTCGTGTCCCATAGACTTTAACGGTGTTTGCGTGTTCAAACAAATTCTTTGCCTGTTCGCATGTTCTGGTGCGAACCTAACCGGGGGGGGGGGGGTGTTCGGCCGATCCCTAGTTGCAGGTATAGTGCCCCATTATTGGTATTAGTTGGAGGTTTAGTTCCCCATCATTGGTATTATTTGGAGGAATAGTGCCCCATCATTGGTATTAATTGGAGGAATTGTGCCCCATTATTGATATCCATATTAAGTGCCCCATTATTGGTGTTAGTGGCAGGAATAGTGCCTCAAGGGCTGGATAGGGGCAGCCAAAGGGCGGCATCCGGCCGACAGTTTGTAGTCCACTGCCCTAGAGGAACCTATACAAAATTTCAGCCATCAGGGAACCCCTCCTACAATAAATAAATGGGGGCCATTGGGAAATTGCCTCTTACATTGGTGGTTAGTGAAAAAATGCTCCCTCTATAGTGGTGGTCTGAATGCCCCCCTTACAGACAGCTGAACAATTGTTGGTGTCATTCTGCTGCCTTTTTTCAAGTGGTGCTAAGCACCATCAGATAGAATGTCAATCTACTATAGTTTGAGGAACCCTGAGCAAACCCAAGGTTCCATAGAACCCTGGTTGAGAATGGCTGATCTAAAACATTGAAACATTTCTCACTTAAACCTGAACCTGTTTTACAGACAGTCAGGTAAATACATATACAAACAGTAAATGGGCTTCACAACCAGCCCTCACTGACCTTTGTAGTTGCTGGCAATGTGGAGCAATTACTCAACAAACTTAGAGCAGAAAAACTGAAGTCATTCTCTATGCAGATCAGTCCACCCTTCTCCCCTGTCTCGGTAGTGACAAGGCAGGTCAACTCACGCTGTTCTTCCTTTCCAAAGTTCCTGCTCTGTGTTTCTTTTAAAGGCTTGAAGGCTTCTGAATCACTGCTAGCAGTAGAGAGCAGGGAGAGCTGAACTGATGAGAAAAAGTTCTGCTGTTAATTTTTAGGATGAATTGCTCCACAGTACATGTAGCCACATACAGTACGTCAGTGAGGGCTTGTTTAAAGCGTAATCCAACTTTCTTGAGGCATTCATTAATTCAGCTCAGGAGGGCAGGAGCAAGTCAGGGCTGAAAAGACCAGAGTCAGAGATAAGTGTCTAAAACTAGAAGATGGCAAATAACATGTTACAAGTATGCTGTGTGGAGAAGAACCACCCCTGAGGAAATGAGGACCATAAAGGAAAGGAGAAGTGTTGTGCACCTGAAAATGGGTATATCGGAGGCTAAAAATAAAAGGTGAAATTCATACAGAAGTTGACTCCTCTTTCCCTGTCTCTCTCTTTTTCTCTTTCCCTTCTTGTTTAAGTGGGTCTGTATGAAGTTTCAGTTAGAGAGAGACAGTCTAAAGGCAAACATCTTCTGTCCTCTTTAGAAAGCCCATCATACTATGTGAATCCTGTGTGAATTGTACAATTTATAATAAATGTATATATAATTTAAAGAGTTTAAAATATATATATGTAGCACATCCCACATAGGAGCTGCTGAGTTGGGCTTCCTCACTGCTACACGGCCAGGCACACAGCATTTCCTTTATGCCTTCCAACACAGAAAACAGTCCTTTTTGTTGTTTTATTAGGGGTTGATAACTTGGATTGGGCAGGGAATTTATGGGATGCCCAACTTGAAAAATGTCCATAACTATTAACGGAGTGGACAACTTCCTCACTATGTACACTGAAAATACTCTTATTCCTTCCTCCTGCACAAACTTGGTTCACATATACAGCTCCTGCTGATCACTGCAGGGGAACTTACAGTCTTAGATGTTAATTCAGAGACTGCTCATTACAGGCTGAGAGCATCAGTCCCTTTGTGGATTAAATAGCACAATGTGGAGTGAACAGCATCTCCTTCTGCCTTCCTGTAGATCCTGAGCCCAGTTCTACTGCTGCAGAGGATACCAGCCTACCTGGCGGCTTGCTTTCCCAGTCCTCCTGACTGGCACACACTTCCCCAGTTCTTCCTGGCAGGCACACTTCCATGGAGATTCTCCAGGGCAAGGATGAAGAATTAAGCACAACGCTGTCTTCAGGGAGCACTACTACAACTGAGAATCTCTCCTCCTGTACTGTCCCTGCACTGTGCTGAAATGACTCACTGTCTTTGCTTGCTCTGCCCCGCCACCCGCATGAATCCCTCCAGTTGCCTTCTATGGTGGGATCCTTCCAGGCCAGCTATCCTGAGCCTCCATCCCGAGGCAGAGAAACCCCCTAAAAACTAGGGGGGTTCGCCTCAAGGGCCACCGACAGTGTCTCCTCAGCACTCCATCTTCCACCCAACTCCCCTGCTGGCACGGCCATGTCTTTATGGGGTTTTCTCAGTCCTCTATGCACCAAGCCTGTCACGTACCTGGTCGGAGTCTGAAGTGATGAGGTCAGCCTCTCTTGTATCTCCAGCCCAGGTCCCGCTGAGAGTGGAGACAGAAGGAACCAAGGGACAGGAGGAACACGAGTGCCTGGAGACGTAGCCCCGGAAGCTTGTAACAGAAGATGCGACTCTCTTGAAAGGCAGAAAGTGATTGCAGATACTCGGGAGGCAGTGTTGAGCCAATCAGGAGACAGAAGCAAAGTCACTAGGATAGCCGGGTTCGGTAGCAGGCGGGCAGCAAGGTACCAAGACATCAGGCAGGTGCAGGGTCAAAAGGAAGCCAGGATCAGGAACCAGTAATCAGAAGTGTAGGAGAGTCCAGCAGCAAGGTCAAGGAAAGCCAAGGTTCAGCAACGGGTAACAGGCAAGTAACAACAGGATACAGGTACAGGAACAGCTGAAGATCAGTCAGCATCCGTTAAATGTCAGTGCACCCCTTAAATAGGCCGTCTGGTGCCAAAGGGAAGCGTGGACGCGCTCCCATGGATGTGCACACTTCTTTGTGCATGCGCATTGGCGCATCTGCAATCCGCTAAGTTTCTTATGCGCGCATGCGTGCGCGAGTGTGCCCAAAGCGCAACGATAGTTCTCTTACAAACATAGCTAGTCAGGTTGAAAAAAGACACAAGTCCATCCAGTTCAACCTTACAAAGCCGCACCCTTTGACCTGCAAGCCACACCCATTAAGTACGGCACACTCTTTTATAATTTCCTGTGCAGGTGTTCATCTTTACCCTTAATAGAACGTGGCAACCCTAATTAGCACATACAATAAATTGTAATTTTTTTTTCAAATTTTTTTTTCTAATATACAAAGCTTATTTTTACATTTCAGGAAGCAGTGATTCTCTTCACTGAGCCGTGAATTTAAAAAAAAACTATTTCTTTTCTAAAGTTGGGCTTTAAATTGTCCAGATTGAGCAGGCCGAGGCCTTCTGGAGCTCCTGCTCCCTTCATTGTTCATCACATCAGTCTTTATTAGCCTCCACAGATTATACTATTAAGTCGGAGATCTCAGGAGAGCCATCTCCTATTAGCTAAATACGTCTAAATACAAAATATTGGCCTTTCTTCCCGTGGGGCATTTTTAGGTAAACCACAATGGTATATGTTTCTCGGAAAGCAATGATCGTGATGGAGGAACCGGTCAATAGAATCCCACAGCTTGTGTTTCCAGGGCTGTAAAATGAACTTTGTGCTCCAGGCAGTAACCAATGCAATGCGTATATAAAATAAACCCCTGAAAGTGAGTTTCATGAGTTAGAGTAATATACATTAAGTACAAGGCTATAAAGCTCAACTCATGCCATAGTTTTGGATAGACCTGGAAAGAGAAAATATTAAGAGCAAGTTTTCATTTCTGGCCGTTTCCTCATTATCAAGACTTCTCATTACTTCCGGTTCCTAGCGAGGACCGGACAAGATATGAGGGGCATGGTTGCCCTTGGACAGTAGTAATAACCTGCCTGAGGTTCTCATATTCATGGACTTCAAAAAGTGCATCGTGGAAGTCTCTGTCACCAATGGAGAAATTGGCCTTCATTTCCTGTCCCTACAGGAAGTGAGTAACAAGCTCCCCTTTGGGCACATGGACCCCCCCTCCCACCCTCATTCACCTAATAGTCAGTGATTATTAAGGATGGGCAGGGGACCAGTGTTCATGCAGAGCCTAGGTAATAAGTAGAAACACAAACCCTCCTGCGCACAAGTGAGTTACCAGGTGGACTAAAAGTTCATGCTTGAAAATGCTTCTGACCTTGCTGCTCTCAAGGATAGGGAAGTCCTAGTGGTAAAAAAACCAAGAAGAAAAAGAGGGCGCACCAGTATTATCCTTTAAAAGTATTTTTTATTAAAAATAAGGTAAAAATACTACTCACAAACATATGGTAAAAAGTTCGCAAATACCAACGATCTCCAGATGACGACCATTAGTAGACTGACAAACAGACTCCAGATGGTACACAGGAGACATCAAGGGCCACTGCTGGCTGACGCGTTTCAAAGGGATACCTTCTTCCTCAGAGCCTAGCCTGAGCCGTTCCCTTCGAAACGTGTCAGTAGGCAGTGGCCCTTGATGTCTCCTGTACATCATCTGGAGTCTGTTTGTCAGTCTACTAATGGTCGTGAACTGGAGATCATTTGTATTTGCGAACTTTTTACCACGTTTGTGAGTAGTATTTTTTACCTTTTTTAAATAAAAAATACTTTTAAAGGATAATGCACAAGGCTCTTTTTCTTCTTGTTTTTTTGACCACTAGGGCTTCCCTATCTTTGAGGGCAGCATGGTCGAAGCATTTTTCCAGCATAAAAAATACTTTTAAAGGATAATGCACAAGGCTGGTGCGCCCTCTTTTTCTTCTCGTTTTAGGTGATAAGTAGACCTGGACCACATTTACTCCACATTTACTCCAGGTGTTTTTCCATGTCACTCTCACAATGTATCTACAGAAGCAGGAAAGAATCAACCATAGAGTCCAGTTAAAAAATCTTTGCATACTCTAGAACTGACCGGGAGATAATTATTTCTTAACACAACTAGAGCTCCACTTTAAATGACTGTATTTTCTCAAGTTTATTAAGATATAAGTGAAAATCTCCGGAGGTATAGATTTCAAGTGTCCATTTCGGTGTCAGTCTCTTGTCCAAATTTTACGATATTTTCCAGATAAGCGCTCGTTATGCTGATTAGCTTCACCCTACACAAGCTTCACACATATGATCACATAATCTCATTTATAGACCAGCTTTAATGACAGAGCACAGGAGCCAAATATCACAGCGTTGTTTGAAGTTCAGCTATTAGTTACTTGATCATATAATTCGTGGTAATTGGATCTATAGCAACCAAACACTTGTGCAAGCCACCAAAAAAAAAAAGTAAAAAAAAAACCTTTGATGTGAAACATAAATACGACTTTGACACCATTATTCTCTTGGGAAGTTAATTGATGGGTATTTTATACCAACATAAAAATACATTCACTCAACCATCCCACCTAAATATGATTCAAGTAAAGTGTTTTATGGCACTAATTATCAATGAAAGAAAAAAAAGTAGCATTTAAAGAGAATATACAAAATATAATGTATATATATATATATATATATATATATACACATATATACATATATATGTGTGTGTATATATATATATATATATATATATATATATATATATATATATATATATATATATATATATATATATATATATTACATATATATACTATATAGTCAAAAGTATTGGGACACATGCCTTTACACACGTGAACTTTAATGGCATCCCAGTCTTAGTCCATAGGGTACAATGTTGAGTTGGCCCACCCTTTACGGCTATAACAGCTTCAACTCTTCTGGGAACGCCGTCCACAAGGTTTAGGAGTGTGCCTATGAGAATGTTTGATCATTCCTCCAGAAGCGCATTTGTGAGGTCAGGCACTGATGTTGGATGAGAAGGCCTGGCTCGCAGTCTCCGCTCTAATTCATCCCAAGGTTGTTCTGTTGGGTTGAGGTCAGGATTCTGTGCAGGACAGTCAATTTTCTCCACCCCAAACTCGCTCATCTGTGTCTTTATGGACCTTGCTTTGTGCTCTGGTGCGCAGTCATGTTGGAACAGGAAGGGGCCATCCCCAAACTGTTCCCACAAAGTTGGGAGCATGAAATTGTCTAAAATATCTTGGTATGCTGACACCTTAGGAGTTCCCTTCACTGGAACTAAGAGGCCAAGCCCAACCCCTGAAAAGCAACCCCCACACCATAACCCCCCCCCCCCCGACTAAATGATTTGTACCAGTGCACAAAGCAAGGTCCATAAAGACATGGATGAGCGAGTTTGGGGTAAGTAAGTAAGCATCCTACACCTGCACCTCTTATTAAAAGTCATTTGTAAAATAAAGAACGCATAAAATATATTCAAAAAGTCATATAAAACATTGATTAACTTTGAAATTGAAATAAGACTAAATCATTAAAGTGAAGCTGTTACAAAAACTTAACAGATTTGAAGACAGAATATCCAGAAGTCTGCTGAGAAATGGACATTTCGACAATTCCAGTAGTGTCAAAATAATGATGCTCCAAGAATCCCTGCTGGGATTTCCAGAACTCCTGCTTTCAGAACGCCTGCCAGGACATCCAGTATCCTCACCTGGAGTTCCAATGATGCTTTCAGATCCCCTGCTAAGGCTTTAAATGATACTTGCAGAATCCCTGCCAAGATTTCCAGATTTTCCTGAAATGACGTGGATCGTGTCCTCTGACCAAAAGGGTATTTAGACTGGTGCTATGACTTTTTTGCCATCTACCAGAGAGGTAAAAAGCTATAAAATTTATATGGCAGATGTCTGTTTGTTTCCGACCCAGACTGACCGGACTACTCTCTTGCCTGCCGTCTGCCTCAACCCCTGCCTGGACCAGACTACTCACTTATCTGCTGCCGGCTACAATCCCTTCCTGGACAGGACCTTACTATACTCTTGGTTTCTACCTGCCAGGACTTCTGCCTGGACCTGACTAGTCTCTTATCTACTACATCATGAACAATCTCTCTACACCATAGCCCTTTTGTCTAGCAATCCCTTGATGGGTAATCATGAGGTATGACCTGGTGACAGGTTACTTAAGAAGAACTGAGGCCACTATGGTATCCAGCTTATGTCCACCATCAGGAGGTCTGTTAAAGACCAAATGCTAATTAGGTTCCAAGCCTAGGGTGAGCCTGCATCACCTTCAAGTGTACTCCATAACAGTTGATTTTCTAATCCACCATTGGGTCCTCCTGACCATCTCCGTGTCATCTTTGTGTCCTTTAGTGATGTGGAGGTATGCAGAAGAAACCAGCGAGCACAGTGGGGAACCAGGAAATCAACATTACTACAATTGTTAATTTCCCAACAGACTTTGGCAAGGTTGACAAGAGAAACCAGTGAACTTCGTGAGGGACACAGGACATTGACACATCAAGAACTGTTTGTTTCCCAGCCGACTTGGAGGGACAATGGATCATATCCCAACCACAACACTACCTGCCTGGAGTTTGCATGTTCTCCCTGTGCCTGCATGGGTTTCCTCCGGGTACTCCGGTTTCCTCGCACACTCCAAAGACATGCTGGTAGGTTAATTGACTTCTGTCCAAAATTGGCCCCTAGTATAATAATGTGAGTTGGGGACTAGGGATGAGCTTCGTGTTCGAGTCGAACCCATGTTCGACTCGAACATCGGCTGTTCGACCGTCCGTCGAATTGCGAACGTTATGGGCCGTTCGCGCCAAATTCGTGTGGCGCGTCACGGCCCATAATTCACTGCGGCATCGCAGTGCATTGCTGGCTGATGATTGGCCAAGCATGCACTATGACCCGCATGCTTGGCCAATCACAGCGCCGTCAGTAGAGAGAGCTGTAATTGGCCAAAGCCAGGGTGGCTTTGGCCAATTATGGCTCAGGGGATTTAGTACACGCCCCACACTATATAAGGCCGCCTGCACGGCGGCCCTGTGTAGTGTGTTCCGGTGTGCTGATAGAGAGAGAGACAGACAGTGTCATTTGATTTGAGTTAGCTAGATTAGGCTAGATCTGTTCCTGCTCTTTACATTTAGTGTAGTGCGTCCTGCTCACAGTGTTCAGCTAGATCCGTTCCTGCTATTTACATTTAGTGCAGTGCGTCCTGCTCACAGTGTTCAGCTAGATCTGTTCCTGCTATTTACATTTAGTGCAGTGCGTCCTGCTCACAGTGTTCAGCTAGATCCGTTCCTGCTATTTACATTTAGTGCAGTCAGTGCGTCCTGCTCACAGTGTTCAGCTAGATCTGTTCCTGCTATTTACATTTAGTGCAGTCAGTGCGTCCTGCTCACAGTGTTCAGCTAGATCTGTTCCTGCTATTTACATTTAGTGCAGTGCGTCCTGCTCACAGTGTTCAGCTAGATCCGTTCCTGCTATTTACATTTAGTGCAGTGCGTCCTGCTCACAGTGTTCAGCTAGATCCGTTCCTGCTATTTACATTTAGTGCAGTGCGTCCTGCTCATAGTGTTCAGCTAGATCCGTTCCTGCTATTTACATTTAGTGCAGTCAGTGCGTCCTGCTCACAGTGTTCAGCTAGATCCGTTCCTGCTATTTACATTTAGTGCAGTCAGTGCGTCCTGCTCACAGTGTTCAGCTAGATCCGTTCCTGCTATTTACATTTAGTGCAGTCAGTGCGTCCTGCTCACAGTGTTCAGCTAGATCTGTTCCTGCTATTTACATTTAGTGCAGTCAGTGCGTCCTGCTCACAGTGTTCAGCTAGATCTGTTCCTGCTATTTACATTTAGTGCAGTGCGTCCTGCTCACAGTGTTCAGCTAGATCCGTTCCTGCTATTTACATTTAGTGCAGTGCGTCCTGCTCACAGTGTTCAGCTAGATCCGTTCCTGCTATTTACATTTAGTGCAGTGCGTCCTGCTCACAGTGTTCAGCTAGATCCGTTCCTGCTATTTACATTTAGTGCAGTGCGTCCTGCTCACAGTGTTCAGCTAGATCTGTTCCTGCTATTTACATTTAGTGCAGTGCGTCCTGCTCACAGTGTTCAGCTAGATCTGTTCCTGCTATTTACATTTAGTGCAGTCAGTGTGTCCTGCTCACAGTGTTCAGCTAGATCCGTTCCTGCTATTTACATTTAGTGCAGTGCGTCCTGCTCACAGTGTTCAGCTAGATCTGTTCCTGCTATTTACATTTAGTGCAGTGCGTCCTGCTCACAGTGTTCAGCTAGATCCGTTCCTGCTATTTACATTTAGTGCAGTCAGTGCGTCCTGCTCACAGTGTTCAGCTAGATCCGTTCCTGCTATTTACATTTAGTGCAGTCAGTGCGTCCTGCTCACAGTGTTCAGCTAGATCCGTTCCTGCTATTTACATTTAGTGCAGTGCGTCCTGCTCACAGTGTTCAGCTAGATCCGTTCCTGTTATCTTCCTACTGACAGGCAGGCTTGTCTGGTTACAGTATATAAAGCTACCTGAAGAAAATTACAGGTGTTCTATCCCAGCTTAGTGCAGCTACAGGCCATTAGTATGTCTGGAAGGCCAAGAAGGAGAGGCAGACAGTCACAAGCCAATAAGAGAGGGCAAGCAGGCTCTGTGTCTAGTGCTGGTCGTGGAGACGGTGCATCCTCATCAGCCCGTGGCCATGGGACACGCTTGGCCTTTTTTTCGGCAGCTGGCCGTGTTGAGCCGCAACATGCAGAAAACTTGGTCGAGTGGATGACCAAGCCGTCCTCATCCTCCTCATCCTCTCTCACCCATGCCCAGGGTGCTTTGTCTGGCAAAGCAGCGGCCTCTTCCCTCAGCTCAATGTCATCAGTGACTCCTTCCCTAGCTCCACCATGTCCTCATGAGGATTCCCTCGAACTGTTTGACCACAGTGTTGGGTACATGCTCCAGGAGGATGCCCAGCGTTTGGAAGGCTCTGATGATGATACTGAGCTCGATGAAGGCAGTAACATGAGCACGGACAGAGGGGGTGCCCAAGAAGGACAGCAATCTGGCAGTCATGCTCCCCCTGCTGCAGCATACTGCCAGGTTTGCTCCAGTGATGAGGAGGGAGGGGATGATGAGGTCACTGACTCAACGTGGGTGCCTGATAGGAGAGAGGAGGAGGAGGAGGAGGAGGAGGCGGCACATCACCAACGAGGCAGGATGCCCTCCAGGGGCCAGCCTAAGGGCAGCACATTGACTGCATCACACCCCAAAGCTCCACATGTGCAGGGCGCTGCAGTCTCTGCGCGTTATTCAAAAAGTTCTTTGGTGTGGGCCTTTTTTGAGACGAGTGCATCAGATCGCACCGCTGCTATTTGCAACATATGTCTCAAGCGTATCTCGCGTGGCCAAAACATCTCCCGCTTGGGTACCACATGCTTGACCAGACATATGTTGACCTGCCATGCAGTTCGTTGGCAAGCATATCTAAAAGACCCACACCAAAGAACAAAGAGGATCTCTCCTTGCTCCTCATCAGCTGAGATTTCCAACCCCACTAGACCTTCAGTCCTCTCTGAGACCTGCAGTGAGAGGAATGAAGGTGTAGAATTAGGTGTGTCACAGCCAAGTACTTGTGGGCAATCTGCTTTTGGTACACCGACGCCAGATTGTACCAGGCAAATTTCCCTGCCCCAGCTGCTGCACCGCCGAAAGAAGTTTGCTCCCAGCCATCCACATGCCCAGCGGTTGAATGCTAGCTTGGCAAAATTGCTAGCACTTCAACTGCTGCCTTTTCAGTTGGTAGACTCTGCCCCCTTCCGTGAGTTTGTGGAATGTGCGGTTCCTCAGTGGCAGGTACCCAAACGCCACTTTTTCTCACGGAAGGCGATTCCAGCTCTCTACCGGCATGTGGAAGGCAATGTCCATGCCTCGCTGGACAGGGCGGTCAGCGGTAAGGTGCATATTACCGCTGACTCATGGTCCAGCAGGCATGGACAGGGACGTTACTTAAGTTTCACGGCGCATTGGGTGACTCTGCTGGCAGCTGGGAAGGATGCAGGACAAGGTGCAGTAGTGTTGGAGGTTGTTCCGCCACCACGCCTCCAAAATGCTGATTGTGACACACCTCTCTCCTCCACCCCCTCCTCTTCTTCTTCCTCCATGGCCTCTTCCTCGGAACCAGCGGTGCTCCGTAGGCGTTCAAGGGGCTACGCAAGTACGCAGGCCAAAAGATGCCATGCGGTGCTTGAGCTGGTGTGCTTGGGGGACAGGAGCCACACTGGGGCAGAGGTTCTGTCAGCTCTGCAGGGGCAGGTTCAGAGGTGGTTGACGCCACGCCAACTTAAGGCAGGAATGGTGGTTTGCGACAATGGCACCAACCTCCTCTCTGCCCTCCGACAGGGACAACTGACCCATGTGCCCTGTTTGGCTCACGTCCTTAACTTGGTGGTGCAGCGGTTCTTGGGCAGGTACCCGGGCTTACAGGATGTCCTGAGGCAGGCCAGGAAAGTCTGTGTGCATTTCCGCCGGTCATATAATGCCAGTGCTCGGCTGACGGACCTCCAAAAGGAGTTTAACCTGCCCAAGAACCGCCTAATCTGTGACATGCCCACCAGGTGGAACTCGACATTGGCCATGCTGCAGCGGCTGCACACGCAGCAGAGGGCCATCAATGAGTACCTGTGCGACTATGGCACCAGGACAGGGTCAGGGGACCTTGGTTTTTTTTCCCCACGCCAGTGGGCCATGATCAGGGATGCATGCACTGTCCTGTCACCATTCGAGGAGGCCACGAGGATGGTGAGCACTGACAGTGCATGCATCAGTGACACTGTCCCCCTTGTCCACCTGTTGGAGCACACGCTGCGTGGAATAATGGACAGGGCACTTGAGGCAGAACAGAGGCAGGAAGAGGAGGACTTCCTTAGCTCTCAAGGCCCCCTTTATCCAGACAGTGTTCCTGCGTGCCCGCCGATCACACAGGAAGAGGACGAGGAGGAGGAGGAGGAGGAGGAAGAAGATTGTGTCAGTATGGAGGTGGAGCCTGGCACTCAACATCAGCAGTCTTTAAGGGATCAGTCCCAAGGAACACATGGACTTGTACGTGGCTGGGAGGAGGTGGCTGCGGACGTTGTTGTCCTTAGTGACCCAGAGGACTCCGGACCGAATGCCTCAGCAAACCTACGCTGCATGGCCTCCCTGATCCTGCAAAGCCTGCGTAAGGATCCTCGTATTCGTGGTATCAAGGAGAAGGACCAATACTGGCTGGCAACCCTCCTTGATCCACGTTACAAGGGTAAGGTTGCGGACCTTATCTTGCCATCGCAGAGGGAGCAGAGGATGAAACATCTTCGGGAGGCCTTGCAGAAAGGTCTGTGCAACGCGTTCCCAGAGACTGGGAGGTTACAAACTCCTGTTTCTGGACAACGTGTTGCTGAGGCTTCGGTCAGTCAAAGAAGGAGCGGTGGAGAAGGTGGCCGTCTGACCGATGCGTTCAGACAATTTTTTGGTCCGCAGCCCCAAGGTATGATCGGTTCCAGCAACCATCGCCAGCGTCTGTTTTACATGGTGCAGGAATACCTAGGGGCAAGATCAGACTTGGACACCTTTCCCACCGAAAATCCTCTGGGTTACTGGGTCTTGAGGATGGATCACTGGCCAGAGCTTGCACAGTATGCAATTGAGCTACTGGCCTGTCCTGCATCCAGCGTTCTTTCGGAACGCACATTCAGTGCTGCTGGAGGCGTGGTAACCGATCACAGGGTGCGTCTGTCCACTGACTCGGTCGATCGGCTGACCTTCATAAAAATGAATCAGTCTTGGATCACCACCAGCTACCAAGCACCTGATGCTGATGTAACTGAATAATTTTTTTCAGATCCCTTCAAAGACTGCCTATGCTGATGCTGAGTGACTATCCCTGAGTAATTATCCTCTTCCTCCTCAATCATCACGCTGATAGCTTGTAAGAACATTTTTGGTTCTGGGCGCCACCACCAGTGCCTAAGGCACAATTTTTCAGCCCCTGTATAACAGGGGCGTGTAATTACAATTTTTGATGTAATACTTTGCAGCAGGGCTCGTTCTTGCATTCCAACTAGAGTGTCTGTGAGGGGTTGCAGTGTTGTGGCACCAGCACCAGTGCCTAAGGCCCAATTTTTCTGCCCCTGTCTAACAGGGGCGTGTAATTACAATTTTTGATGCAATACTTTGCAGCAGGGCTCGTTCCTGCGTTCCAACTAGAGTGTCTGTGAGGGGTTGCAGTGTTGTGGCACCAGCACCAGTGCCTAAGGCCCAATTTTTCTGCCCCTGTCTAACAGGGGCGTGTAATTACAATTTTTGATGCAATACTTTGCAGCAGGGCTCGTTCCTGCGTTCCAACTAGAGTGTCTGTGAGGGGTTGCAGTGTTGTGGCACCAGCACCAGTGCCTAAGGCCCAATTTTTCTGCCCCTGTCTAACAGGGGCGTGTAATTACAATTTTTGATGCAATACTTTGCAGCAGGGCTCGTTCCTGCGTTCCAACTAGAGTGTCTGTGAGGGGTTGCAGTGTTGTGGCACCAGCACCAGTGCCTAAGGCCTAATTTTTCAGCTCCTGTTCAACAGGGGCATGTAATTACAATTCTTGATCTAATATTTCACAGCAGGGCCCTGTGAGGGCTTACAGTGTTTTGGCCACAGCAACACCTAAGGCCCAAATTTCTGCTGAGTATATAGGGCAGGACCCTACTTTCAAACATCTAACTTACAAACGACTCCTACTTGCAAACGGAAGGAGACAACAGGAAGTGAGATGAAATCTACCCCTAGGAAGGGAAATTCTCTCATGTAAGAGTTAATATGGGAAAACAATTTCTCCTTTCCACTGATGCTTTCCAATCCTTGTTCCACAAAAAAACCCAAATTTTCAAAAAACATTTTTCATTGGGACAAAAAAGTGAGGTGAAATCTTCTGAAGAGGAGGAAAGACGCAAAACAAATGTCACAGGGGTGATAACCCTTCCCTATGTTTTCCAAAAAGCTTAGAAAAGATTTTTTGGCTGGAGCTAAACACGTTAAAAATGTTCAAAATTACAAACAGATTCTACTTAACAACAAACCTACAGTCCCTGTCTTGTTTGCACCGCCTGTATACTGCTGTTCAGAGTATATAGGGACCTTTCCTTATTTTAATTTGGGTGCGGGGTTCCCCTTAATATCCATACAAGACCCAAAGGGCCTGGTAATGGACTGGGGGGTACCCATGCCGTTTGTCTCACTGATTTTCATCCATATTGCCATGACCCGACATGACATTAAACCCGCAAGCAGTTTTAAATGAGATTTTTTCCTTTAACAATGACATTTGGTGCAGGGACTGTTCTAAACACGGGAAACACGCGTCACTTTACAGGCATACTATAGACACCCCCCAGGTACGATATTTAAAGGAATATTTCACTTTTTTTTTTTTACTTTAAGCATCATTAAAATCACTGCTCCCGAAAAAACGGCCGTTTTTAAAAGTTTTTTTTGCATTGATACATGTCCCCTGGGGTAGGACCCGGGTCCCCACACCCTTTTTAGGACAATACCATGCAAATTAGCCTTTAAAATGAGCACTTTTGATTTCGAACGTTCGAGTCCCATAGACGTCAATGGGGTTCTAACGTTCGTGCGAACTTGCGGTCCGTTCGCGGGTTCTGGTGCGAACCGAACCGGGGGGTGTTCGGCTCATCCCTATTGGGGACCTTGGCTTGTGGGCTCCTTGAGGGTAGGGACCAATGTGAGTGTGCGATGTATGCGTGGAGCGTTGCGTAAATTGTCGGCGCTATATGGGTACCTTAAATACATAATGATATAATAGATGAACATCTTAATGAGACAAAATGTACAGGTATAGGGACAATTGTAGACACTCACTCAGGTTGAACTGGATGAACCGGTGTCTTTATTCAACCTTACTAACTATGTAACTATATTTGGAGGCATGGGCAACAGGCTGCTGAACTATTGCTAGACTGGCCTAGAAGGCAAACACAATCAGCTAGGCCTGGTAAATTAAATTGCTTATCCTAAAGCTGAACTCCAGGGATGAAAAACATTTACATTTGCAGTGGGTCCTCCTCTACTTGTTTTGTGTGTGGGATGATGATGAATAAGTTGATATACTTACCATATTCCTCTCTTCTTCAGGTTTCCTCCTCTTCATGTGACCGGTCTCCTGAAGCCTCCTCCCTTCACTGCCCAACTGGTCTCAACCCTCTGATGTCATCCTCTACAACGCAGGACCAGCAGTCTTGTATTGTATAGGAGGATGCCAGAGGCATGTCCACAACCCAGGACACTGGAAGGCGAAAGAGAGTGCTGGCTGCTAGAGGAGCAAGGAATAAGGTACGTATATTACCCTAAGCAAAATCAGAAGTTAACCCTTACATTGGGCCCCTTCACCATTGCAAGGGTTAACTGATTATTTTCCCTAGGGAATGATGAAGAGTTGTTGTCCCCAGAGTTCATCTTTAATGCACTTTTCACGTACCTTGCGGCTGAGCCTGACGGGCCTCTCCTACAGCCCCAGGTCAGAGACCACTGATGTTGTGACAGTGGCGAGGTATGAGTGCCTGTGTAGTCTTCTGCTGGAAGTAGTGATGTGTAGCAGGTGCAACACCAGAGTGGACCAGACTGGTAATGTCAGCATGAAACAGCAGGCCCTGGGCTGGTGGACAGCAGGCAGCAGTAGACAGCGGCTGATAGCAGGTGCAGGAAAACTGGTGGCCCACAGTAGAGGAAGCTCCAGCGGGAGCTAGGTAGGTGCACGCAGGGCAGATGAGCAACTGGATGCATGGTCAGACAAGCCAGATCAGCAACAGATGATCAAATACAGGCACAGACGGCAGGCAAGGAATAGTCAGGATGCAGGCAGAAGTTGACAACACAAGATCAGGCAGATGGGCAGAAGGCAGAGCAGAGTCCAGAGACAAGCCAAGGTCGGGGCAGGTAGCATTCAAGCGAAGTCAGGAGCAAGCCGGGTCAAACACAGGAGTCAGCAGAATCAGATTCAGAAACACAGGCAAAGCTGCAGATCAGGCAGCAATGGACTAGTGCAGCTGCTGCACTTACAGGCAAATGAGCACATGCACATCTGTATGCACCTGTGCAGGATCGCACCTGCACATTAGCATTCACCTCCAGCTGTGTTATGGCCAGCACGTCCCTGACAGCAGCCCCTAATCTACATGCGCTGGACGAATGGATTTCAATGGTTGTTTTTTTATTTTTTTTAGCAGCACGTGATTAGAGCCTGAGGCTTAAAAAAAGTCTGGGTTGGGGTGGATTGTTTGCCACCCCCCCCCCCCCAAAACAAAAAAAAAAAAACATACCACCAACTGCCACTGGTTTCCACAACACACAAAAGTGAACCTAGCTTAAAGACTCCTGTATGACTTGAAAAGTCCCTAATCCCAGTTACTGCGTGGTATACAAGCCTCATGACATGTGAAGGACCTAACCCACAGTCACTTCAGCCACCCGTTAAACCCCTCCAAATCCCCCCCACAAATGACGTAACAAGATTTTGGAGTAAATGGCCTTGACGGCCTTTTTATTAACAATTACCATAAAATTAAATAAATAACATTTTAAATAACTCTTAACCAACTTTTTATGTACTTTTTGGGGTCTTGGAGGGGAACACACACCACTGGTCACTGCAACAAACTTCTTTTAACTTTAGGCCTCCAGTCGTAAGCCCCCGGACTTAGAGACGGTACTCAACCTTTGCAGTGACCTACCTTTTACCCCTTCCTGGTTAACCCCTCGTTAACCGGAAGGTACATGATAACCCGATACCACAGATGGGTACCAACCATGTTATATATACATATAACATCCATCTTCTCCTACTCCAAAGACCCAACCACTGCACGGGCTGTTCTTACAGCCCCCATTATAATTAACCATAACTTGGGAGGGTGGGTGGGAATCTTCTACTCCGCCGCTCACTAGTGACGTCACTCCCCTTCCTTCCTCCTAGCTTACTGACCCGAGCGCCTCCCCTGCTCCAGCCACTCCCCCTTTCTTAAAGGGGACACCCGCTCCCCCCCCCCAAAAGATGCCAAATGTGGCAGCGGAGGGGGGAGGAGGCAGACAAGTGGAACTTCCCCCAAAAGAACCTCCTTTACCTTCCTGGACTGAGCCAAATCTCCCTTCATTTGTATCTCACACACTCCCCCTCCCAGGCACTGCAGCTCACAGTGGGAGCATTTCAGTAATAGAGGCAGTGCTGCTTATCCAGAGATCAGTGGGCGGGACTAAGTGTGGCCAGGTGCTGATTGACAGGCTACATGCAACGGTGATAATACCAATAGCCACGCCCTCTGCAACATCTTCTCCTCCCACTTTAGCAGTGGCAGAACTACCAGGATCTCAATGATCACATTTCCAACTGGGCCCTGGAATTCCGCCACCGTGAGGGGGCCTGCTGGGCGACGACAACACTCGGGTTCACACTGCTGTTACCCCAAATTCCTGCAACTTGCTTGCCATTTCCTTGGTACTTGCTTGTGACTTTCTTGTGAAATTTGTGATTTAACATTACAGTCTATGGCACCCTAGGTGTGCATTAGGGTGTGCACCCCAATGCTGAAACTTGTGTGCTTTTCTCTGCAGCCTCAGCTGCACGGGACAGTGAATGAATGGGAAGTGCTCTGTGCCGAGAGGCTTCCTCTTTATTCACCAACTGAAGCATAGTAAACACATTTTACTATGCTTCCATTATGAATGAACACAGTGAGTGAGTTTGTTCACTGTGTTTATTTAGAAAAGGAAGGTGGCAGTAAATGACATATTTACTAGCCCCTTCCCCCACTCTCCACCCTAAAACATCCCCTACAGCAGCCGGGGGGAGAGGAGAAGAGGGAACCCAGCAGCACTGTGGTGCTGGGGGGCCAACACGGATGAAGCCCAGGCAGTAGGAGGAATCGGTGCCGCACGTGGTGATTAGGCTGTGCCCAGGCACACCTGGCACACCCCCTATGTATTGCACTCAAATCGCACCAAAGGCACAGAAAAATAGTGCAGGAGCCTTTTTTTGTCGCTGCAACTTGAGTCGCATTGATTGTGTTTTGACTTGTCATGTGACTTTATGTGTCGCAGTGTGAACCGGGGCTTTTAAAGGGCCTCGCAACGGGTGTAAGGGCCCCCCAGTGATCAGTGCTAAGGGCCCCAGGACCGATGGAAAGGGTTCCGGGACTGACGGAAAGCGCTCTGGCAGTCAGGGTGGGGCCCTTCATGGTTTCTTGCACCGGGGGGAGAGAAAACAGTCAGTGCTGATGCAGTAATAAGTAAAAAGTATTTTTTGTATGGGAGGCGATAGTTCCACTTTCATAAAACGCTAAATACAACATTGTGCCATTTTCACAAGTTCAACTGTCTAATAAATGTCTGCATGTCTGACAGTTTTACATTCTTCCAGCTTTGACTTACTTTGTAGCCTGAAAAGGAAATCAGCCTTCCAAATCATGCTAAAAATCACAGGAAATCGCACAATGACCACTGGGGGGCCATTTATCCTCAATGACACCCCCAAACGCAGTGCCGTTTTCCTGCAATTGTCGCGCAAACAAAATGCACGAGAATTGCTCCAAAACGTGCACGTAAAAAATCACGCCTGGCTCGGGGCCAAAATTTGGTCCTTGCTCTTCTTTGCTGCGACAAATGCACATTTTCTTTATTTTCTTCTAGTTTGCTCTTCTATATTTTTGTCATCTTATAATACAGCATCTTTAGGGCTGGAATCACCCCCTCTAGTGGTCAGTTGTATATGTGGGAGATTAATTAGCAGGTTTGCTTAAAGCTGAACTCCAGCTTGACACTTTTTTTTTTTTAACCGCTTGACCTCCGGAAGATTAACCCCCCTTCATGACCAGGCCATTTTTTGCAATACGGCACTGCGTTACTTGAACTGACAATTGCGCGGACATGCAATGCTGTACCTAAACAAAATTGATGTCCTTTTTTTCCCCCACAAATAGAGCTTTCTTTTGGTGCTATTTGATCACCTCTACGGTTTTTATTTTTTGCGCTATAAACAAAAAAGGCCTCCGTTTTAAAACAAAAAAAACTATGTTTTTGCTTTCTACAATAAAACGTATCCAATAAAAAAAAAAAAAAAATGAAAACGCGCAAATACACGCAAATACGCGCAACAAAGCGCCGGAAAAACTATCAAAAACGCTATGCTCAGGTGTGAATGGGGCCTTTCATGTGGTTGTGAGCAGGCATCAGAAAATAAGCAGGCAAAGCTGGGATTTGTAGTGCCTCCATATTAGGGAAGAGCAAAATTGCCCCGGGGTTTGGTTTGTTTGTTTGGTTGGTTGGAAGTTCGGATGCAGAACCGGAACCCTATTAAAATGAATGGGATCTGAATCTGTTAAATGAAAAATGCCCATTTTCTGGGATAATAGACAAGGGGGGGGGGGGGAGTCAACAAATAGCATGGGGGGAGGGCTACCCAGGGGAACAGGAGGATATCTACCAATGCAAACATTTATATTTTTTTTTTCAATTCCATTTGGCCAGGAGAAGTGACTTTTTTTTTTAAAATGCTTAAAGTAAAACATTAAAAATGCCAAATTCCTTTAACCACTTGAGCCCCGGAAGATTTGGCTGCTGAACGACCGGGCCATTTTTTTGCGATTCGGCACTGTGTTGCTTTAACTGACAATTGCGCGGTCGCGCGTCATTGTACCCAAACAAAATTGACGTGCTTTTTTCCCCACAAATAGAGCCTTTTTTTGGTGGTATTTGATCACCTCTGCGGTTTTTATTTTTTGCTCTATAAACAAAAAAAGAGCGACAATTTTGAAAAAAAAAAACAATATTTTGCACTTTTTGCTATAATAAATATCCCCATTTTTTTTTTAAAAAAAGCTAATGTTTTCCTCAGTTTAGGCCGATATGTATTCTTCTACATATTTTTGGTAAAAAAAAAATCGCAATAAGCTTATTAGGGATGAGCTTCGTGTTCGAGTCGAACCCATGTTCGACTCGAACATCGGCTGTTCGACCGTCCGTCGAATTGCGAACGATATGGGCCGTTCGCGCCAAATTCGTGTGGCGCGTCACGGCCCATAATTCACTGCGGCATCGCAGTGCATTGCTGGCTGATGATTGGCCAAGCATGCACTATGACCCGCATGCTTGGCCAATCACAGCGCCGTCAGTAGAGAGAGCTGTAATTGGCCAAAGCCAGGGTGGCTTTGGCCAATTATGGCTCAGGGGATTTAGTACACACCCCACACTATATAAGGCCGCCTGCACGGCGGCCCTGTGTAGTGTGTGTTCCGGTGTGCTGAGAGATAGAGAGAGAGAGAGAGACAGTGTCATTTGATTTGAGTTAGATAGATTAGGCAGAACAGTCAGTCAGTTAGCTGCACTTACAGTGTATTGTGTATATATATGCATCCCAGGTGTTGCATATATATATATACACTGTATTCAGTTTAGCTAGATCCGTTCCTGTTATCTTCTATCTAGACTATTTACATTTAGTGCAGTGCGTCCTGCTCACAGTGTTCAGCTAGATCCGTTCCTGCTATTTACATTCAGTGCAGTGCGTCCTGCTCACAGTGTTCAGCTAGATCCGTTCCTGGTATTTACATTTAGTGCAGTGCGTCCTGCTCACAGTGTTCAGCTACATCCGTTCCTGCTATTTACATTCAGTGCAGTGCGTCCTGCTCACAGTGTTCAGCTAGATCCGTTCCTGCTATTTACATTCAGTGCAGTGCGTCCTGCTCACAGTGTTCAGCTAGATCCGTTCCTGCTATTTACATTCAGTGCAGTGCGTCCTGCTCACAGTGTTCAGCTAGATCCGTTCCTGGTATTTACATTTAGTGCAGTGCGTCCTGCTCACAGTGTTCAGCTACATCCGTTCCTGCTATTTACATTCAGTGCAGTGCGTCCTGCTCACAGTGTTCAGCTAGATCCGTTCCTGCTATTTACATTCAGTGCAGTGCGTCCTGCTCACAGTGTTCAGCTAGATCCGTTCCTGCTATTTACATTCAGTGCAGTGCGTCCTGCTCACAGTGTTCAGCTAGATCCGTTCCTGGTATTTACATTTAGTGCAGTGCGTCCTGCTCACAGTGTTCAGCTAGATCCGTTCCTGCTATTTACATTCAGTGCAGTGCGTCCTGCTCACAGTGTTCAGCTAGATCCGTTCCTGCTATATACATTTAGTGCAGTACGTCCTGCTCACAGTGTTCAGCTAGATCCGTTCCTGTTATCTTCCTACTGACAGGCAGGCTTGTCTGGTTACAGTATATAAAGCTACCTGAAGAAAATTACAGGTGTTCTTTTTGATCCTATTAGTACCACGGTCAGGCAGCTAGACTATTTACATTTAGTACAGTGTGTCCTGCTCACAGTGTTCAGCTAGATCCGTTCCTGTTATCTTCCTACTGACAGGCAGGCTTGTCTGGTTACAGTATATAAAGCTACCTTAAGAAAATTACAGGTGTTCTTTTTGATCCTATTAGTACCACGGTCAGGCAGCTAGACTATTTACATTTAGTACAGTGCGTCCTGCTCACAGTGTTCAGCTAGATCCGTTCCTGTTATCTTCCTACTGACAGGCAGGCTTGTCTGGTTACAGTATATAAAGCTACCTTAAGAAAATTACAGGTGTTCTTTTTGATCCTATTAGTACCACGGTCAGGCAGCTAGACTATTTACATTTAGTACAGTGCGTCCTGCTCACAGTGTTCAGCTAGATCCGTTCCTGCTATATACATTTAGTGCAGTACGTCCTGCTCACAGTGTTCAGCTAGATCCGTTCCTGTTATCTTCCTACTGACAGGCAGGCTTGTCTGGTTACAGTATATAAAGCTACCTGAAGAAAATTACAGGTGTTCTATCCCAGCTTAGTGCAGCTACAGGCCATTAGTATGTCTGGAAGGCCAAGAAGGAGAGGCAGACAGTCACAAGCCAATAAGAGAGGGCAAGCAGGCTCTGTGTCTAGTGCTGGTCGTGGAGACGGTGCATCCTCATCAGCACGTGGCCATGGGACACGCTTGGCCTTTTTTTCGGCAGCTGGCCGTGTTGAGCCGCAACATGCGGAAGACTTGGTCGAGTGGATGACCAAGCCGTCCTCATCCTCCTCATCCTCTCTCACCCATGCCCAGGGTGCTTTGTCTGGCAAAGCAGCGGCCTCTTCCCTCAGCTCAATGTCATCAGTGACTCCTTCCCTAGCTCCACCATGTCCTCATGAGGATTCCCTCGAACTGTTTGACCACAGTGTTGGGTACATGCTCCAGGAGGATGCCCAGCGTTTGGAAGGCTCTGATGATGATACTGAGCTCAATGAAGGCAGTAACATGAGCACGGACAGAGGGGGTGCCCAAGAAGGACAGCAATCTGGCAGTCATGCTCCCCCTGCTGCAGCATACTGCCAGGTTTGCTCCAGTGATGAGGAGGGAGGGGATGATGAGGTCACTGACTCAACGTGGGTGCCTGATAGGAGAGAGGAGGAGGAGGAGGAGGAGGTGGCACATCACCAACTAGGCAGGATGCCCTCCGGGGGCCAGCCTAAGGGCAGCACATTGACTGCATCACACCCCAAAGCTCCACATGTGCAGGGCGCTGCAGTCTCTGCGCGTTATTCAAAAAGTTCTTTGGTGTGGGCCTTTTTTGAGACGAGTGCATCAGATCGCACCGCTGCTATTTGCAACATATGTCTCAAGCGTATCTCGCGTGGCCAAAACATCTCCCGCTTGGGTACCACATGCTTGACCAGACATATGTTGACCTGCCATGCAGTTCGTTGGCAAGCGTATCTGAAAGACCCACACCAAAGAACAAAGACGATCTCTCCTTGCTCCTCATCAGCTGAGATTTCCAACCCCACTAGACCTTCAGTCCTCTCTGAGACCTGCAGTGAGAGGAATGAAGGTGTAGAATTAGGTGTGTCACAGCCAAGTACTTGTGGGCAATCTGCTTTTGGTACACCGACGTCAGATTGTACCAGGCAAATTTCCCTGCCCCAGCTGCTGCACCGCCGAAAGAAGTTTGCTCCCAGCCATCCACATGCCCAGCGGTTGAATGCTAGCTTGGCAAAATTGCTAGCACTTCAACTGCTGCCTTTTCAGTTGGTAGACTCTGCCCCCTTCCGTGAGTTTGTGGAATGTGCGGTTCCTCAGTGGCAGGTACCCAAACGCCACTTTTTCTCACGGAAGGCGATTCCGGCTCTCTACCGGCATGTGGAAGGCAATGTCCATGCCTCGCTGGACAGGGCGGTCAGCGGTAAGGTGCATATTACCGCTGACTCATGGTCCAGCAGGCATGGACAGGGACGTTACTTAAGTTTCACGGCGCATTGGGTGACTCTGCTGGCAGCTGGGAAGGATGCAGGACAAGGTGCAGTAGTGTTGGAGGTTGTTCCGCCACCACGCCTCCAAAATGCTGATTGTGACACACCTCTCTCCTCCACCCCCTCCTCTTCTTCTTCCTCCATGGCCTCTTCCTCGGAACCAGCGGTGCTCCGTAGGCGTTCAAGGGGCTACGCAAGTACGCAGGCCAAAAGATGCCATGCGGTGCTTGAGCTGGTGTGCTTGGGGGACAGGAGCCACACTGGGGCAGAGGTTCTGTCAGCTCTGCAGGGGCAGGTTCAGAGGTGGTTGACGCCACGCCAACTTAAGGCAGGAATGGTGGTTTGCGACAATGGCACCAACCTCCTCTCTGCCCTCCGACAGGGACAACTGACCCATGTGCCCTGTTTGGCTCACGTCCTTAACTTGGTGGTGCAGCGGTTCTTGGGCAGGTACCCGGGCTTACAGGATGTCCTGAGGCAGGCCAGGAAAGTCTCTGTGCATTTCCGCCGGTCATATAATGCCAGTGCTCGGCTGACGGACCTCCAAAAGGAGTTTAACCTGCCCAAGAACCGCCTAATCTGTGACATGCCCACCAGGTGGAACTCGACGTTGGCCATGCTGCAGCGGCTGCACACGCAGCAGAGGGCCATCAATGAGTACCTGTGCGACTATGGCACCAGGACAGGGTCAGGGGACCTTGGTTTTTTTTCCCCACGCCAGTGGGCCATGATCAGGGATGCATGCACTGTCCTGTCACCATTCGAGGAGGCCACGAGGATGGTGAGCACTGACAGTGCATGCATCAGTGACACTGTCCCCCTTGTCCACCTGTTGGAGCACACGCTGCGTGGAATAATGGACAGGGCACTTGAGGCAGAACAGAGGCAGGAAGAGGAGGACTTCCTTAGCTCTCAAGGCCCCCTTTATCCAGACAGTGTTCCTGCGTGCCCGCCGATCACACAGGAAGAGGACGAGGAGGAGGAGGAGGAGGAGGAGGAAGATTGTGTCAGTATGGAGGTGGAGCCTGGCACTCAGCATCAGCAGTCTTTAAGGGATCAGTCCCAAGGAACACATGGACTTGTACGTGGCTGGGAGGAGGTGGCTGCGGACGTTGTTGTCCTTAGTGACCCAGAGGACTCCGGACCGAATGCCTCAGCAAACCTACGCTGCATGGCCTCCCTGATCCTGCAAAGCCTGCGTAAGGATCCTCGTATTCGTGGTATCAAGGAGAAGGACCAATACTGGCTGGCAACCCTCCTTGATCCACGTTACAAGGGTAAGGTTGCGGACCTTATCTTGCCATCGCAGAGGGAGCAGAGGATCAAACATCTTCGGGAGGCCTTGCAGAAAGGTCTGTGCAACGCGTTCCCAGAGACTGGGAGGTTACAAACTCCTGTTTCTGGACAACGTGTTGCTGAGGCTTCGGTCAGTCAAAGAAGGAGCGGTGGAGAAGGTGGCCGTCTGACCGATGCGTTCAGACAATTTTTTGGTCCGCAGCCCCAAGGTATGATCGGTTCCAGCAACCATCGCCAGCGTCTGTTTTACATGGTGCAGGAATACCTAGGGGCAAGATCAGACTTGGACACCTTTCCCACCGAAAATCCTCTGGGTTACTGGGTCTTGAGGATGGATCACTGGCCAGAGCTTGCACAGTATGCAATTGAGCTACTGGCCTGTCCTGCATCCAGCGTTCTTTCGGAACGTACATTCAGTGCTGCTGGAGGCGTGGTAACCGATCACAGGGTGCGTCTGTCCACTGACTCGGTCGATCGGCTGACCTTCATAAAAATGAATCAGTCTTGGATCACCACCAGCTACCAAGCACCTGATGCTGATGTAACTGAATAATTTTTTTCAGATCCCTTCAAAGACTGCCTATGCTGATGCTGAGTGATTATCCCTGAGTAATTATCCTCTTCCTCCTCAATCATCACGCTGATAGCTTGTAAGAACATTTTTGGTTCTGGGCGCCACCACCAGTGCCTAAGGCACAATTTTTCAGCCCCTGTATAACAGGGGCGTGTAATTACAATTTTTGATGTAATACTTTGCAGCACGGCTCGTTCCTGCATTCCAACTAGAGTGTCTGTGAGGGGTTGCAGTGTTGTGGCACCAGCACCAGTGCCTAAGGCCCAATTTTTCTGCCCCTGTCTAACAGGGGCGTGAAATTACAATTTTTGATGCAATACTTTGCAGCAGGGCTCGTTCCTGCGTTCCAACTAGAGTGTCTGTGAGGGGTTGCAGTGTTGTGGCACCAGCACCAGTGCCTAAGGCCCAATTTTTCTGCCCCTGTCTAACAGGGGCGTGTAATTACAATTTTTGATGCAATACTTTGCAGCAGTGCTCGTTCCTGCGTTCCAACTAGAGTGTCTGTGAGGGGTTGCAGTGTTGTGGCACCAGCACCAGTGCCTAAGGCCCAATTTTTCTGCCCCTGTCTAACAGGGGCGTGTAATTACAATTTTTGATGCAATACTTTGCAGCAGGGCTCGTTCCTGCGTTCCAACTAGAGTGTCTGTGAGGGGTTGCAGTGTTGTGGCACCAGCACCAGTGCCTAAGGCCTAATTTTTCAGCTCCTGTTCAACAGGGGCATGTAATTACAATTCTTGATCTAATATTTCACAGCAGGGCCCTGTGAGGGCTTACAGTGTTTTGGCCACAGCAACACCTAAGGCCCAAATTTCTGCTGAGTATATAGGGCAGGACCCTACTTTCAAACATCTAACTTACAAACGACTCCTACTTGCAAACGGAAGGAGACAACAGGAAGTGAGATGAAATCTACCCATAGGAAGGGAAATTCTCTCATGTAAGAGTTAATATGGGAAAACAATTTCTCCTTTCCACTGATGCTTTCCAATCCTTGTTCCACAAAAAAACCCAAATTTTCAAAAAACATTTTTCATTGGGACAAAAAAGTGAGGTGAAATCTTCTGAAGAGGAGGAAAGACGCAAAACAAATGTCACAGGGGTGATAACCCTTCCCTATGTTTTCCAAAAAGCTTAGAAAAGATTTTTTGGCTGGAGCTAAACACATTAAAAATGTTCAAAATTACAAACAGATTCTACTTAACAACAAACCTACAGTCCCTGTCTTGTTTGCACCGCCTGTATACTGCTGTTCAGAGTATATAGGGCCTGGTGGCCCCACACCTTTCCTTATTTTAATTTGGGTGTGGGGTTCCCCTTAATATCCATACAAGACCCAAAGGGCCTGGTAATGGACTGGGGGGTACCCATGCCGTTTGTCTCACTGATTTTCATCCATATTGCCATGACCCGACATGACATTAAACCCGCAAGCAGTTTTAAATGAGATTTTTTCCTTTAAAAATGACATTTGGTGCAGGGACTGTTCTAAACATGGGAAACACGCGTCACTTTACAGGCATACTATAGACACCCCCCAGGTACGATATTTAAAGGAATATTTCACTTTTTTTTTTTTACTTTAAGCATCATTAAAATCACTGCTCCCGAAAAAACGGCCGTTTTTAAAAGTTTTTTTTGCATTGATACATGTCCCCTGGGGTAGGACCCGGGTCCCCAAACCCTTTTTAGGACAATACCATGCAAATTAGCCTTTAAAATGAGCACTTTTGATTTCGAACGTTCGAGTCCCATAGACGTCAATGGGGTTCTAACGTTCGTGCGAACTTGCGGTCCGTTCGCGGGTTCTGGTGCGAACCGAACCGGGGGGTGTTCGGCTCATCCCTAAAGCTTATAATGATTGGTTTGCGCAAAAGTTATAGTGTCTACAAAATAGGGGGTAGATTTATAGCATTTTTATTATTACTTTTTTTTTTTTACTAGTAATGGTGGCGATCTGCGATTTTTATCGGGACTGCGACATTATGGCGCACACATCGGACACTTTTGACACATTTTTGGGACCATTGCCATTTATACAGCGATCAGTGCTATAAAAATGCACTGATTACTGTAAAAATGTCACTGGCAGGGAAGGGGTTAACACTAGAGGGGGGTTTACTGTGTTCCCTGTGTGTGTTCTAACTGAGGGGGGAGGGGACTGACTAGAAGGAGATGACAGATCATGATTTCTAGCTATTAGGAACTCACGATCTGTCTCTCCTCACAGAACAGAACAGGGATTTGTGTGTTTACACACACATGTCCCTGTTCTGCCTCTCATGCCCGCGATCGCTCCTGGCCGGCGGTCATCGCGACCGTCGGCCACGAGCATCGGCACCCCCGCCTGCTATCTCACTGATACCCTGTACACACGGTCGGACATTGATCGGACATTCCGACAACAAAATCCTAGGATTTTTTCCGACGGATGTTGGCTCAAACTTGTTTTGTCTACACACGGTCACACAAAGTTGTCGGAAAATCCGATCATTCTGAACGTGGTGACGTAAAACACGTATGTCGGGACTATAAACAGGGCAGTAGCCAATAGCTTTCATCTCTTTATTTATTCTGAGCATGCGTGGCACTTTGTGCGTCGGATTTGTGCACACACGATCGGAATTTCCGACAACGGATTTTGTTGTCGGAAAATTTTATAGCCTGTTCTCCAACTTTGTGTGTCGGAAAATCTGATGGAAAATGTGTGATGGAGCCCACACACGGTCGGAATTTCCGACAACAAGGTCCTATCACACATTTTCCGTCAGAAAATCCGACCGTGTGTACGGGGCATTAGAGGAGCCGAAGTATAGCTACGACGGCTCGCGGGATCGTGCCGACCTACTGCAGTATAATGACAGCAGCTGGTTGGCAAGCGGTTAAATAACATGCATTGGGGGTGTGCCCTAATCCTGTCTGTGAATGGGGCGCATCTCTAATGCCGCGTACACACGAGCGAATCCGGCGGACAATCCGACCGGGTGTGGGCTCCATCGGACCTGCAGTTGACTTTTTCGGTCGAAAATCTGACGGACTTTAGATTTGGAACATGCTTCAAATTTGTCCGACGGGCTCGAGTCCGAGTAGAAAAATCCGCTCGTCTGTATGCTAGTCCGACGAACGAAAACTGACGCTAGGGCAGCTATTGGCTACTGGCTATCAACTTCCTTATTTTAGTCCGGTCTTACGTCATCACGTACGAATCCGTCGGACTTTGGTGTGATCGTGTGTAGGCAAGTCCGGTCGTTCGAAAGTCCGTTGGAAGTCCATCAAAAGTCCGTTGGAAAGACTGTCGGACCTTTAAAAGTATGCCCGTGTGTACGCGGCATTAGATGGAATAAAAGTGCTGCAACAGTACTGACAAAAAAAGTGTTTAAAATTGCTGATAAATTTCACTGCTGGCTTAAAAAAAAAAAAAAAAAAAAAAAACAACACACAGATCCATTCAAGGATCTGCTATGTATTTAGGGGACGTGTGTTTTGTTTTTTTTTTTGTTTTTTTAATTAAGTGGGCAATGGTTTTATTTGGGCAGATCACACCTATCCCCTTCCCCAGTACTTACGTGGATGAGGAATGCCGGTCATGTAAGGCAATGTGCCGTCACGTCAGCAGTTTCTTGGGATGCGGAGGGTGCAAGCACCTGCTGATTGGAACCAGTAATAGATGGAAGCTGTCATATTTAACCGCGGTAGAAATACAGAGCAGAGGGCAAAAGTTTGAGAGTCTGTCAGCTCATCCCTACTCAGCATCCAGCACTCCGTACAGACAAGTCCAATCACGTCCTGACATCTCATTCGCAGCCTGTAAAGTCTGTGTCGTTCCACCGCCAGCTGAGAAAATATTTCCCCGTCGTAGAGTCCTGAAGATGTCAATGTGCGGACGCAGTTTGGTGCTCTGTGTTTTAGAAGCTGAGAAAACGGGAGATGGATTGGTCTTCAGTGATAAATTTAAGTAAAGGGAACAAAAGTCATTTTTAAAGTAGGCCTGAAGGTCGTGTTATTCCAACTTCCATTACAGAAAATGAAATATGTGCTACAAACTCACAACAGACTGTCCAGGGATCAAGTTGGGTCTGGAGAAGCTCATGGAGAGAGCCAGGAGGAAGTTGGTGGGTAATGCCGCGTACACACGAGCGGACTTTACGGCGGACTTTGCCTGGCGGATTTTTCGATGTACTTTACGACGGACTTTCTGAATGAACGGACTTGCCTACACACAATCCACCAAAGTCCGTCGAATTCGTACGTGATGACGTATGACCGGACTAAAACAAGGAAGTTCATAGCCAGTAGCCAATAGCTGCCCTAGCGTGGCTTTTTAGTCCGTCGAACTAGCATACAGACGGCGGACTTTTCGACCGGACTCGATTTCAACGGATAAATTTTAAACAAGTTTCAAATCTAAGTCCGTCCAACTTTTGAGAAAACAAAGTCCGCTGGAGCCCACACACATCGAATTGTCCGACGAAATCCAGTCCGCCGGGCAAAGTCCGCCGTAAAGTCCGCTCGTGTGTACGCGGCATTAGAGTCTGTCCTATAGTGGTGTGAGTCTACATCTCCCTTACATGGAAGAGCCTGGTAGATATCGGTCGGAGGCAACCGATGATCCTGTGGCTAAGTGAGTAGCTGATCCTCAGTGCTGGAGGAAAAATGACTGTGTGTAGCTCTTGTTCAACTGTTTGGGCAGTGCAGCCAATAGTCAGTGCAATGCAACCAGCGGTCCTGTGAGTCCTAAACCTATTCAGTTTTACAATTCTAGGATATCCTATGCTCTCCCTCCCTATACCAGTTCATCGGTCCCAATAAAAAACCCTTAAAAGAACCCCTAGACTGTTTTCTGAGCCACTGTGTAGGTGGGGTGCAGCGTGGTGCGGCAGCAATAACACACAGTCCCAGTGCTGTAAAAGAACTTGTATTGAAACAATGCAAAGGCAGTTCACAAATATCTCGGTGGGAGACAGCCCATCCTAGAACACTCTCAAGTCCAACAACGTGTAGAGAGAAGGTCTCAGCCGGGCTGGCAGCGTCTGTACGAGAGGGGAAGAATGCGGCATGGCTGTCTTGCGCCCAAACAGGCAGGTGTCCAGAGAAGCAGCGAACCCTACACTTTCCCTCCTCGTCTGGAACCTTTCCCTGCTGCTAGTTGTGTCCCTACCAGATGGAGTATCCGTTCTTTCAATACCAACTTGCAAATGTGCACCATACTTGGGAGCCAGGACCTTAAAAAGGCTCCGTCTGACCCAAGATGGCAGCCAGAGTCACATCATCCAATGGGGTAGCTTATCCAGTGACCCAGGAAACCATAGATGAACCCTGTTCCTCCTGACTGACCCAGGAAACCATAGAGGAACCCTGTTCCTCCTGACTGACCCAGGAAACCATAGATAAACCCTGTTCCTCCTGACTGACCCAGGAAACCATAGAGGAACTCTGTTCCTCCTGACTGACCCAGGAAACCATAGATGAACGCTGTTCCTCCTGACTGACCCAGGAAACCATAGATGAACCCTGTTCCTCCTGACTGACCCAGGAAACCATAGATGAACCCTGTTCCTCCTGACTGACCCAGGAAACCATAGAGGAACCCTGTTCCTCCTGACTGACCCAGGAAACCATTGAGGAACCCTGTTCCTCCTGACTGACCAAGGAAACCATAGAGGAACCCTGTTCCTCCTGACTTACGCAGGAAACCATAGATGAACCCTGTTCCTCCTGACTGACCCAAGAAACCATAGATGAACCCTGTTCCTCCTGACTGACCCAGGAAACCATAGATGAACCCTGTTCCTCCTGACTGACCCAGGAAACCATAGATGAACCCTGTTCCTCCTGACTGACCCAGGAAACCATAGATGAACCCTGTTCCTCCGGACTGACCCAGGAAACCATTGAGGAACCCTGTTCCTCCTGACTGACCAAGGAAACCATAGAGGAACCCTGTTCCTCCTGACTGACCCAGGAAACCATAGATGAACCCTGTTCCTCCTGACTGACCCAGGAAACCATAGATGAACCCTGTTCCTCCTGACTGACCCAGGAAACCATAGAGGAACCCTGTTCCTCCTGACCGACCCAGGAAGCCATAGATGAACCCTGTTCCTCCTGACCGACCCAGGAAACCACAGATGAACCCTGTTGCTCCTGACCGACCCAGGAAGCCATAGATGAACCTTGTTCCTCCTGACCGACCCAGGAAACCATAGATGAACCCTGTTGCTCCTGACTGACCCAGGAAACCATAGATGAATCCTGTTCCTCCTGACCGACCCAGGAATCCATAGATGAACCCTGTTCCTCCTGACTTCCTCTCCATCTGCAGTACCGCTGCGGGAGAGCGCCACCTGCCGGGAAGAAAGTAGATCGCACCTGCCTACAAGTTGAAAAATGAAGAAACTACTGTGTGCCTGGCTGTGTGGGCCCAAAGGGGAAATAAGGCCAAATTCACCACTGGCTCCTTAGGGGGTGAGCTACATAACTATCTTCTATCTGTTTTTTTAGCTTTTATATCTCCCTTTCTAGAAAGAAAGAAAGCCCAGATGAGGTCGATGGTTTCAAGTCATCGTATATTGGATAACGGACAGTTTCCAGTAGAAATATAAAGTCATGAAAACTTGTTCCCCATCAGAGCCTTGATGAATTATAAAGACGCGGCTCACACCGCTCTGGAAAGGACATCAATCATGCTGTCAGGGAATTTGCTGTCACAGATGTAAAATGTAAAAAAATCTACACGCACCAACCGTCAAATCGGACTTCATTTTCCCCCACGCTTAACAACATACAGGGGAAAGATGTCAGCCAGATAATAAACATTTCATGGCGACAGCTGAATGTACGCAGTGGACAGAGGAAAAGGCAAAGTGCACGGGGGGTGTCGCTCTATCCTATGAATAAACGCGCTTACGGCGAGCGAGAATTAAGGCTAATCTGTCATTCTATATACCAAGGCTTTGATGGATGCCATATTTTTCGCTCGAGCAAGGAGGAAAAAATAAATGTTTGAGATTTCAAATCTGATATATATATGTATGTGTGTGTGTGTGTGTTGTGTTTCACAGAACGGGAAGAAGTTGCATCATTTCCCAATACCGTCCAACATCCATACAGTACCTTGATAAAGTATTCATACCCCTTGAAATTTTCCAAATTTTCTCATGTTACAACCAAAAAAAACATAAAATCTATTTTATTGGGATTTTATGTGATAGACCAACACAAAGTGGCACATAATTGTGAAGTGGAAGGAAAATGATAAATGGTTTTTAACATTTTTTACAAATAAATGTAAAAGTGTGGGGGGGGGGGGGCATTTGTATTCAGACCCCCTTTACTCTGATACCCCTAACTAAAATCTAGTACTGTTGTGGTGCTAAGTAATTTGTATGAAATTTGTTAATGACAAGAAAAGCAGTAAAATAGATCCCCTGCAGCCAGTAACAATAGACCCCCTTAGCAACAATAGACCCCAGGCAGCAACAACCGATCTCACAGCATCCAGCATCAATAGACCCTCCAGCAGGCAGCAACGATAGACCCCTCTCTTAACAGTAGATCCCTCCCAGTAACGTTCCTAAATGTACATAATATTACTGGGTACTGACATTTATAGGTAAAGTTGATCCAGGGAAAATCCGATTGCCTGTCGGGGGATCAGGAAGGAATTTTTTTCCCCCGGCTATAGCAAATTGGAACCTGTTGATTTGGAACCTGTTTTGCTGAAGTTTTTCGGAACCTATTTTGCTGAAGTTTTTCGCCTTCCTCTGGATCAACTGTGGGTGAAGAATTGTGTATAGAGATGTCAGAAACCATGAACTCAGGACGAGACAGAAGTACAGTTAAATCACGCTTGTTTAATAATAAAAGAAAAAAGAACAAACGCAGTGAAAACATAGCCAAAGTTCAGTAACCGGAACGGATAGTCAGCCAAGCCAGAAGTCAGGGATCATTGTAGTGGAACAGCAAGCAGGATCTGGAGCCAGAAGGGATGTCAGCAAAGCAAGTCTTGAACAGGATCGTAGGAGAGCGTCTCTGTGATGTTGCCCAAGGCAAAGGCAGAGAACCTCTGGACTGGACGGCTTAAGTAGGCAGGACTGACGAGCAGGATATCATCAACAGCTGAGTAACTGTGGAGAGATAGGAGCTGGCAATTAGCCGACAGCTGAGTGGCCAGCTCAGAGAAAGAAGGACTGAGCCCAGCCCTGACAAGAGAGAAATTTTGGATTGAGGCTACAATGGACTTTATTGGTACCATACAAACGCTTGGGATACACAAAGATAGAAATAAAAAAAATTTGAATTTTATCAAATTTACAACAACATATTAAAAACATACATAGTATATTTAAAAAAACAGAGCTCTGTAGGTTTAGACATATATGGTGTAGCTGAAAAGGCTGATACTACCAATTTATCCTGTAACAACTGTAAATTTGCATCCTCGACGTGTTTCGTGGAAATATTCACAGCTTCTTCAGGAGCTTTTTTTGCATACATATGATGTTATAAAACAGAGATCATATATCATACTATGAATAGAAAGAGAGAAAAACATTAATCATGACAATAGCAAAAAGACATTTAAAGTCATTGATTAAAATAAGGATATAACGTGTAGGGTGCCACCCCCCATGAGCTACCTTACCCAGAGTCAAATCTTGTGCAGATGTCCAAAAAGGGGTGGGTCCGAAGGGTTGTGTATATGGGATTGTATGATTTGTATATATTTTTTATTTTTTATTGGTTGAACTAGATAGACTTGTGTCTTTTTTTTTCAACCTGACTTTAGTATGTAACTATATAAGACCCAACCCCAGCAACAATAGATCCCCTACCAGTAACAATAGACCTCCCTGCAAAAATAGATACCCTCCAGCAACAATAGATCCCCCTAGCACCCTTGCCATTACATTCATTATGTGCTGGATGTCCCCCGTCCCCCCCCTTCCCGCTGAAAAAAAAAGCACTTGTAAGAATAAATCACCTCTAATGTTAAGTTTCCCACTGGTGTAGATGCCGCTGCTTTATGTAAAACTATTTTCTTTGTTTTTTTTACATTTAAGAATGGGGTGCCTTAGGAGTGTGCATAATGATAAATACTATATAAAAAAATAATAATGATATAATAAAAAAGAATAATATAAAATAAGTTGACTCCTGTTGGGCCATCCTAGTTTTATTTAAGGAGCAGGGTGGTCTTTTCTTATTGGCTTACAGCAGTCCTGAAGAAATATTGTACTTAAGGGGAGCAAAAATGGGAAATGGGGGGGAGGGGGGAGATGTAAGCATTGTGTAAATCATAAATATAGCAGCAAATAGACGTGGCGGTTGAATTGGAACTGCAAATATTATTATTTATATGTTAATTGTGTATATATATATATATATATATATATTTTTATAAATACATAATGATATCCCTTTGATGTGGAGTGTCTAGTAATCAGATCAGTCAGAGGTCAGACAGACAATTGCTGCATCAGGAGAAAAAGTTGCTAAAAACATCCAATCCAAGCTGATTTTCTCAACGGGAAATTTATGAAACGAGATACTGTACAGTCTTATGACAACCGTAACGTGTTTATTATCCTTCCTGGTTCTTCCTGGAATTACCTGGATCAACTCACCATGACCTCACTCCGACATTTAAAGTGAAAATAGGAAATTTTAGAACAACATATTGCTGACCCTTACTGGTAATTCTAATGCCGCGTACACACACTCGGAATTTCCGACAACAAATGTTCGATGGGAGCCTGTTGTCGGAAATTCCGACCGTGTGTAGGCTCCAGCGGACATTTGTTGTCGGAGTTTCCGACAACAAAAATTTGGGATCTGGATCTCAAATTTTCCGACAACAAAATCCGTTGTCATTATTTCATCATTATTTTCCAGCACTGCCTTAACCCTCTTGGGCATGGAGGTCACCAGAGCTTCACAGGTTGCCACTGGAGTCCTCTTCCCCTCCTCCATGACGACATCACGGAGCTGGTGGATATTAGAGACCTTGTGCTCCTCCACCTTCCGTTTGAGGATGTCCCACAGATGCTCTATAGGGTTTAGGTCTGGAGACATGCTTGGCCAGTCCATCACCTTTACCCTCAGCTTCTTTGGCAAGGCAGTGGTCATCTTGGAGGTGTGTTTGGGGTTGTTATCGTGTTGGAATACTGCCCTGTGGCCCAGTCTCTGAAGGGAGGGGATCATGCTCTGCTTCAGTATATCACAGTACATGTTGGCATTCATGGTTCCCTCAATGATCTGTAGCTCCCCAGTGCCGGCAGCACTCATGCAGCCCCAGACCATGACACTCCCACCACCATGCTTGACTGTAGACAAGACACACTTGTCTTTGTACTCCTCACCTGGTTGCCGCCACACATGCTTGACACCATCTGAACCAAATAAGTTTATCTTGGTCTCATCAGACCACAGGACATGGTTCCAGTAATCCATGTCCTTAGTCTGCTTGTCTTCAGCAAACTGTTTGCGGGCTTTCTTGTGCATCATCTTTAGAAGAAGACGACAGCCATGCAGACCAATTTGATGCAGTGTGCAGCATATGGTCTGAGCACTGACAGGCTTACCCCCGCACTTTAACCTCTGCAGCAATGCTGGCAGCACTCATACGTCTAATTCCTAAGACAACCTCTGGATATGACACTGAGCACGTGCACTCAACTTCTTTGGTTGGCCATGGCGAGGCCTGTTCTGAGTGGAACCTGTCCTGATAAACCTCTGTACGGTCTTGGCCACGGTGCTGCAGCTCAGTTTCAGGATCTTGGCAATCTTCTTATAGCCTAGGCCATCTTTATGTAGAGCAACAATTCTTTTTTTCAAATCCTCAGAGAGTAGAGAGTTCTTTGCCATGAGGTGCCATGTTGAACTTCCAGTGACCAGTATGAGAGAGTGAGAGCGATAACACCAAATTTAACACACCTGCTCCCCATTCACACCTGAGACCTTGTAACACTAACGAGTCACATGACATCAGGGAGGGAAAATGGCTAATTCGGCCCAATTTGGACATTTTCACTTAGGGGTGTACTTACTTTTGTTGACAGCGGTTTTGACATTAATGGCTCTGTGCCTTTACACACACATGAACTTTAATGGCATCCCAGTGTTAGTCCGTAGGGTTCAATATTGAGTTGGCCCATCCTTTGCAGCTATAACAGCTTTAACTCTTCTGGGAAGGCCGTCCACAAGGTTTAGGAGTGTGTCTATGGGAATGTTTGACCATTTTTCCAGAAGAGCATTTGTGAGGTCAGGTACTGATGTTGAATGAGAAGGCTTGGCTCGCAGTCTCCGCTCGCATTCATCCAAAAGGTGTTCTATTGGGTTGAGGTCAGGATTTTGTGCAGGCCAGTCAAGTTCCTCCACCCCAAACTCGCTCATCCATGTCTTTATGCACCTTGCTTTGTGCACTGATACGCAGTCATTTTGGAACAGGAAGGGCCCATACCCAAACTGTTCCCACAAAGTTGGGAACATGAAATTGTCCAAAATGTCTTGCTATGCTGACACCTTAAGAGTTCCCTTTACTGGAACTAAGGGGCCAAGACCAACCCCTGAAAAACAACCCAACACCATAATCCCCCCTCCACCAAATGAGGTCCAGTGCACAAAGCAAGGTCCATAAAGACATGGATGAGCGAGTTTGGGGTGGAGGAACTTAACTGGCCTGCACAGAGTCCTGAGCTCAACCCGATAGAACACCTTTGGGATGAATTAGAGCCGAGACTGCGAGCTTCTCGTCTAACATCAGTGCCTGACCTCACAAATGCGCTTCTGGAAGAATGGTCAAACACTCCCATAGACACACTCCTAAACCTTGTGGACGGCCTTCCCAGAAGAGTTGAAGCTGTTATAGCTGCAAAGGGTGAGCCAACTCAATATTGAACCCTACAGACTAATGCCCTGTACACACGGTCGGATTTTCCGATGGAAAATGTCCGATCGGAGCGTGTTGTCGGAAATTCCGACCGTGTGTGGGCTCCATGGGACATTTTCCATCGGATTTTCCGACACACAAAGTTGGAGAGCAGGAGATAAAATTTTCAGACAACAAAATCCGTTGTCAGAATTTCCGATCGAGTGTACACAAATCCGACGGACAAAGTGCCACGCATGCTCAGAATAAATAAAGAGATGAAAGCTATTGGCCACTGCCCCGTTTATAGTCCCGACGTACGTGTTTTACGTCACCGCGTTCAGAATGATCGGATTTTCCGAAAACTTTGTATGACCGTGTGTATGCAAGACAAGTTTGAGCCAACATCCGTCGGAAAAAATCCTAGGATTTTGTTGTCGGAATGTCCGAATAAAGTCCGACCGTGTGTACGGGGCATTAGACTGGGATGCCATTAAACGATATGTGCGTGTAAAGGCAGGTGTCCCAATACTTTTGGTAATATATGTAGTGATATAATATCGTGTGCAGATAATTAATATTTAGGTATTATTATTTGTTTGTTTTTTTCCAAGAAAAATTTGTTTGCATTCAAGGTACATTACATTAATTAATGTTCAATTTTGGGTAATATTTCAGCAGAAAATCCCAGCTTCCTTTGGACCTATAGTACAACTACAAACTCATCTTTAACTGGCTTTTGTATGAAAATAGTTACATTCTAACAGCATAATCTCCAATGCTACCTCATCATACTGGGGAAATGACAATGTGCTGAAGTGTTTCACCCACTGCTTCTTGGTGACTGCGGCTTGGCAAAGCACCGTGCCGACAGCTAGAGTTCTCAGTTTGCTGTTTATGTAATCAATATTTTGAGCTTAAAGTGTATGTCAAAACTTTACTTTTATGGGTTTTGGATAGAGTAAGAAATGGTTATGACCCCTGTCAGTTTTTATTTCTCTCGTCCCATGAGATTTCCCTTTACTTTCTGTCCAAGAGACACTGCAGGAAGTTAATGGAGATCTCTCCAAAAGTGCGCGCATATTCCCTCTAATGCCACGTACACACAATCGGAAATTCGGCCAGCAAAAGAACGATGAGAGGTTTTGGTCGGAAAATGCGACCGTGTGTATGCTCCATCGGACTTTTGCTGGCCGAATTCCAGCCAGCAAAAGATTGAGAGCATGTTCTCAATTTTTCGGTCGGAAAAAGTTCAGATCGGAAATTCCGATCGTCTGTAGCAATTCCGACGCGCAAAATCCCTACGCATGCTTGGAAGCAATTCGACGCATGCTCGGAAGCATTGAACTTCATTTTCTCAGCTCGTCGTAGTGTTGTACGTCACCGCGTTCTTGACGGTCGAAAGTTCAGCGAACTTTTGTGTGACCGTGTGTATGCAAGCCAAGCTTGAGCGGAATTCCGTCGGAAAAACCATCCAAGATTTTTCTGACGGAAAATCCGCTTGTGTGTACGCGCCATTAGACAAGAACAGGTTTACTCACTTGTGTACCCATTGTACCTGGTGTACCCATTGTACCTGGTGTACCCATTGTACCTGGTGTACCCATTGTCAACAGAACTGGTTTACCCATTGTACCTGGTGTACCCATTGTCATCAGGACTGGTTTACCCATTGTAACTGGTGTACCCATTGTCACCAGAACTGGTTTACCCATTGTACCTGGTGTACCCATTGTCATCAGAATTGGTTTACCTATTGTAACTGGTGTACCCATTGTCACCAGAGCTGGTTTACCCATTGTAACTGGAGTAACCATTGTCAACAGAACGGGTTTACCCATTGTAACTGGTGTACCCATTGTCAACAGAGCTGGTTTATCTATTGTAACTGGTGAATGAATGAATAAATGACTTGTATAGCGCTGCAAATGTGAACTGAATCACTTTGAGGCGCTTGGTCCATCCTGTGGGTTCAGCTTGTTAGAAGAGGTAGGTCTTGAGTTTCTTCCTGAAGGCCTGATGGTTTTCTTCCATACGGATGTTGGTCGGTAGAGTGTTCCATAGCCGTGGTCCCTGGACTGCGAATCTTCGTTCTCCCTTTGATTGGTAGCAGGATTTGGGAACGTGGAGGAGGTTTTGGTGGGTTGATCGAAGACTGTGATAAGGTACGTAGCGTTTATTTTCTCGCAAAGGTATCGTTTCCATGTAGGCATTTGTGGGTGAGGCAGAGAGTCTTGAATGTGATCCGATCCTTTATGGTTAGCCAATGTAGACTCCTCAGGGATGGGGAAATGGATTCCCAGGTTTTTTTTTTTTCCTGTTATCAGTCTTGCTGCGGTGTTTTGGATGAGTTGTAGGTGTGCAATCTGGTATTCAGGTAGTCCAGCGTAGAGGGAGTTTGCGTAGTCGAGTCGGGAGTTAATGATGATTCCAACTACTGCCGCTTTGTCCTCTTTTGGAATGAAGGGGATAAGTCTGCGTAGCAGGCAAAGAAGGTGGTGAGATCCGCTGACTACTGATCCAATTTATGCATCCATTGACATTTCTGAGTCAAAAATGACTCCAAGACTTTTGGCTTTGGTGCTTGAGGCGATGGTCTGTCCAAAGATGGTGGGCGGTGTCCAAGGGTTCTTGTTTTTGTATTTTGGTTTGCGTGTAGTAGAAGAACTCTGTTTTGCATCCATTGAGTTTGAGGTAGTTAGTGGTCATCCAGTCGTCTATCAATGTAAGGCATTTTTCTAGTTGTTGATAGTGGTCTTTTTGTCAAGTGATGCGAAAGTAGAGTTGCGTGTAGTCAGCGTACGAGTGGTAGCGGAGGTCCGAATTTCTAATGATTTTGAGGAGCGGACGGATGTAAATGTTGAAGAGGACTGCTGATAAAGGTGATCCTTGAGGGACTCCATACGATATTGCCCGGGTTTCAGAGGTGAAGGCTCCTAGTTTCACTGTCTGAGAGCGATTTTCCAGGAACGATGTAAAGCATTGTAGCTCTGAATCTGTGACTTCCACTACTTCTGTGAGGTGGATGAGTAGGGTGTTGTGGTCCACTGTATCGAACGCTGCACTGAGGTCCAACAGTACCAGGAGACTTGATTCTCCGTCCTCTGCAGCTTCGAGGGCGTCGTCCCATACTTTGAGGAGTGCCGTTTCTGTGCCGTGGCCTGGGCGGAAGCCTGATTGCAGGGGGTCCAAGAGTTTGTGTGTGTCCAGGTGGAGTTGTAGCTGTTGTACGACTGCTTTCTCCATGACCTTGGAGATGGTGTTGAGACTTGTTATCGGTCTGCGGTAGTTGGGGTCTTTAGGATCGAGGTTGGGTTTCTTTAAAAGAGGTTTGACAATGCCTTGCTTGAGGGCGATCGGGACAGTTCCTTCTTTGAATGACTGATTTATGAGATGTGTTATAGTGGGAGCGAGGATGTCGAAAATTCTTTCAGAAGTTTTGTGGGAATGATGTCGTTTGGTGAAGTGCTGTCTCTGAGGCTTCTGATGATGTTTTTGGTACTGTCAGTGGTGATTGGGATTAGCAAGAATTTCGGTCCTTGTGTGATGTTCGTATCGATTTCCTCTTTCTGCTTTCGTTGATTGAGGTTGGTAGTTTTTTTCTGTTGAATTGTTTTCCGGATGTTGTTGATTTTGTCGATGAAAAAGTACAATAGCTCATTGCAAAATTCTTGAGTTTCATTTGCTGGGGGCTCAAGGCAGGTTGGGTTCATAGTCTGGGCGACTATTTTGAAAAGTTCTCGAGGGCGGTTTAAGGCTGTTGAGATGGTGTTCGAGAAATGTTCTTTTTTTGCTTTGAATATTGCTTTGTGATATTTCTCGGTGAGAACTTTGTAGTTGGAGTGGTTTTCCTTAGTAGAATTTCTTCTCCAGGCTCTTTAAGCTCGTCTGCGTTCGTGCTTCAGTAGAGTAAGGGTGCCAGTAAACCATCCCGAGTTTTTTTGCGGATGAGTGTTCTGTGTTTTGGAGCCACAGAGTCTGTTGTTTGTAGTAATGCCTTGTTTAAGGAGTTGAGTGTTTGTTCAGTTGAGTCGTTTAAATTTAGTGTCGCGATTTTGTTTGATAATGTGGTTTTGAAGAGTTCGGAGTGTACCGTAGTTTCTTCTGAGATCTAGACCAGTGTGTTGTTATTGCGTGATTCTGTTTTTGGAGGGTGGTGTTGGTGGCGATTTTAAATTTGATAGCGTGGCGGTCCGTCCAGGGTAGCGTTACGTTGTCGAATATGTTGATGTCCATATTTTGTTTGAAGATGAGGTCCAAAATATGTCCTGAACCATGTGTAGGAGAATTTATCAGTTGCTGGAGACCTAGTTCTTCCAGTTGGTTAATGCAGGCGGTGGCGATAGGGTCGAGGGTGGAGTTTGCCCAGAGGTTGAAGTCTCCAAGAACCAGAAAGTTTTTGGTTTTCAGGGTGAATGTTGAGATGAATTCCGTGAAGGGTGTAAGGAGATTAGTCTTTGGCCCTGGTCTGTAGTATGTAGTATGTGAATAGTATCTTGGAGTGTTATTTAAAGATGAATGGAGAGTGTCTCCATGGCACTGAGTTCTGTAAAGTTGTCACCAGAACTGTTGGTGTACCTGTTGAAAGTTGGTGTACCTGTTGTCACCAGAAGTGATGTACCCATTGTATCTGGTGTACCCATTGTCAAAAAAAATGGTTTACAAATTGTACCTGGTGCACCCATTGTATCTGGTGTACCCATTGTCATCAGAACTGGTTTACCCAATGTAACTGGTGTACCCATTGAGACCATAACTGGTTTACCCATTGTATCAGGTGTACCCGTTGTCTTCAGAACTGCAAAAAAATGCAAAACATTAGAGATGGCAATGGTTTGTCTGTGATTTTAACCATTTTTAATTATATAAGGTTGTCACCAGAACTGGTTCGCCCATTGTAAATTGTGTGCCCATTGTCGCCAAACTTGGCTTATCCATTGTAACTGGTGTACCCATTGTCACCAGAGCTGGTTTCCCCAGCTGGTGTACCCATTGTCACCATAACTGGTTTATCTATTGTAACTGGTGTACCCATTGTCACCAGAACGTGTTTACCCCCTGTAATTGGTCTACTCATTGTTGCCAGAACTGGTTTATCATTGTAACTGGTGTACCCATTGTCACCAGAACTGGCTTATCCATTGTCACCAGAACTGGCTTACCCATTGTAACTAGTCTACCCATTGTCACCAGAACTAGTTTATCCATTGTAACTGGTGTACCCATTGTCATCAGAAGTGGTTTACCCATTGTAATTGGTGTACCTATTGAGATCAGAATTGGTTTGACCATTTTACCCAGTGTACCCATTGTCATCAGAACTGCAAAAAAATGCAAAAAAATGGCAACTCTACTGTCTTTGTGATTTTAACCATGTTTTAATTATAAAATAAAGTTGTGTATTTTTAATAGACAGTGATATATTCATTCTGTTGCACAATTAGTCCTCCACCTAGCTTCTCCATCTTTGAATTTTGGGGGATTTGGAGTAGGGCCATGGCATAAGGTTCAACAAAATAGTTGACGACTCTGTTGAACACCCAGGAGTGACCGGCAGAGGGCAAGCCAAATAAAAGCCAGTCCAGAGCAAAGTGGGTTTTGGTGAAAATTGATTTGCTCCTTCGTGTTTTTTTTTAAATTTTTATCATGCATAAGAAATTCAGCCTTTAATATGTATCTGGAAAGTGTAGCGCCGTTACCTCTCTGTCCTTCAAGGAGCATGTAAATGGATATTCCTCGGTTATGCATGTTGAGGTCGCAGAGCCCCGTACGGTTTACGGCCGTGCCAAAGAAAGCATTTTTACCCTGATGGGGATGTTTAAAGAATTCAGCAACGCTAAATATCTCTCGTTCCCAACAAGACATTCAACATTACACCCCTTATATCAAGAGCCCCTGCTTTTTGTGCGGCGCGGTTCAGGCCCGGATTAAATTTGACAGCCTGGTAGAGATTGTGGTTGTGAATTATTTTCCAAAGTTTAATAAAAATTGAGTTTTATACTTCTTGAGACGCTGAGTCTTAAGTAAACAAATTAATGCCAAAATTAACATTTTTAATGCTCGTTTTAAAGAAAAAAAAAAATACCGAATGAACATTAAACCGCAATTCGCGGCGCAAAAAAAAAAGGGAGGGGGAGGGGACAGGCGAACGTGTCGGATACATTATATTCCCTTGTCTTCACTGTGAAAATACTTCATGCAATTTGTCCCGTATCAGGATTTAAACTTTTTTTTGAGCCGAATCAAAGTCATCGCACTCGGGGTGTGTGATTATTCGCTGCGTTCCAGCATGTGCGGAGGGAAGAGCGAGGGATTATGGGAGCATTGTAAAAAGCCGCTCCAAAGATTAGCCGGCTCAAAATAACCACAGTCACAGTATCGGCTGGCTTGTCGGAAAGCGAGAGAGGAATCACCTTGCATAGCAAAACCTTAAATTTGATATAAGAGGAAAACAAAGTTGAGAAGTTCAAATTGCAAAAAAAAAAAAAAAAAAAAGACGTTCTTGAGACCTATGCAGGTTGAGGAGCAATTTTACGACTTTAACCAGTTGTCTACCAGAGCTATTTTTTTTTTCAGTTTTGCACACATGTTTGCACACATGAGGGGCATTTGTGATTGGCTAGATTTGGCATCAAGAGCACAAGTTCCCCGCCCTCGCTCCTGTCCTTCTAGAACACTCTCTTGTTGAGGCCAAACCCTGCACCATCTTGTGCCCCACTCCATGCCAGAGGCCTCCACATGACATTCACGGCCATTATTGACCTTGATGTTCCCAAAGGAATTACCACACATAAAAGTCGTTTGGTGCACTTTACTGATGGAATTCAGGAAATGGCATAATAGTCACATCACATCAACTTATATTCCGGAGTCACTCGACATTACACAGTCAATCACATTTAGTGGACGGTCCACAGTAGTCACATGTGAAAGTATATGCGGCACCTCAGCAGCCATTTCCTTTTTAGGCCTCATGTACACTGCTGCTGGTAAACTGAGGTTTAGGAGCAGTAGGGCGTTTTTTTCAGCTGCCCCTGAACTCTCCTCAATGTTATAAAAATACTAGATGGTGCTGCGCTAATCCTGGACACCCTTATTAAAAGACTTAGGGTGATAATAAATAGCTAAAAAGTGGTGTAAACAGTAAGGAAGTGTTGGCAACAGCCATAAAATAATCGCACTCATAAAAAAAAATTAAAAGTGCTAAAAACAAATAGATGTGGAAATTGTAATCACTAAAAATTATCTCATCATAAATAGTGCCATTAAATAAATCATCAATCCATATCTATAATCATGTGCATAAATAGATGAGCAATAGTGTCAACAATCATCAAATCGTAACAAGGAATCTATGTGACTCAAAATGAGTGGCAAGCAAATAGCACATAAAGTGACAAGGTGCAAGGTGAAGAAAATGAAAAATAAATAAATATAAACCAGTGCAATGTTCAGAGATTGTCCGAATCTATGACAAGCAATATTAATAAGTAATGTGACTTGAATAGTTTGGCATGCACCAAATGTGACAGTAAAAAAAGTCCTTTTTAAATAATAGTGGTAGCGTCCTGGCATGCAACAGTCGCTCCGCGGTGCTTGAAGTAAATCACACGGTGCTCAACTTCGTGTAAAAACACTCATGTACGAGATGGCCCCTTACCTTAAGGCAATACGGCAAACGCATATAACCAGGGGTCTTTAAAAGGGTCCTCCTTGAAGCAATGGAGCAAGCGCATATGACCAAGGCTCTTTTAGGGGGGTCCTCCTAGGATGTAAAGACCTATCCTCACGGTCCTAGTTTCAGGGGGTGGTTCCCTCGGTGATACAGGGGGATACAAAAAACACAGGGAGCCCCAATAGTGTGATACTATTTAAACCAGTAGCTTTATTAGGTAAAACAAGGGTACTCACATGTAAAACAACAATAATGTTCCTATCTCCGACGAGCGGCGAGCTTGTATCACTATCACAGCATGTAGAGCCTGTCCCGTCCTTACGCGTGACGTCACACCGCACCTGACTTCCTCTGGTTTATATTTATTTATTTTTCATTTTCTTCACCTTGCACCTTGTCACTTTATGTACTATTTGCTTGCCACTCATTTTGAGTCACATAGATTCCTTGTTACGATTTGATGATTGTTGACACTATTGCTCATCTATTTATGCACATGATTATAGATATGGATTGATGATTTATTTAATGGCACTATTTATGATGAGATAATTTTTAGTGATTACAATTTCCACATCTATTTGTTTTTAGCACTTTTAATTTTTTTTTTATGAGTGCGATTATTTTATGGCTGTTGCCAACACTTCCTTACTGTTTACACCACTTTTTAGTTATTTATTATCACCCTAAGTCTTTTAATAAGGGTGTCCAGGATTAGCGCAGCACCATCTAGTATTTTTATGTCCCTTTAAGGTTCGGTTTGCACCTGTATTCGGTGCATGCAGCTTTTCCTTAGTATTGTTTATCTGATTATATACCTGTTAGCGCGGGAATAATCCCTCTATTTTAGTGTCTCCTCAATGTTATCTTATCATCAGTGGCGTACATTTTTTTTTTGGGGGGGTGGGGCGGCAAATAACCCCCCCCCCCTTTGGTCGGTGTCATCTCAGCACCCCCCCTGCACTTACCCCAGCAGGCCCCGGCGGGCAGCGACGGCGGGCTCCGACGGGTTGCAGGCTACGGAGGGTTGCGGGTTCCGGCAGGCAGGGGAGGGCTTCGGCGTGTTGCAGGCTGCAGTGGAAGCAGCCTTATATGGACGGGCTCCTGTGTCTTCTGTGCGGCTCCTCCCTTCTTCTCCTAGGCGTCCAATAGGATCGCCTGTCCTTTCAGCGAATCGGGTGACAGGTATCTGACCCGCTTCCCGATTGGCCGGGAGGAGGAACAGTGTTGCAACACACCTGGGTGGGCTCCGGACACAATGCTCTGCGCCCCGAGTCCAGCCTATTTTGAAGCCTATTAGAGCCTCTGGCTCTAGTCAGTGCTTCAAAAAACACACCCCCGCCATAGAAATTCATGCACCCGGCCTCCTGAAAGGGCATGGATAGGGAGGGTGGCGGCATGGACGGGGGGGCAGCGCCTGTGCGCCCACAATGGACGGGCCACCCCTGCTTATCAGCACATGTACACTCGTTTATAGTCGTTTCCAGGCAGTTGAGCTTAGAATCTTTTGGCAAGCAAAGAAAATGCGTTCAGGACGGATGTTCAGAGGCATTTGAAACGCCAAATGCCTGTAACAGCTTGTAAATGCGTGTAAGTGTGGTAACTCGTGTTTAGCCGCGTTTCGTTTTTTAGGCGTTCTTAATGGAGATACATTTTTGACCATTTACAGTGTAAAAAACACTTCTGAATGCAAACGTGGCAAAACACGGCATGTAAACGCGACACAACGGACGTTTTTAAACGTCGGTTACTAGCTGTCAAGTTCCATCGTTCAGGAGTGGTTTCTCCTTCACCCGTGGTCATTAGTACTTACAGAATTGTGCTCTCTGTAGTCACCTCCTCCATAGGTACACCTCTCCCGGGACCTTCTAGAGAAGCAGCCTCCCACAGGGAACTCTTGGCCTGGCCTAAAAGGATTTTTTGCAATCCACCCTAGCCTCCTCCTCCATAAGAGACGGAAAGACTACAGCCGACTCTTCCTGGGTGCAGGACTACTCCTCCCAGCCTCCTGCCCTATCCAGGGCCTACACAAGCTGGTTACATCAACATAGGTATGGGGTGTTTGGCTCCCATGCACCCAAGTGTGTCTGGGCTCCTCCCAACTTGGCTTACAGTATGTATGAAGGCCCCTTGACCCGCCCTACCCTAAGGAAAGGGAGCCGTGACTGCTGGATGCTTGGCAACCAAGTGGGGCATCAACCTAATCAGGGAGTCAGAGTGGCTCCGTTGGGATTGACCACAATGGCACGAGGTGACTGGGTGGAGCCGGAACTCTAGAAAAGGCTACGCAGAGGCACGTCCCAATACTTTCAAGAGAATTTGACGTCACAAGAGTTGCCCACTAACCCGACCGTTGTGTGTTCGCCACAGCTTCCTTGCCGGTTTTATTTTGCCAGCAATTGGGCTATGCCCTCAAGTTAATTACGGGGTCAGTTTAATGCCTGTCTCGCACTGATGGTGGAGACAGACCTCTTAGACTATACGGCTTGGTTATAGATGCTCACGGTATAACCGTGACCGGCATGGTATTGGTATTTTGAAGGCTGTTATACTAAGCAGTGGCCTTGCCCAACTTAAAGTGGTCTATGTGTCTTTTTGGGGGGGGCAAGGTTTTGTAGTGATTTAAATAAGTGGGGGTTAAGACAAGACTAAGCTTCTCAGCAGTCATGAGAGCTGACTCACCCATGACATCACTGCAGAAGGGTTCTACCTAAAAGGGGCCTAGCACCTGAAAATAGAGGAAAGGAAGAAAACGAATGCAACCACCACACCTAAGAATTGGTATGCTGCAATATAATATTTTTTTTCTTTTGGGTTTAATACCACTTTAACCCCCTACTACTTGTTTGCAGCTATTACAAAGCCAAAGGATGGTGTCCCCCTCCCCATAAGGAATTCCCATAATACACAATACGGGACCCTTCGGGGTAAGACCGCACTATATTAAGATACTTCTCAACTCAACTCAACAAATATCCGGGGAATGGAGCTGCAGTAGAATCACAACTTCATCATAGCCCTATGGGAGAGGGAGGGGGTGAGACACAAACCCTGGCAAGGAAATACGGCCATTGTGGTCTTTGAGGTTCAACCTACCTGTGCCACTCAAAACGGTATAGTAAGCTTTGAGTGGAGTTATCCTTTAATTTACGCCCATTACTACATTCGAAGAGGCATCTTTTATAACCTATTTCCTAATGCAAACAGAGAACCTGCCTTGCATTTTTTTTTTAATGGTACGTTAATAATAATGTATCGGAATTAAAATAAAATCCCCGCCAAGTCAAAGATATTTTCTTTTTTTCACTGGCGCGTTATGTGTGTGTAACTTAATCTTGCTAATAGGGAAGTCTGCTTTAAAAGGACCAAACAGTAATTAGTCACTTACAGGGTTCCTTTATGCGGAACACTCTGGAAACGCGTGAAACTCGCAGTCACCAAAACAAGCGGCTGAACGAGGTGGAAAGGGCGAAGGATTCCAAATTACAATAACTCCCATTACATGATGCAGAGGGATGTCTCCACCATGGGGTGCGATGGGTGCTCTTTAAAGAGACCCTGTTGCTACAAAAAAAAAAAGTTGCAGAGCGCAGAAAAATCAATAATTTTGACTGCTTAATTACAGCGTTTTTTTTTCCCTAAACAATCTTTTATTCACTTTCAATGTGCCTTCGAACTTCTAGAAAATCTGACTCTTCCAGAAAGAGTCAATTCCCTAACTCAACCTCTTCCTTCCTTTCAAATCATAGCCCTCTTCTCTTCTGGGAGGGGCTAATTACTGTCTGTGCTGTCCCAGCTCCTTGGCCCCTCCCCTCTCCTTCTTACATAACCTTTTATATAGCTACCAGGAATACTATGGAGTGCCACTGGATTGACAGCTCTGGGTCTGCTGGCATCATATACAAGGTGTTGGTGCTCAGCAGTGGCCTCAGAGATTTTGGATGTCTTTACAAGAGGTGATTTTACAAGAAATTACCATATATTAAATGTACAAAGATTTCCCTTCACTTCCTGTTCTGTAGACCCTACAGGAAGTCACAGAAAACCTATCTGAAGTGGAAAAAATCCCTTCTATCTATCTATCTATCCATCCATCCATCCATCTATATATGTATCTGTGACACACGCAACCAGGGCAGGGGCTTTTGAAGGGGACTAGGGGCTAGCCTTCTACCCACTGATTATGGCCCATGGAGGAAACCAAGGATTTTGTGGCTCCTCTGTGGCAGGTGGCCCCTCTCTCCAGCAACAGGCTACTGTAGTGAAGTCCCTACTCCCAGCTGAAAAGCTGGCAACAGGGCAGAGCGCTGATGACCTCTGCCTAGCATCTACAGTGTCTCCAAGACTCCAGGGAGCCATGGCAGTTGGCCCCTCTCCCCAGCAGCAGACCAAGCCCCTGAACGGTAAAGACCACCCAGCTGAAGCGCTGGCAGCTGGACAGAGGGTCCATGACCTCTGTCCCACACCTACCAACGACAACCCTTCCTTGCAGCCAAGAGTAGAGATCATGTGGACTGACTATGTGGGTTCACTCTGCCCAACTAATGCATGTCCAGACCAGCTGGAGGTCTGGTACTTGGTTAGTCTCAATTTGATGGGGGAGAATTGTGACAGACACAACCAGGAAAGGGGCTTTTGGAGGGGACTAGGGGCTAGCCTTCTACCCACTGATTATGGCCAATAGAGGAGACCAGGGATTTTATCTGCTTCTCCCAGTCAGACCATGGAAAAGATGTCAGTTCTGCCTCTTATCTCACGAAGAGCGCAGATCATTCTCTAATGATGGACAACAATGTGATGAACGTGGAGAGCAAGGCTTAGACGTAATTCTCTGAATAAAGACAATAAGGCTTCTCTTCTGGAGTATATGGAAAGGAGTAATATTAATCTTGAACAGGTTAATGGTCAGAGGAAATATGGTGGCCCTCCTGCAGACTGGGTTGGAGGAGCTCCTCCACTTGCTACAGAAATATTCATCAACAATCTCCCCCAAAAAATCTACGGAGATAAATTAACTCCACTTTTTGAGACTGCTATAACATTGCATGCGTTTCGTCTTATAATGACTCTTCTAGCGGACCGATTACACAAGTAGAGCTAGTTAGTGAGATTTGGACAGCCCTGGATCTTCTTTCTGGGGAACTGGTGCCAAACTGTCTGGGTGGGCACTGACCTGAGTCACGTAGGCTTGTCTAGATGATTAATTGTTAATTAGCTTACTGTTTATGTTTATGTTGGCTGTTCATTAGATGTACAATTAGATGCACTCATGAGATTACTGTTTACCGTTTGCATTGTTTAGGGCAACGTGATCAAACTCTTATCTGATTTTGTGTGGTATATATTATGTGTGAATTTACAATAAAATCAGTTCCAGTTTGCACCTAAGCTAGTGTTGTCTAGTTCTTGGGTGCAATTCTCAGCTATAATAACTTATTCCTGGTCCCAGAGTGGAGGAAGCTGTATCTTGGCGAAGGCACCCAGGCTGGGGGCAGGTGGTCTGTCACATTCTATCTATCTATCTATCTATCTATCTATCTATCTATCTATCTATCTATCTATCTATCTATCTATCTATCTATCTATCTATCTATCTATCTATCTATCTATCTCTCTCTCTCTCTGTCTATCTATCTATCTATCTATCTATCTATCTATCTATCTATCTATCTATCTATCTATCTATCTATCTATCTTTCACTTCCATACCTGTAGACACTGGTAGTGTCTATCTAGCAATTTATCTATGTAACTATGTATTGATCTGTCCTCTCTATCACAATTTTTTTGCCATCTGTGCCCAATTGGGAAGATTAGCCTTCACCTCCTGCAGACACTAGGCAGGAAATCAATAAATCTATCTATTTATCTATCTATCTTTACAATATCTATCAATATTTATTCATCCATCCATTTATTCTCCATCTATTTATCCCATTAATCTATCCTTCCCTATATTTATATCTATCAATCTACATATCTATCTATCTATCTATCTATCTATCTATCTATCTATCTATCTATCTATCTATCTATCTATCTATCTATCTATCTATCTATCTATCTATCTATCTATCTATCTATCTATCTATCTATCTATCTATTTATCTATCTATCTATCTAGCTATCTATCTATCTTAAACACAAGGTTCTTAAAACGTGAACACACAGGAAATAATTTGTTTATCTCCTCACCTTCCCATACTTATCACCCATACATACATAATATCACTTTAAGTCTCCTATAATTCCATACATAACCAGCCTCTGTGCATTGTATTCTGTCATTTCACGCATATGGAAACCTGATCTAAACATCCATGACCATCCCGCCAACGGTTTCAGGTTAAACGTGAACCATCCTTTGTGCCGTCCTCCCTGCTCCGTCCTGGAAGTCGGGATTAAACAAGCGATGCTATTTACGAGTGATTAATCTCCTTCTTCTATTTTCCTTTTGCTGATTTCATTTAGATTTGGGATTTCTCCAGGAGGAGAAAAATGTGTATTTATAAGAGGTTCCAAATGGTCCTCTACCCTGCCTTCTATCCGTCTACCTTGTTGGCCAGACATTCCCTTCGTTGGAAAAGGATATAGTGAAAATTCCAGTCATATGTCTATTCGTTCTACTCGGTGAAGGCATGATTCCTCAGACTATTTGCATTACATTAGTTGTCTCTAATGGTGGTCACTCTCATAAAAAAATCCTGTATCCATTTGGCAAGAATTTTTTTTTGAAAAATTATGTTTATTCACAGTTTTTTAATAACATACATACAAAACATAACATACTTGCAATCCCAACCCTCCCTCCCTTATCCCATTTGGCAAGAATTTAAACAAACTTTAAACTCTTGCATGCTTCTGTTCTAGATATATTGCGGGTAAAATATGTATTAAACGCTTCACCATTTTTCTAGGTAAATATATTGCTAAAGGTGCTCCTGACATGAAATTTTCCCCACATATCGGTAAAAACCCATACAATCCATGCATACAAAGAAACCAAAACAAATAAGTTCAAAAATTAAGTTCTGTGTAATAAAATCGAATGACACAGGGAAAAAGTATTGAACACGCTAACTGAAATGTATTTAATACTTGGTACAAAATCCTTTGGTAATGATGCGTTCAAGGGGCCTCCTGTATGGAGAAACTAGTCGCATGTGTTGTTCAGGTGTGATTTTTTTCTTCTACACAAACAGTCTTCAAGTCTTGAAGGTTCCGTGGGCCTCTTCTGTGAACTCTGATCTTTAGTTCTTTCCATAGATTTTCTATTGGATTCAAGTCAGCAGTTTTATTTTCGTTCTTTGAAACCAATTGAGAGCTTCCTTGGCTTTGTGTTTGGGATCATTGTCTTGCTGAAATGTCCGCCCTCGTTTCATCTCCATCATCCTGGTAGATGGAAGCAGATTTCTATCAAGAAGGTCTTGGTACATTTTTCCATTCATCCTTCCTTCCATGACCTAAAATTTGCCAGTACCGTATGCTGAAAAACAGCCGCCCACACCATGATGTTCCCACCTCCAAACCTCACAGTTGGTATGGGGGTGTTATTTGGGGTGATGTGCCATTTGACCACCAAATATGGTGTGTATTATGGCATCCAAAGAGTTCAATGTTGGTCTCATCTGACCAGACTATATTCTCCCAGTATTCCACAGGCTTGTCTAAATGTTGTGCAGCAAACTTTAAAAGAGCTTCAACATGCTTTTTCTTCAGCAATGGAGTCTTGCGTGGTGAACATGCATACAGGCCATGGCGGTTGAGTGTATTACTTATTGTTTTCATTGAAACAATTGTACCTGCTAATTCCAGATCTTTCTGAAGCTTTCCACAAGCGGTCCTTGGCTCTTGGACAACTCTTCTGATAATTCTATTTATCTTGTAAGGAGCACCTGGTTGTGGCTGGTTTATGGGGAAATTATGTTCTTTCCACTTCCGGATTATGTCCCCAACAGCGCTCACTGGAACATTCAGAAGTTTAGAAATCCTTCTGTAACCAATGCCATCAGTATGTTTTGCAACAATAAGGTTGTGAAGGTCTTGAGAGAGCTCTTTGATTTTACCCATCATGACATGTTTCTTGTGTGACACCTTGGTAACGAGACCTTTTTATAAGCCATCAGTTGAGACTGAACCAGCTGATATTAATTTGCACTGACAAGGGGCAGGATTGCCTTCTAATTACTGATAGATTTCAGCTGGTGTCTTGGCTTTCCATGCCTTTTTGCTCCACCCTTTCTTCATGTGTTCAAGACTTTTTCCCTGTGTCATTACATTTTATTACACATAACTTCATTTCTGAACTTTTGGTTTCCTTGTATGTAGGGATTGCATGGGTTGTTACTGACATGTGGTGAAAATGTCATGTCAATAGCATCTTTAGAAATAGATTTACCTAGAAAAATGGTGACGTGTTCAATACTTATTTTACCTGCTGTACATTGTTAACAAAATTGTCCACTGCTTACCTCTTTTTAAGAGTTTCTATGAAATAGTTACACATTTTTTACATTGGGGAGATTTCCATTAACTTCCTGTCCTGGAGACCCAAGAAGAAATGCCCTCAAAGACAGTTGTCACAAACTGCAAAAAATTTCAAATAATGTTCTACTAGCATTGCACCGATACCAATACCGGTATTGATTCCGCTACTAAGCATTTGCATGAGTACTTGTACTTGTACAAATGCTCCGATACTATAAATGATACCTTCAAGTGCGCAGACTGTAACCGCCACCTAAAACTGAGTTCACATATGTGCGGGCCGGGTTGCACTGCAATTTGTAAAAGCGCCTGGTGCAGTTTCGTTCAGGGGTTCAGGTGCAATTCCAGTATGAATTGTTAAAGTGTATGGCATTGGAAATCACACCTGAACCGGACTGAAAATCGTACCTGACTCTTTTTTTAATCACACTGTGGCTGGCCCACACATATATGAACAGGCTCCATAGAAAGGGATTCTGGTTCACATGTCAAGGGAATCGGATACAGTTCAAAACACACCCAATTCCTATACATGTGAACCAAGTGAACCGGTAATTTTTCATTAGTTTAAAAAAACTGTCACCAAAAATTGGTATTGGTGAATACTTGAGAAGAAGTTTTGGTACGCATACTCTTAAAAAACTGGTATCGGTGCATCCCTACTTTCTATCCTGGTGATGCTGGTCTTCAGAACAAGAACAGATACTGAATATAAATGCTGAATCCCCCCACCAGGGACTCAGAAAGCAGTAAAAACCTGATATGGTGAAACCTTTGTTGTGAAGGAGGGACCTCTGATGTGATGGGGGACCTCTTATGTGATGGGGGACCTCTGATGTGATGGGGACCTCTGATATGATGGGGTAACCTCTGATATGATGGAGGGAACCTCTGATATGATGGGGTACCTCTGATATGATGGAGGGAACCTCTCATATGATGGGGTATCTCTGATATGATGGAGGAACCTCTGATATGATGGAGGACTCTAATGTGATGGGGTGCCTCTGATCTGATGGTGGGACCTCTGGTGTGATGATGGGACCTCTGATGTGATGCGGGATCTCTAATGTGATGGGGGAACCTCTGATGTGATGGTGGGACCTCTGATGTGATGCAGACCGCTGTTGTGATTGGAGATCTCTGATGTGAAGGGGGGATCTCTGATGTGGTGGCGAGACCTCTGATGTGATGGGGGAACATCTGATGTGATGGGGGGAACATCTGATGTGATGGGGGACCTCTAATGTGATGGGGTCCTCTGATGTCATGGGGGGATCTCTGATGTGATGGGGGAACCTCTAATGTGATGGGGGCCTTTGATTTGATGGTGGGACCTCTAATGTGATGGGGAACCTCTAATGTGATAGTAGGACCTCTGACGTGATGGGGGAACCTCTGATGTTTTTAGTATACCCCTGATGTGATGGGGGGATCTCTAGTGTGATGGGGCCACTGAAGTGATGGTGGGACCTCTGATGTAATGGGGGGACCACTGATGTGATGGGGGACCACTGATGTGATGGGGGTCCTCTGATGTGAAGGGGGACCTCTGATAAGATGTGGGAACCTCTAATGTGATGGTAGGACCTCTGATGTGATGGGGGAACCTCTGATGTTTTTAGTATACCCCTGATGTGATAGGGGGATCTCTAATGTGATGGGGCCACTGAAGTGATGGTGGGACCTCTGATGTGATGGGAGGACCACTGATGTGATGGAGGTCCTCTGATGTGAAGGGGGACCTCTGATAAGATGTGGGACTTTTGATGTGATGGGGATCTCTGATGTCATAAGGACCTCTGATGTGATGATGGGAGCTCTGATGTGATGGGGGGGATCTCTGATGTGGTGGCAGGACCTCTGATGTGATTGGGGGATCTCTGATGTGGTGGCAGGACCTCTGATGTGATGGGGGAACATTGGATGTGATTGGGGGACTTCTAATGTGATAGGGTCCTCTGATGTCATGGGGGGATCTCTGATGTGATGGGGGAACCTCTGATGTGATGGGAAAACATCTAATGTGATGGGAGCCTTTGATGTGATGGTGGGACCTCTAATGTGACGGGGAACCTCTAATGTGATGGTAGGACCTCTCTGATGTGGTGGGGGGATATCTAGTGTGATTGGGGCCTCTGAAGTGATAATGGTACTTCTGATTTTGATGGGGGAACCTCTGATGTGATGGGTGGACCTATAACGTGATGGGGCCTCTGAAGTGATGGTGTGACCTCTGATGTGATGGTGGGACCTCTGATGTGATGGGAGGACCACTGATGTGATGGGGGTCCTCTCATGTGAAGGGGGACCTCTGATAAGATGTGGGACCTTTGATGTGATGGGGTTCTCTGATGTCATAGGGACCTCTGATGTGATGGGGGAGGATCTCTGATGTGGTGGCGGGACCTCTGATGTGATGGGGGAACATCTGATGTGATTGGGGGACCTCTAATGTGATGGGGTCCTCTGATGTGATGGGGGGATCTCTGATGTGATGGGGGAACCTCTGATGTGATGGGAAAACATCTAATGTGATGGGGGCCTTTGATGTGATGGTGGGACCTCTAATGTGATGGGGAACCTCTAATGCGATGGTAGGACCTCTGACGTAATGGCAAACCTCTGATGTGATGGGGGAACCTCTGATGTTTTTAGTATACCCCTGATGTGATGGGGGGATCTCTAGTGTAATGGGGGGCCTCTGATGTGATAATGGGACTTCTGATGTGATGGGGGAACCTCTGATGTGATGGGGGAAACCTATAATGTGATGGGGCCTCTGAACTGATGGTGGGACCTCTGATGTGATGGTGGGACCTCTGATGTGATGGGAGGACCACTGATGTGATGGGGGTCCTCTGATATGAAAGGGGACCTCTGATAAGATGTGGGACCTTTGATGTGATGGGGATCTCTGATGTCATAGGGACCTCTAATGTGATGATGGGACCTCTGATGTGAAGGGGGGGGGGATCTCTGATGTCATAGGGACCTCGGATGTGATGGTGGGACTTCTGATGTGATGGTGGGACCTCTGATGTGATGGATAACCTCTGACGTGATATCTGATGTCATTGGAGCCTCTGATGGTGGCACCTCTGATGTGATGGGGATCTATGATGTGATGGGAGAACCTCTGATGTAATGGGGAGACCTCTAATGTGATGGGGTCATCGATGTGATGGTGGGACCTCTAATGTGATGGGGAACCTCTGATATGATGGGAGGACCTATGATGTGATGGGGGACACTGATGTGATGTGTGATGGGGACCTCTGATGTGATGGGGAATCTCTAATGTGATGGTGGGACCTCTAATGTGCATTGAACTCATTGTCATAACCACTAATAAAATCCCCATGGAGCAAACTTTGCTCCTCTGATCAACCTTGAGTGTGAGCTCTCAAAATACAGGCCAGATTCATCATTATATTCTTCATTAAAACTCAATCATTTGGTAAAAAAACTAGTCCTGCCCAGAAGCACTTCAAAAATCCTGCTGAATCTGTCTACATCGGATTACATCAAACCTAGATTACTGATAAATCCGTCTGACTTTATGAGTTTGGCAATACTGCAGTGTTTTCTAGACAGCCAAAATTATGCTCTTGGTGCCTTTCACAGTAAGAAATGTGGAATGCAATGGTTTATATATGACCGTGCAAGCATTGAAGATAGGATTATACACCTTGGGAGCCGAGGACTGCTTGCTAACAGTCTGCTGGAGGAGAGGAAATACACTAAGCCAGTGAGAAATCCGATTTGCCGTTTTAGGGTCAAAAAGTCCGCTCTGCCCTTCGAGGCATGCCAGTGTTTTCTGTTTGATGGGACCTGATAGAGAAGATTCGGTGCGAAGGCTGATCTACTGTTATCTGGTTTTGTTGCTTTGAAGATCCTGAAAGTATACTTTTAAGTAAAAAGAATGAATAGCCCCTCCCACTCGCATTTCCCCTGCTGGATCAGAATTGATTGAGCACTTTCCTATTTCCTCAAAAGATGTTGTGTGTATGTACCAGAGAATCTTGTGTGATTCTATGTCTTTAAGAGGAAAACAAATAACAGCTTTTTGGCCAATTTTAATTGTTGTATCTTTTTCAATATTTGATTATTATTTAAATTTTATTATTTATTACCCTGTTTTTTGGTATAGGGTATACCCATGACCGTAAGGCTTAGATTCATACTTACTTACAGGTGTAGAAAAGAAAATCAGCGTTTTTATCACCCCAGAAACACCCGCCTCCAAATGGCTGGAAAAGTGAGTTCACATTGCCACAGCTGGGATGCTTCACTTCACAGTGTGGCAATTTTTATTTGGCAATTTTAATTTGACAGGTTTTGACAGTGATAGGGTCTAAGTGTTGAGGGTTCAGTGTTGGAGGGTTACTTAGCGGTAAGTTTTGAAGGTTAGGTGTCTAAAGCTTGTTAGGGGGTAAGTGTTGGAAGTTAGGCGTTTAGGGCTTGCTTAGGGGCTAAGTGTTGGAGGTTATGTGTTTAGGACTTGCTTACGAGCTTAGTGATGGAGGTTAGGGATCTAGGGCTTATTTAGGGGCTAAGTGTTGGGAATTAGGTACCTAGGGCTTACATAGGGTCTAGTGTTGGGGGTTCGATGTCAAAGGGTTACTTAGGAGCTATGTGTTGGAGGTTAGGTGTCAAGGGCTTGCTTAGGGGCTAAGTGTTGGAGGTTAGGTGTCAAGGGCTTGCTTAGGTGCTAAGTGTTGGAAGTTAGGGACTTAGGACTTACTTATAACTAAGTGTTTGGGGTTAGAGGTTTAGGGCTTGCTTAAAGTCTAAGTGTTGGCACCTAATTGGCACCTAATTGAAGGTTTACCTAAGGGCTAAGTGTTAGGGGTTAGGTGTCTAGGGCTTGCTTAGGGGGTAAGTGTTGGGAGTTAGATGTCTAGGACTTGCTTGGGGTTTTCTTAGGGGCTAGGTGTTGAAGGTTAGGTGTCTAGGGCTTTCTTAGGGGCTAAGTGATGGAGGTTGGGGATTTAGGGCCTACTTCGGAACTAAGGTTTGGGGGTTAGATGTCTAGGGTTGCTTAGGGTCTAAGTGTTGGGGGGGGGGGGGGGTTTAGGTGTTGAAGGTTTACCTAAGGGCTAAGTGTTGAAGGTTATGTGTTTAGGGGATAAGTGTTGGTGGTTAGGTTTCTAGGGCTTGCTAAGGGGCTAAGTGATGGCCATTAGGAATCTAGGGATTACTTAGGTGCTAAGTGTTGGGAGTTAGTAATCCAGGGCTTGTTTAGGGTCTAAGTGTTAGGGAGTTAGGTGTCAAGGGTTTGTTTATGTGCTAAGTTTTGGATGTTTGGGATTTAGGGCTTAGAACTAAGTGTTGGGAGTTAGATGTCTAGGGCTTGCTTAGAGTCTAGGTGTTGGGGTTAGGTATTGAAGGCTTACCTAAGGGCTACGTGTTGGAGGTTAGGTATCTAGGGCTTGCTTAGGGGCTAAATGATGGAGGTTGAAGATTTAGGGCTTACTTTGGGACTAAGTGTTGTGGGTTAGATGTCTAGGGCTTGCTTGGAGTCTAAGTGTTGGGGTTAGGTATTGAAGGCTTACCTAAGACCTAAGTGCTGGAGGTTAGGTGTCTAGGGCTTGCTTAGGGGCTAAGGGATGGAGGTTGAAGATTTAGGGCTTACTTTGGGACTAAGTGTTGGTGGTTAGATGACTAGGGCTTGCTTAGAGTCTAATGCCCCGTACACACGGTCGGATTTTCCGTTGGAAAATGTCCGATCGGAGCGTGTTGTCGGAAATTCCGACCGTGTGTGGGCTCCATCGGACATTTTCCATCGGATTTTCCGACACACAAAGTTGGAGAGCAGGAGATAAAATTTTCCGACAACAAAATCCGTTGTCAGAAATTCCGATCGTGTGTACTCAAATCCGACGGACAAAGTGCCACGCATGCTCAGAATAAATAAACAGATGAAAGCTATTGGCCACTGCCCCGTTTATAGTCCCGACGTACGTGTTTTACGTCACCGCGTTTAGAACGATCGGATTTTCCGACAACTTTGTGCGACCGTGTGTAGACAAAACAAGTTTGAGCCAACATCCGTCTGAAAAAATCCTAGGATTTTGTTGTCGGAATGTCCGAACAAAGTCCGACCGTGTGTACGCCCTATAAGTGTTGGGAGCTAGGTGTCTAGGACTTGCTTCAAATTTTTCCTAGGGGCTCGGTGTTGAAGGTTAGGCGTCTAGGGCTTGCTTAGGGGCAAAGTGATGGAGGTTGGAGATTTAGGGCTTACTTTGGGACTTAGTGTTGGAGGTTAGGTGTCTAGGGCTTACTTAGGGGCTTAATGAAAAGGTTAGCAGAATGGTTAGGTGTCAACAAGGTCTCATTCAGGGTAGCAAGGGCTTACTTAGGAGTTAAGTGTTGGGAAGGCTGAGTGTCAAGGTTTCATTTAGAGGTTAAGTTTTAGAGGGTTAGTTTCAAAGGCTTACTTAGGGATTAATTGTTGGGGTAAGGCATTAGTGTTTAATAAATATATACATATAGGCACTATTATAAAATGAAATGCTGTAATGAAGTCATCCCTCTGTCTCATGATCAACATTAAAATCTGCCTTTAACAAACCCCATGTTTGTTTCACAACTGTCGCGTGCAATTAGGAAGGCAGATAACCCGTGTACAATCGGGACTATGTCCTCACGTCGACTGGCAACAAGAGCTCTCACTCTTAAAACATGGCACGAGCCACCGATCCAAAGTGCTTGTTACACTTCCAGCCAAGAAGTGAAGGAATTTGCTGGTCGCGATTCAGCTGGAAGAGACATTCTGAAAGAACACCTTGTTTTCTCTGCATCTAACTCAACAAAAAAATTTAAAAAAATACCGGCGTGCGGTTTAAGTGAGCCGGGCCAAGTACCAGTTTACATCAACATCGTAGCGATGGGGGTCACAAACAGGGCAAACAGCGATGTTCCATCATTTAGCAACCAGAAAAAGAAACATTCGAAGGGAGCACCTCTTGCTTATGAAAAAATTAAAAAAAAAAAAAAGAAGGAAAGACCCGATCTTAAAGCCTGTGCCAATTTAAATATTGACTTTTTTTTTTTTTTTTTCGTTCAACAATTACATGTATTGAAAAGCTTAGTCAAAAGCATTCAGTTTTTTGCTCAATTCAATTAAAATGTAAATTCGGGTCCGCCGTGCGCAACCCAACGCAAAACTTTAATGTGTTATTATTCAATAAGAAAAATAACATGCCTTCGAATTCGGGTTATGATAAATACGCTGCATCTTAATTAAAATCAACATTGTCGCGAACGGCGTTTGGCCCGGGTGCTTTTATTATGGTAGTGAAGCTTAAATGGTAATCGTTACGGGGCAGCGCCGGATAAATGATTGCGAAAAAGAATTAGCAGATCAAAATTTAAATGCGTCATGCGTTCCATGGGTGAAAAAGCCCGGCTTAAAGAAACCGTGAGAACGTAAAAAAATTGCAGGCAAAAGCACAGGGGGGTCGAGTATTTTAAATGAGTGCTTGTAACATTTTTTCTTTCCAATAACAATTTTTTTACTCATGTGCAATGCACACTTACCAGGACTCTCAGATCCATAGCGCCACTCAAAACTCGCCTCCTTTGTACATGGACAACCCGAGTGCCGGTGTCCTGCTGAAAAAGGTCCCCCGGCACACAACGCCCCCCCTCCCCTGTACTGCTCAGGCGCAGCGCTTGCGCAGTACGAGCCACAACGGAGCCATCGAAAATAGCCAAAAATGAAAAGCTGTGAGTCGGCTGTACACGGCGCCTGTGCAATGACCACGACATTGTGTCAGACGCTGCCGCACACTCCCGATGCTCGTGCAAGGGGCGGGTGTATTACTGTTATATCGTGTAAGGGGCGGATGGCTACAGAAGAGGCCGAATTTTAAATTGATGGGCAGAGCTGATAACTTAGGGGTGGTTGTAACAATAAACTACACGTGTTTGCGGGGCGTGTTTAATACAAATGAAGGGTGGGTTTTGCAATGTTGATGGGCGATTTCAATACTTGTCAAACAGTAATACACCTGCCCCTTGCAGAGTTGCACGAGCATCGGGAGCGTGCGGCAGCGTCTGGCACAATGTCGTCGCCATTGCACAGGTGCGCCGTGTACAGCTAACTCAAGATCCATAAAGACATAGATGAGCGTGTTTGGGGTGGAGGAACATGACTGGCCTGCACAGAGTCCTGACCTCAACCCGATAGAATACCTTTGGGTTGAATTAGAGCGCAGACTGCGAGCCAGGCCTTCTCGTCCAACATCAGTGCCTGACCGTACAAATGCTCTTCTGTAAGAATGGTCAAACAATCCCATAGACACACTCCTAAACCTTGTGGTCGGCCTTCCCAAAAGAGTTGAAGCTGTTATAGCTGCAAAGGGTGGGCCAACTCAATACTGAACCCTACGGACTAAGACTGGTATACCATTAATGTTCATGTGTGTGTAAAGACAGGCGTCCCAATACTTTTGATAATAAATATGTGTGTGTATTTATATATACTGTGATTCTTCCATTTTTCCAGAGAGGTGGAGATTTGTCCTGGTGACCATTGTTAACAAGACTAAAGTGAAGGAAGATCCCATATTTTGATTCAAAGACTTTTCACAATATAGGGTATATCTCCACCTAAAAAAAACAATCTTCATTTACATGTTTTGCCACTCCTGGCTTGTTCATAAGGATAGAGAAAGTCCCTCCCCTATCCTTGTGAGCAAGCCAGGAGTGGCGAAACGTGTCAAGCAAGGCTGGTTTTTGGGAGGAGATATCGCTGTATGCAGTCAATTTAATTGATTAGTAAAAAATAGTGCGAGAAGAGTGACATTCTTTTATATTTTCAATGGAGAGTGGAAACTTAGCAGGACTCTGCTACTCCTCCCTATGGTCCACACCTTACACACCCGCTTTCTCGAACAGGCACACCCAGGCCAAGCCCACTTTCCAGCATGACCCCGCCTTTATAATTGCTGGAAACGCCCACTCCTTTTCCTGTTCTGGTGACAACCCAACATTTGTGACAACGGTCACCAGGACAAATTGCGGGGGTGACTCCCGATAATGGGGACACAGACATCAAAAGAATGTGACCCCTTTTCTCAAAGAAGGTCAAACACGCTCGAGGTAAGTATATCCCCGGATGGAAGCTGTATTTATTCCTCCCTCAATGTCCTGGGAATTTTAATACATCAAAATGGCATTTCTATATCCTAAGTGTCTCATAGGCAAGGGGCGGAGACAAAGAATTTTCTCATAGTGTAGTAGTTTCAAAGTTTTTTTCCAAAATGTTTAAAAACACACTTACATGGTAGCAGTAACATGTTCCGGAAGGTCCCCTCCTACGCGTTTCATCAAACGTCTGACGTCATCAAGAGTCACTGTATTAGTGTCACTGCCGGTTGGCAACATCACAAACTCCGGCACTGAAATCTCTGCAGTGGGGTTTGTAGATCTCCTGAACTTGCTGCTGGGAAAATGTACAAAGCGAAAACAGTTCGCTCATTCCGGACATGGCGGCCATTGGTCCCGTTAAAGGGACTCTATGGTCCGCAACAATGTTTCTTTTTTTATATATACACCAGTGGTGGCTGGTGCTCAAAAATTTTGGGAGGGTGCAAACAAATTGAAAAATACCATCAATTACAGCCACTGTGTCATCAATAGCAGCCACTGTGCCCATCAATTGCAACCACTGTGCCCATCAATAGCAGCCACTGTGCCCATCAATTACAGCCACTGTGCCCATCAATTGCAACCACTGTGCCCATCAATTGCAGCCACTGTGCCCATTAAATGCCGCCACTGTGCCTATCGATTGACGCCACTGTGCCCATCAATTGCAGCCACTGTGCCCATCAATTGCAGCCACTGTGCCCATCAAATGCCGCCACTGTGCCTATCAAATGCAGCCACTGTGCCCATCATATGCAGCCACTGTGCCCATCAAATGCAGCCACTGTGCCCATCAAATGCTGCCACTGTGCCATCAAATGCCACCACTGTGCCCATCAAATTCTGCCACTGTGCCATCAAATGCTGCCACTGTGCCCATCAATTGCTGCCACTGTGCCCATCAAATGCCAGCACTGTGCCCTGATGTGCCCCGATGTCCTGTGCCCCGGTGTGCTGTGCTCAATGTTGTGTGCCCTGAAGTGCTGTGCCCTGATGTCCTGTACCCTGATGTGCTATGTTCTGATGTGCTATACCCTGATGTGCTGTGCCCTGTACCCTGATCTGCTGTGTCCTGTACCCTGATGTACTGTGCCCTGATGTACTGTGCCCTGATGTGCTGTACCCTGATGTGCTGTGTCCTGTACCCTGATGTCCTGTGCCCTGATGTGCCCTGTACGCTGATGTGCTGGGCTCTGTACCCTGATGTCCTGTACCCTGATGTGCTGTGTCCTGATGTGCTATACCCTGATGTGCTGTGCCCTGTACCCTGATGTGTTGTACCCTGATGTGTCTTGTGCCCTGATGTGCTGGGCTCTGTACCCTGATGTACTGTGCCCTTACATGCTGTACCCTGATGTACTGTGCCCTTACATGCTGTACCCTGATGTGCTGTGCCCTGTACCCTGATGTGTTGTGCCCTGATGTGCTGGGCTCTGTACCCTGATGTGCTGTGCCTTGATGTGCTGTGCCCTGTACCCTGATGTGGCCTGGTGTGTTGTGCCCTGATGTGCCGGGCTCTGTACCCTGATGTGCACTGTACCCTGATGTGTTGTGCCCTGGGCCGGTCTGGATGAAGAGTCCAGGGCCACATTTTTGTCCCAGTCCAGCCCTGATATGTGTATGTGTATATATATCCGTGTGTGTATATGTATATATATATATATATATATATATATATATATATATATATATCTTTATTACATGCATTCATGCACACAACTATGTACATATAAATTTACATAATTATGTGCTTTTTTTATATTGTAAAGCGCTGCGTAAACTGTTGGCGGTATATAAGTCCTGTATAATAATAAAAGTAATTCTATTTTATTCTCTTTGGAAATTGGAAAACTATTCGAATTTGAATTATTAATATACGGTAATATAATATAATTATATAATATATTATATATTATTATTCATTTAATAATTTTTTAATTATTATTATTTCGGATTCATTTCAATTCGGTACTATTCTAATTCGGAAACTCAGATACATCCGAGTTTTCCAAAAAAAGAAAATCCGTCCGAATTTTAATTCGGAATGCAACGAACCGCACATGTCTAGTGCCGAATATGTTATATTGTAAAGCGCTGCGTAAACTGTTGGCGCTATATAAGTCCTGTATAATAATAATAATTCTATTTTATTCTCTTTGAAAATCGGAAAACTATTCAAATTCGAATTATTATTATCAATATATTATAATATATGATATATAATATACAGTATTATATTACATAATATTATTAATTTAATCATTTTTAAATTATTATTATTTCGGATCCGTTTAAATCCGGTACTATTCTAATTCGGAAATTCAGATACATCCGAGTTTTCCAAAAAAAGAAAATCCGTCCGAATTTTAATTCGGAATGCAACGAACCGCACATGTCTAGTGACGATTATTTGATATTGTAAAGCGACGTGTAAACTGTTGGCGCTATATAAGTCCTGTATAATAATAGTTAAAATTTATTCTCTTTGGAAATTGGAAAACTATTCGAATTATTATTAATAATAATATATTATAATATATCATAATTATATAATATATTATATTATTAATTTAATACATTTTAAATTATTATTATTTCGGATTTGTTTAAATTCGGTACTATTCTAAAATTAGAATAATTCTATTTTATTCTCTTTGGAAATTGCAAAACAATTCAAATTTGAATTATTATTATTATTAATATATTATAATTATATAATATATTATATTATATAATATTATTAATTGAATAATTTTTTAATTATTATTATTTCGGATTCGTTTAAATGCGGTTCTATTCTAATTCGGAAATTCGGATACATCCGAGTTTTCAAAAAAACTAAAAAAACCTCTGAATTTTAATTTTAATAAACAACGCGTTATTTTATACTGTCACCCAGCTCCTCCCACTTCATCTCTCGCCTGTAGACGAATGACTGCAAAAATGCGCCGTGATCCCGCTGAAACCTTTGCGTTTTCCCAAAGCGACGGGAGAGCCCGGCGTACATAATTTTTATGTCGTGCCTTTTCCGTTTCCGCCCTGGTAACATTGCACTTTTCAGTTACGATTATTTAACTGTAAGAACGTCTGGAATCAAATAAATGAGAGTTCAATGACTACCGTCATAACATATCACCCCGAATGGGTTCCATATGTGGCCGCCATAAAACAGCCCGACTTTATCTGTGTTAGTTTTGCTGCGTTCTCCTAAGCAATATACATGTCAGCGTTTGCATGCTTGTTTTTTTCAGAAGCCACATATGTAGACATGAAAAATAAGACTTCATAATTTATTTTTCTATAAAGCGAGGAGGAATTCCCATGCTGCGTTCGGCTTCCAATTGGCAGAATCACAAACTCCGGCACTGAAATCTCTGCAGTGGGGTTTGTAAATCTCCTGAACTTGCTGCTGGGAAAATGTACAAAGTGAAAACAGTTCGCTCGTTCCGGACATGGCGGCCATTGGTCCCCTTAAAGGGACTCTATGGTCCGCAACAATGTTTCTTTTTTTTTTTTAAATACACACTATATTGTCAAAAGTATTGGGACGCCTGCTTTTACATGCACATGAAATTTAATGGCCTCCCAGTCTAATGCCGCGTACACACGGTCGGACTTTCTATCCTACTTGGTCCGGCACACTTTCCGACGGACTTTGTCCGCCAGGTGCGCCGGACTTTAAAACGGACGGACTTGCCCACACACGACCGGACTTTCCGGCGGGCTAAGTCCGCCCGTCTTTCGCCGGAGTTCCGGCGGACTTTCAGAATGAACGGACTTGCCCACACACGGACAAGTCCGTTCATTTTGAACGTGACTCAGGTGCGACGGGACTAGCAAAGGATGTCAATCTTGCCGCTTTTATCGGCGAGATTGACACCCTGCGAGCCCCGTCGCGGGTCATACCAGGCCCTTAGGTCTGGTATGGATTATAAAGGGAACCCCGCTACGCCGAAAAAACGGCGTGGGGTCCCCCTAAAATCCATACCAGACCCCGATCCGAGCACGCAGCCTGGCCGGTCAGGAAAGGGGGTGGGGACGAGCGAGCGCCCCCCCCCCCTCCTGAACCGTACCAGACTGCATGCCCTCAACATGGGGGGTGGGTGCTTTGGGGGAGGGGGGCGCCCTGCGGGGCCCCCCCACCCCAAAGCACCTTGTCCCCATGTTGATGAGGACAAGGGCCTCTTCCCGACAACCCTGGCCGTTGGTTGTCGGGGTCTGCGGGCGGGGGGCTTATCGGAATCTGGGAGCCCCTTTTAATAAGGGGGCCCCCAGATCCCGGCCCCCCACCCTATGTGAATGAGTAAGGGGTACATGGTACCCCTACCCATTCACCTAGGGAAAAAGTGTAAGTAATAAAACACACTACACAGGTTTTTAAAATATTTTATTAAACAGCTCCGGGGGGGGGATCTTCCTCCGGCTTCGGGGGTCTTCTTCCGGCTTCGGGGGTCCCTCCGCTTCATCTTCTCCCGGCGTCCGGTTGGTTCTTCTCCGCTCTCTTCTCCCGGTGTTCCAGTTCTTCGGTCGGCTCCTCTGCTGTCTTCAGGTAGCTCTCTTGCCAGCAGAGGTCCGGACTTCTGGGCTTCTGGGCTTCTTGTCTTCTCTTCCCCAGATGTTGACACGACGCTCTCTCCTGCTGGACTGCTCTCCGAGGGCTGCGTTGTGACTTATATAGGCGGAGACCCCGCCCCCTTTTGATGTCACAGTCCCTGGGCATGCTGGGACTGTGACGTTTTAGGGGGCGTGGTCAATATCACCCAGTGACCCCGCCCCCTAAAACGTCACAGTCCCAGCATGCCCAGGGACTGTGACATCAAAAGGGGGCGGGGTCTCCGCCTATATAAGTCACAACGCAGCCCTCGGAGAGCAGTCCAGCAGGAGAGAGCGTCGTGTCAACATCTGGGGAAGAGAAGACAAGAAGACAAGAAGCCCAGAAGCCCAGAAGTCAAGAGAGCTACCTGAAGACAGCAGAGGAGCCGGCCGAAGAACTGGAACACCGGGAGAAGAGAGCGGAGAAGAACCAACCGGACGCCGGGAGAAGATGAAGCGGAGGGACCCCCGAAGCCGGAAGAAGACCCCCGAAGCCGGAGGAAGATCCCCCCCCCGGAGCTGTTTAATAAAATATTTTAAAAACCTGTGTAGTGTGTTTTATTACTTACACTTTTTCCCTAGGTGAATGGGTAGGGGTACCATGTACCCCTTACTCATTCACATAGGGTGGGGGCTGGGATCTGGGGGCCCCCTTATTAAAAGGGGCTCCCAGATTCCGATAAGCCCCCCGCCCGCAGACCCCGACAACCAACGGCCAGGGTTGTCGGGAAGAGGCCCTTGTCCTCATCAACATGGGGACAAGGTGCTTTGGGGTGGGGGGTCCCCGCAGGGCGCCCCCCTCCCCCAAAGCACCCACCCCCCATGTTGAGGGCATGCGGTCTGGTACGGTTCAGGAGGGGGCGCTCACTCGTCCCCACCCCCTTTCCTGACCGGCCAGGCTGCGTGCTCGGATCGGGGTCTGGTATGGATTTTAGGGGGACCCCACGCCGTTTTTTCAGCGTAGCGGGGTTCCCTTTATAATCCATACCAGACCTAAGGGCCTGGTATGCACCGCGCTCGCCGCAATAGGAAGATTTGTTTTTCCTATTGCAGCGAGTGCGAGATGCAATACCCTGCCCTCGCGTCGTATCTGGTCCGTCGGACCAGCACACACACGAGCGGACTTTCCGCCCGAAACTGAGTCCGACGGAAAGATTTAAAACTTTTTTCAAATCTAGGTCCGGCGGACTTCTTCCCAAAAAGTCCGCCGCCGCCCACACACGGGCGGATTGTCCGGCACACTCTGGTCCGCCGGACCAAGTATGCCGGAAAGTCCGACCGTGTGTACGCGGCATTAGTCCGTAGGGTTCACTATTGAGTTGGCCCACCTTTTGCAGCTATAACAGCTTCAACTCTCCTGGGAAGGCCGTCCACAAGGTTTAGGAGTGTGTCTATGGGAATGTTTGACCATTCTTCCAGAAGAGCATTTGTGAGGCCAGGGACTGATGTTGGACGAGAAGGCCTGGCTCGCAGTCTCCACTCTAATTCATCCCAAAGGTGTTTCTATCGGATTGAGGTCAGGACAGTCAAGTTCCTCCACTCCAAACTCGCTCATCCATGTCTTTATGTCTTTATGGACCTTGCTTTGTGCACTGGTGGGCAGTCATGTTGGAACATAAAGGGGCCATCCCCAAACTGTTCCCACAAAGTTGGGAGTATGAAATTGTCCAATATGTCTTGGTATGCTGACGCCTTAAAAAGTTCCCTTCACTGGAACCAAGGGGCCGAGACCAACCCCTGAAACACAACCCCCACACCATAATCCCCCCTCCACCAAATAATTTGGACCAATACACAAAGTAAGGTCCATAAAGACGTGGATGAGCGAGTTTGGGGTGGAGGAACTTGAGTGGCCTGCACAGAATCCTGACCTCAAACCCATAGAACACCTTTGGGATGAATTAGAGTGGAGACTGCTAGCCAGGCCTTCTCGTCCAACATCAGTGCCTGACCTCACAAGTACTCTTCTGGAAGAATGGTCAAACATTCCCATAGACACACTCCTAAACCTTGTGGACGGCCTTCCCAGAAGAGTTGAAGCTGTTATAGCTGCAAAGGGTGGGCCAACTCAATACTGAACCCTACGGACTAAGACTGGGATGCCATTAATTTTCATGTGCTTGTAAAGGCAGGCGTCCCAATACTTTTGACAATATAGTATATTTAACCGCTTGCAGACTGCAATACATATATATACGTTGCAGCTTGCAAGTGGCTTACCGGGGCTATGGCTGAAGCTATCACACCTTTTTTTTTTCCAGCCAGCTATTCTCTTTCTCATGAAAGCAATCTGAGCGTCTAATTAGCCACTGGATCGCTTTCAGAAGCAGCTGTGTTTCTCAGGCTTACCGTTTTTCCCGGCACACCCGAGAAATTATCCAACGGTTACCACAGAGGTCACCAGATGGTCTCTGATTGCCTCTATGATCTTGGAGGACCGGAGCGACATCATGACATCACTTCCAGTCTAGGGCAGAAGTAAACAATTTATTTTTTAAAGCAAAAGATCAAAAAAAGTTTTAATGCTCTTTTGCTTTTAAAGCTAGAGGAGAGATTTGGGGTTCTATTGAACTCCCCCCCCATCCCTCTGTGCTTGAGCGCAGAAGCGTATGTATCTCGCAAGCACATGTGTGCCCACATGTGAGGTATTGCCATGAACGTTAGAGCGAGAGCGATAATTCTAGCACTAGACCTCCTCTGTAACACTAAACAGGTAACCTGTAAAATATTAAGTAACGTAGTTATTCGCTATTTCACGAGTGTGTGCAATCTTAAAGCGTGACATGTTAGGTATCTATTTACTCGGCGTAACGTCATCTTTTACATTTTACAAAAAAATTGGGTTGTATTTTGTGTTTTTTTTTTTGCTTTAAATTGCCCTGCCCCATAAACACGCCCTCGTAAATTATCTCATGAAATTACACTGTTACATGTTTATGCAGAATTAAATCCCAAAAATAGATATCAACAACAACTTTAATAATATTAACATAAAGCATATCAGTACCCATTAGTGCAGCCTCATCAGTGCCCATCAGTGCAGCCTCATCAGTGCCCATCAGTGCAGCCTCATCAGTGCCTATCAGTGCCCATCAGTATAATCCCATCAATGCCCATCAGTGCAGCCTCATCATTGCCCATCAGTGCAGCATATTAGTGCTGCCTTATCAGTGCAGCCTCATCGGTGCCCATCAGTGGAATATATCAGTGCCATCTCATCAGTGGCCAACAGTGCGTCCTCATCGGGGCTACCAGTGCAGCCTATCAGTGCCTATCAGTGCAGTATATCAATTCTGCCTTATCAGTGAAGCCCTATCAGTGCAACTTAAGCGTGCCACCTCATTAGTGGACATCAGTGCAGCCTCATCAGTGGCCATCAGTGCAGGCTACTAGTGCCCATCAGTGCTGCCTTATCAGTGCAGTCCCATCAGTGCAGCTTACCAGTGCTGCCTCATCAGTGGCCCTCAGTGTGGCCTCATCAGTGCCCATCAGCACAGCATATCAGTGCTGCCTTATCAGTGCAGCCTCATTAGTGCCCATCAGTGAAGTTTATCGGTACCCATCATTGCCACCTCATCAGTGGCCAACAGCGCAGCCTGATCAGTGCCCAGCAGTGCAGCATATTAGTGCCCATCAGTGCAGCATATCAGTGCTGCCCCATCAGTGCAACTTATCAGTTCCCCCTCATCAGTGGCCATGAGTGCCACCTCATCAGTGGCCATTAGTGCAGCATATCAGTGCCCCCTATCAGTGGCCATCAGTGCAGCCTTATCAGGGCCCATCACTGCAGCCTTATCAGTGCAGCCTATCAGTGCCCATCATTGCAGCCTTTTAGTGGACATCAGTGCATCCTCATCAGTGCTTATAAGTGCCCATCAATACAGCCTACGATTGCCCATCAGTGCAGCCCATCATTGCCCATAAGTACAGCATATAAGTGCCCATCAATGCAGCCTACCATTGCCCATCAGTGCAGCCCATCATTGCCCATAAGTGCAGCATATAAGTGCTCATCAATGCAGCCTATCAGTGCCCATAAGTGTAGCACACGAGTGCCCATAAATGCAGCCTATCATTGCCCATCAGTGCAGTTTATCAGTACCCATCATTGCCACCTCATCAGTGGCCAAAAGCGCAGCCTGATCAGTGCCCATCAGTGCAGCATATCAGTGCCCATCAATGCAGCAGGGAGGAATCGGGAGGATCTGCCTGCTGGATCACACAGAATGGGGCTCTCCCGCTGTGACGTGGCTTGTATATGAATAGCTGGGCGCTGTCACACGAAGTCCCACCTCCTGAACCGGCTACTCTAATAGACACTGGTCCAATGCCGGCCCAGGAGGCGGGACTTTGCTTGACAGCAGTCTCATAGACAAGCTGTGTCACAGCGGGAGATCCCCGCTCTGTGTGATCCGGCCGGATCTCCTCCTGACTGTTTCCTGGCCGATCGCTTCTGGCAGAAGTGGTGCGGCCTTTATTACAGGACATCAGATTGGCCTGACTGGTCAGGGAGGGAGCAGGATCAGCCAGCAAACTGTCAGCCCAGTCCGCCCCGCTCCACACTCGCCCTCCACTAATTTCCACTCGCCAAAAGGGTCTCTACTAAAAAAAAATATTTGTTAATGTTTGGGGGGTTCCAAGTCATTTTCTAGTAAAAAATACTGATTTAATTGTGTAAACAAAAAGTGCCAGAAAAAGGCCTGGTCAGCAAATGGATATTTGTGAATGACTTTGTGACCGACGTACATCCTGTCAGCAAGCGGTTATACCAAGATAATGGCAGCTGCAGCCATGTTCCTCGCATCGATTGTTTCAGCCAGTGATCGGCTGTTTTGTAAAAGTCATCCAGGCGGCTCTACTGTGATGGGTTGCCTGTATGAGGGGCTTTGTGATTGCTAGGGATGAGCCGAACACCCCCCGGTTCGGTTCGCACCAGAACCTGCGAACGGACCGAAAGTTCGCACGAACGTTAGAACCCCATTGACGTCTATGGGACTCGAACGTTCGAAATCAAAAGTGCTCATTTTAAAGGCTAATTTGCATGTTATTGTCCTAAAAAGGGTTTGGGGACCCGGGTCCTACCCCAGGGGACATGTATCAATGCAAAAAAAACTTTTAAAAACGGCCGTTTTTTCGGGAGCAGTGATTTTAATGATGCTTAAAGTAAAAAAAAAAAAAGTGAAATATTCCTTTAAATATCGTACCTGGGGGGTGTCTATAGTATGCCTGTAAAGTGACGCGTGTTTCCCGTGTTTAGAACAGTCCCTGCACCAAATGTCATTTTTAAAGGAAAAAATCTCATTTAAAACTGCTTGCGGGTTTAATGTAATGTCGGGTCATGGCAATATGGATGAAAATCAGTGAGACAAACGGCATGGGTACCCCCCAGTCCATTACTGGGTACATTTTTAACGTGTTTAGCTCCAGCCAAAAAATCTTTTTTAAGCTTTTTGGAAAACATAGGGAAGGGTTATCACCCCTGTGACATTTGTTTTGCTGTCTTTCCTCCTCTTCAGAAGATTTCACCTCACTTTTTGTCCCAATGAAAAATGTTTTTTGAAAATTTGGGTTTTTTTGTGGAACAAGGATTGGAAAGCATCAGTGGAAAGGAGAAATTGTTTTCCCATATTAACTCTTACAGGAGAGAATTTCCCTTCCTAGGGGTAGATTTCATCTCACTTCCTGTTGTCTCCTTCCGTTTGCAAGTAGGAGTCGTTTGTAAGTTAGATGTTTGAAAGTAGGGTCCTGCCCTATATACTCAGCAGAAATTTGGGCCTTAGGTGTTGCTGTGGCCACAACACTGTAAGCCCTCACAGGGCCCTGCTGTGAAATATTAGATCAAGAATTGTAATTACATGCCCCTGTTGAACAGGAGCTGAAAAATTAGGCCTTAGGCACTGGTGCTGGTGCCACAACACTGCAACCCCTCACAGACACTCTAGTTGGAACGCAGGAACGAGCCCTGCTGCAAAGTATTGCATCAAAAATTGTAATTACACACCCCTGTTAGACAGGGGCAGAAAAATTGGGCCTTAGGCACTGGTGCTGGTGCCACAACACTGCAACCCCTCACAGACACTCTAGTTGGAATGCAGGAACGAGCCCTGCTGCAAAGTATTGCATCAAAAATTGTAATTACACGCCCCTGTTAGACAGGGGCAGAAAAATTGGGCCTTAGGCACTGGTGCTGGTGCCACAACACTGCAACCCCTCACAGACACTCTAGTTGGAATGCAGGAACGAGCCCTGCTGCAAAGTATTGCATCAAAAATTGTAATTACACGCCCCTGTTAGACAGGGGCAGAAAAATTGGGCCTTAGGCACTGGTGCTGGTGCCACAACACTGCAACCCCTCACAGACACTCTAGTTGGAATGCAGGAACGAGCCCTGCTGCAAAGTATTACATCAAAAATTGTAATTACACGCCCCTGTTAAACAGGGGCTGAAAAATTGTGCCTTAGGCACTGGTGGTGGCGCCTAGAACCAAAAATGTTCTTACAAGCTATCAGCGTGATGATTGAGGAGGAAGAGGATAATTACTCAGGGATAGTCACTCAGCATCAGCATAGGCAGTCTTTGAAGGGATCTGAGATTTCAAAAAAAATTATTCGGTTACATCAGCATCAGGTGCTTGGTAGCTGGTGGTGATCCAAGACTGATTTATTTTTATGAAGGTCAGCCGATCGACCGAGTCGGTGGACAGACGCACCCTGTGATCGGTTACCACGCCTCCAGCAGCACTGAATGTGCGTTCCGAAAGAACGCTGGATGCAGGACAGGCCAGTAGCTCAATTGCATACTGTGCAAGCTCTGGCCAGTGATCCATCCTCAAGACCCAGTAACCCAGAGGATTTTCGGTGGGAAAGGTGTCCAAGTCTGATCTTGCCCCTAGGTATTCCTGCACCATGTAAAACAGACGCTGGCGATGGTTGCTGGAACCGATCATACCTTGGGGCTGCGGACCAAAAAATTGTCTGAACGCATTGGTCAGACGGCCACCTTCTCCACCGCTCCTTCTTTGACTGACCGAAGCCTCAGCAACACGTTGTCCAGAAACAGGAGTTTGTAACCTCCCAGTCTCTGGGAACGCATTGCACAGACCTTTCTGCAAGGCCTCCCGAAGATGTTTCATCCTCTGCTCCCTCTGCGATGGCAAGATAAGGTCCGCAACCTTACCCTTGTAACGTGGATCAAGGAGGGTTGCCAGCCAGTATTGGTCCTTCTCCTTGATACCACAAATACGAGGATCCTTACGCAGGCTTTGCAGGATCAGGGAGGCCATGCAGCGTAGGTTTGCTGAGGCATTCGGTGCGGAGTCCTCTGGGTCACTAAGGACGACAACGTCCGCAGCCACCTCCTCCCAGCCACGTACAAGTCCTTGTGTATCTTGGGACTGATCCCTTAAAGACTGCTGCTGATGCTGAGTGCCAGGCTCCACCTCCATACTGACACAATCTTCCTCCTCCTCCTCCTCCTCCTCCTCGTCCTCTTCCTGTGTGATCGGCGGGCACGCAGGAACACTGTCTGGATAAAGGGGGCCTTGAGAGCTAAGGAAGTCCTCCTCTTCCTGCCTCTGTTCTGCCTCAAGTGCCCTGTCCATTATTCCACGCAGCGTGTGCTCCAACAGGTGGACAAGGGGGACAGTGTCACTGATGCATGCACTGTCACTGCTCACCATCCTCGTGGCCTCCTCGAATGGTGACAGGACAGTGCATGCATCCCTGATCATTGCCCACTGGCGTGGGGGAAAAAAACCAAGCTCCCCTGACCCTGTCCTGGTGCCATAGTCGCACAGGTACTCATTGATGGCCCTCTGCTGCGTGTGCAGCCGCTGCAGCATGGCCAACGTTGAGTTCCACCTGGTGGGCATGTCACAGATTAGGCGGTTCTTGGGCAGGTTAAACTCCTTTTGGAGGTCCGTCAGCCGAGCACTGGCATTATATGACCGGTGGAAATGCACACAGACTTTCCTGGCCTGCCTCAGGACATCCTGTAAGCCCGGGTACCTGCCCAAGAACCGCTGCACCACCAAGTTAAGGACGTGAGCCAAACAGGGCACATGGGTCATTTGTCCCTGTCGGAGGGCAGAGAGGAGGTTGGTGCCATTGTCGCAAACCACCATTCCTGCCTTAAGTTGGCGTGGCATCAACCACCTCTGAACCTGCCCCTGCAGAGCTGACAGAACCTCTGCCCCAGTGTGGCTCCTGTCCCCCAAGCACACCAGCTCAAGCACCGCATGGCATCTTTTGGCCTGCGTACTTGCGTAGCCCCTTGAACGACTACGGAGCACCGCTGGTTCCGAGGAAGAGGCCATGGAGGAAGAAGAAGAGGAGGGGGTGGAGGAGAGAGGTGTGTCACAATCAGCATTTTGGAGGTGTGGTGGCGGAACAACCTCCAACACTACTGCACCTTGTCCTGCATCCTTCCCAGCTGCCAGCAGAGTCACCCAATGCGCCGTGAAACTTAGGTAATGTCCCTGTCCATGCCTGCTGGACCATGAGTCAGCGGTAATATGCACCTTACCGCTGACCGCCCTGTCCAGCGAGGCATGGACATTGCCTTCCACATGCCGGTAGAGAGCCGGAATCGCCTTCCGTGAGAAAAAGTGGCGTTTGGGTACCTGCCACTGAGGAACCGCACATTCCACAAACTCACGGAAGGGGGCAGAGTCTACCAACTGAAAAGGCAGCAGTTGAAGTGCTAGCAATTTTGCCAAGATAGCATTCAACCGCTGGGCATGTGGATGGCTGGGAGCAAACTTCTTTCGGCGGTGCAGCAGCTGGGGCAGGGAAATTTGCCTGGTACAATCTGACGTCGGTGTACCAAAAGCAGATTGCCCACAAGTACTTGGCTGTGACACACCTAATTCTACACCTTCATTCCTCTCACTGCAGGTCTCAGAGAGGACTGGAGGTCTAGTGGGGTTGGAAATCTCAGCTGATGAGGAGCAAGGAGAGATCCTCTTTGTTCTTTGGTGTGGGTCTTTTAGATACGCTTGCCAACGAACTGCATGGCAGGTCAACATATGTCTGGTCAAGCATGTGGTACCCAAGCGGGAGATGTTTTGGCCACGTGAGATACGCTTGAGACATATGTTGCAAATAGCAGCGGTGCGATCTGATGCACTCGTCTCAAAAAAGGCCCACACCAAAGAACTTTTTGAATAACGCGCAGAGACTGCAGAGCCCTGCACATGTGGAGCTTTGGGGTGTGATGCAGTCAATGTTCTGCCCTTAGGCTGGCCCCTGGAGGGCATCCTGCCTCGTTGGTGATGTGCCGCCTCCTCCTCCTCCTCCTCCTCTCTCCTATCAGGCACCCACGTTGAGTCAGTGACCTCATCATCCCCTCCCTCCTCATCACTGGAGCAAACCTGGCAGTATGCTGCAGCAGGGGGAGCATGACTGCCAGATTGCTGTCCTTCTTGGGCACCCCCTCTGTCCGTGCTCATGTTACTGCCTTCATCGAGCTCAGTATCATCATCAGAGCCTTCCAAACGCTGGGCATCCTCCTGGAGCATGTACCCAACACTGTGGTCAAACAGTTCGAGGGAATCCTCAGGAGGACATGGTGGAGCTAGGGAAGGAGTCACTGATGACATTGAGCTGAGGGAAGAGGCCGCTGCTTTGCCAGACAAAGCACCCTGGGCATGGGTGAGAGAGGATGAGGAGGATGAGGACGGCTTGGTCATCCACTCAACCAAGTCTTCCGCATGTTGCGGCTCAACACGGCCAGCTGCCGAAAAAAAGGCCAAGCGTGTCCCATGGCCACGTGCTGATGAGGATGCACCGTCTCCACGACCAGCACTAGACACAGAGCCTGCTTGCCCTCTCTTATTGGCTTGTGACTGTCTGCCTCTCCTTCTTGGCCTTCCAGACATACTAATGGCCTGTAGCTGCACTAAGCTGGGATAGAACACCAGTAATTTTCTTTAGGTAGCTTTATATACTGTAACCAGACAAGCCTGCCTGTCAGTAGGAAGATAACAGGAACGGATCTAGCTGAACACTGTGAGCAGGACGCACTGTACTAAATGTAAATAGTCTAGCTGCCTGACCGTGGTACTAATAGGATCAAATAGAACACCAGTAATTTTCTTCAGGTAGCTTTATATACTGTAACCAGACAAGCCTGCCTGTCAGTAGGAAGATAACAGGAACGGATCTAGCTGAACACTGTGAGCAGGACGCACTGCACTAAATGTAAATAGTCTAGAAGATAACAGGAACGGATCTAGCTGAACACTGTGAGCAGGATGCACTGCACTAAATGTAAATAGTCTAGAAGATAACAGGAACGGATCTAGCTAAACTGAATACAGTGTATATATATATATGCAACACCTGGGATGCATATATATACACAATACACTGTAAGTGCAGCTAACTGACTGACTGTTCTGCCTAATCTATCTAACTCAAATCAAATGACACTGTCTGTCTCTCTCTCTCTCTCAATGAACGCCGGAACACACACTACACAGGGCCGCCGTGCAGGCGGCCTTATATAGTGTGGGGCGTGTACTAAATCCCCTGAGCCATAATTGGCCAAAGCCTCCTTGGCTTTGGCCAATTACGGCTCTCTGTTCAGGCGGCGCTGTGATTGGCCAAGCATGCGGGTCATAGTGCATGCTTGGCCAATCATCAGCAAGCAATGCACTGCGATGCCGCAGTGAATTATGGGCCGTGACGCGCCACACGAATTTGGCGCGAACGGCCCATATCGTTCGCAATTCGGCAAACGGGCGAACAGCCGATGTTCGAGTCGAACATGGGTTCGACTCGAACACGAAGCTCATCCCTAGTGATTGCCTAGAATTGGCACAGAGAGCACAAGTCCCCACCCCGCTCCTGTCCTTTGCTAGAACACTGTCCCTCCTACTGAGGCTGAACCTTCCACCATATTGTGCCCCACTCCATGCCAGAGGCCTCCACACAACATTCCTGGCCATTGACCTATATACAGTGCCTTGAAAAAGTATTCATACCCCTTGACATTTTCCACATAAATATGTGAAAAGTGTGGGGTACATTTGTAAGGCGCCCCCATGAGTCAATACTTTGTAGAACCGCCTTTCTCTGCAATTACAGCTGCAAGTCTTTTTGGGGATGTCTCTACCAGCTTTACACATCTAGAGACGGACATTTGTGCCCATTCTTCTTTGAAAAATAGTCAGATTGGATGGAGAGCATCTGTGATCAGCAATTTTCAATTCAATTGCCACAGATTCTCAATTGGATCTAGGTCTGCACTTCGACTGGGCCATTCTAACACATGAATATGCTTTGATCTAAACCATTCCATTGTAGATCTGGCTGTATGTTTAGGGTCGTTGTCCTGCTGGAAGGTGAACCTCCGCCCCAGTCTCAAGTCTTTTGCAGACTCTAACAAGTTTTCTTCTAAGATTGTCCTGTATTTGGCTCCATCCATCTTCCCATCAACTCTGACCAGCTTCCCTGTCCCTGCTGAAGAAAAGCATCCCCACAACATGATGCTGCCACCACCATGTTTCACGGTGGGGATAGGGTGTTCAGGGTGATGTGCAGTGTTAGTTTTCCCCCACACATAGCTTTTTGCTTTTAGGTGAAAAAGTTCAATTTTGGTCTCATCTGACCAGAGCACCTTCTTCCACATATTTGCTGTGTCCCCCACATGGCTTCTCACAAACTACAAACAGGACTTCTTATGACTTTCTTCCAACAATGTCTTTCTTCTTGTCACTCTTCCATAAAGGTCAGATTTGTGGAGAGCACGACTAATAGTTGTCCTGTGGACAGATTCTCCCACCTGAGCTGTGGATCTCTGCAGCTCTTCCAGAGTTACCATGGACCTCTTGGCTCTTCTTTGATGAATGCTCTCCTTGCCCGGCCGGTCAGTTTAGGTGGACGGCCATGTCTTGGTAGGTTTGCAGTTGTGCCATACTCTTTCCATTTTCGGATGATGGATTGAACAGAGCTCTGTGAGATGTTCAGAGCTTGGGAGATTTTTTTATAACCTAACCCTGCTTTATACTTCTCCGCGACTTTATCCCTGACCTGTCTGGTGTGTTCCTTGGCCTTCAAGATACCATTTGTTCACTAAGGTTCTCTAACAAACCTCTGAGGGTTTCACAGAACAGCTATATTTATACTGAGATTAAATTACACACAGGTGGACTCTATTTACTAATTAGGTGACTTCTGAAGGCAATTGGTTCTACGAGATTTTAGTTAACGCTTTAAGCAGCCATCTCCTTCTAACAGCCTCTCCTTCCTAGACGTGTGAAATAAATTTCATTACAAATCAAAATTTGGACTAGATTTTCGTTTTTCTGAGATTTGGATGTATCCAAATTTCTGAATCACAATAGTAACGAATTTCAATGAATCCGAAATAAAATAATGTAATGAAATAATGAATTAGAAAAATTAAAAAATGAATTCAAATTTGAATCTATTCTTATCATCATCTTATTTTAGTTATCATACCTCACTGTATTTATTACAATATGTTTCCATTTTGAATTCAAATTAATTTTTAAATTTTTTAAAATTCTATTTCATTTAAAAAAAAATTTAACGCACATGTTAAAAACAGCATATTTTTTTATGCTGGAACATTTCTTAGAACCCCCTAAACATTATGTTTTTTTTTTCTGAAAGCTGAGGCCCTGGAGAATAAAATGGTGGCTGTTGCAATATTTTATGCCACACAATATTTGCGCAGCCATTTCAAATTTACAGGAAAAAAAAATACACTAAAATGAATTTTAGTGCACACAAACAAAATATGAGACCCAATTTTTGGGGGTAAAATATAAAAGACAATGTTGCATCGAGCAGATAGATACCAAACATGTCAAGATTTAAAATTGCACGCGCTCGTATAATGGCGACAAACTATAGTAGCTACAATTATCCATAGTCTTTAAAAGCCTTTACAAGTTATCAGTTTAAAGTTGATCAGGAATTACGGCCCTAGAATTATTGCTCGCACTCTGACATTTGTGGCGATACCTCACAATCACTGTTTACATATGTGTGCTGGACCTATGCCACGTTTGTATTTGCGTGTATGCGCTGGGGGGACTGGGGTGCTTTTTATTTTATTTTTTTAGTTACATTTATTTATTTATTTTAAATTTCATTTAACTTTATTGCTATTAAAAGGGGCTAACAACAACCCTGTAATAGCTATGGGCAGTAGACAGATACTCTTTATCAGGGATAGATTAGATCCATTAGAATATTATGTAAATAATATAATATAATAATAATAATCAAAATTTAATATAATTAAAAATAATTAATAATCAATACATAATACTACATAATGACCACTAGATGGAGCTGACACTTACAGGAGATAATTATTTTGCAAACATTATGTGGGGCCCATGTGAATGGTTAAGGCATCCTCACAGCAAACGTTATATAAAAGTATTGGGACGCCTGCCTTTACACGCACATGAACTTTAATGGCATCCCAGCCTTTGACCTGCACAGAGTCCTGACCTCAACCCGATAGAACACCTTTGGGATGAATTAAAGCGCAGACTGCGAGCCAGGCCTTCTCGTCCAACATCAGTGTCTGACCTCACAAATGCGCTTCTGGAAGAATGATCAAACATTCCCATAGACACCCTCCTAAACCTTGTGGACGGCCTTCCCAGAAGAGTTGAAGTTGTTATAGCTGCAAAGGGGGGGCCAACTCAATATTGAACCCTACGGACTAAGACTGGGGTGCAATTAAAGTTCATGTGCGTGCAAAGGCAGGCGTCACAATACTTTTGACAATGTAGTGTGCATTGACCCCCTTTAGTAGTCAAGACAGTGCTGGATACATGGTCCTTCTTGTTTTATTGGACAGGAAATACGTTATCATCATGTAGTTCCATTAGGGTGAACTCGTCACTCCAGGTCACCTCAGGTGAGTGTTGTCACCCCAGGACACAAAGTGTGCTACTTCCAAGATCGTCAGGTAAGTAAAAAGACCTAAAAAAAACCAAAAAAACAAAAACAAATGCAGTCGCCACATCTAAGGACTGATAAGCTGCATATAGTAGAATTTTTGTTCTTGGGTTTAGATACACTTTAACTATGGACACTAAGGGGTCTATTTATAAAGCATTCGTTGGACGAACGTCACACTCGTATTCGTGCAGGCTGGACACATTTTCTCCATATTTTCTGTAATTGATTGATTAATTCCTATTATCGTCAGCTCCATCTAGTGGCCAAAATGCGGTATATTCTCTTATTGAGGTATTTGCGAAAAACTATAAGGCATTTTGGCCACTAGATGGAGCTGATGATAATAGGAATTAATCAATTGCAGACTAATTATGGCCACTAGATGGAGTGGAGGATCATAAGAAATATTATTCTCTATGCTCCTCGGGTCTGCCTAGTGGCCATAATGTGGTATTTTCCCGAACAACTGTTTTTTTTTTTTAATGAATGAATAACATTTGACTTGTAGAGGAAATAGAAGGAGAACATTCTGTTGTGCCTCAATTCCCTTTTCTTTCTTTTTTTTTTTTTTTTTAGCAATACACCCCACTTTTGGTGTTTTTTTTTTTTTTGCTGACATGTTTGCTTTCAATGAACTTGTGCCAAGTGGCTAATCTAAACCAATCATCTCTATAAATACAACATAATGTATTCGTTTTACCTGGTGTGGGAATAGGAAAGTCATCTAGGCACATACAACCTCCATGTTGCATTAGTCCTGTGTTTTGTTACAGGATATTTAAAACCCCATACAGGATAGGAAAACACAACCCAGCTGTGCAATTAAACCGCAGCGATTATTGCCCCGCGCTCCCCGAGCAGCGATCCCGCCGCTAGAAACCCCCCCAAAAAAAAACGATACAACTACCGCTGGACGAGCCATGCATGTGGAAAGAGGAAAATTTAATGGCGAGTTTATAGCAGGTAAATCAGGGGTAATGTTCATTTCATTTCATCGATTTAACCGTTCTGGTTTTATACGTTCGCCAATTATTCCCGGCGTGATTTAAACCGCCACCAATTAAACCACAGAACATTTTTCCTTTTAAATCTAGTTAAAGGAGATGTATTTCCCCATCGCTAAAATCTCATAGAAGATTCAACATTTCAGTAATGTTCTACATTTGTAAACCTGCAAAAAAATCCCTGGCGATCCCGCCTTATTCGGGTGCTTCCTGTTATAGGGTGACAACCCCTGTCTTCTAACTGCTCTACTGTGTTGTCACCAACAGGAAACCCACTTTGATTAATACCATGCAGTCATTGTTGGAGTACGTGCTCCATCCTGACTTCTTCAGGAACTTCCTGTTATAGAGTGACAACGCTCCATCCCTGCTTCCCAATTATTCTCCTGTGTTGTCACCCTGTCATATGCACTTCTAATTCAAGTGGCAGGCTCTTATGCTGAAGCAGCTTTCACAGGGATGGACTACTGTTGTCACCATCAGGAAACCCTCTTTGATAAATACTGTACCATGGAGTCATTGTCAGAGTACTTTCTCCCTCCTGACTTCTTCAGGAACTTCCTGTTATAGGGTGACAACACTCTCCCCTGTCTTCCAACTGTTCTCCTGCATTGTCACCATCAGGAAACCCACTTTAATTAATACCATGCAGTCATTGTTGGAGTACGTGCTCCATCCTGACTTCTTCTGGAACTTCCTGTTATAGGGTGACAACATTCCATTCCTGGTTCCCAATTATTCTCCTATGTTGCCATTTTGTCACATGCTTTCCCAATGTAGGCTGCAGGCTCTTGTGCTGAAGCAGCTTACACAGGGATGGACCACTGTTGTCGCCATCAGAAAACCCACTTTGATTAATACCATGTCACAATATCATTGTTGGAGTACTTTCTCCCTCCTGACTTCTTCAGGAATTTTTCTGTTATAGGATGACAACACTCACCCCTGTCTTCCAACTGTTCTCCTGCATTGTCACTATCAGGAAACACACTTTGATTAATACCATGAAGTCATTGTTGGAGTACGTGCTCCATCCTGACTTCTTCGGGAACTTCCTGTTATAGTGTGACAACACTCCATCCCTGCTTCTCAATTATTCTCCTGTGTTGTTGTTCTGTCTGCTCTCCCAATGTAGGCTGCAGTCTTTTGTGCTGAAACAGCTTACACAGGAATGGACCACTGCTGTCACCATCAGGAAAACCACTTTGATTAACACCATGAGGTAATTGTTAGAGCATGTTCTCCTTTCTGACTTCGTCAGGAGATTCCTGGTAATGGGTGACAATGTTCTGTCCCTGTCATCCAACTAATCTCCTGGGTTGTCACATTAAGAAACCCACTGATTAATAATATGGAGTCATTGTTGGTGTACGTTCTCCTTCCTGACTTCTTCGGGAACTTCCTGTTATAGGGTGACAACATTCCATCCCTGCTTCCCAATTATTCTCCAGTGTTGTCATTCTGTCACATGCTTTCCCAATGTAGGCTGCAGGCTCTTGTGCTGAAGCAGCTTGCACAGGCATGGATGGACCACTGCTGTCACTATCAGGAAATCCACTTTGATTAATACCATGTAGTCATCGTTAGAGCATGTTCTCCTTCCTGACTTTGTCAGGAACTTCCTGGTAATGGGTGACAACGTTCTGTCCCGGTCCTCCAACTAATCTCCTGTGTTGTCACCATCAGGAAACCCACTTTGATTAATAATATGGAGTCATTGTTGGAGTACATTCTCCATCCTGACTTCTTCAGGAACTTCCTGTTATAGGGTGACAACGCTCCATCCCTGTTTCCTTATTTTCTCCTGTGTTGTCATTCTGTCACATGTCCTCCGGATGTAGGCTGCAGGCTCTTGTACTGAAAAAGCTTACACAGGGATGGACTACTATTGTTGCCATCAGAAAACCCACTTTGATTAATAACATGGAGTCATTGTTGGAGTACTTTCTCCCTCCTGACTTCTTCAGGAATTTCCTGTTATAGGATGACAACACTGTCCCCTGTCTTCCAACTGTTCTCCTGAGTTGTCACCATCAGGAAAACTACTTTGATTAATACCATGTAGTCATTGTTAGAGCATGTTCTCCTTCCTGACTTCGTCAAGAGCTTCCTGGTAATGGGTGACAATGCTCTGTTCCTGTCTTCCAACTAATCTCTTGTGTTGTCACATCAGGAAACCCACTTAATAATATGGAGTCATTGTTGGAGTACGTTCTCCATCCTGACTTCTTCGGGAACTTCCTGTTATAGGATGACAACGCTCCATCCCTAGTTCCCAATTATTCGCCTGTGTTGTCATTCTGTCACATGCTTTCCCAATGTAGGCTGCAGGCTCTTGTGCTGAAGCAGCTTGCACAGGCATGGATGGACCACTGCTGTCACCATCAGGAAACCCATTCTGATTAATACCATGTAGTCATTGTTAGAGCATGTTCTCCTTTCTGACTTCGTCAGGAGCTTCCTGGTAATGGGTGACAACGCTCTGTCCCGGTCCTCCAACCAATCTCCTGTGTTGTCACATCAGGAAACCCACGTCAATTAATAATATGGATTCATTGTTGGAGTACGTTCTCCATCTTGACTTCTTTAGGAACTTCCTGTTATAGAGTGACAGCGCTCCATCCCTGTTTCCTTTTTTTTCTCCTGTGTTGTCATTCTGTCACATGCACTCCCTATGTAAGCTGCAGGCTCTTGTGCTGAAGCAGCAGACACAGGGATGGACCACTGTTGTCACCATAAGGAGACCACTTTGATTAATACTATGCAGTCATTGTCAGAGAACGTTCTTCTTCCTTACTTCTTCAGGAACTTCCTGTTATAGGGTGACATCGCTCTTTCCTTGTCTTCCAATTGTTCTCCAGCATTGTCACCATCAGGAAACCCACTTTGATTAATACCATGTAGTCATTGTTGGAGTACGTTCTCCTTCCTGACTTCTTCAGGTGCTTCCTGTTAAAGAGTGACAAAACTCCATCCCTGTTTCCCATTTGTTCTCCTGTGTTGTCACCCTGTCACATACACTCCCAATGCAGGCTGCAGGCTCTTGTGCTGAAGCAGCTTACACAGGCATGGACCACTGTTGTCACCATCAGGAAACCAACTTTAATTTTATAACCATACAGTCATTGTTGGAGAACATTCTCCTTCATGACTTCCTCAGGAACTTCCTGTTCTAGGGTGACAACACTCTCCCCTGTCTTCCAATTGTACTCCTGTGTTGTCACCATCAGGAAGCCCACTTTGATTAATACCATGCAGTCATTGTTGGAGTACTTTCTCCTTCCTGACTTCTTCAGGCATCTCCTGGTCTAGGGGGACAACACTCTTCCCTGTCTTTCAACTGTTGTCCTGCGTTGTCACCTTCAGGAAACCCACTTTGACTAATACCATGTAGTTATCTTTGCAGGGGCGTACCTAGAGCATTTGGAACCCGGGGCGGATCCTAAATCTGGCAAACCCCCCGCCCCCCGCTGATCCTGTATATGGAACCCCCCGTGTATCCTATATCAGCCCCCCCGTGGATCCTATATCTGGCACCCCCGCGGATCCTGTATCTGGCACCACCGCGGATCGTATATCTGGCTCTGTCTTCAAACTGTTCTTCTGTGTTGTCACCATCAGGAAACCCACTTTGATTAATACCATGGAGTGTTGGAGTATCTTCTCCCTTATGACTTCTTCAGGAATGTCCTGTTATAGGGTGGCAACGTGCAATCCCTGCTTCCCAGTTGGTCTCCTGTGTTGTCACCCTGTCACATGCACTCCCAATGCAGGTTGCAGGCTCTTGTGCTGAAACAGCTTACACAGGCATGGACCACTGTTGTCGCCATCAGGAAACCCACTTTGGTTAATATCATGGAGTCATTGTTGGAGTACACTCTTCTTCCTGAAATCTTCAGACACTTACTGTTATAGGGTGATAACAACATTCTGCCCTTGTCCACAGTTGTTCTCGTGCATTGTCGCCATTTCACTTGAGCTTCCAATAAAAACTACAAGCAGCCGTTTCAACACATAAGCTTCAGTTTCAACAAGTAAGCTTCCATCCTTGGAGTGTATTCTCTTTCCCGTCTTCTAAAGGCACTTCCTGTTATAGGGGGACAACGCTCTGTCCCTGTCTAACAATTGTTCTCCTGTGTTGTCACCCTGCCATATGGGCTTCCAATGGAGACTAGTAGCTATTTCAACACACATCACGCAGACAAATTTTTCACTTTTGTTACTATTAGGTAACCTGCTTGGATTAATACCATACAGCCTTCACTGCAGTGCATGTAGATAGGAAGTGGCTGCGAAAAGGTTGCAAGAAGCCAGCATCACTGAGATGCAACAAAAGAAGAAAAAAGGTGACAACAAGTATTTATAAAAAAATCTAATGGTCATAATGTGGTATTTTTTCTAAAATACTTCAATCAGGAAAAATACGGCATTAGGGCCACTAGCTGGAGCTTGTGTTTATAGGATAAAACATAGAATTTTTAATTAATGTTATTCAAAATGAAGGACACTTACCAGTCAAGATGTCGCTGGACACATAGTTGAGCCCTTCTTGTTTTATTGGAAACAACAGAGACAGGAAATGACATCATAACCATGTAGTTCCACTAGAAGGAATGTTACATTATGTAGACATTGAACACTACCACCTAGTGGTTGAACTAATAATCACAGTATAATATGTGATAATGGTTGTTGCTCCTCTCCTTTACTGAAATTGCTTACTCTGATTTCACTGAACACTGTGAGCTTCTCACAACGTGCATTAGAAGCTACAGCAAGTCAGACTAAGCCTGCCCCATTTCCTGGCTGGAGGATATCCATCCATCATCCAGTCCAGGGCTCTCCAAACCACAGCCAACGGGCCACAATCGGTCCCACTAAGAGATGTTATCTGACCTTCAGCTAGGGTCAGTGGCATGCACAAGTCAAGGATTCAGGTCAGCAGTTGCTCCCTTTGGTGTCTGCTTCTCCCTGTCCATCAACCTACCCCCATCCTCACCCCCGCATTCTCCAATCACAGGTCACCCCTGATTTGCAGCCATTATCCCACCACTGGAATCCTAACAACAATGTTCCAGCCCTGGCGTTCGCAGACCTACTTCACCTACCACTTTCTCTACCCCCCACCTTCTCCACAGACCTTCACCTCCCACCTTCTTCACCCCCCACCTTCTCCACAGACCTTCTCCACCTCCCACCTTCTCCATAGACCTTTCCCAATTTCTCCACAGACCTTCTCCACCTCCCACCTTCTCAACAGACCTTCTCCACCTCCCACCTTCTCCACAGACTTTCTCCACCTCCCACCTTCACCACAGACCTTCTTCACCTCCCACCTTCTCCACAGACCTTCTTCACCTCCTATCTTCTCCACAGTCCTTCTCCACCTCCCACCTTCTCCACCCCCCACCTTCTCCACAGACCTTCTCCACCTCCCACCTTCTCTATAAACCTTTCCCAATTTCTCCACAGAACTTCTCCACCTCCCACCTTCTCCACAGACCTTCTCCACCTCCCACCTTCTCCACAGACCTTCTCCACCTCCCACCTTCTCCACAGACCTTTTCCACCTCCCACTTTCTCCACAGACCTTCTTCACTTCCCACCTTCTCCACAGACCTTCTCCACCTCCCACCTTCTCCACAGACCTTCTCCACCTCCCACCTCCTCTACAGACCTTCTTCACCTCCAACCTTCTCCACAGACCTTCTTCACCGCCCACCTTCTCCACAGACCTTCTCCCCCTCCCCCTTCTCCATAGACCTTTCCCAATTTCTCCACAGACCTTCTCCACCTCCCACCTTCTCCACAGACCTTCTCCACCTCTCACCTTCTCCACAGACCTTCTCCACCTCCCACCTTCTCCACAGACCTTCTTCACCTCCCACCTTCTCCACAGACCTTCTACACCTTCTATCTTCTCCACAGACCTTCTCCACCTCCCACCTTCTCCACCCCTCACCTTCTCCATGGACCTTCTCCACCTCCCACCTTCTCCACCCCTCACCTTCTCCACAGACCTTCTCCACCTCCCACCTTCTCCACAGACCTTCTCCACCTCTCACCTTCTCCACAGACCTTCTCCACCTCCCACCTTCTCCACAGACCTTCTTCACCTCCCACCTTCTCCACAGACCTTCTACACCTTCTATCTTCTCCACAGACCTTCTCCACCTCCCACCTTCTCCACCCCTCACCTTCTCCATGGACCTTCTCCACCTCCCACCTTCTCTATAGACCTTTCCTAATTTCTCCACAGAACTTCTCCACCTCACACCTTCTCTACAGACCTTCTCCACCTCCCACCTTCTCCACAGAACTTCTCCACCTCACACCTTCTCTACAGACCTTCTCGACCTCCCACCTTCTCCACAGACCTTCTCCACCTCCCACCTTCTCCACAGACCTTCTCCACCTCCCACCTTCTCCACAGACCTTCTCCACCTCCCACCTTCTCCACAGACCTTCTCCACCTCCCACCTTCTCCACAAATCTTCTCCACCTCCCACCTTCTCCACACATCTTCTTCACCTCCCACCTTCTCCACAGACCTTCTCCACCTCCCACCTATTCCACAGACCTTCTTCACCTCCCACCTTCTCCACAGAAATTCTCTACCTCCCACCTTCTCCACAGACCTTCTCTACCTCCCACCTTCTCCATAGACCTTTCCCAATTTCTCCACAGACCTTCTTCACCTCCCACCTTCTCCACAGACCTTCTCTACCTCCCACCTTCTCCATAGACCTTTCCCAATTTCTCCACAGACCTTCTTCACCTCCCACCTTCTCCACAGACCTTCTCCACCTCCCACTTTGCTGTTACAGCCACGCTGTAAGCCTCACAGGTGGAAGGGAAAATCTGAAGGAGACACTGATTTAAGTTTGAGAGCTTGATGTATTGGCGGGGGGGCTCTGATAGGGACTCTAATGTAACAGGGGGCTAATGTAATGGGGACTCTGATGTAAGGGAAAGACTCTGACGGGGTCTCCGATTTAGGGGGGCTCTGATTGAGAGTCTGATGTACAGTAAGGGGGACTCTAAATGAGAGCCTGCCATAAGGGGGGCTCTGATTGAGAGCCTGATGTAAGAGGGACTCTGATGTAAGGGAGACTCTGATGTAAGGTGATGACTGTGATGGGGATTGTAATTGAGAGCCTGATATAAGGGGGACTCTGATGGGGATTCTGATGTAAGAGGAACTCTGATGGGGACTCTGATGTAAGGGGAACTCTGTTTGAGGGCTTGATGTAGGGGGGCTCTGATAGGGTCTCTAATATAACAGGGGACTCTAACTGAGAGCCTGATGTAAGGGGGACACTAATGAGGACTCTGATGTAAGGGGACTCTGATTGAGAGCCTGACGTAAGGGGGACTCTAAGTGAGAGCCTGACGTAAGAGGGACACTGATGTAAGGGGAACTCTGATGGGGATTCTGAAGTAAGAGGAACTCTGATGGGGACTCTGATGTAACGAGGGACTCGGATTGTGAGCCTGATGGAAGGGGAACTCTAATGCACGGGGATTGAAGTAAAGGGGACTCTGCTTGAGAGCCTGATATAAGGGGGACTCTGATGGGGATTCTGAAGTAAGAGAAACTCTGATGGGGACTCTGATTAAGAGCCTGATGTAGAGGGGGTCTCTGATGTAAGGGGGGATTCTGATGTAAGGGGGGGACTCATCAATTTATAAAACTGGTTTACATTGTGGACGTCGCACTGAAATGTTCGGAGACCCCTGATCTAGCCCTTTCCTCCCCAGCCTGACTAGATCTGGCCCGCCCCTTTCAGCCATTGGATTTCAGTTCTTCCAATCATAGAGGCTCAGTATCACACGTGGGCGTTACCTAGAGTGGTCTGTATGCAAATATAACCTGCCTAGGAACGCCCACTCCTCCATCCACCCATCAAGGTGTTTTAGTATTTGCATAACTCCTCCCAAGAATCAGCCCACTGCTTACATCAGAGCTGAGGGCTCTTCGTAGGAGCGCTGAGGGCGGGGTGCTGTGATGTTTTCAGGAAGATAGGTACCGCCCCTCCTGCTGGCCCCTCCCACCAGCCATGATCTGTCTCAGGAATGGAGCAAGGGGCGGGCAGGAGGGCAAGCTGCCCTGGGCACAGTGAAGCAAAGAGATCAAAAAATCAGACGCAGGGTGCTAACCCAATCTATGGTATGTATTACGGGGGGGGGGGGGGGGGGGGAAGGGGGCGCAATTCTGTATCCTTGCCCTAGGTGCTGGACTACCCTGTCCCGGGATCTGCTCTGCCTGCATTGCATAGAGAAGCACAGAAACCCAGTGATTATATCATTGGGTCTAAGAAAAAAAAAATGTATGTAATGAAAAAGGAAAGAATGTTGTTGAGGGGGGAGGAGGAACCGGGGAAGTTAAATTCTATGCAGATTAAACTTCAGCTATTGGTGGAGTCTGAGGGTTGAGGCTTTAATGTGTGGAGAAAGATAATGAAAATATTCTTCCCTGCAAATGTCAATCAGATTTCAGATCCCGATAAAATGATGGAAATTGCCGATGACAGCGATGGTATCTCCCCTCTCTTCTCCTGGAGATACGTTGGTAGCGGAGTTCATTGTGCGGCTGGATGGGACGGCTCCTGGTGAGTCACTCACAAATTAGATTTTTGGAGGAAATTGGGAAGAGATACGAGAATGTTCTTGGAAACATATGCCGGGACAGAGATTGCTACAGACGTAGGAAAATGGCATGGACTGAAGTATTGTGTTACCTCTCCGCGGACGCACACTGGTATGGAATGCATCATGAGGCATGACAGTTCAAACATCTGGGAGCCGAACTAAAAACCTATCCTCCGAAAAGGAGAGCCATGCCAAAGCTCGCTGTTCCTGGAGCCTAGGTTGCCAATATTTGAGAAGTGCTGCGCAGGCAAAATAAAAAATGGGCTCCCGGGACATTGTAATGCGTTAATATTACATCGGTATTTTGGCTTTGCGGTGATCTCACCAACCTTTGAGCGCTGAGAGCTTGGAGTCAGTTTCTGGAAGGGAGCTGGTCTGCATGGAGTTTGTATAGTCTTCTTCTGGCTTTTATTCTCAAAGAATAGGTGCAGGAACTCCCCCTTTCTGACTCAACCCTTTTCTCTGTCCCCTAACCACCTCTGAGGACCGTTCCCTGGTTCCACCCCCTGCCCACCTCCAAGGACGGTTCCCTGGTTCCACCCCCTGCCAACCTCCGAGGATGGTTCCCTGGTTCCACCACCTGCCCAACTCCCAGGATTGTTCCCTGGTTCCACCCCCTGCCCACCTCTGAGGACGATTCCTTGGTTCTACTCCCTGCCCACCTCTGAAGACCGTTCCCTGGTTCCACCACCTGCCCAACTCCCAGGATCGTTCCCTGGTTCCACCCCCTACCCACCCCTGAGGACGATTCCTTGGTTCTACTTCCTGCCCACCTCCGAGGACGGTTCCCAGGTTCCACCCCCTGCCCACCTCTGGGGATGTTTCCCTTGTTTCACCACCTACCCGCCTCCGAGGATGGTTCCCTGGTTCCACCACGTGCCCACCTCCGAGGACCGCTCCCTGATCCCACCCCCCCTGCCCACCTCCGAGGACCATTCCCTGGTTCCACCCCCTGCCCACCTCCGAGGACTGTTCCCTGGTTCCACCCCCTGCCCACCTCCGAGGGCCATTCCCTAGTTCCACCACCTGCCCACCTCTGAGGACCGTTCCCTGGTTCCACCCCCCTGCCCACCTCTGAGGGCCATTCCCTAGTTCCACCACCTGCCCACCTCCAAGGACAGTTCCCTGGTTCCACCCCCTGCCCACCTTCGAGGATAGTTCCCTGGTTCAACCACCTGCCCACTTCCAAGAACCATTCTCTGGTTCCACCACCTGCCCACCTCTGAGGACCATTCCCTGGTTCCACCCCTGCCCACCTCCCAGTACTGCCCTTTATAGAGAATACAGAACTAAGTATATATTTTTAGTGCCAAGTAATTAATATGGAATTTGGTAATGATTGTTAATGATAACAAGAAAATCAGTAGATATAAAGTAGATCCCCTGCAGCCAGCAACAAAAACAGACTTTCCAGCAACAATAGAGCCACACAACAACAATGCACCACCCACAACATAATATCCCCCAGCACAAAAATAGACCCCCAGCATCAATAGAGCCCAGATAGCAACAACAGATCTCCCCATAACCAGCAACAATAGACCCCTCCCTCAACAGTAGATCTCTACCAACATCAATGCACCACCCACAACAAAACATCCCCCAGCACAACAATAGACTCCCCAGCAGCAATAGAACCCCGGCAGCAACAGCAGATCTCCCCACAGCCAGCATCAATTGACCCTCCAGCAGCCAGCAACAACAGGCCCCTCCCTCAACAGTAGATCTCTCCCAACAGAAATACACCACCCACAACAAAATATCCCCCAGCACAATAATAGAATCCCCAGCAACAATAGACCCCAGGCAGCAACAGCAGATCTCCCCACAGCCAGCATTAATTGACCCTCCAGCAGCCAGCAACAATAGGCCCCTCCCTCAACAGTAGATCTCTCCAAACAACAGTGCACCAGCCACAACAAAATATCCCCCAGCACAATAGACTCTCCAGCAGCAATAGAGCCCTGGTAGCAACAACAAATCTCCCCACAATCAGCATCAATAGACCCTCCAGCAGCCAGCAACAAGACCCCTCCCTCAACAGTAGATCTCTCCCAGCAACAACTGACCCCCCCCCCCCCTGCAACATAATACCCACTCCCAGAAACAATAGATCCCCCACCAGTAACAATAGACTTTCCCAGCAACAAAGCCCCCCCCCCCCACCATGCAAAATGATTATTATTATTATAATACAGGTTTTATATAGCACCAACAGTTTGTGCAGCGCTTTACAACATGAGAATTAGAACAATCTAAAAAGGGAGGGTCAATTGATACAAAAGGTAATAACTGTGGAGGGATGAGCTGATAGAGGGAGTAAAACAGTGTTAGTTAGAAGCAGGATAGGCTTCTTTGAAGAGAAGGGTTTTCAGGGATTGCCTAAAGATGGATATATTAGGGGACAGCCGGACAGATTGGGGTAGGAAGTTCCAAAGGATGGGAGAAGCTCTGGAATAATCCTGGAGGCGAGCATGGGTGGAGGTGACAAGGGAGCTAGAGAGCAGGAGGTCTTGGGAGGACCAAAGAGAGCGGCTTGGTTGGTATTTTGGGACTAGGTTAGTGATGTAGCTGGGGGCAGAGTTATGGAAGGCTTTGTAAATTATTGTTAGTACTTTGAATTTTATTCGTTTTGTGAGTGGAAGCCAGTGGAGGGATTGGCAGAGAGGGGTGGAGGACACTGAATAGTTGGTAAGGTGGATGAGTCTTGCAGCGACATTCATTATGGACTGGTTGGGAGAGAGCTGCACCCATAACATTAAATGCATGAATGGTGAGAGTAGTCCATAAATTCATAAATCCACACAGTCCATAAATTCAGTTCTTGATCAACACCACAGTGACTCCACACATGAAAGAAGTGCCCGACCATTGTACAAATTGCCTGCTTACCAGATAGTAGGCAAAAGGAAGTGATCGGCTGTAGTCCAGCCACGGCCTTTAACTTGCAAGGACAGCTGTTGGAGACACACAGGAATGCACCTGGTAATGGACCTGATGATGGCAACCCCCTAAGCGACTCACTGGATCATGGCCATACTTGAGATGTACTTCAGGTGGGCTCAGGGTAAAGGAAACTGACCATAGCGTGATACATTATAACAGTTTAATAAAGGATAAAATAGTATTGCACTTACATAGGTAGGATAAAAACTCGCATAAAAACAAGTGCTGGCCGGCAAACACAGGAGCCCGTCCTCCTCACAAACAGCATGGTGACGTCAGTGCGTGCCCTCCCAGATGCGTTTCGTCATAGGTGACGTTTTTAATGGGGGTTAGGCAACGCAATGACACTCCACCATAAATAGGACCAGACCTCGTTCTGAGACGTAAGTGTCAGGCCGCAAACGCCATTTTTGTTATGGGAATCTGATACCCATTCCAAAGCGGCAAGTATAGGTTAGACTGTTTGATGTCATTATGGACTGAAGGAGGTTATAGTCTATGTAAAGGTAATCCAATGAGGAGGGAGTTGCAGCAGTCGAGGCGAGAGATAATCAGGGAGTGAATTAGAAGCTTGGTGGTGTCATTAGTTAAAAAGGGGCGTATTCTAGAGTCGTTGCGGAGGCTAAGGCGGTATGATTTGCACAGGTATTGTATGTGGGCCTGAAAGGACAGTTCAGAGTCTAAGGTTACCCCTAGCACCCTGGCATGTGGGGACGGACTGATAGATGTGCCATTGATCTTGACAGAGAAGTCAGGGGAAGGGGCACGTGGGGGATGAAATATTATGAGCTTGGTTTTAGATTCAGTTTGAGGAAGTGGTTTGACATCCAGGCTGATATGTCTGTTAGTAGATCAGTGATGCGTGAGGAGATTGATGGGGTGAGCCGAGGGGCAGAAAGATAGATTTGGGTGTCATCAGCATATAAATGGTAGTGAAAGCCAATGGAGGCTATCAGCTGACCCAGGGAGGACGTGTAGATCGAGAATAGTAGAGGTCCAAGGACAGTATCTTGGAGGACCCCAACGGTAAGAGGAGTTGGAGAAGAGGAAGTGGAGTTGTAAGTGACACTGAAGGTGCGATGAGAGAGGGAAGATTCCAACCAACAGAGAGTGCAGCCATGGAGACCAAGCAAATTGAGTTTTTTGAGGAGGAGGGGGTGGTCAGCTGTATCAAAGACAGCGGAAAGGTCCAGGAGTAAGAGTACGAAATAATGACCATTGGTTTTGGCTGTTAGTAAGTCGTTTGTGAGTTTTAGGAGGGCAGTTTCTGTGGAGTGCTGTGGGATAAATCCGGACTGAAGGGGATAAGAAGGTTATAGTTCCTCTATAGTAGCTGGGTTAAAAGAGGGAAGTATTGATTGTGCAGGAGGACAAGGAGTGTGAAGTGAGGGAGATGTCCGTACATGGAGATCTGGAGACGAATTGTCTCAATCTTATTTTTGAAGTGATTAGCAATCTCCTGGGCAGTGGGTAAGTTAGTGGGTGGGGGTAATGGAGGACGAAGTAGAGTGGTAAAGGTAGAAAAGAGTTGATGGGGACTGCATGAGAGGGTGTTAAAGAGAGTGATAAAGTAGGTCTGTTTGGCCGTGTGGAGGCCGGAATGGTATTTTTGGAGGGCAGATTTATATTGGCTGAAATCTTGCTGTGACTTAGTTTTAAGCCACAGGCGCTGAAGAAGGTTTTTTGAGGCTTCTGGTATTGTCTGTCTGCCAGGGTTGTAGCGGTCGGGGACTGATTCTGTGCGTAGTGAGGGGGGCGAAGGTATCCAGGGTGGATGACAGTGAACTGTTGTAGACAGAAGTGACCAAGTTGGGGCAGGACAAGGATGATATTGTGTCGTAGAGACAATCTGTAGCAGAAAAAAGAAGAGAAGGGTTATAATGGCGAAGGTTTCTACGGGTAATAATTTGGTAGTTGCAAGGCAAGGAGGAGGCAGACAAGGAGAGGGTGAAACTAATAAGGTGGTGATCAGAGAGAGGAAAAGGAATATTGGAGAGGTTGTCTGGAGTGCAAAGGTAGGAGAATATGAGATCCCAAAAATGGATCCCCTACAGCTACAATAGATGCCCATCAGCCAGCATCAGTAGACCCTTCAGCACACCCCAGCACCACTTGTATACATTCAGGGCTGGAGGTGCCGGAACTGGGTTCCCCCACGTTCTTGCTTAAACAAAAGCCCTAGTCTTCTTGTCTTCTGAGCGCTCCAGATAACATTGGGTCCAAAAATTTCGAGCTTTCCAGTGAGTTCAGACCAGACAGGAAACACTGTTTCAGAGCTTGTGGCAAACCCTTATTGAACCGCTTGCCGCCCGCCAACAGTACATTTACCATGGCCAAGCTGGATCACGTACATCATCTTCCAGCTTCTTCCGGGTTCGGGACCCAATTGCTACAGCGTGATTTTGTCAGCAGGTCCGGGACAATTGTTTTGGCCGTGGACCTGCTGATCATCTGTAACCAATCACAGCATAGAGTCCTGTATTTACATGAACACAGGGCTCTGTACACAAAGCAGCAATCTGGGAGAAAAAAACAGCCAGGTCCAGTGTTGGCTGGTGCTCAAAATTTTTTTGGGGGGGCACAAACAAACTGAAAAATTCTGAAAAAAACCCCATCAATTACAGCCTCACTGTGTCATCAAACGCAGCCACTGTGCTTATCAATTGCCGCCACTGAACCCATCAAATGCAGCCACTGTGCCCATTAATTGCAGCCACTGTGCCCATCAATTGCAGCCACTGTGCAAACAAACGCAGCCACTGTGCCCATCAATTGCCGCTACTGTGCCCATCAATTGCCGCTACTGTGCCCATCAAATGCTGCCACTGTGCCCCATTAAATTCAGATAATGTGCCCATCTTATGTAGCCACTGTGCTCATCTTATGCAGCCACTGTGCCCCATCAAATGCAGCCACTGTGCCCATCAAATGCAGCCTCACTGTGCCCCATCAAACACAGCCAGTGTGCCCCCCGCCCGCCGTCTGTATTTACCCTGTCTCGGGGTCGGTGGGACAGCTCCTCGATGTCTTCTCCCATCCTCTCTTCCCGTTCCTCTTCTATGATTGGACGCCTGATAGGCGTCCAATCACAGTGCCTGTTGTTACAGCCAATCAGGTGACGGGCAACAGATCCGAGCACCTGATTGGCGGAGAGGCGGTTTAGTGTTAGAAAAGCGAATATTCACTGAATAGTCACTGTAACTTAGACCCTTTTGGGCACCGGGCGCCTGAATAGGGGGTGGCAGCGGCGGCCATAGATAGATTCATAAATGCATGAATCTATTTATTGATGCTAGAGGGGTGGCTGGAGAGAGGGGGCGGCGCCCGTGCGCCCTTAAGGACGCACCGCCACTGGCCAGGTCTGAAAGTAAAAGCGGCACACATTACACATTGTTAAACACACAGTTAACCCCTTGATCGCCCCTAGATGTTAACCCCTTCCCAGCCAGTGTCATAAGCATAGCTCCCAACTGTCCCAGATTTCGAGGGACTGCCCCTGATTTGGAACAAAGTCCCTCTTCCCTCCTCATCTGTCCCTCATTTTGATATGATGCATATACCTGTATAGAAAATACACTTTTTATCTATCAAAAAGTGTTTCCCAGCGCTAAACCTTTCATCCAATTTCTAAATTGTTGCATTTGTATATTTCAAAAGCCAATATAAAGGAACAGTAGTGGTAAAAAAAAAAACACTTGTGGGTTTAACTAACATTTTTTTTTTGTATAATTCACCTTTAAGGGGGCGTGGCAGGGGGTGTGTCCTATGCCTACATACTTTTGCTAATAGGTGTCCCTCGTTCCCATCTCAGAAAGTTGGAAGGTATGCATTAGTATAGTGTCAGTGTACAGTATGATATCTGATTACTGTATTAGTGACTAGTGACATCAGTGTCAGTAAGTCAGTTACCGTACCCCCCAGCAAATGTCTGTTAGCACCAGATTGCTCTCCACACTATCACAGTCCCACTATAAGTCGCTGATCATCGCCATTACAGTCAGAGGCGGCTGGTAGTATATGCCTGGGGAGGGGGCAAACAGTGGCACCAACAGCCACCCCCCTCCCTGGTAGGGTCACCCGCAACCCCCCCCCCGGTCAGTCGGTCGGTTCCCATCTTTGGTGCAGGCAACGGGCGGCAGCTGCCCCTTGCTTCTCCTCCTCAGCATCACAGCGGCTCCCCCATCCTCCTCGGCCAATTGAAATGCTTCTCCTTTTGGCCAATCAGGAAACGATTCTCAGGACCCGCTTCCTGATTGGCTGGGAGGAGAATCAGTGTGAGAATAGCGAATGTTCATTCGCTATTCTCACACAACTGGGCGGGCTCCGGGGCGCAGAGCCCACCCTTTTTTTTAAGCCTATTAGAGTCTCAGGCTCTAATCACATGCTTCAAAAAAAACAAAAAAAATAACATGGAATCCATGCGTCCGGCGCCCCACAAGTAGATTTGGGGGCCGGGAGCATGGATGGAGGGGAGGGGCCGCCACTGAGTACAGTATGACATCATAGCTGCTTAAATTCCAGTATTTATTCCATAGTTTGTAGAAGCTAAAACTTTCACACAAACCAATCAATATACACTTACTGTAATATTTTTTACAGAAGACGTGTAGCAGAATATATTTTGGCCCAAATTTATGAATAAATGTATTTATTTTTTTTTAATTGGATATGTTTTATAATGGAGTAACATAAGTAGAAAATATTGGCGTTTTTTCAAAATTTTCTGTAACTTTATTCATAGAATATAAAAAAAATAAAACAACCCAGTGGTGATCAAATGCTACAAAAAATAAAGCTCAATTTGTGTGAAAAAAACTACATACATTTTATTTGGCTACAGCATTGGAAGGCCGAGCAATTACCAGTTAAAGTAGCACAGTGCTGAATAGCAAAAAAAATGGCCTGGTCATGAAGGGGGGTAAAACCTTCCGGAGGTCAATTGGTTAAAGGAAAAGTTCAGAAGTAATTTACAGCTTTACCCTGTCAAGAGGGTTTCCAACACTGCTTTAAAAATAAAACAGGCTTCCTCTTGCATTGTCACCGCTCCAGCCTCAAGCTTTGACCTTGCCTGTTCCTCCAGACCCATCCACAGAAGCGCTGTGCTTCCTCCGTACCGCCCCCTGTGGCGCTGCTCCACACCAAGACCTCTAAAGGGTGGATATTCCCAGATGTGCACAGTAATGATGAGCTGCTTTGTTTTTTTGTTTTTTGGAAGAATCATCTGAAAATTAAGTTTCAAAGATGGACTTGTATTTCTTAGAGAAAGAATAATAATAATAATAAAAAAAAAAAAACAATTTAAATGCAATACTACAAAAAGAAATATACTGAATTAACCACTTGATGCCCGCGTTATAGCCGAAAGTCGGCTACAACGCGGGCTTAGATTGCCGAGAGGGCGTACATGGACCTCCTCTCATGCTTGCGCTGCCCATGTGCCCCCCTGGGGCGCTTTGTGATCACCCAGTCCTTGGGACTCGGCTGATCACAGATCGGAGTATATGGCCAATCCCGGCCCTCTACCACGTGATCAGCTGTCAGACAATGAGTGTAAACAGAAGCCGGTAATCTGCTTTTTTTCCCCCTCACACTGACAGCATGAGGAGAAAAAAATAAGCCAATTACCAGCTTGTGTAAACGGGACCTCACACTGGCAGCCACTGCTGTTAACCAGTGCCCACCAGTGCCACCTACCAGTTCCCATCAGTACTGCTATCCAGTGCCACCTACCAGTGCCCACCAGTGCCACCTATCCGTGCCCAACAGTGCTGCCAAAAAGTGCCCATCAGTGCCACCTATCAGTGCCACCTACCAGTGCCCATCAGTGCCACCCATCAGTGACACCCATCAGTGACACCTATCAGTGCCCATCAGTGCCACCTATCAGTGCCGCCTATCAATGCCACCTCTAAGTGCCCTTCAGTGCCACCTATCAGTGCCCTTCAGTGCCGCCTATCAGTGCCCACCAGTGTTGCCTATCAGTGCCACCTATCAGTGCAGTCTGAGCAGTGCCTCCTGATCAGTTGCCTCCAGTGCCGCCTCATTAGTGCCCATCAGTGCCACCTATCAGTGACCATCAGTGCCACCTACCAGTGCCTATCAGTGCCCATCAGTGCCACCCATCAGTGCCACCTATCAGTGCCCATCACACCTATCAGTGTCGCCTATCAGTGCCACCTCTGAGTGCCATTCAGTGCCACCTATGAGTGCCCACCAGTGTTGCCTATCAGTGCCACCTATCAGTGCAGTCTAAGCAGTGCCTCCTGATCATTTGCCACCAGTGCCACCAGTGCCGCCTCATTAGTGCCCATCAGTGCCACCTATCAGTGCCCATCAGTGCCGCCTTATCAGTGCCTATCAGTGCAGCCTATCAGTGCCCATCAGTGCCACCTATCAGTGCCACCTATCGGTGCCCATCAGTGCCCCCTATCAGTGCCTCCTATCAGTGCCACCTATCAGTGCCACCTCTAGGTGCCCTTCAGTGCTGCCTATCAGTGCCCTTCAGTACCACCTATCAGTGCCCACCAGTGTTACCTATCAGTGCCCACCAGTGTTACCTATCTGTGCCCACCAGTGTTACCTATCAGTGCCCACCAGTGCCGCCTCATTAGTGCCCATCAGTGCCCACCAGTGCCGCCTCATTTGTGCTGTCTTATCAGTGCCCATCAGTGCCGCCTCATCAGCGCACATCGGTGAAGGAGAAAAATTTCCTGTTTGCAAAATTTTATAAGAAATTATGAAAAATGGTTGTTTTTATTCAAAATTTTTGGTCTTTTTTTTTTGTTTAGCAAAAAGTTAAAAAACCCAGCGGTGATTAAATACCGCCAAAAGAACGCTCTATCTGTGTGAAAAAAATCATAAAAGTTTCATATGGGTACAGTGTTGCATGACCGCACAATTGTCATTCAAAGTACGAGAGCGCTGAAAGCTGAAAATTGGCCTGGGCAGGAAGGGGTTGAGAGTGCCCGGTAAGCAAGTGGTTAAAATAAAATTCAATAAAATCTGGTGTTGCTTTCTTTTTTAGTGTCATTCTATTATAACAGAGCCTAACCATCTAGGGTTGATAATCCCAGCTATGCCGCTAATGCTGGGCTACTTTATTAGAAAGCCCAGCATCATCTGAAAACTGTATGTTGAAAATATGAACTTCTATTTGATAAATAAAGAATTTTTAAAAATAATTGACATGCAAGACTAAAAAAAAAGAAAGATTTTAATTAAGATAAAACTAAAATCTGAAAGGGTAATCCCAGTATGCAGATAATGCCGGGCTACCTTATTAGAAAGCCCAGCAAACTGAATGTAAAAAATTAACTTTTATTTGTTAAAGTATTTTGAAAAATAATTTAAATAGAAAATTGCAAAAAAAAAGTATTGAATGAAAATAAATCTGAATAAAATCTGGTGCTGTTTTCTTTTAAGGCCTCATGCACACAGGCTGTTAAAATGACGCTATTAAAACGCCAGTATCTTTGCAGTGATTTTTTTAAACTTTTTTCAGCGTTTTTGAGCGTTTTTCCGTGTTAACGTTTTTTAGCGTTTTTTTTTCAAAATGGTTTTTTTTTTTCCTTCAATGGATCAAAAACATTAAAAAACGTTGGCGAATGACGTTCTTGAGCATTTTTTGAGCGTTTTTGAGCGTTTATCAGCGTTAGAGCATTTTTACAGCTGAAAAACATCTCAGAACCCACTGGTCCTGGGTTTTTTTTACAGCTTAAAAAACACTTATGCCATTTGCAGCTCAAAAACGCCTAGGTGGGCATGAAGCCACAGACAGGCCTTTTTAAGCTGCAAAAAAAGCTCAAAAAAGCAGCTGTAAAAACGTCCGTGTGCATGAGGCCTAAGGGTGTCTTTCTAACACAACATAGCCTAACCGTCTAAAGGGTTGATAATCCCAGCTATGCAACCAATGCTGGGCTACCTTACTAGAAAGCCCAGCATCAGCTATAAAACTGAATGTTGAAAATCAAAACCAAATGTTAAATATGAACTCCTATTTAATAAATAAGGAATTAAAAAACAATAATTTACATGCAAGACTATAAAAAAAAAATGTAATTAAAATAAAACAGAATAAAATCTGAAAGGGTTGATAATCCCAGTTATGCAGCTAATGTTGGGCTACCTTATTTGAAAGCCCGGCATCATCTGAAAACTTAATGTTGAAAATCAAAACCGAATGTTGAAAATCAAAACCGATTGTTGAATACAACCTCCTATTTGATAAATATTTTTTTTTTTTTAAATAATTGACATGCAAGACTACATAAAAAAAAGATTTGAATTAAAATAAAACTGAATAAAATCTGAATGGGTTGATAATCTCAGCTATGCAGTTAATGTTGGGCTATCTTATTAGAAAGCCCAGCATTATCTGAAAACTGAATGTTGAAAATTAACTTCTATTTGTTAAAGAAAGTATTTTTAAAAAATAATTTAAATACAAAATTGCAACAAAAAAAAAAAAAACATTATTGAAAAAAAAGTATTGAATGAAAATAAAGCTGAATGAAATCTGGTGTCATTTTCTTTTCAGGGTGTCTTTCTAATATAACAGAGCCTAACCATTCTAATCCTACCCATTGATAATCCCAGCTATGCAGCTAATGCTGGGCTAACTTATTAGAAATCCCAGCATCATCTAAAAACCGAATGTTGAAAATTAACTCTTATTTGTTTAATTTTCAAACATAATTTACATGCAAGACTAAAAAAAAAAATTTTGATTAAAATAAACCTGAATAAAATCTGAAAAGTGTTGATAATCCCAGCTATGCAGCTAATGCTGGGCTACCTTATTAGAAAGCCCAGCATCATCTGAAAACTGAATGTCTAAAATCAAAACTAAATGTTGAATATGAACTCCTATTTGTTAAATAAAGTATTTTTTTTTAAAATAATATAAATGCAAAATTGCAAAAAAAACAAAAAAAACTATTGAATTAAAATAAAACTGAATAAAATCTGAAAGGGTTGATAATCCCAGCTATGCAGCTAATGCTGGCCTACCTCATCAGAAAGCCCAGCATCATCTGAAAACTGAACGTCTAAAATAAAAACTGAATGTTGAATATGAACTCCTATTTGCTAAATAATTTTTTTAAAAAAATAATTTACATGCAAGACTTGTTAAATAAAGTATTTTTAAAAATAATATAAATACAAAATTGCAAAAAAAAATTATTGAATTAAAATAAATCTGAATAAAATCTGGTGCTGTTTTTTTTTAAGGGTGTCTTTCTAATACGACAGAGCCTAACAATTCTAAAGGGTTGATAATCCCAGCTTTGCAGCCAATGCTGGGCTACCTTATTAGAAAGCCCAGCATCATCTATAAAACTGAAAGTTGAAAATCAAAACCGAATGTTAAATTTGAACTCCTATTTCATAAATAAAGCATTTTTAAAAATAATTTACATGCAAAACTACCAAAAAAAAAAAAAAAAAAAAGATTTAAATTAAAATAAAACTGAATAAAATCTGAAAGGGTAATCCCAGTATGCAGCTACTGCTGGGTTACCTTATTAGAAAGCCCAGCATCATCTGCAAATTGAATGTTGAAAATTAACTCTTATTTGTTAAAGTATTTTTAAAAATAATTTAAATACAAAATTGCAAAAAAAAAAAAAAAAAAGTATTGAATGAAAATAAATCTGAATAAAATCTGGTGTTGCTTTCTTTTAAGGGTGTCTTTCTAGTCTAACAGAGCCTAACTGTGTAAAGGGTTGATAATCCCAGCTATGAAACCAATGCTGGGCTACCTTTTTAGAAAGCCCAGCATCATCTATAAAACTGAAAGTTGAAAATCAAAACCGAATGTTAAATATGAACTCCTATTTAATAAATAAAGCATTTTTAAAAATAATTTACATTGAAGACTACAAAAAAAGAATTGAATTAAAATAAAACCGAATAAAATCTGAAAGTGTTGATAATCCCAGCTATGCAGCTAATGCTGGGTTAAGAAAGCCCAGCATCATTTGAAAACTGAATGTCTAAAATCAAAACTGAATGTTGAATATGAACTCTTATTTGTTAAATAAAGTATTTTTCAAAGTAATATAAATACAAAATTGCAAAAAAAAAAAAAAAAACTATTGAAATAAAATAAAACTGAATAAAATCTGAAAGGGTAATCCCAGTATGCAGCTACTGCTGTGCTACCTTATTAGAAAGCCCAGCATCATCTGCAAATTGAACGTTGAAAATTAACTTTTATTTGTTAAAGTATTTTTTTTAAATAATTTAAATAGAAAATTGCAAAAAATAAAAAGTATTGAATGGAAATAAAGCTGAATAAAATCTGGTGTTACTTTCTTTTAAGGGTGTCTTTCTAATATAACAGAGCCTAACCCGTCTAAAGGGTTGATAATCCCAGCTATATATCACAGGGCTCTACCTGAGTTGGGTGACGGAGACAGGCTGGAAAGCACAGATGATGTGAGATTTAGCGGTGCCATAAGTGTAAATATCATGAACAGAGAGGGATCATTCCACACCTCCAATCACTAAAACGTGAGAGCGGATTAGACATCCACCAAGCACTGAATTCTGATATTTTCCCTTCCTTTTCCCTTCGTCTGTAACAGAAGAATCCGTCTGTTCAACTCTTATAAACTCCTCACTCCTTGGGAACAAAAAAAAATATATATATATATATATATATATATATATATATATATATATATATATATATATATATTTATATGTGACTTGTCAATATAATGGACAATAATTATTTATTTAAAGCAGAGTTTACCAGAAGTTTTCTCTTAAATAGGCAACATAAATCTCTTGTATTCTCATCAGGCACAAAGAAAGTCCAGAATCCCTTCGGTACATAAATCTTTATAAAAGCTGTCAGCTTGTACTTAGTCCCTGGAACATTACAACTCCCCAGAAAAAAAAAAAAAAAAAAAGAACGGCAAAAAAAAAAAAAAAAAAAAGTTTAATAACTATTTTTTTTTTTAATTTTACATTTTGTCATCATCATCTCATCCACACAATACTAACATGACATGATAATTGATAAGGCTAGTCCATATGTTCTCTATAACAGTGACAGCTTTGAAATAAAGAAATAATAGTTCTTATTAACTGTCTGTAAGTTTTTATGACTAATGTTTTAAACCATTTTTTTTATTTGCACAAAATCTTTTTTTTTTTTTTTCCATACATTTTTTAATGCAGGGAGCATCTATGACACGTGGTTTGCAAAGCATGCTTGCCATTGTAAAAGTAAAAATCTGGCACTTGCCTGCATGCTTTGTGGAAGCATGTGTATAACTGACTACTCAACCTGTGGCCCTCCAGCTGTTGCAGGAACTACAAGTCCCATGATGCATTGCAAGCTGCTGACGGGTTAACCACTTCTCGCAAAATTCACGATGGCACTTCCGGTTTGCTTGGCGGCCAACGGCGCCATTTTTAAAAGAAATCCACAGTATTTAAAAAAATGCCGATCTTGGCGTTTTGAATCCTTTCAGGTGCAGTGGAGGGGTTTGGGGTCTTTAAGACCCCTTCCCCCCCCCCCCCCCCGGGGCCGTCGGTAGCGGAGGAGATGATCCGGTCCTTCCCCCTCTGAGGCGTTGTGTCGAGTAAGGGAAAGATGGCCCCCACTCGACTCAATGCCGTTGGATGACGGAAGCGACGCCAAACCTCACTTCTGCCCAATGGCCTTAAAGGGACATTTTTTTTTTTATTGAAAAAATTATTATTATATATATATATATTTTATTGCATTTAAAGCGGTTGTATACCCGCACATCTAAAAAAAAACAAAAACAAAAAAAAAACCCTGCAAGGTAATAGCATAATGAGCTAGTATGTGGCGCATACTAGCTCATTATGCCTTTGTCTTGCAGGGTTTTTTTTTTATTAGTATTATGAAATGCTTACTTTAGAACGAAGCCCCCATATTGCAGCCCAGACCACGCCGAGGGAGCTGACGTCTTGCCCTTTGCGTTTCTTCCGGGTTCGCGGCTCCGGCGTTGTGAGTGGCTGGAGTCGCGATGACGTCATTTATTCATTTTAACTACAGGCAAGCCTTATTATAGGCATACCTGTAGGTAAAAAATGAGAAATTAGGGTATACAACCACTTTTGTAAGACTTTTCAGGTCTTTTCGACCCCCAGATCTCACATTAAAGAGGTCCTGTCTTGTTTTTTTTTTTTCCTATTACAAGGGATGTGTACATTCCTTGTAATAGAAATAAAAGTGATCCAATTTTTTATTTTATTTAAAGAGACGGTGTAAAAATAAAAAATAAAAAGTAAAATACATAAGAAAAAAAAATTGAAAGCGCCCCGTCCCTCCGTGCTCGCACGCAAAAGCGAACGCATATGTAAGTCGCGCCCGGATATGTAAATGGTGTTCAAACCACACATGTGGGGTATCGCCACTATAGTTAGAGCGAGAGCAATAATTCTAGCCCTAGACCTCCTCTGTAGCTCAAAACTGGTAACCTGTAGACATTTTTAAACGTCACCTATGGAGATTTTTAAGGGTCAAAGTTTGTCGCCATTCCATGACCGAGGGCGCAGTTTTGAAGAGTGACATGTTGGGTATCAATTTACTCGGCGTAACATCATCTTTCATAATATAAAAAAAAAAAATTGGGCTTACTTTACTGTTTTCTTATTTTTTAATTCAAGTGTATTTTTTCCCCAAAAAAATGTGTTTGTAAGACCGCTGCGCAAATACGGTGTGACATAAAGTATTGCAATGGCCGCCATTTTATTTAGGGTGTCTGAAAAAAAAAATATATATATATATATATATATATATATATATATATATATATATATATATATATATATATATATATATAATGTTTGGGGGTTCAAAGTAATTTTGTAGCAAAAAAAAAAAACAGATTTTCACGTAAAAACAACAAGTTTGAAAAATAGGCCCGGTCCTAAAGTGCTCCATCCCTCCGTGCTCACGCGCCAAAGCAAGCACATACGTAAGTCGCGCCTGCAAATGTAAATGGTGTTCAAACCACACATGTGAGGTATCGCCGTGATTGTTACAGTGAGAGCAATAATTCTAGTGCAAGACCTCCTCTGTAACTCTAAACAGGTAACCGTTAAACATTTTTAAAGCGTATGGAGATTTTTAAGTCCCGCAGTTTGTCGCCATTCCACGAGCGTGCGCAATTTTAAAGTGTGACATGTTGGGTATCTCTTTACTCTGCGTAACATTATCTTTCACATTATATAAAAAAAAAATTGGGCTAACTTCACTGTTTAATTTCTTTTAGCTCATTAACCTCCTCAATACCGGGCACTTTCACCCCCTTCCTGCCCAGGCCAATTTTCAGCTTTCAGCGCTGTCACACTTTGAATGACAATTGCGCGGTCATACAACACTCTATACATGTGAAATTGTTATCATTTTCTTCACATAAATAGTGCTTTCTTTTGGTGGTATTTAATCACTGCTGGGTTTTTTATTTTTTCCAAAAAAAAAGACCAAATATTATATATATATAAAAAAAAAAAAAATTCTTAGTTTCTGTGAGTAAATTTTGTAAATAAGTAATTTTTCTCCTTCACTGATGGGCACTGATAGGCTGCATTGATGGGCACTGATGAGGTGGCACTTACGAGGAGGCACAAATATGCTGCACTTATGGGCATTGATAGGTGGCACTGATATGTGGCACCGGTGAGCACTGATGGGTGGCACTGGTGGGCACTGGGCACAGACAGGTGGCACTGGTGGGCACAGATAGGCGGCACTGGTGGGCAAAGATAGGCGGCACTGGTGGGCACATATAGGCAGCACTGGTAGGCACAGATAGGCGGCATGGATAGGCGGCACTGATGGGTGGAACTGATGGGCACTGATGGGCATTGATGGGTGACATTGATGAGCAGCAGTGATGAGCATTGAAGGGCAGCAGTGATGGGCATTGATGGGCAGAACTGATAGCCAGCACTGACTGACATCACTAATGGCCACTGATTGCTGGCACTTGTGGGCACAGATTGCTGGCACTTGTGGGCACAGATTGCTGGCACTTGTGGGCACAGATTGGTGGCAACTGTGGGCACTGGTTGGCACTGATTGCTGACAGTGGTGGGCAATCATTGCTGGCACTGCTGGGCACTAATTGTAATCAGTGCCCTGATTACATCCCTAGCTGCCCCCTGTGAGGAGATGTCGCTGATAGGCTCTCCTCTCCTATCACTCTGTCATTGTGAGGCGAGGAGCGCTGATTACCGGCATTTCCTTGTTTACATGGGACCGGCTGTGATTGGACACAGCCGATCACATGGTTAAAGAGCCACGGCCACGGCTCTTTACACAGATCGGGGTCGTGCCGTGTCCTAGCAACACGGCGCAGCCGCGATCACCACGCTGCGTGCCTACCAGGGGCGCGCGAGAGTGATTGCTCTGGGAGGTCATTATATGATGTCCACCCAGAATGAGAGTCGCACCGCCCAGTCATTTGACAGTGGCCGGGCGGCAAGTGGTTAAAGTGTATTTTTTCCCAAAAAAATAAAAATCGCGTTTAAAAGACCGATGAGCAAATACAGTGTCACATGAACTATTGCAACGACTTCCATTTTATTCTCTAGGGTCTCTGCTAAAATATAGCTTTAGAGCCCTTAGATCAGGACTTGTGGGTGTCATCGTTCCCCCCTACAACCCCCCCCACCCCTCGTGCATCCCCCCCCCCCCCCCCCAGTAGTTTCTGGGCTCCCTTGCCCCTCCAGGGACCACAACAAATGATGTCAGGATGGTAAGTGGGAGGAGCTCAGGGATCATCTGTTCTCCAATCACCTCTGTTGACTATGAACCAGGAAGAGCTCAGCTCTGAGCACTTCTGGGTTCACAGCTGATCCAGCACAATCCTGCGCTGTAAAAAAAAAAAAATTAAAATGTAATAAAATATAAAAAAATAAAATAAATAAAAATAAAGTAATCTGTCACCCCCATGCACACACATTGGCTGGATCAGAGGACAGGGGAGACATTGGGGGGTCTCACTTGGAATATCTCCATAAAAATACCTGTCATCTGCCCAAGGCTATCACATGGGGGCTTTAAAAAGTTTTAAAGGTAAATGGAAAACACCGCGCTAACCAGTGAAATAAATGGAAGCTGCTGCATACAGTCTGACAAAAACAACAAATAGGCACATGGAAAAATGCAGCGCATGTACAAATGAGCATAAGTCTTTAGAATGGTGAAACAGTAAGGAAATCAATAATTAACCACAGGTGCCTTGAAACAAAAACGTCCATAGATGGATGTGAATGTCCAACTGCACAGGAGGTGTAAGTACTCCAAGGGGTGGTGGTGATCTGATGGTTGTCAGAAAGCACCAGGCATCTTACAGCGACTTCCCAACCGAGAAACTGGGTCCCAATGGGTCATTCAGAGAAAGTGCAAAAAAGCCTCTTACCGGATCCTGTGGATTCCCATGTCAGCGACAGGGAATCGCATGCGCAGTTTGTCACCAATGACGTGGAATGGGAGATCAGGAATCGCCAATCCCTTGGATTGTGGTCTGTACGGATCTCTGCCGGCAACCGGATGGGTCCTCACAACGAACCGTCCTCACACCGAACCGTCCCAGCGTGCATCAGAAGTTTCACAAACGGTCCCCAAAAGAAGCAGTTGGAGGGACTGGGTCTCATGCGGTAAATGTGGAAGCAAAAGGAATATGCCTCCACATGGTGCAGATAAAAAAGGGTGTTTTTATTGACAAAAACGACCATAAACAAATAAAAGCGTGATCACGGTGGATAAAAACAAATGGGCAACAGGGAGAGTGGTATATGTACCCGATGCGTTTCGACCTAGGGGTCTTCAACAGGGGCATAGCATATACCACTCTCCCTGTTGCCCATTTGTTTTTATCCACCGTGATCACGCTTTTATTTGTTTATGGTCGTTTTTGTCAATAAAAACACCCTTTTTTATCTGCACCATGTGGAGGCATATTCCTTTTGCTTCCACATTTACCGCATGAGACCCAGTCCCTCCAACTGCTTCTTTTGGGGACCGTTTGTGAAACTTCTGATGCATGCTGGGACGGTTCGGTGTGAGGACGGTTCGTTGTGAGGACCCATCCGGTTGCCGGCAGAGATCCGTACAGACCACAATCCAAGGGATTGGCGATTCCTGATCTCCCATTCCACGTCATTGGTGACAAACTGCGCATGCGATTCCCTGTCGCTGACATGGGAATCCACAGGATCCGGTAAGAGGCTTTTTTGCACTTTCTCTGAATGACCCATTGGGACCCAGTTTCTCGGTTGGGAAGTCGCTGTAAGATGCCTGGTGCTTTCTGACAACCATCAGATCACCACCACCCCTTGGAGTACTTACACCTCCTGTGCGGTTGGACATTCACATCCATCTATTGACGTTTTTGTTTCAAGGCACCTGTGGTTAATTATTGATTTCCTTACTGTTTCACCATTCTAAAGACTTATGCTCATTTGTACATGCGCTGCATTTTTCCATGTGCCTTTAAAAAGTTTTGCCTATAGCTCTACTTTAAATGCAAAAAACAAAACAAAAAATAAATCATTTGTAATTTTTTAAAAAAATATTATAAAATATAAAAATAAAATAAATAAGAATAAAGTAAATATATATATATATATATATACAGTGGCTTGCAAAAGTATTCGGCCCCCTTGAACTTTTCAACCTTTTGCCACATTTCAGGCTTCAAACATAAAGATATAAAATTTAAATTTTTTGTGAAGAATCACCAACAAGTGGGACACAATTGTGAAGTGGAACGAAATCTATTGGATATTTTAAACTTTTTTAGCAATTAAAAAACTGAAAAGTGGTGCGTGCAAAATTATTCGGCCCCTTTACTTTCAGTGCATAAAACTCACTCCAGAAGTTCAGCGAGGATCTCTGAATGATCCAATGTTGTCCTAAATGACTGATGGTGATAAATAGAATCCACCTGTGTGTAATCAAGTCTCTGTATAAATGCACCTGCTCTGTGATAGTCTCAGGGTTCTGTTGAAAGCGCAGAGAGCATCATGAAGACCAAGGAACACACCAGGCAGGTCCGTAATACTGTTGTGGAGAAGTTTAAAGCCGGATTTGGATACAAAAAGATTTCCCAAGCTTTAAACATCCCAAGGAGCACTGTGCAAGCGATCATTTTGAAATGGAAGGAGTATCAGACCACTGCAAATCTACCAAGACCTGGCTGTCCCTCTAAACTTTCAGCTCAGACAAGGAGAAGACTGATCAGAGATGCAGCCAAGAGGCCCATGATCACTCTGGATGAACTGCAGAGAACTACAGCTGAGGTGGGAGAGTCTGTCCATAGGACAACAATCAGTCGTACACTGCACAAATCTGGCCTTTATGGAAGAGTGGCAAGAAGAAAGCCATTTCTCAAAGATATCCATAAAAAGTCTTGTCTAAAGTTTGCCACAAGCCACCTGGGAGACACACCAAACATGTGGAAGAAGGTGCTCTGGTCCGATGAAACCAAAATCCAACTTTTTGGCCACAATGCAAAACGATATGTTTGGCGTAAAAGCAACACAGCTCATCACACTCAACACACCATCCCCACTGTGAAACATGGTGGTGGCAGCATCATGGTTTGGGCCTGCTTTTCTTCAGCAGGGACAGGGAAGATGGTTAAAATTGAGGGGAAGATGGATGCAGCCAAATACAGGACCATTCTGGATGAAAACCTGTTGGAGTCTGCAAAAGACCTGAAACTGGGACGGAGATTTATCTTCCAACAAGACAATGATCCCAAACATACAGCAAAATCTACAAAGGAATGGTTCACAAATAAACGTATCCAGGTGTTAGAATGGCCAAGTCACAGTCCAGACCTGAATCCAATCGAGAATCTGTGGAAAGAGCTGAAAACTGCTGTTCACAAACGCTCTCCATCCAACCTCACTGAGCTCGAGCTGTTTTGCAAGGAAGAATGGGCAAGAATTTCAGTCTCTCGATGTGCAAAACTGATAGAGACATACCCCAAGCGACTTGCAGCTGTAATCGCAGCAAAAGGTGGCTCTACAAAGTATTAACGCAAGGGGGCCGAATAATTTTGCACGCCCCACTTTTCATTTTTTTATTAGTTAAAAAAGTTTCAACAATCCAATAGATTTCGTTCCACTTCACAATTGTGTCCCACTTGTTGGTGATTCTTCACAAAAAATAAAAATTTTATATCTTTATGTTTGAAGCCTGAAATGTGGCAAAAGGTTGAAAAGTTCAAGGGGGCCGAATACTTTTGCAAGCCACTGTATATGTATATATATATATATATATATATATATATAAAACAAAAAAAAAAAAAAAAAACCCCAAAAAAACAGCAACTTGTCACCCCCATGCACACACATTGGCTGGATCAGATCAGAGGACAGGGGAGACATTGGGGGTTTCACTTGGGACATCTCCATAAGAATATCTGTCATCTCCCCAATGCTATCACATAGGGGGCTTGTAAAAGAAATAAAGATAAGTTCGTATAGAGTCGAGAGGGATTCGAATACTTGTCAGTTTTTTTTGCTGTCTGTGCCCCCCGTTAGGGAGACTCACCCTCTCTATTTGTCCCGTTTACCATTAATATTTAAAGTAAAAAAAAAAAAACTCAACTGTTGGGTTGTCCCCAGAAAAGTAATAGAGGCGAAATCTTCCAATGGGGACACTAGTTCTGGTGACCTGGGGGGTCCCCAAGGATTTATCTTAATTTGCAGGGATTTCCTCTCACTTCCTGTTTGGCTATGGGCACATTAAGTGAAGGGAAATCTCCCCAATGGGACATAGAGGGCGGGAAAAAAAATCAGACAGGGTTTATAACCCTTGCTTGCTCTGTCCAAAATAAAAAAATAAAAAAAGTTTTGCCTATAGTTCTACTTTAAATGTAAAAAGAAACAAAAAATAAAGAATTTACAAAAAAATTAAAATATTATAAAATATAAAAATAAAATAAATAAGAATAAAGTAAATAAAAAACAAAAAACAAAAAAAAAAACAAAAACAAAAAAAAAAGCAACTTGTCACCCCCATGCACACACATTGGCTGGATCTGAGGACAGGGGAGACAATAGAGGTCTCCCTTGCGATATCTGGATAAGAATACCTGTCATCTCCCCAATGCTATCACATAAGGGGCTTATAAGCCCTCTTGTAAAAGAAATAAAGTTAAATGGAAAAAAAAAAGAAAGAATTTGGAAAAAAAAAAAAAATATTATAAAATATAAAAAACAAATAATTAAAAATAAAGTAAATAAACATCACATAAAAAATAGATAAATAAGTAAAGCAACCTGTAACCCCATGCACACACAGCTAGAGCAGAGGGCAGAGGAGACAATAAGGGTCTCCCTTGGGATATCTCAATAAGAATACCTGTCATCTGCCCAATGCTATCACATAGGGGGCGTGTAAGCCCCCTTGTAAAAGAAATAAAGTTAAATGTAAAAATAAAAAAGAAAGAAAGAGTTTGGAAAAAATTAAAAATATTATAAAATATAAAAAACAAATAATGAAAATACCTGTCATTTGCCCAAGGCTATTACAGGGTACATGTAAGCCCCTTTGTAAAAGAAATATAGTTAAGTGTTAAAGCAAAAAATAATTTGAAAAAAATATATATATTATAAAAATAAATAAATAAAAATAAAGTAAGAAAAAAATGAAATATAAAAAAGCATAAACAATAAAAAAAAGCAACCTTTCACCCCATGCACACACATTGGTTGGATCAGAGGACTGGGGAGACATTAGGGGTCCCCCTTAGGATATCTCCATAAGAATACCTGTCATCTGCCCAATGCTATCACATTGGGGGCTTGTAAGCCCCCTTGTGAAAGAAATAAAGTTACCGTAAATGTAAAAAAATTTTAAATATTATAAAATAAAACAAATAAATAAATAAGAATGAAGTAAATAAAATATAAAAACTATTACAGCACCCTGTCACCACATCCACACACATCTGAACAGAAACTTATTTGTAGGGTGTGTGTATTTAAACAACAATTGCGTAGCACATATTGGTTGTCGCTGCACACATTGGCAAGAGAGAGAAATAATTCTAGGTCCTTCAATTAGGCTGCATTCACTCTCGTGCGAAAAGTCGCAGCCCATTGTTTTCAATGGCACCCGTTCAAATCGGTCGATTTTGAACAGGTGCCTGCACTACTTCGACGCCACTTTTGATGCGACTTTGATCCAGGGAGTGTTAAGTCGCATCAAAGTCGCACTCAACGTCATGCTCCAAAGTCGCAGTGGAAATCGTAAGACTTTGGAGTCATGCAAGTTAACCATAAAACCGACTATCACCTACTAATAATTCAGGGTACTGTCATTTTTTCACCATTTGGCAGGCCACACAGTTTTGAGGTTTGACACTTTAGGTATCTATTTTACTCGACACAACCTCATCTTTGATTTTGTACAAAAAAATTGTGTTATTGTGCACTAAAATTAATTTTAGGGTTTTTTACTTTTGTAATTTTAAAAATTGCAACTCTCATCTTGTTATTCTACAGGGCCTCTGCGATCAGAAAAAAAAATTATAATATAAATTATTATAATTATATTAATAATAAAAAAATATATATATCTTTTATATAATCTTTTATAAAATTATAATAACCTACAAAAAAATTATTTGAATCCCCCAGAATATATATATATATATATATATATATATATATATATATATATATATATATATATATGTTCTGGGGGATTCAAAGAATTTTTTTGTAGATTATTATAATTTTATAAAAGATTATTTTAATTTTATATAAATTATTTGAATCCCCCAGAATATATA